>CM057086.1:32345006-33545006 GCA_029959045.1 Taenioides sp. WSHXM2023 | reverse complement strand
TTTTTATGGCTCAAATGCACCTTGAAAAACAGACATTCTGACTGTGAGCGGGGTCTCCTCTCCACAGATCTGACCTGTAACTTGGTCTGGTTTGGTCTCCATGAAGATAGAAAGGGTTAATGCCATACTGTGGAACATTTCAAACAAAGCAATAACATCTCCATGGAGAAAAGCATTTGACGGACCCTCCACCAGAAAGTTACACAGTGCAGCATTAAGAGAATAAAAGCCCTTCTTTATCATATGTGTTTGAGCCGAACATCCGACTACGAGGTGCCAGGAGCGCTCCACCCTGCTCCAGAAATATTGACTCAGTGTGGACACGAGGGCAGCAGTCCCTACGCCAACAAACTGCCCCACTGCACAGGGAGGGAGGATTTTCACCAATATGAACTTATATGAACTTTATTAGTAATAACAGCTAAAGTCATGGTACATTTGAACTAAAGGAACTTTATGAAATTTTAAGACTTTACATTCCTTATTCCAAAAAGCATATTGTTGGTCTCATATCATAACTGCCCTGAGTCATATTTTGGCCAATTTGCAGGGGGCACTGGCTCCATCCTCAGTCAGTGAAGACTTTTACAACCAAAAAAAAAAAACCCACAAACCACCAGCAAACACCAGCAGTTTATTTTTGTATTTTCCCAAAAACCCTGGTTGAAATTAGCGTCATAGTTAAATAAACATTACAAAAAACAGCAGTTTTTTTGTAATGTCAAAATAAGATCAGACTAACATTTCACTGCAATTTTAATATGAAAAATTCTGTTCAATTTTAAATGAAGTTTCAAGTCAAACAAATAGTAGTTTCTTTTATATGACCAGGTGTTCTCATAGTAGGTGTGTGCATTGCCATGAATCTGGCAATACGAGATCACGATATGCCTGTCATGATTCACAATATATCCAAATACAAAAATTAAGGACGGTATATTGTGATTTATCAATAATTACCTGTAATATTACGGTCAAGTTCACCTTTCAAGAGAACAAAATTGTATGAAATACAACGTCTCATACTGGTGCGAATATAAAAAAGGCCATTCTAAAATTTTGACTTGTGTCAATTGTGACGCATTTGATTTTTGTCATTTGAGACTTCATCAGAGTCGAGTTTCAGTACAGTTTTATAAGGGGTGTAGGTAGTTTTTTTGTGTTACAACCGTAGTAATATTTTAATATCAGATACTGTAGGTCAATGATTAAAAAACATTAGAAATCTGTCTTTACTACAGTGTGTGGAGAGCGAGGTGGGGCATGGGAGGGTTTTATTTGTATTTGTTTTGTTTTGTCTGCCTTTCAGCCATTGGATTATGCATTTCCAAAAGTGATGATACTGACATTGGTGTACCGTTTACCTGAAATTTTGAAGACAGAACTGTGATCATACAGTAATAGAGTCTACAGACTGTCAGGACTGGTTGTGTTTGAATGGATTGTAATTTGTGTTATGGATTGCATTATAGTTTCATGTACAGCCACAGTGACTGAGCATGAGGCAGAATATCTTATGGTGACAGCTACAACCGGTCCAGTGGCCCTCTGAGCTCTGACACGTCTCCACTCTGACCACACCCTCCACATACTCCAAATCTGCTCCTGCACCCATGCTCTTCACCTCCTCCTCTGCACCTGCCCTGCTCCTCTGCTCCACTACACCTGCCCTATTCCTCTGCTCTTGCCCTGTTCTCCTCCTCTCTTCTTTCTCCTCTGCTCCAGGCCTTCTTTTCCTCCTCCTCCTCTGCTCCAGCCCCCTTCTTCCTTCCCTCTCCTCTCCTCCTGCCCCATTCTGCTCCTCCTGTTCCTCTTCTGTATCTGCTGTCCTCCCCTTTTCTCTGCTCCTCCTCTTCATCTGCTCCTCGGCACCCGCCTTACTCCTCCTCCCACCATCCTCTGCTCCAGCCCCCTTCCTTCCCCTCCTCCTCCGCTCCAAATTCCTCATGATCTTTTGCTTGTGTGTGAGAGATAAGCGACTTCAGCATTATTAGAGACAGAGGCGTGTGTCCACAGAGACAGCAGAGTCATGTGAGGGCCGTTTGAGACGAGGAAGTCCTCCCTGTGACCTCCAAGTTCAACATTTCAGACGAAGACGAGCTCTACTTAAATCCTGTCAAATTTGGGGAAAAAAGCCAAATATCTATGTCAAATTTGGTTGTATATAGAAACACTGCAATTTAAGTATTACACACACATTAAAACAAATATGAAATCCTTTTAGGCTTGTCAAAAGTGGTGAGTAATATGGTTAAAAATATAGTAATTTTCCGAGAGCCTAGAATTTCAACATTGATTTTATGGCAAGTCTCATACTATGAACGATTTTGAAAAATTAATCAAAATTTTTCGTAAAGAATATTGTAATTTATGTTTAGATAGTTTGACTGCCACAAAGCCTCAAATAGTGGTTCAAATTTAACTGATTAATCTTGCAGTTTTAATCTAGTACACCAGCTTTACATTGCTTTTTAGGAGGTATCTACAATCATGCACTTCTTCTGAGAGATCACACTTCACTGTGATTGGCTAAATCCACCTGTCACTCAGAAAAGGAAAAGTGGGTGGATAAAAGTAGAACAGCATGTGCCGGCGTCTGAGCAGCAGAGAACTCAAACTCAGTCATAAAGAAAAATGTAAACAGTATTATAAGATCAGAGATTGTTCAAGCTAGGGTTGTCAAAAAGAACTGAAAAGCAGATACTGGTCGATACTAAAACTAGTATCGGAACTAGATACTCATTTGAGCAGGTATCGATACTAAAAAAGGCACAGTTCACAGGATAGAAAAGAACCTTTCCTTTGTTTAAAGAGTGTTTTTTTAATATCATGATGATATTTAATGACGTTAAGCCAAATTCTTACCAACATTATAAAAAAATCGAAACTAGATATTTTTGCAAAGTGGAGTGGATAATGTGGGCCATGTATCTTAAAACAAGAAACAACTGATGTTACACGTTGAAACATTTGCACGCTCCAAATGCACATGAATGGATTTGGCTGGATTTAAAGGTGCACTGTGTAACTTTTTGGCTAAAAAGTGCATCACCTGTTTTACTGTTGATGTTACTGCTATTCCCAGTGTTCCATAAAGTAAACTTAGCCATCTCCAGCACCAGGCCAAGCTACAAGTCAGATCCATGAAGCTTAATGTTACACTGTGGAACATTCCAGGCAAAGGAATAACATCTCCATGGTGAGAAAGAGGCAGCAGAGAGTCCCGGAGTTGTGTTTCGTTTCATTCACACATGTCTGAGTAACCTTTTATTAATAGTCTTTTACTTTTAGTTCAGTAGAGTTTGGTAATTCCAGGACTGAAATGACCCAAATGATTCTAGTGAAGGTGTGTGGAGTTTAAAAACACAGTGGAGCGCTTCTTGTATTACCACATGGCATCACACGTTCAGTTTGAGAGAAAAACTCATTCTAAATATGCCAGTTTTGTGTGTTAAACATGTGCGAATGAAACAAAACATAACTCCAGGTCTGTTTGTGAAGAAACAACATTAGAACGCAGATGAGATCAGAAAATTGTGTAAAAAAATAAAATTAAATTAAAACAAGATGTGAGTGTGTGTAGAAGTGCATACTGCAGAATAAAGCCTCTAAATACATTTACTAGCTCCAAATCGCACCATACTGTCCTTCTTTTTCCATTTATCGATGTATAACTCGTATCCCATAACGTGCCAGAAAAATTTAAACATAAACATTAAAATAAGGCCGATCTGTTCGTGTTTTCTACGTGTCATGAAGTTTATGGGAGCGAAACCCGATCCGCCCCTCATCCCTTAACTCGCTGTCACTGTCACTTTTACGGCCTATCCTCATGACTCTACTACTGCTGTTTATTCACGAAAAACACCTCAGATCACGATTAAACACTCTGACACGGGCTCACGTTAACTTGCGCCAACTTATTTCGCGATATCGTGCGGAAGAAGCTAGTTGCCGCGGGTAAAATGCGTTGCTTTCGATGCTAAGCTAACTCAGAAGCTAACAGTTACCTTGACTAGGGTCCATGGCGTCGCTTTAGCGCAAATAAAAGTGTGATCTCGCAAAGGCGGGACTTGGATCGTACACGGGCAGGCGGCGGTTCGTTCGTGGGCCTCGGGGGTCCGCTGTGCCGGGGGTGTTTTGTCCGCGGAGAGGTGCAGGAGGAGCCCGTGGACGTGTGAGCGCAGATCCAAAACAGCCACGGCTCAGATCGGCTCCTTCTGCGGGAGGAGGGCGGCCGCACACGGGCAGTGAAGAAGCGCTGAGGACCCCCTCCGGTGATCGTCGGAACTGCATAAACACAGTGACGCGTTTCCTGTTTTTCTCTTTCCTTATTTGACTGCGGATTATGGATTTAATTTGATTTTTAAATTGCGTAAATAACAAACAACTGCGAGACAATAGTTTTAGAATTGTACATGCATATAAGGTTGATATTTTGTCTTAAAATGATTTGACAACGTAAAAATAAGTTTGAAAAAAAAGTTTTTATTGTTGAATGGCACATAGCAGTTCAATAGGCCTGGGTCAGTCATATTGTGGAAAAAAATGTCATACTGGCAAATAATTTTATGTCTGAACTGACAATAGAACCACTGTACTGCAATAAATTCACTTATTTTTTTCAGGTAGAGCACCAGCACTTCAAAAGTGAATTGAAATCTAAAAGAAAACCAAGTGTGCACAAAACAAAAAGTGCACTGTGTAACTTTTCTCGTGGGGTGTCTCCCACTTATTTGTTTCCATGATGATGTTATTGCTTTGCCTGGAATGTTGCACAGTATTGTATTAAAATATCCATTTTGCATTTAATAAATTATATGTGTTTTATTCCTAAACTCTCCTTAACTGCGAGTGGGTTTGCCTCTCCACAGATCTGACCTGTAAACTGGCCTGGTGGCATCACCTGCTTATCATGGAGATGGATATGCCATACTGTGGGTCACCAAAGAAGAATTAAATTGTGTCAATTGGATAAAAGACTTCAGTTCACTGTGGATAGCAACAACATCTCTATGTAGACGAGTAGGAGACAGACCTCCTCTAGAAAAGTTAGTGCACTTTTAACAAAACAAAATCTACTCTTGCACAGCAAAAGAGGACAGCGGCTGTGGTGGGGTAACACTGAACATGTAGATGTCATGACATAACTTATTATTATCATTTATGATGTCATGGTACCACAGATGACCTGTTATTTTTAGTAGACACAAGTAAACGCACAAAACCTGCTCTGAAAATACACACACTCCTATTTATTCTCTATGTCTATCTGTATAATATCGTAGAAATATTTGTCTTTTCAACTACCACAAGACTCTGGGTTTACACAAGGACAAATCTAGGTCTAAACTAAAGAACTTCTCAGTACCGTTTTAGTTTAATCTTTTCACATTATTATTCTTAATACATTTCCATGGCACTTTACCAACATCACATCAGCCCCATCCAGGCCCCAGACCGGACCTCAGACCCCAGTCCAGACCTCAGACCCCAGTCTGGACTCTGACACAGACCGTCTGGGTCTCTCTGGGTCTCTCTGGGTCTCTCTGTCTTCACTGGCTCTTGTGCAGACGGTTGAGCCAGGAGAAGTAGAACATGGGGCGGTGAGGAGGAGGAACGTCAGGCAGAGAGGAGGGAGCAGAGCTGGACTCTGGCTCAGTCTGTGGCAGACAGAGGAGAGTCACACACACACCAGAGGTAATCAGATACATTTACTTAATTTCATTCTTCGAAAAGTAGTTTTGTTATTCCTCACTATGTTACTACTTGAGTAACATTGTACTGAATACAAGCTGTGAATGGTAACTGCATCTTACCTTATACTGTTGACTTTATTATCTCTTATCTGGAAATACCAGAATCTTTATTTCATGCTCATTTGCTCAGATTAATCATTAATGCTAAAACAAACAGATGTTCTGACTGTAAGAGTGGCTATAATTATTAAGACTGAACCATCACACAACACTGGCCATGTGGTGTGGGGTTGTTTTTAATGACAGTAAATTAATGAAATGTAAAGCACTTTATAAATAAAGTTTGACTGATGCTAATGTCTTGGTATTTCACTCTGAATTTAGACTTGAACATATGCACTGAATATTTAATTGAAATTCTGTATAAAAACATGATTTTCAGGGTTAAAAAAAAAAAAAGGTAAGTAAAACATTTGCCAGCATTCAAAATCTGATGAAAATAATTGTCTTCCATAAGCAGTATTTGTCACTCCTCATGCAGCCACAAGGTGTCAGCGCAGACAGACACTCATGCTCCTAAACTCTAAGTCCTGGTGGTTTGAGTCCAGTGCGGTGGTGTGGGCAGCAGTGCGGTGCTGTGGGCACCAGGGCGGTGGTGTGGGCACTAGTGCGGTGCTGTGGGCAGCCCTCTGTACCTGGACATGCAGCAGTGACAGTGCGCAGCTCCTACACTGTGGCATTATAAGAGAATGTAGCGGCCAATGTAGATCCAAAACCTCTGCAGGATGACCAGGAAGGCCAGCAGGTAGAAGAGAAGAGTGACCGCCTGCACGGAGGGAGGGAGAGAGGGAGAGAGGGAGAGAGGGAGAGAGCGGGAGAAAGGAGGATGGAGGTGTGTGGGAGAGATGAGAGACAGAGAGAGACAGAGAGAGACAGAGAGAGACAGGGAGAGACAGGGAGAGACAGGGAGAGACAGGGAGAGACAGAGAGAGACAGGGAGAGACAGAGAGAGACAGGGAGAGACAGGGAGAGACAGAGAGAGACAGGGAGAGACAGGGAGAGACAGAGAGAGACAGGGAGAGACAGGGAGAGACAGAGAGAGACAGGGAGAGACAGAGAGAGACAGGGAGAGACAGGGAGAGACAGGGAGAGACAGGGAGAGACAGAGAGAGACAGAGAGAGACAGGGAATGGTGAGGGATGGTGTGACATAATGAAAACACATAATGATATAGAAACATGGATTATGAAAAGCCATATCGTGTGTTATTTAGCAGCTTGGCAGAGAAAAGGTCATTTTTACAGCGTATTTGACAGAGCGATACACCACATTTCCTCCGTACGCCGTGATGGTAAGATAGTCTCGTCGCCATAGCTGCCCTGGGGTAGACTGACAGAAAAGGGGCTGCCAATCTGCTCCACCACCCTCCCGCTCACACACGTACACTACATTCATACTAGGCAATGTCGGAGAAGTGTCTTGCCTAAGGACACAACAGAGTGCACTTGGTCTGAGCTGGACACACATTAGAAATTCCTAAGCGTTGCCAAAGTGCCTGTCATTTTTTGTCAGATGCCCTTCCTTCTTCACCCATCCTCATTACTGTTGATCGGACTGACAGTTTCTTTGGCCAAGATTTGAACTTGTTACCCATTGGTTAAAGGGTGAAAGCTCAACTAATGCACCACTGTCATCCCTGTCATCACCTTGTCTCCATGGTGATGCTAATGCTTTGCCTGGAATGTATTTAATTTAACTTATCTATCTTGATTATGATTTTTTATGGTTTGATTATGGTTTTTATTACTCAAAAATACCATGAATTTGTACTTGTCTCCATGGAGATAGTAAAGTTTAATGCCAAACTGTGGGACATTCCAGGCAAGCAATCACATCTCCATGACAACAACCACCATACTGATAGCTGCCCAATCTCAAAACATTTTAAATATACTAGTTTTTGTTTGTTTGTTTGTTTGTTTGTTTTTTGTTCTTTAATATTGCTGTAAAGAGAAGCAATGGAAGACAACACATATATAACAACAAACTTTTTCAATGACGTAACAAAACTCACAAAAACAAGTGAAAAAAACTAATTAATCCAACGAAAAAGTGAAAAGACACGATGAACGGCGTACTGAGGTGTAGCCAGCAGCAAAAGCAGGTGAAGGAGTTGGAAATTTCAAAATAAAAGCGTAAAAATTTTACCTGTACCGTTACACTCCCACTAAATCCAGGCTCAAGGGTTTGTCCAGTGCTCTGTAGCGCCTCCTGCTGGCTTCCTGTAGTATCTTCATTATCGCTAGCAACTTCTTCTATTAAATTTTCTTTGCCGAACTGGCCGTCGTCATCTCCAATTTCTGTTTCTGAAATTCCGTCAGTCAGTTCTTCACCATCACTGTCAGAACTTGAAATTTCGTCACTTGAAATTTGTCCGTTTTCATTTTTTGAAGTTTCAACTTTGTCGGCAAATTCTGTGTTTTTATTTCCAGAGCGGCTCTTCTCCGCTGGCGAATTATTTGTATCATCTTGAGTGGTGCCATCATCAAAAAAGTCCTCAAAAGTTTCATTCATAGTTTGTGGTAGACGTTTCAAATCCTGCGAATCCTTAATTTCGTTATCCGATTCCAATTTTGGTTGAATTTGTTTTATTTCACTTTGACTGGACAATTGTAGAGGTGTATTTTTATCATCCAGTTTTAACTGTGGACAAGGTATTTCTGGAGCATAGCTTGCTTCTTCTTTTTGGACAACTTGAACTTGAACTTGCAAATCCTTAATTTCGTTATCCGATTCTAATTTTGGTTGAATTTGTTTTAGTTCGTGTTGATTTGTTGATTGTAGAGACATATTTTGATCATCGTTTTTAAAATCTTGACCATCCAATCTTGGACAAGGTATTTCTGGAGCATTGCTAGCTTCTTTTTTCTGGACAACTTGATCATGCAAATCTTCAATTTCATGATCCGATTCCAATTTTGGTTGAATTTGTATTATTTCCATTTGTTTTGACGGTTCTAGAATCATATTCTTCACATCTTGACCATCCAAACGTGGACTAGGTGTTTCTGGAGCATAGCTAGCTTCTTCTTTCTGGACTTGATCTTGCAAATCCTTAAT
Organism: Taenioides sp. WSHXM2023; assembly: GCA_029959045.1. Taxonomy (NCBI): domain Eukaryota; kingdom Metazoa; phylum Chordata; class Actinopteri; order Gobiiformes; family Gobiidae; genus Taenioides; species Taenioides sp. WSHXM2023. The sequence goes on along the minus strand of CM057086.1, from coordinate 33,536,187 downwards.
TTCGTTATCTGATTCCAGTTTTGGTTGAATTTGTTTTATTTCACTTTGCTTTAACGGTTCTAGAGGCATATTCTTCACATCTTGGTTATCCAATCGTGGACTAGGTATTTCTGGAGCGTTGCTGGCTTCTTCTTGCTGTACAATCTGATCTTGAGTCAGTTTTGAAACAATATTTTCACTGCCAATATGAATATCTGTAAAATTAACTTGTTTTTCTTTGTTAATTGGACTGTCTCTGCCCCAGTTTCCATGTCTGTACCATCCAGGATAAAGCAAAGTCTCAGCCTCTTCATCTAGAGTTGATTTGTGAGCCTCCTTTCCTCCGTCTTGTTGGACCATTTCCGGCTCTTGGTGTGGTTTTGTTTTGCTGTCATCAGACCCTGCAGTCACTTCCTTTAAGTGATTAGTAAAGGAAGACAGTGAAATAAATAGACACAGGTTTAAACCCACAGGGAACAACGGCGCTGGGCCCAAATTATTATCAACAAGTGTCAACAAAACAAAACACTTTAAAACTCCAGGTATAGAACTACAACTATTCACTGTTTTTAAGCCAACAGCAATATGATATAAGTTGTGTTTTGCCTATGTGTGTGTGTATGTTTATATATATGTATGTATGTATTAGGGATGTAACATTATCTATATCTCTCGGTACGATATTTTCACAATTTACATGTCACGGTACGATATTTACTGCGATATTTTGTTGAGGTTAACGAAACTGTGAATATGCAACTTTTTCCTCTTAAAATGCTTTGACAAGACTTAACCCGAAGAACTAAGATTTAAAAATGCTTAGAACAGTTATTTCTTCATGTTGTCTGCACTGAAAGGAGCAAAGGATCATGGTCTATGTAGTTCCCTCTTTTTTAGCTATTGCTGTGCCACAACAATTCATTTAAGTGAAAAGACTTGGAATCTGATATAATGTTTGTATGTATGTATGTATGTATGTATTTAAACTACTTAAACCCCAGCACCTGCAGCCCGTCATGAATCAGTGCTAGTGCAGCTTCTGCAGCTCAGGGAGTGAATTCTGGAGGTTCTGAGGTTTCACAGAAAAACTTGTATATGTCCTTTATCTGCAGGTTAAAGAACTGGCAACCCAGACTGAGATTCCTTTTTAAAACTGAGTGCAGTCTACATACAGTTCCTTTAAAGGTTCACTGCGCAACTTTTCTGCTTGTCTCCATGGAGATGTTATTGCTTTGCCTGGAATGTTCCATGGTATGACATCAAACACATCTATATTTTATTTAATCATGACGTTTGTCTCTATTGCTCAAAAATACATTGAATCCATTTGTGTGTAGGGTCGCGTCTCCACAGATCTGACTTGTAATGTAGCTTGGTGCTGTAACCTGATATTTTTAAAACTGTATTATGGAACATTCTAAAGACAAAGCAATAACATTTCACTAGAAAAGTTGCACAGTGCACCTTGGAATAAAAAAAAAAACTGGTTTGCAGCGATTTACCTGGTTAAATGAAAGTTAAAATAAATAAATAGAACTTTGTGTGTGTGTGTGTGTGTGTGTGTGTATGTGTGTGTGTATGTGTTGTGTGTGTGTGTGTGTGTGTGTATGTGTGTGTGTGTGTATGTGTTGTGTGTGTGTGTGTGTGTGTGTATGTGTGTGTGTGTGTAGGTGTGTGTGTGTGTGTGTGTATGTGTTGTGTGTGTGTACTGTACCTGTAGTGTAGTCATGCCCTCCTCCTTCACCTCCTCAGTGGACACAGGCCTCTCTGCTGGTCTCTGGTGGGTCTCCTCTGGGGTCTCCACTGGGTTCTCCTCCCTCTGGATCTGAACAGGCTCTGCTCCTCTGTGCCTCAGCTCTGTCCCCTCCATGTCCATAATGTCCACTCTGTCCACTCTGTCCACTCTGTCCACTCTGTCCACTCTGTCTCCACTGTCCCTCTGCAGCTCTGTCCTCTCTCTGTCCCCTCTCTCACTGTCCTGTGCCACGAGGGGCTCTGGTGGGACGATCACTGGACAGTCTTTTACAGTTTGTGCGGGGGACTCCATGTGCTGTGCAGGTGTCTCCTCTGTGTCTTCTATTTCTGTCGTGTCCTCTGTCTCCGATTCTGACTCCAGCTCCTCTGGTACGTCCTCTTTAACAGGAGAAACACAAAAATGGGCTGTTAGATTTTAATACAAGTCAGCATACTATATACTACTGCAGTACAAATAGTATTGTAAGTTTTAGACCAGATTCTGAATGTCTCTCCTAACTCTTCAGTCTGTCTCACACCTGTTTATGTCCAGCACTAAAAACCCATTGGCCAAGCTTAAAAACTGGCATAGACTTTTTATATTTCACTATGATAAACTGTAGTGGTGTAAATGAACTTCTGTGGTTGAGGTCCACCACCTTATTGTCTCCATAGAGATGCTCTTGCTTTGTCTGGAATGTTCCACAGTGTGGCATTAAACATATCTATCTTGCATTTATTATTATTATTATTATTATTTTTTTTTTTCAATTATTTAAAGATACCTTGAAAAACATATTTCTTGCTCTGTTTGGGGTCGTCCCTCCACAGGTCTGACCTGTAACTTGGCCTGGTGGCATCAACTGCTTGTCTCCAAGGAGAAACATAAGTTTAATGCAATGCTGTGGAATATTTCCAAAATAAAGGCATAAGGCAGAGTATATTTTTAGGCAGTAAAATACAGTGAAAAGGAGTGACATTCACATTTAAGGTGCCGCATCTTTTCAGGATTAACATTTTTTTATTTTTTAGAAGTTTATTTGTTTTTATGTTCATGTAAACACGTCCTGGTGCTGAGCGATATACAGTGAAATCAAATGTCACGTGCTGTTTATTTTTAGCTTTGGAAACGGCTCAAGAGATGAAACCTCATCAGATTATCTTTATCATGTGTCCTGTTGGACAATGGCCATACTGATCATTTCTTCTATATAAATGTTTTACCAGTCAAAGGTTTGAACACACGAGACCAGCACCAGAAAACGGTCTCGGTACGGTTCTTTAGTCCTCACCAAACAAACTCACAGATGTTCTGAACTCAAGTCCACTTGAAGTGGACCAAATGGTGCAGGTGTGAAATCGTCCTCAGTGTTTAGTTCCATTTTAAACAGGACAAAAGTCTGTGTGAAGCCTCCTCCGCCTGTCGTTACCTCTGGGGAAGTCTAAGCTGAGCAGGGCCCTGTACTGTCGGCTGAAGTTATATTGGTAATGACTCAGGTTCTCATCGTCTGGGTCCAGTGTCTCTGAGGGGCACGAGGCGGTCGCCCCCAGCAACCTGAACACAGGAAGTTTATTTGGACAAGAGAAGAACCAGATATTTACTGTACTGTAACACATTTTTGTATCTAGAATGTGAAGGTCTGACACTCACTTGTCTATGATCTCTTTGGAGCTCTGGAAACAGAAACAGACAGAATAAAGCATTATTTCACACACCTGCATGATGTTCTATGGAAACAAGCAAAACAAGGCCCTCCTCCAGGTCAAATAAGAGTCAGGTTTATGGAGATGCAAGCCTGCTCACAGTAAGAATTAGTATAGCTTTAACAGTGCAAATACACCTTCGCCAAAATTATTTGGATAATTTCAGCTTTGGACCTGCCAATCTCTACTAAACAAAAGGTAAAAGGTCACTGTTAACTTTATAACTACCACTACATGACATCACAAGGTGGAACAGAGCATTTTGAGCTTTGGAGATGTAGTGGGAGTAATAATAAACAAGTGTGAAAGAAACAAAACACAAGTCCGGGTGTGTTTTGTAACATGGCTTAAAGTTCATGGGTCCATTTTGTGTAAAACAAACAAACAAACAAACAAAAACAACATGTTTTTTATATGATTATTTATGGTTGTTTTTTGTTCAAGTTTTCAGTTCTGTATTCATCCGCACTGCTTTGAAGGTTTGTCCAAATAGACCCATTCTAACACACTGTCTTACCTGTACAAAGGCCACAGAGTCCGTGTCCTCCATGGTGGCCTGGGCCTTCTCCAGGAGTTTACTGTTCACAGAGACTGTTTCTCCGTATCGTCTGAGCAGAGCTTGGACCCGGCCCGTCTTCTCCTCCTCCTCTGCACTGATCCCCTCCGTCATAGACTGCACACAGGACATTTAGAGGGTCTGAGAACAGGAGGCTGGTGCTTTACACTTACACATACAGTTATTATAGTGTCATGTTTGTTTACCTTTCTCCTCTCCTCCAGGATGGAGTTAATGTGCTCAAACTTATCAGAGACGATCTGTTTCTGAACCCTGTACGCTTCCTGTACAAGAGACACACACGGACCATTACTCTAAGCAGAATACAGAATCACACTCCTTTACAACAATCACATATTGATTTGAAAAATGTTCTTTTCTGCCAGATGCCCTTCCTATCACAACAAGCTATACTACTGTGACTTTATGACTATTGACTATTGTGATTTTGGGCGATATGGCTGAAGTATCTTATCAGGGACATAAAGTGGTTTAAAGTGAGATTTGAACCTGGAGGCTTTTATGGCAACATGGACTTCATACGGTCTCTCGTACCGTATAATGGAAGTGGACTAAGGGAGTGTGAAGTTTGGTTACAACCAAATGAAGCAGTTATAGAGGCTAATCTGCCGCCAAAGATCATATTTGGAAATCGTTGAAGGTACACGAGGGGGCGGGCACTTAACAGCGAGGCGGTCGATCAAACCTGTTGTTAACACTAATGGGAGAGAGGTCATGGAAACTAGGCACCGGATTGGTCTGCTACGTCCATATGTTAATTTAGGGACAAAATAATGAAATTTTAAAAACCCCACGTAGAGCGGATTAATACGAAAATACAAGCTTGTTAATACGAACATTTTAAGACCAAAATTAAGAGTCTGACAGCAGCAGTTACACAGAGAGGGGCCACGGTTTTTCAACAGAAAGTGAACTGCAACCAGAGCTTTAAGGAACCACTTCCACACGCCCATGCTCACACGGTGGGTAGCAGGTTAGCTATGTCCATTTATATATACAGTCTATGATGTCTCTAAAACCTTAAACATGCAGAAGAGGCAAAAATCCTCCAGCTCTTACCTCTAAGTCGATGCACATCTGGTTGAGTTCATCGATCACCATCTGTATTTTAGTCCTGTGTTCTGCCAAAGAGTCCAGCCCTTCTCTCAGCTCATCCTGATCAACCGTCAAACACACACTGGGGTTAGTTTGTCTAATTAAACATGAGTTACAGGTTCCTCTGTGTTGCGCCGGTGCCTGGTGTACCTTCTGCTGTTGGTAGACCTGTGCGAGGGGGGCCACGGGGCACGACTGGTGGGCTCCGAACACTTTGCAGAGGGAGCAGGTGGGCACGCGGCAGCTCAGGCAGTAGATGTTCACCTTCTCCCCCTCGTGGTCTGAGCACGTGGCCTGGGCGGGTTCAGGAGGAGGGAGAGGCGGCGGAGGGGGCAGGCTGGACCACAGAAAAGAAGAATTACATATTTGATTGATTTGTTAATAACTGAACGCGCTTTACTTCATTCACATAGCCGTGTTAAGGTGATGTGTGATTCTAGGTTTCATCTTTTTGATCAATGCAAATCAAGGTTGGTGCAGGTTTGGGGACCACAGGATTTCATCTCTGCTGTTTGCAGATGGTGTTGTCCAGATGGCTTCATCGGACCGGGACCTCCAACGTGCACTGGGGCGGTTTGCAGCCGAGTGTGAAGCGGCTGGGATGAAGATCAGCTCCACCAAATCCGAGGCCATGGTTCTTGACCGGGAAAAGGTGTCTTGCCCTCTCCGGGTGGGTGGGGAGTCTCTGCCTCAGGTGGAGGAGTTCAAGTATCTCGGGGTCTTGTTCACGAGTGAGGGGAGGATGGAGCGTGAGATTGACAGGCGGATCGGTGCAGCGTCGGCAGTGATGTGGTCGCTGTATCGGACCGTTGTGGTGAAGAGGAGCTGAGCCGAAAGGCAAAGCTCTCGATTTACCGTCAGTCTACGTTCCTCCCCTCACCTATGGTCATGAGCTTTGGGTAATGACCGAAAGGACAAGATCGCGGATACAAGCGGCTGAAATGAGTTTCCTCCGCCCGGCCCCGGATAAGTGGAAGAAAATGGATGGATGGCAAATCAAGAAAAAGTGTGGTGACTGAGACGTGTGTGGCTTTCTTTTTTTTAATGTAATATTTGTGGCGTGGTAGTAAAAATTCAGAGGGATATCAGTCTGGTCTCCCTTTGTAGCGTCTCAAGTCAAGCCTAAACATCATCCATTCAGATTTGTTCACTGCAGTGACGCATGTGAAGGAGCTCACTGGTCGTCTATCGCTATTTTCAACAGTTAGATCTACAGTAACAGAAATGGACAGTGTTTAAAAAAAAAAAAGTGTTTAAAAAAAAGTGATGACCTGATGGCGGCGCTCTTGCAGACCTCCTGCTTGTACACGTCGATGATGTTCTCCACCAGGAGGTTCCTCTGGAGCCCGTACACTCCATGTCTGTCCAGAATCACCTCATGTCTGCAGGACGGACAACGGAAACGTCCACTGCTCACCAGCATGGAGGTCCTGGCCTGGAACAGGGACGGCTGCACTCACACACACACACAGACACACACGCACACACACACACACACACACGCGCACACACGCACACACACACACACACACACACACCCACACGCGCGCACACACACACACACACACACACACACACACACACACACACGCACAGAAAGAGAAATAATAATGTGTTACACCTCATGTAGTTTTGACTGGAAAGAGTGAAGCAGCCAGTCTGTGCCATCATCAGCCCAGCCAACCACTAATCACACACTCACACACACACACACACACACACACTTATACACAGGTAACATGGGTAAAGTGTCTTGCCCAAGGACATAACGGCAGCATGCACTGATCAGGTTTTAATCACTGGTGATCGTAGAAAACAGTGTTCAGATTTTGACATGTTTCACCATCTCGCCGTCTGTTTTCGGCACTCAGCAGCTGCATTTTGATGTTTTAATAGTTCAGATTTGAAATGACACAGAAAGAATGTGCAAAATGTCCCTGAGTGAGGTCAGAGAAAGTCAAGCATTAGGCCTGGTATAAACAAAACTGTCTCATCTCTGAGGAACACAGGCAGCAACAGGCAAGGCTGAAAATAAATATGTAGAAATAATAAACAAATGACAGTTGGTGTTGAATCAAAACATGGGTTTAAATTTGAGTATGAGCTTGATAAAACCATTTTCAGGGCTCTGTAAGTAAAAGGTAAGACTAAAGAATTTCTTGGTTGGCTAAAGAAAGATATGCCCTGTAAACTGATGGCAGGGCCTGGGAAAACCTCTCAAAATGTTGGTCAAGCAAATTGACTAAAAAACTAGTCACCAATTAATCAACCAACAGACTAAACTTAAGCACTACTGGTAAAAAGTAATCTGTCCTTTCCTTTGTGTTTTTATATGTTCTTCTTGTGCGTCTGTTAGTAATAACAGTATTTTGTTTGATTTCATATAGTTCTAATTACTTGCTCTACAATATCTGTGTAAAAAAATGAACACTTTGAGTACAGCGTTCAAAAATACACATATCCTGTCAGTACATGCAGCCAGCAGCAGGAGCTCCACAGGGCAGCAGACACAGCGGGGCTTATGGTTGTACAGGGTAATGTCCTGAAATAGTGCACAGTAATAACATCAGCTGCTGCAGAGCCAGAGCCCCACAGAGGAGCTACAGGAGCTGAAGAGGGACAAACACCTGCTCCTATGTGCTCAAACTGAAAACGAGTCAACACACTGTATCAAATAGGCCTGTGTGCTGAACCTATTCACCTTATTCAGCCCCGGCCACTTTTGTCGTAAAAGCAACTAAACAACTAAACCGCACGTTCTTTTATTTGTGGTGGCACTTCTGATTAAGTGAGAATCAAACGTGGAGAATCTGACAAAAGTTTTGCGTCTAAAATATGAAGTAAAGTAGAGCTGAGTTGTGTAAAATGTTCAACGTTCATGCGATCAGCAAATCAGACTGCAATGATTCTCTGAGAGGCTTTAAAATGCATTTGTAGTTTGTATTGAACTTATTTACTGTGAGATCTGCAGCTCTACGCAAAATAATACAACCCAGTGACAACTTCCAAAATAAGGTGAATACAAGTCAACTACTACACATCAACTACTAGTAATAATTGATGTATTATTGCATGTAAATTTCATGTAAATTAGAAAAAACTGCATATTCGTATTCAGGCGATGGGCAGCCGTAACCGTAGTAACATAACCTTAAAATAGTTTTTGAAAAGTAGAAGTAATTCGGAGAAACTAAACTTCAGTACTGAGTAACAATTTGGACGTATAATGTATTAAAAATCTGATTAATGATTGATGAGTAATTGTAATCAGACAAAATCTTAAATTAAAGCACAGATTCTGGAGACACAAATTAGAAAAAGAAAAATAATATAAAAAATAATATATAAAGAAACACAGATGTTCAGATCACTTCACATTGTCACGTAAAGCTTTGTCACTTGTAGATTTACTCACAAAACTGAACCCAGTACTGTTACTTCAAACAAAATATCACATAAGTACAAGTAAATGAAGGGTGTAAATGTTATTTAAGTAAATGTATCTGGGAGTACCCAGCTGACTCTGACTTTATATGGTTACGGAGTTGACATGGAGTGAACACGGTTACCTCTCTGTAACCCCAGGGTCAGAGGTCGTGCAGGAGACTGTATTGGTTTCATTTCACATGTGGGCGTGCGGTGTGACACGTGTGAACACAAATACCTCCACACGCCAACAATACTAACTGTATACGTGCAGTTAATTAGCTAAATGTTAATTATAGAGTCAATGTAATATGATGTAGTATCATCAGAGGTGGGAAGTACTCTGATACAAGTAAATGTGTTTAAGTAAACTTTTGTTGTGTAACATTTGTAGTTCAGACATCATAGGCACTCCTAATATTATCATTATCACTTCATCACTTTATCATATTTCAACATTGGGAGTTACAGATGTTAACTTTAGTTAATCTAAGTGACTCTTACAAGTACTTTTACTTGAATTGTTTCTCCAAATGAGTTTTTACTCTGATATTCACGGCCCATTACTTTGTACTTCTACTTGAGTAATGGCAAAAGGAGAAATTAAATTTGTCAACTGGACAAAAGTTTAAATAAAATAAATCATAAATAATAAATAATAAACTTTTGTCCAGTTGAATTTCTCCTTTTGCCATGAATTCTACACACTACTTAAGTAATGTTATTTTGAAGTACCCACTTTTGAGTATCATGTACAGTATAATGATACTGGTACAAATATTGCCAAATTATTGTTATTTCAAAATGCAATATCGTGCATCCTTTAAAGTACAGAGGCTTTAGATACAGTTTTATTCTGATGGACCCTAAAATGAAAACATGGGGCTAAAAATATCTAATCCAAGTCCAGTAGACAATATCAGTCACAGGTGGTCTGGGCTGTGGTCTGGGCTGTGGGCTGTGCAGTGAGATCTTTGTCCCTCTGAACAATGGCAGTAAATCTAGGTCAGAGATACTTGTGATGTTCATGATCAAACCAGACGGACATGTGCTGGTCCCTCTTTAGACTCAGATAATCCACTGCCCCACGCTGCACTCGGGGCAGGGGCTTCAGGGGCAGAACATGGGGCAAGGGGGGGTACAGTTCTGGGTAAATGAAAACGGGTCAAACAAACACCACACTACTAAGACTGTGGACAAAAGAAAAGAAGCTTGTCTAACACCTCGGTAATAATCTAATCATTTTTAATCCCAGAAAGTCCTTTAAATTATTCTGTTAGTCTTTCACTCCCTGCACTTCATGGTTTGGAACTTCTGACGGACAGAGATGCTGCTGCTAATCCGCCTGCAGCCTCTCCCTGACACAGATGGGTCTTGCTCAAGGGCACAATGACAGAATGCTTTAACTACCGCAAAATTCCAACCACCAACGTAGAAAAAGTAAACCTAAAAAGTATAATGTTTGAACTTTTATGTATACTAAATTGTTCTGTAGTTATTTGAGAGATGAATAACAGCTACATGACACATTTGGATCAGTTCTGTCTCATATTATATTTGTTTAAAAGAAATAAATGCATTTTTCTTTTTTTTTTTGTTATATCAGGTATTAGCAGATACTTAAAGCTATAGTACGCACGCTTATATGCTCAATTACAAAAGCACAGGTTTAAATCCTACTCAAAAAACAACTATGTCAATAAATCAACTTAATTACAGTAACATAACTATTTCTGAGTTTCTTTTCACCACTGAATATATGACATTTCCTTTTGGGGACAATAAAGTGTACTTTAAAGGTGCACTATGTAACTTTTTGGTTGAAGCTCTATCACTTGCTTGTTTCTATGGACATTAAACAGTTCTACCTTACGTTTGTTAAACTACAGGTGGGTTTATACCTGGTCAGTCTACGTTCCTCCCCTCACCTATGGTCATGAGCTTTGGGTAATGACCGAAAGGACAAGATCGCGGATACAAACGGCCGAAATGAGTTTCCTCTGCAGAGTGGCTGGACGCTTCCTTAGAGATAAGGTGAGGAGCTCAGTCACATGGGAGGAGCTCAGAGTAGAGCCGCTGCTCCTCTACGCCGAGAGGAGCAGCTGAGGGGAGGGCATCTGTTCCGGATGCCTCCTGGACGCCTCCCTCAGGAGGTGTTCCGGGCATGTCCCACCGGGAGGAGGCCCCGGGGAAGACCCAGGACACACTGGAGGGACTATGTCTCTCGGCTGGCCTAGAAACGCCTTGGAGTCCCCCCGGAGGAGCTGGAGGAAGTGTCCGGGGTGAAGGAAATCTGGGAGTCCCTGCTTAGACTGTTGCCCCCGCGACCCGGTCCCAAATAAGAGGAAGAAAATGGATGAATGGATTTATACCTAGAAAAACAGGCGGACCCTCCACCAGAGAAGTTACACCATGCACCTTGAACCTTGTATGTACTGGTATTCTGTCAGGAAAATCCCATGTGAGTTGGTTTGTTGGTACCTGGTAGAGCTCATTGGCACACTTGCGGCAGAGGTTGTGTTGGCAGGGCAGGATGACCACAGGTTTGTTGAAGATCTCCAGACAGATGGGACAGATGAGCTGCTTCTCCAGAGACGCCATGGCTGCCTCCCTCTCGGCCCCCGCTCCGCTCTGAAGACAGCTCAGGTCTGCGGACAGAGACATGGCTCCAGAGGGCTTCAACTGCTACCGTCACACCTAGAGGAAACATGTGAATAAATATGGATCAATTATCTATTAATATTAACAAAATGCTCTGTCTAAAGCTCTGTTACTTCTAATCTTAACTTTGTTTTAACACAATCTGACCAGAAAGAACTGACTTCACTTGAACTACGACAGATGATCTGATTTGTGCTGCAAACAAGTCCCTCTCAAATAACATTACAGTCACAAGTAGCTAGCCTTGGCCAACAGTTAGTCAATATCAGCTTTTCTGTTGAAAATCAAACACCTCAACAGGACCATGAACGCTCGTATTGATCACAGTCTCCTGAAAATGTGTTGTTTAAATCCATTTTGTGTTTTTTCATGAAATTTCAGAAGATTTTTCAACTTTTTTGGCAGTGTTAACTGCCACCCATCTGTAATAAATATTCTTGACCTATAAAATGTTGTGATGTCATATGAAACCCAGCAAAACATATTTTTCTTCCAAAATTTGCTATACAATGAAAAGTGGAATATAGTAATAATAATTAGCAAATCACATAGACAGCAGTTATTTAAGGAGTATCTTGTGCAGAGAACTAAATGTCCCTGTGTCTGTCCAGGGGGTTTTATTCCGTCTAAAAGCTGATAATGCTGCAGTATAGACCTCTAAAGACATGTTCTGAAATGTATAGGATTCTTGGATTAGTTAAGCAGTTCAGATTTCAGTTTTCTCTCAAATGTTTATGCTCCTGGACAATTTTAGCACTTTAGGCCATAAAAAATATATTGCAGATGTAATAACGTTATATAGTTTGTACGAAATAGGGTACAAATAACAGATATGCAGTATTACTATTTTATTTATCATTTTGTTATTAAAGATCTATGTTCATTTTTTAAAATCAAGCAAATATTAATATATAATATATTTACTCACCTTAAATCCAATAGACTCTCACTGTCTTCTAAAAATATTGACTTTTCTGATCTCTATTATACCGGGTGTTTCCTCTGTCCAGTTAAAAATTGCTGCAAAATCTTTTGAATATTTCAGATTCAAAATATAAAAATGAATGAAAAAGACCTTCTCTGGTTCTTCAAACTATTATGAAACCTTTTTCATTGCAAAAAAAAATCAACTTTCAGGAATTTTTCAAGCGTATCTGAAGTGCTGAGTAAGGCTTGCAGAGTTGTTGACCAGATCAGACGTCCAGTGTGCGTCAGTCCAATGTGGAAACTCCCTTTAGCCGCTCCAAGCATCAGCTGTCAGCTTAGGTAAAACCTGTCTTCAATACTCAAGACAGTGTCCATTTCAAAAACGTGCCTGGTCCAAAATTTAAAAAAGCATAAATATCCAATCATTTGCATCAATCAAACTCACTGCATATATGACACAGAACTAAAAATGTATATGAAAGTATAGTAATCGGTATTCCAAGATCAGTTATTTTAAGGGGTACTAGACAAGGTTGCCCAACAAGCCCTCTGACGTTCTATCCTTGCTTCTTTTTCCATGTAACGCGTTCGGAAAACCGTCTTGATGTTTGTTCACAACTCCCCCCCCCCCATTCAATGAAGCTGCCCTGTGTCAAAGAGAAAGAGAGAAAGAGAGAAAGAGAGAAAGAGAGAAAGAGAGGGAGGGTGGGAGAGAAAGAGAGAGAAGGAGAGAGAGGTTTCAATTTACAATGGTTCAGATTTCAGTTCTCTCTCTCTATCGCTCACACAGTCTATATGGGGAGGGGGTGGGAGGGTGAGTGGGGACGGGGGTGGTATGTGGACATATTAAGACTCTGGCAGCTAGTGCTCTTTCTATGGTTACAGCCCCGGTCACCCCAGCCAACATCTAACCCAACACGGAGGGGGTAGGAAGCGCTAACTGTGGCCTACTGGTTCATTAGCTTCTACTCATTACCGTATGTGATTTATAGCAGAACGAAAGACTTTCAACAGGATAGCAAAAAGTTAATTTAGGTATTGCTAAGTTTAGGAAGGAGATTTGTACCATAATTTTGAAGTCTTCTTGGTAGCAGGCTACTGGAATTGAAATTGTCCATTTAGTTTCCGGCACTTTTTCAGCAACTGTACTGCTGTAAGACACTAATGTAAGTCTACACCCAGGAAGAGCATGATGTTTTTTACAATAATTGTGAAAAGAGACCACAGCTTTAACACTACTCGACTAGCAGCTTTGTGCCCACAGCAGTTCGCCTGTTAAATCAGAGACTCTGATTTAATTTTATAGTAGGGTTGGGGTGGTTGGTAATAATAAAATTGTGACCCTCAAGGCTTTGTAATAGAAATTCCCTGAGAAGTGTTTTGGTAGCATTTTGTACTTACCACCACATGGCAACTTGATAAAATCACAAAATGAATGGCACTTGTGTAATTCAGCTTAAGAACTAGCCTTTTTCTCTCAAACACTTGTTATTTGAACTGACTGCTGCTCGGTTGTTGCTGCTTAAATTGTTAACTCCATTTAATGCAACTGCTTAATTGTTTACACTTATGGTTCATTTTTAGTGGTGTGGCTTTGCTGAATACAACCTAATAGGCTGCACACACAGCATGACAAATTTTCAGACTAAAGCTAATTATTCATTAAACATTGAAAATAAGAGTAAAATGTTAAATGTGGTGTTAATAATCCTCCATTTAAAGAAGAGCCTCATAACTCCTGCTTGGAAATATTGTCCCTTCCACAACTATGGCATAAAATATATTTATTTACATTAATAACTTTCCAAAGTATGGTTTTAATTCTCTAATTCTATGGACTAATACAGAAAATTACATGGTGTTACTTTAACATAATATAGAATATTTTATTTTATTCGATAGGATCAAGTTTGTACATTAGACGTAACATCCTACAACATTTACAGCCAAGGCTTATTTGCAATGTCCGTCCCTAGAAGTGCTTTTACAGAGAGAAAAAAAAGAAAAGAAAAATGGATTAGATTATCTGTAATTTTTATGTTAGGCCTACATACAGACCCTACAATTCAGTACAACAGTAGACGCAGTAAAAGTAATATATTATATGATAAAGGTATCACATCAAGTTTATTTGGCCGAATACGTTTCGCAGCTCATCCAAGCTGCCTCTTCAGTTCTGGTCAGATGCTGGTGGACACTGCTTTATATCTGCCTGAAGGGGGCGCTAACTACAATGAAATTACTCTGAGACTAACACACCTATTTGTTTACAGTTTCTGTTAGTTAGCTTGGCCTATTAAATATGCAGTGGGGTGTGGGGTCTTGTTGGCAGAACCATTCAGGTCCATGATGGTGTTTTCACACCTCTGGACATGTCCTGCTAGTCCCATTGTTTTCCCAGTTTGTTTTGATTTAGGTTTGAGGATAGAGTTATAGATGGGAGACAAATGATGTCTGAGACCCCCATTTCTGTTCAAGGAAGGATTCTCTTTCTTGACAAAAATAGCTTCTTTAACTCCCCTCTCAAACCAGTTCTTTTCTCTGGCCAAGATCTGGACCTCGCTGTCCTCAAAGGAGTGGCCTGTGGCTTTTAGGTGGAGATGTACGGCAGACTGGGGTCCACTGTGGCTCTCACGTCTGTGTTGGTACATCCTCTTGTACCTTCAGGCAGATTTAAGGCAGTGTCCACCAGCATCTGACCAGAACTGAAGAAGCAGCTTGGATGAGCTGAGAAACGTATTCGACCAAATAAACTTTTGTCCAGTTGACAAATTGAATTTCTCCTTTGCCATCAGTGAGCAATAACCATTCAAGTCTCTCTGGTTCTTGAGGTGCTCCAGTGTGTCCGCTCATAAACCCAACAGAAAAATCCTCAAACATATTGACCATCTGTAGTTGCATATTCACTGATATTATACAGATGAAACATTGGGCACATTTAAATCAAACTTAAACTTGATAATTAAAGTCTACAGAGGAGTTTACTGTCTGCCAGTTCACTTATATGTAGTCTTAGGCTCTGTTTTCTTTGGTGTATATGAACATTTTACCTACAAACTAAAGAGAAAAACACAAAACAGGACACGGTGAAGCATGAGAAACATTTATTACAACGTCAGATATTCATTTATCCATGCGTCTTTGCGACAGACGCGACACAGACGATGCTAAAGACAAAATAACTGGTATGTACCGGCCTTTACGGCGCTCCTATCCTCCAGCTCAACTATCTAATTTTCAATCCATAAAAAGATAAGAAAATAAATAAAATAATGCTTGAATATCATCTGGTTGCTATATTCACACATACATCTTTTTGTTTAGTTGTTGTCAAGAGTTTTTTTAGATCCTAGAACAGTAGTACTTTAGTCCAGTCTTGTATTCCACGCGGCGTTCATTCACGTTTAGTCAACAGAGGGAAATTAGAGAGTAAAAAAATGATATTGTGGCATGTTTAGTGGTCATATAAAACGTTAACAATAGGGCAGAAGATGTGCGTTGTGAGGTGGAAACTAAGAAGAAGACAAACTTTTGAAGAGACAGTTCAGGTAAGGAGTAAGAATACCGACTACAAAAGTTTCTGGACGGCAGGTAGTCCATTTGGAGAAGAAGACTTTACCAACCAGGTATTTAAAAATGGATACCTGCCGTTTTAATATTCGTTCACAGATTACCAAACCATGTCAGAAGAGCTTTTAGGACTTTTAGAAGGAATTACATCAAAATGACACAGGAACTGATCAGATAATTGAGAGAATAATCGCCATATTCATTAATTTGCAAAATAATAAGTAGTTACAACCCTATGTGGAGTTTGCATGTTCTCCCTGTGTCAGAGTGGGCATCCTGCAGGTGCTCTAGTTTCCTCCATCAACCTAAAATATGCAAAGTAACCCATCACAATATTATGGCTGAGTGGTTTGCTTGCACTCACGCCCCATTGCAAGAAGGTTCAGGGTTCTTGTCTTGAGGTTGCTTGTTTCTCCCTGTGTCAACTCAAAACATGCATAATAACAGGTAATATCCTCCAGCTAAGGTGGTCCTGACCAAGACTAGCCCAAGATCTGGAGATGAGTCCCACTGCTCCTGACAGGTGTAACCCAGTGGCACTGAAGGATGTTTTAAAGAGACAAAATGAAATTGAATAAAAAACTGAGATTGAACAATAAAAACTAGAGCTGGCAGCATGGCATTACTGTTTGAGAAGATCTTGGCCTATTTAAGATTTGAAACTGCTGGGATTTATAAAATATAAACGTAAAAACTTGATTTCATTCTTCAGATAAGGTAGTCCTGACCAAGACTAGCTTAAGATCTGGAGATGAGTCTAACTGCTCCCGACAGGTGTAACCCAGTGGCAGTGAAGGATGGGTCAAATACAGAGGAAAATTTCACTGTGGGGACAATAAAATATCCTTAAAATAATCTTAAGTGTGTCAATTTTGTCCTTTGTATTCAGACCTGACCTACCTCCATATGGTCACAACTATAGCAGCTGAAGAATCAGTATTTCATTGCCAAATCTAAACTGTCTTGTTAAGTTCATCTTAAAGGTGCACTGCGCAACTTTTCTGGTGGAGGGACCGCCACCAGCTTGTCTCCATGGAGATGTTATGGCTTTGCATGGAATGTTCCATGGTGTGACATTAACATTTCCAACTAGGATTTATTCATTACGAGTGTTTCTACTGGTCAAAAATACAATAATTCCTTCTGTGAACAAGGGCGCCTCTCCACAGATCTGAACTGTAATGTAGCATAGTGCTGTGATAGGTTTAATCTATACTGTGGAACATTCTAGACAAAGCAAGAACATTTCCATGGAGACATCAGGTGGCAAAGCATCTTCTAGAAATGTTACGCAATGCACCTTTAAAAACAGATACAAATGATTTATTAATGCAAGAAACGGAGTGAAGGAAAGCATAGAAGAGGCTTGTTAAAGCTCTTATTGCACTCTATTATGATATGTACAAATACTTGTTGATAAAATAGTGGGACAGATGTACATTAAAAATATTGACACAACCATGTTTTTGCATAAAATCTAGAAGAAAAAAAAATATAATCAAAAATATGTCCACATTTCCTCGTTTAATGTGAACTGATTGTATGCTAAGACTTTGGACATTTCTCACCCAACATAAATAAAAGATGGTAAAACTATGCATTTTTTTCAAACAGAAATACAGTGAAAACTAAAACGTACGGTTTACACAACATTTACAGGATCTTACCGACACAAAACAATTCGAAAACTAAAAACGAGCAAAAATAAAGGGGGCTCAGTTAGGTGTGTGTGTGTGTGTGTGATTGGAGGATACTGGGTTTGGCTATAAGATTAAAAGAGGAGAACGAAGAAAATGTTTAGATATTATTGCAAATAGAAAAACAAATGTGACGGTCAATCCTTTTTTTGTGTAAAATGGCAACAATATTTACTTAGAAACTTGATTTATAACCGAGAGCAGCCAACTACATACACGAGGGTCTGCTTCCAGTGAAATACAGGGCCATTTGGCTTTTGGTCTACAGCTCCTCAACGTTTTAAAAATGGCAACATAAATAAGTCAAGATAAAATATATTGGCAGTACATTTACAAACATTTTTCTGAAATTATTGCAAGTTTTCAGTATTGGCTTGTCGTTGGCAGACTAATGCATCTAATGGAACGCAGCACTTAATTTCATTTCAAACAATTACTGAATCATTTGGTTGAAAAAACGCTTTGTGGTTCAAAATGCTTATTCAAACTACATCTTATGAATTAAAACTTTTGTTGGTTAAATCAGTAATATATTTGTGAAGCCCTGTGAAATACAGTACGAGTAGAAAGTCTGGACACACCTTTTTCTTTGCGTTTACTGCATTCTGCATTGTTTTAAAAAGTTTAATCATTTTAAATATGTTCCGATTCCTTAAAGTTTCCTTTGTTAACAGTGCTGTAATAACCCTTGGCTTTCTCTCAGTGATATAAAATGCTTTCGGTTATTTCACAGGTTTTTGTTTACTACATTTTACGTTCATTTAGTTTTGAAGCCTTCATCGAGCATCTACAATGTAAAAAACGAAAATCGCAGTCGTACCAATTGTGGTGCATTGCTATAGAAAATATAACTGAACTGAACTGAATTATTTTAGGATTTTTGAGCAGCCTTTTCAGTCTAGACAAATCCAATTCATCACGGCCTGAGCTGAGTGAGAAGTGCGCAAACGACATGTGAAGGACCTGGCAGGAGCAGCACCTGTTGAACTGTGATCTTTAGTCATTACACAAGGGGCCCCGGGGCTGAGCGGAGAGCCAGGCCTGTACTGTACACGCAAATGACTCTGACCCCATTCCTGTCTCCACATGGGAACCCCCACCAAGACGCACTCGGATCAAGACGCGTTCAAGAGCTCCTCAGATAATCAGATCAAAAAACACTACTGGTCAGATTCAGCGCAAAAACGGCTGTCAGCGTTGGTCGTTAAAGCTGCACTGTGTAACTTTTGTGGTGGAGAGTCGGTCTAGAATGTTTCAGTGTGGTGTTAAACCTTTCTATCTTCACGGAGACCAAACCAGACCAAGTGACAGGTCAGATCTGTGGAGAGGCGACCCCGCTCACAGTCAGAATGCCTGTTTTCCGACGTATTTTTAGGCGATAAAAACACCTGTAATTGAATAAATCTAAGGTAGAGCTTCTTAATGTCATACTGTGGAACATTTCAGACAGAGCGTGACATCTCCATAGAAACAAGCAGGTGACTGACTCTCCAACAGAAAAGTTACACAATGCACCTTTAAAGAGCACATGCTGTGACATTAGGAAGTGAATGCGTTTGAAATATCATATTAGCAGCACAGCTATTCCTAACATGGCACTAACAGATAAATGTAGTGAAAGTTATTTAAACACTGGACTTGAAAAACATGCATGCATACTTCCTAACGTGTTGTAAAAAAAATGAACCTGGTACATCGTCAGTGTATAGTAGGTCAAAAAAGTAATTTTACTTTTTTGACCTACTATACACTGACGATGTACCAGGTTCATTTTTTCATGCATTTTGTGTCTGTTTTAGCATGTTAGCATTTAGCACTAAAGCAACATGAACTACACAGACAAAATGGACTCTTGTCGTATGGCAAACAATTTAAAGTACTTTTTTCTTCTTTCTCCTCTTTTGGATGCAAAACTGACTCTTGTGAACTTTAAGCCATGTTATAATGTTGATTCCTCCACAAAAACAGACCTGGAGTTGTGTTTTGTTTCATTCACATGTTTGAGTAATCCTGGTTTGTTAGTCCGTCCACATCTCCAAAGCTCAAAATGCTCTGTTCCAACTTGTGATGTCATGAAGTGGTAGTTTTCAAGTTAACAGCTCCTTTTATCTTTTGTTCAGTGGAGATCGGCAATTCCAGGACTGAAATGATTCAAATGATTCTAGTGAAGGTGTGTGGAGTTTAAAAACACAATGGAGCACTTCCTGTATCACCACATGACTTCACAAGAACTCAGCTTATGCTATAGTCACAAAACCCATAGCACATTACCCGTACGGGCGTTTTTTGGAGTCGTGCGAGCCCGTAGAACGTTGCAGACAGAATCGCGCTGTTAAATGCTCATCTTAAGGGGGCCGTAGGTGTGTCTTGCAGTTCCCTTGAGGCTCGCAGGGCTACCTCACGTGGAGTCGCTGAAAATCGAACTACCGATTGCCGTGCGTGTCTTAAATGTATTGTGAGGTATTCCCAAGGGTAACGTAAGTTGCACACACTTATGACGTACGGGTGAGGCTTTCGTATGGTGTCCTTATGCCACAGTCAAGGCGTTAGTAGGATGTGAGTACACGTCCCTTACTTACCCCATGCGAATGCCACTGTCGCCATCTCCGCTTTCCCCTCTGAGGGACTCTAACTCGGCTGGAGCTGTAGGTGGCGGTGGGACAGCCTCGTCAGTCTGCTCCTTCCTGCCAGTCTTCATCCTTTTTCCCTTTCGCTTGGGTGGCATGACTGTATATACACGAGGGTCCTCCCTTTAGCACGCAAAAGGTGTGTACGGGATATGTAAGTGCCCGTAGGATGCCCACACAAAATAGCCTCTTATTTCTAACACTCAGACTGGACACAAGGGGCACGCAAGGGGCACGCATTTATCACCTGAAGAGCACGTACGTGTCCCTTGTACAGTCCGCCGGATTTGGTGTGCCCAAAAATTGAAAAATCCGTACAACACACCTGCGGGTCACCTACTTCACCCGTACTGAACCCTTGGGTGTTGTACAAGTGTTCGCTACGATCTAGCGCTCACAGCACACCCGTAGAAAAAAAGGTGCATGCACATTTTTGTCGTACGGGCTCAATGTAGCTAGTCGTACGGGCAGTTGTGACTAAGCTTTTAAATCTGCAGGTTTGTGTGTTAAACATGTGTGAATGAAACAAAACATAACTCCAGGTCTGTTTGTGGCGAGGAAACAACATTAGAACAGAAAATAGCGTCATATGTGCCCTTTAACCCAAATGTAGACAAGGTTTGTGTGTGTGTGTGTGTGTGTGTGCGTGTGTGTGTGTGTGTGTGTGTGTGTGTGTGTGTGTGTGTGTGTGTGTGTGTGAGAGACTGCTGGTGTGTGAGGGAGCGAATGGCTTCAGTTAAATTAAAAAGGGTTGCTAAAAGAAGTTGGATCATGGGCCCTCAGACTTCAGTAGCTTCAGTAGCTGTGTCCCATGTGGTTGGACAGGCTCGGGGACCCGTGGGTGGGGGTCTGGTACCCGGGGGTGGGGGTCTGGTACCCGGGGGTGCTAGTAGCCGTCGGTTCTGTAGCTTTGATGGGCATCAGAGGTGAGCTGAGTCGTTTCTGTGGCTGAAGATGGCTGCATCACTATAGGCTCCCCGTCTACAAGAAAAACAAAAACATGTGTGAGGTCTGGATTTACGGCAATAACAGGGCTAATGTCATTCTAATGTATTATACACAATATATACTGTAGTAAAGATAATTTAAATGCAGAGTTTTAAAACCACGTGATATTTTCGGTTGGTAGAATATTTGGCCTACAGGCTGAATCTCAGAAGCCCCCATGACGAGAAACACAGAGAAGGCCAGTTTCGTCGCCCGGATTGGCGTTACCAGGCCCCACCCTGAAATCTAGCCAACTCTGGTGTGTTAAACCTATGCGTAAACACCAGTTCTGCAATGTAAATGTCACATACATCTACTCCTGATTATTACAACACACTCAATATACAATGTGTCTATTACTGTGTGTATGTGGTTTGATTTCTGGTGTGTATGAGAGCAATAACAGCATTTATTCATTCATTTATATATTTTTTACAGTGATCCAAATGTTCACGTTGTTGTTACACAAGTATGGGAGTCAATCACTTGTGGCATGGAGGGAGAGAGTGTGGAGACATTCAGTAAATGATCGAGGTTGTGAATCATGG
Source organism: Taenioides sp. WSHXM2023 (assembly GCA_029959045.1). Taxonomy (NCBI): domain Eukaryota; kingdom Metazoa; phylum Chordata; class Actinopteri; order Gobiiformes; family Gobiidae; genus Taenioides; species Taenioides sp. WSHXM2023. The sequence continues at coordinate 33,514,655 of CM057086.1, read as the reverse complement.
TGGAAACAACAGTATGTGCAACACCTTAAACTACTACACCATCAGTCTGCACAACAGAAAATCTTTAAGTTTAAATGACTCATGTTTCAGAGGACAGAAATAAACTATTGTAAATGTGTGTCTTTATTTGTATATTTTTGTTTTTTAAAGCATTTTTTTTTAGGTAAAGTAAATAATATCAGTAGTATTATTGCTAAATCTTTAACAGTATCCCTCCCTACAGTGACGTGCTTTGAGTTCAGTTCAGTACAAAACTAATGTGATTATCTTTTATCTTATGAACACTCGCCTCTCTCGTCGGCGGCCATCTGAGCCTCCAGGTCCTCGGGGGACACGTAGAAGTCCGGCTCCTGGTCCATGGGGGGCCGCGGTTTACACTTCCCACAGCAGCAGTTACAGCAGCAGCACAGGCAGCAGCAGCAGTAACAGCCTGTGGCCAGACAACAGAACAGGAACAGGCCCTGCAAAACACACCGGGAGTGACAGGTGTGACAGGGACATAGACTAGTAAACACACATTTGATCAGGTATCATCACTATGAACTACTATGACTGTGGGTGGTTGTGTTGAGGGTTAACAGTTAAATATCATTAAGGCTGTAAATGACTGAACTTCAGGTTGACTAAAGAAAACTAAAAGCAGCGTGTAGTGGCAAAAGCTCTCAAAATTATTAGGAAAACTACAAATGTAAACTGAAAATCTACTAAAAAGCATCTTCATAACTGTCCAGTTACTCCAGAACGTCAGCTGCTGTGGTCTACTGAAGCCTTAGAATACTAATAAAATAACAAATATATATAACAAATAACAAATAGATATTTGACTAACTTTTAAGGAGCTTATTACCATCTGGCAGGGGGACAGCTCAGGAAAACTAGTCTTTTGGCTAATTCAGATACATTTACATTATTGTAATGTTTATTAATGCACATTGTCCCACTGAAAACTAAAATAAATACATAAACTCGACTAAAGTGCTAATGGCCTAGTCATTTACTTTTTATTTCTTTATATTCCATTTTAAAACACAGCTGTCCTGTACGATGTATTTTGTTGTATTTTGTATGATCTAATTTCTCAGCACCACATCTGTCAGGAAAGATTAAGATTGTTCTGATATTTGAGCCGTTTAAGCAGATTTCCTCTGCACTTTACATTAGTTTACAGTAGGGCTCGAATCATTACAGCCTCCACTGGTGTAAATGTAGCGTGTGGCATGAACAGCCCGTTACAGTCCACAGTAACAGTAATTATGAGTAAATAAACACGCAGTAGTGTCCAGTACCTTGGCCCACCAGCTGGACAGGACAAAGTAGGTGTTGACGTTCTCCTCTCCAAACTGCTCGGCCACGTACAGCCCCAGGGAGCCGTACTTATCGTAGATGTTCTTCTTGGTGGCGTCTGAGAGGATGGAGTGAGCGTTGTTGATCTCTTTAAACTTGTCTGCTGCCTCAGGATTGTCAGGGTTCTTGTCTGGGTGAAACTTCAGCGCTAACTTTCTGTAAAATGGGAAAGAATAGTTCAAGTTAAAGCTGACACGTGCTCACCTTAAGGATTTAAACAAAAGTCATGGAGCTTCTGCAACGTGCCAAACAATAAATTCAGTTGTTTCTGTTGAACAAAAATCAAAACAAATCTTTATCAACATGACTACATTTGAAGCTTTATTAGACCTCAAAATCTGCAAAAAACACTTGTACTTTTTACTCTTCAAGTAGATTTCTTGGGGTCCGTCACATGTTTCTATGGATACGTCACTGCTCTGCCTGGAATGTTCCACAGTGTGACATTAAACAGCTCTACTTTACATTTATTCAATTACAGGTAGTTTTAGAGCTCAAAAATACCTAAAAAAACAAACATTCTGACTGTGAGTGGGGTCGCTTCTCCACAGATCTGACCTGTAACTTGGTCTGGTTTGATCTCCATGAAGATAGAAAGGTTTAATGCCATACTGTGAAACATTCCAGACAAAGAAATAACATCTTCATGGTGACAAAAAAAGGAGAAAATTTAATTTGTCAACTGGACATAGTTTATTTGGTTGAATACGTTTCGCAGCTCATCCAAGCTGCTTCCTCAGTACTGAGGAAGCAGCTTGGATGAGCTGCGAAACGTATTCAACCAAATAAACTATGTCCAGTTGACAAATTAAATTTTCTCCTTTTTTTGCCATGGATTCTACCTGGACGACTGAGGGATTTTACATACATCTTCATGGTGAAAATAATTCGATGGACCCTCCACCAGGAAAGTTACACATGCACCTTTTAGTAGATTTTTCATGTGGTACTTTTACTTGAGTATTCTTTTGCTTTGCTGTACTTTTACTTAAGTAACAAACTTGAGTAGTTATTCAAAGCTGTATGTCTCCCTCTAGTGGTCCTGAATGCAAACACCACCCATTCTCAGTTACAGACTCATCAGCAGCAGCAGTGTTCGAGTTACCTGTAGCACTTCTTGATGTCTTCAGGGGTTGCGTTCTTGTCCACTCCGAGAACAGCGTACAGTGATTCTCCTGACGTGGAGAGCGCCCTCTGTCTGTGGGGCTCCATGGCTGCGTCACACTGCTCCTGGTGCTCTCTCACTCACCTGGACACACAAAAACACAAATACTCAATTCAGTGGGCTGCTGATAGTATTTTTTTTTGTTATATTCAATCAATAACAACATTGCCTTGGGTGAGCTTCAGGTATTGCACATTAATAGACAGTGAATGGACAGTAAAATTAAAAGGTGCGGTCATAAAATGTGAAAAAAAAAGAACTAGTTCATTTTATTTTATTATTCCTCTCTTACCTTATGCATTTCTAAAATCCTAATTATTCACAGTGATGACAGGGGTTATTCTTAGTGGCCTTATCTCAGACAAACTTGAGATGATTTCCTCAGAACTTGGAATGTTTAACTCCTCCGCCTCGACACCTTCGACTCTGTACCTACTGAGGTTTAAGCTGCTCTCCTGATTCGTGCTAACTGTTTGACAAATGTTCTTTTTCTTTGTCAACATTTTAGCCTTGGTGACTTCTGCAAGGTCTTCTCAGCTCCTCAGATAAAGGTGAGGTGATGTCTTCTGAACTCACTGCGCAAATCCTTCGCAACACAGCAGCTTTTCTCGTATCATAATCCAAATGAAAAACAGAAGAGACCTCCTCAGTGCCATCATCAGTCGTGGTAAATGTTTGACATATGTGCTTTTTTTTGTCGACCTTTTTAGCCTTGGTGACTGCGTGGAAGGTCCAGGTACGCTCTCCTCCTCGGCATCTCTCGTCTCTGAATCAGAGCTCTCACTTTGCTGGAGTCCGTCTATGTACCTTTGCTCCTCACCATCGTCGTCTTCATCCAAGATTCTCAGCTCCTCAGATAAAGGTGAGATGGTGTCTTCTGAACTCTGAACTCAAATCCTTCGCAACACAGCAGCTTTTCTCGTATCATAATCCAGAAGGACTGGACTATACTGGCATGACAAACTTAAACCATTGTATTATCATAAATTTATAAGAGAGACTACACTGGTCAAAGATTAAATACAGGCAGAAGGTGATGTTTCTACTCCATAGATTGAGTGAGATGAAAATGATTGAAATAAAAAATATTCAGGTCCACCATAATCTCCTTCTGTAATATTGACAGAGATTTCAGTGATAAACCCAGAGGTCAAACGGCCAATCAGCGAGGTCATCAGAATTAAAAAATTGCTGACTACAAAACACACATCCTTATCACTTGACTATGACTAAACCAAAACCAAAACGCCTCATCAGACTAAAGCCACACTGACATGCACAGGCAGCTCAGTACGCTCTTAATCTCATTTTTGTCCAGTTTCTCCAGAGAACCAGCCAGACCACTTTAGTCCCTGTCTACAGCAGGCCAAAAAACAGTAGCTGCAAATGGGAAGGCCAGTCACTTAGAGCTAAAACTTTGTACCAATAACAGCAAATAAAAAACTGCTAATGTACAGCCTCACTTAAAAGCCTTGTACCCAGTTTTTTGTCTTGTCCAGTACAGATGTATCGTATAAGCAGGTCAAAAGGTCAAAATAAGTCTGCTGTGCGCTGTCTGCATCTAATCTGAAAGCACTTTTTTGCTGTGTGTGTTAGCATGCTAGTTGTTAGATGTACACTCACTGCTCTGGGCTCAGAAAGTTGAGAAAAGATATTATAAAGTCATCCTGGTGAATAATTGGGACGCTCAGAATGCATAAAGGTAAGTGAGGAATAACTTTGGACCACTGCTAGTTCTGCTTTTCACATTTTAAGACAGTAAAAATCAGTTAAAACGCCATTCCTAACGTGTCTGATTTTGTTAGGAATGCTGTGCTTACAAGTCTCTGCAGCACAAATAAACTGCAACACTGATGGTTTTTACTTTCCCTCTTAAACAATGAAACAACACAAGCCAGTCCACGGTGGAGGAGCCATCGTTTGTGTCATTTCTGATCTAAAATGAGTAAACGTCCGAACACATGTCTAATATTTTCCTGGCTCTTTCTTATCCCGTGGAGTTGAATGCCTCTCCTAGTGTGATCGAGGTACATCCAGATGTGCTCCTAGTCAAAGTTTCACGCTTACTTACATTTTGTAAAGTCGGTTGTTGATTTCAATACTAAGGAGTAGACTCAATACTCAATACAGATTCTGATAACACGATGATATTTAAAAACATTCCTTCTTTAGACAATAGAATGTTATTCTCAACGTTAAATCATAGTAGCACTTTATTCCCATAAGGTCTTATATCTGTGTACTCCCTCAGTGGTTCTGTAGGTTCCACAGTGGTCCATGGGCGTGTACTAGTCTATGTGCTTTTATACTTTTGATTCAGCTCAAGATCATTCTAAAGCAATGCAGGAAAAGTTCATTTCTTTCCTGTGAATGTGACTTTTTTGGTATTGATACCTGCTCAAATGAGTACAGAGTTTTGATACTAGTTTTAGTATTGATTAGTATCTCATTTTGATACTTTTGTCAACCTTAGTTCAAATCGGATAAGGCCATATATTGAGTTTTCCTTGTCTTGCCTGTAAACACAGTGAGTGAAAACCAACCAGAACGACCTGAACTGTGGATCACACCGAAAAAAGACCTCAGGCAGGTGCACACAGGAGCACGCCTCTGTCCTAAGGCTAAAAGTCTGTACGCAATTTATTTTATTTTATTAGTAGGATAGCCCCTTGAGATGTGTCATCTCGTTTACGAGGGGGTCCTGAAAAGAAAACAGAACATCACAGAACATAACAAACATTAAGTAAATCACAAAAAAAAAAAAATACAAATCAAGACAAAACACAAACAGCAACAGTCATACACACAACAACAAATCCATTATAATAGCCCTTGTACCTCATACACAGAAGTAAAAAAAAAAAATAAATAAATAATAATAATAATAATACTAATAATAATAATAATAATAATAATAAATGAGTAAATAACATTCCATGTGCCACTCATAATATAGCCATGAAAGTATAAAAAATAAATAAATAAATAAATAAATAATAAAAAATAAAAAAATCAATACCTTGTCACACTAACAATAACAGCAACAATAATAATAATTAAAAAAAAAACTGAAAGTTACAGGAATATTTTTCTAACTAATGTCATGCAAAGCAATGAAATGGCTTTTCATGCAGTGTTTATTCACTTCTGTTTAGAAATGAGAAATATGATGATAAAAATCTAATCATGACCTAATTCGCCATATTAGGACTTCAAATTGGCACATTTCCTCTTGAATGTAGATCTAACAAAAAGTGTTTTTTACGCCCACACCTCCTCAGCAAGTGGTGGATTTAACCAACTGAAATGAAGTACCAACTCTCAGAAGAAGCAGATGACTTTAGTTACATCTTAAAGTCAACACAAAGATACTGAGTTTACATTAATTTTTTTCAGATGCTACAAGCTTATTTGACACCAGTCTCTTGCTATTTTTGCTACTTTTAGTCTAAGTCTTGTTGTTACTTTGTCCAAAATGCTCCACAGTGTTGCATTAAACTTATTTCCATCCAGACAAAAAAGTGACTCCACCAAGCAAAGTTCATCAAGCAATAACATCAAAACTATGCACCTTTAATGTTGAAATTGTAAAAAAGAAAAAGCTACATTTATGGCATTTTGCTGAAATTAAGTTATAAAACGTATTATTGACATTATACCTTTGGGAGTTCCACTCTGGTACATCACAGGAGTCTGCCTGTGTGACAGATGGTCCACAGCTGAGACAATCCACACACCTCCACACGCCCACCAACACTCACACGGATTAACCAATCACAGCGCAGATCCCAGCACCACATGACCAGATTAACCTATCAGAGCTCCATGTTTACTCCAGCGGATTAATGACTCTCTGTAACACAAAGCACTTTGGACTGCGAGGCCGCGTCTCATTTCTCTTTCCTCGCTTCCTTCACCTCAATTCCTTCTCCTCGATTCTCCATTTTTCAGCTGTCAATCAAATGTGTCATCCCAAAGAAAACCACGGAAGGAAGGAGTAAACATGAGGAAGGCTTCAGGAGGCAGACATCAGAGAAAAGAATCAAACTTTATTGGTTTATATGGTTTATATCCTCTCTTGTCGCCGTTTCTCCTCTGTGGGCGGGACTTCCTCACCCACTTCCTGCAGAATCGAGGAGAAGGAAGCGAGGAAAGAGAAATGAGGCGTGGCCCGAGTGCAGTGACACAAAGAACCAGGAAGTGTCAGCGCTTCCAGCCAATCACAGCGCAGAGTGTTGATTAGCTTTTCAGAATTTACACGTTACAGAATGAAGCTTTAGTTGGAAAGTGACTAAGTATGTGATCAAAGTTACATCATCAAACTGGGACTAAACCAAGACTTAATCCAAGTTTATACAGCACTAAACTGGGCCAAGCAGGACCAAACCAGGACAAGTAATGATACATTTTATTTATATTGCACTTTACATTATAAATAAATCCCAAAGTGCTACAGCAGGTAAAGAAGTCAAAGCATATGGTGTGTGAATTGGTTCAGTCACACGTTTAGTCTAATTATGGCACAAAGGTTTTGTTTACAGCAACATCCTTCCTACCTTTTCTTAATTTCCCTTAAACAAATGGGATTTTTTGTTAAAATAAAAAAAAAAGAGAGAGAGAGAGATTGATCAATATTAGGAAAAAATATATATTATTTTTATTTTTGATAAAATCATCAAAGCCTGTCCTTGGCTGTTTAGTTTAACGGTGTGCCAAATCCAACATAGCGGCATCCATTTTGATGAGAATTAAAAACCAGACCGTTAAAATATTGTTATTTTTGCTCCCTCCTCCTGTCCACCTACTTCTGTGAACAAGAGAATTTCAGTGTTAAACGCCTATATTATAAAAAATTGTCTTGCTTTAAACCATATTATAATGTTGTTCCCTCCTCCAAAATATAGAGTTGTGTTTTGTTTCATTTTCATGTTTCAGACTTTATTATGTTTCATGTTTCAGGCTTTATTATAGTCAAAGAAGAACTCAGCCTAAATACGCAGGGTGTGTGTTAAACATGTGAATGTATGGAAGATAATTTGTTTCATCAGATTTTGAATTTTAAATGCCGCTGAATTTCTCACTTTGAATTTTTCAACTGAAAAAAAAAAAAAAATGTTTGAATTATTTTTATTCTGAATTGTAGTTGAAGAAATTTTAAGTGTAAATTTTCAAAGCAAAAAATTATTTAAAATTTGCCTTTTAAATAATGAGCACAAATATTTTCAAGCCCTGAAATCCAACATTCAAGATTTAAAGCGTAAAATTCCTAGCAAAGATCCACGATGCCAAGGCAGAAGCAATCGATCCTGTGTGATCCGATCTACTTTAGGAACAAACAGGAAATGATGCAGTGAAGTGATCTGATTGGTCAGAATTTGCATCTTTTTTGTGAATTTTACACTGAAAATATATGTGCTGAATATTTAAAAAGTGAAATTTGTATATATATTGAAAAAGTATATTTTTAATTGTCATACTGTGAGACCTTCTAAGCAGAGAGCAGTGAGATATCCACAGAAACAAGCAGGTGACGGACCCCCAACCAAAAACTTCAATTAAACTAGAAAAAATATATAAACACAAGTTAATCTAGTCATATAAATTCATTACCATTCTGAAGAGTGAAACATCTACTGTAGGCCGCTCATGTAAACCTTAGCTCGTTTCCATGGCAGCCCAAACAATCAAACATCTCAAGAACGTACAGCTCCAAAACACATGGACAGCAGAATCTGGCACTCACACAAATATTTCTTTTGGGAGAAGTTCAGTCAGAATCATGAAAAGCTTGTGGAGCACAGTTGAAAGAGTTTACCAAACAAAAGGAATAAGAAAATATGACATCTGGGGTTGTTTTTAATCACTGTAAAGCACTTTGTGTTTCATTTTTGTATGAAAAGCTCTTTATAAATAAAGTTTGATTGAGTTTGATTGATTCTCTACATCTTCACGCTATTTTGGTCAAGAATCACAAAAACATTCCTGATAAATCTGTTCCTCATAGGGATGTAACCAGACAGTTGTGATGGTTCAATAGACTTTTCCAATGTTCATAAACAGAACGCCGCATTCCATATATAGGCTGGTGCTGTTCCATACATTAGCTCAGATGCATTTTCAATGGGAGAGTTGGCGTTCACCTCCAAACATCTAAAACTAGGAAAAGGGCTGTTTTGGCTATTGACAGCTAACTAGAGATCCATCTACATGTTTGTTTGGTTTGTTTTTTTTAAGGCTGATACTGATATTTTTGGTCGCATAAGGCCGTTTATGTCATTTAAATTGACAAAAAACTCACCCACAGCCCTTTTTTTCCACCACAAACCCAAAAGAGAGCTGTAGTCAAGTTTTCAGCAGCTCTGGGTATTTTCAGGCTGCAGGTCGGTCAAAACTAAATATAGATTTAAAGGTGCACTGTGTAACTTCTCTGGTGGAGGGTCTGCCACCTGCTTGTCTCCATGGAGATTATTACCGTCTTGCCTTGATATTCCTCAGCATGGAAATAAACTTGGTAATCACATTGAAGACAGGTTAATGGTCAGGTCTATGGAGAAGCAAGCATGCACAAGGTTTTAAAGTACTTTTTGAGCTAAAAAAACAAAACAAAAACCAACCCACCTGTAATTAAACAAATGCAAGGGTGATATGTTCAATACCCCACTGTGGAACATTCCAGGCAAAGAAATAACATCTCCATGGAGACAAGAAAGTACCACTACTTGCCTACCACCTTAGAAGTTGCATAGTGCTTTAATGTTAAAGATTAGCACTGTAATTAGCACGAATGCTAAACTCTGAAACTGAATACACTCTGTTCCACACTGTGATGTCATGTGGTAATACAGGAAGTGCTCCACTGTGTTTAAACTCCACACACCTTCACTAGAATCATTTGAGCTCTGGAATTGCCAATCTCTACTGAACTAAAGGTAAAAGGTGTTGTTAACTTAAAAACTACCACTTCATGACATCACAGGGTGGAACAGGGCATTCTGATCGTTGGAGATGTAGACAGACTAATAATCAAGGGTTACTCAGACATGTGAATGAAACAAAACACAACTTCAGGTCTGTTTCTGAGGCGGTAACAGCATTTGAACATGGATTTAAAGCTCACAAAAGTCAATTCTGCTTAATATAGAACATTTAAACTCCTGGAGAAGGCAGCTAAATAAAAAGAATTGTTCTGCCCCTGTGGAGAAAGAATATTTTTGTTCTGAGTTTATCTGTTTTGTTTACTCTGAGCTACCTTAGCCGCCATATTGTTCTAGACTTTTCAACCGTTCTGTTACTTGCCAGTGTTTTAATCCCGTCATCTGGCCCATGAAAATATCTGTCTCTAAGTATTGTAATGTTATAAGATGTTAATTAACTCTGTAAACTCATATGAGGTACTGCTAAAATATAAGACGCTAATAGTACTAGCATGTCTATGGGAATTTCCACTGATGTTAGCATCATGTTAACCGCTTGTTTTATAGATGTTTTTAGGAAGTCCAGCTAATGTTAAGATACTGTTATGCATATATTAAATTGTATTAATCTGCTCTATATTGTTTTATGTAGCTCTATCATTTAAATGTGAAAACATATTGTAATATGCATTTATTTTTTGTATGTTACAGTTTTACAGTCAACTCTTCAGTAAATGTCCAAAACAGCAAGAGGTTTCCTGGGTGTTTATTGCAGAAACTGTTCGCTTTCTGTAAAGCTGGTTCCTAAACACTAGCGGAGGCAGAATAAGAATCATTTCCAAAAGGGAGTCAGTGAAGCAAAGCACAAGTTCAGATACATTTTTAGGAGGGAACAGAGCAACATAGTAGAGAAAGGAGTCCATTTATCAGACTATAGGCCCTTTAACAGGCTTGAAAAAGGTACTTGTGCTAAAGCAGAAGTTAATCAGTGTTTTGATGGTCTTCCCTGCGCTCGGATTTATTTTAAACAGTTGTGGTTTTTGCTGATTGCTGTTCGGGGGCAGACGTGCTCCATTCGTCTGTGTTATTGAGTACACAGGGCCAGCTGCCGTCTGTACACAAGCTACACTAATGGAAATCAGACGCGCACTATTGTCCCGCCCCAGCCACACGCACACACTCACAATCACAATACATCTTAAAGCAATGAACAATATGAAGTGCACCAAGTCTGGGTTTGTGTTCTGTGAAGTCTATAAAAACTTTTAATGCAGACGGACTGCCTCTAATTTTTTATTTTTAATGTCTGTAAATGTTTTTAGACTTAGACAAACTTTACTGATCCACAAGGGAAATTATTTGGATACAGTCGCTCACTCATCACAATATAAAATAATAACAGAGAGTAACAAAAATAGATGGTGTAGCAAAAATAGAGCAAGAGACACGTGTCAAATGAGACATAATTATAAAAATAAATGTATATGTACAAGTCAAAATAAAATAGAAAAATAAGTAATAAAATATAAAATAAACTATAAAATCACAGCTATAAACAAGAGACAAGAACGACAGTGTAAATACTCTGCTGATTGACAGGGCATAAGGTTATCTATTACTTGAGATTAAGTTGTTCTGCAGTTGTAGGGAGTATTATAGTATGAATGTAGTCCTGTATCTCTCATTGTTTGAGCGGAGCTGTAGGAGTCTGTTGGAGAATGAGCTCCTTTGTCCCTCTATAGTCTGGTGCAGTGGGTGAGCAGGAGTGTCCATGATGGAGACCAGTTTGTCCAGTGTCCTCATGTCCCTCACTGTGACAAATATCTCCATGTCTTTTCCACCGTGATCCTGATGACCTGAACTTTTGCTGATCCACTGAAACGCTCATTTTCCTCTTAAACAATGGGAAATCGACTTATTTGACAATCACAGCAAAACAATTCTTATTTAATTACACGGGGAAAAAATATTATGCTCCTATAATGTCCAATTGTTTTCTTATTGTCTATTTAATAATTTAAAAAATCAATTAAAAAAATTACATGGGAACATTCAGTCCATTCCCTTTAAAGCATCTGTGTAATAGGGCTGTGCCAAAAATCGAAAGATCGATCGCTCTCGATGAGGCGTGTGCATTTTAATGGACGGGTCTACAGTCAGTCGTGTGGTACTAACAGTAATGTGCGCGTGCTTTTAGGTTTAAGATACTTTACAAACTCATTCCAAATTTTACATGTGAATTTCACTGTAATTATCAGTCCTATCGACACAAAATAAAAACTGTAAAAAGTGACAATGCCCTTTATGCCCGAAGTATGTCTGTCTATGTTTGTAATAAAGACGGAAGAAAATTTAATCCAAAATCGAGATTGATCCATATGGGAAAATAAAATCATGATTCTTTTTTTCCCCCATATCCCCAACCCCACTGAGTAACTTTCTGGAGGTGGAAGGTCACCTGCATGATTCCATGGAAATAAAAAGTGAAAACCATACTTTGAACATTCTCCACGGAGATGGTTTTAAGTCAGACTGTGGAATATTTATGGTCAGGTTTGTGGAGATGCAAGCCCGCACAGTAAAGGAATGGATGGATGTTTTTGTCTCTGATTTTCAGTACAATAAAAACATAATAAAAGAAAAAAAAACATGCTTTTCTTTAGGTCTAATTTTTGGCTAAAAAGTTCAACAGCAGGGCTTTAAAGGTGCACTGTGTAACTTTTCTGACAGAGGGTCCATTACCTCATTGTTTCCATGGAGATGTTGCTGCTTTGTCCAGAATGCTCCACAGAATTGCATTAAATGTATCTATCTCCATGGAGTCAAAAAAGCGACACCATCATCCAGCCAGAGTTACATGTAAGATCTGTGGAGAGGCGCCCCTGCCCATGTTTTTTAAGCAATAAAAACACCTGTATTTGCGTAAATGCTAGAAAAGACAGAAAGGCTTAATGCTACTGTGGAACATTTCAGGCAAAGCATTAAAATCTCCATGGGGGAAAAAAAAATCAGATGACAGAAAAGTTACACAATGCACCTTTAAAAGATTCGTACTCGCCCCATCCCTAAATTTGAGAGTTTTCTACAGATGTGCTAAAGGTTTTTACAAACATGTTAAACTTAACACTTCTCTGAGAGCTTAAATCTGTGACTTCTCCTCCCAAAGTGATGGCACTGACTTTATGAGGGCGGCTGTTGTGGTTTGGGGCAGATTTTCAGCTCTCATAAGAAGCCGGTGACAGATTTAAACTCTGAAACACTTGTGCAGCTGTGCCCCGTTTCTCTAATGAACATCTGTGCAACAAAATACTGAAGTCACACTCGCAGCACACAGAGCCAATGATACAAACGGAAAGGACAAACAAATGCCAAGGCTTGTCATGTTGCCATATTGATACTTTGCAGCTGATGTTATTAACTTTCTCTGGGGGTATGAAGCTAACTGGAAGCACTGCTCTGTCTGAAGCTCTGTTATTCAAGTTGCATATTATTCTGAGCTTTGTTTTAACATAGTCTGATTAGAAAGAAATGTTTTAACTGGAAATACAAGTGAACTGATCTGTGCTGTTAAACAAGTCCGTCACATACGACATGGCCAAACCTCCTTGTCAAAGCTGGATCTCGTCAAATCTCAGCAGGGCTGGGCCAGGTCAGTACTTGGATGGGAGTGGGGCGCTAGTGGCAAAAAAACGGACACACTTCACCCACATTATGAAAGTGGAGTGCGTCTGTGAGTGTTGGTGGTGGTCTGAGGGTCTGGCGGCGCAGATTGGCAGCCTCGCGTCCGTCAGTCTGCCCCAAAGCAGCTGTGGCTACAATAGTATCTTACAACCACCGAGTGTGGAGTCAATGAATAAAGCTCTGTACAGCGTCTCTGAGTGTCCAAAAAAAGCGCTTTATAAAAACTGATCTATTAACATTAGTTTTCTGTCTCTCACCTTTTTGTTGAAAATCAAACACGTAAACAGGACCACGAACGCTCGTATGAATCACAGGCTCTTGAAAATCTGTAATTTCAATCCATTTTGTGTTTTTTCTTAAGTTCCATCTTTTGCTAATGTGTGCTTTGTGTCGCTATAGTAACTGCTGAACATTTTGCCATAGACATGCATAACAGAACCCTCCCAGTGAGATTCAGTCATTTCTACAGCTTGGGTCTACAGCAAATCCTCAGAAGATATGCCTGAAGTGGTTTTACATGTCATCTATGCATGTTTCAGTAATCTAGCGATCTCTCAAGATAATCTGAATCCTTTATGGTTAGCTGCACCCATGCTCCCACACAGCAAATGTCATTTGTGTGAAGATGACACTGCACAAAATGTGGCTGCACAGCTCTCTTATCCTGTTTGCAGTGAATTCAAATAAAAGTCCAGTGAAAATAATCCAAATCGGCTCAAAATATCGGCCCTATACATCGGCCGAGCTTATGGCCATTCAGTTCCTTGGATTCTAAACAATCCATTGGCATCAGCTCAAAAAAACCCCCAAAAAACAATACAAAACAATACACTACAACTTCACAAACCTGATGCGATGTGCAGTAGTTTCATTAGTGGAATCATACATACTGACTGTGTTGTGACAGCGCTCTGAAGGACAAAAAAATGCTATGATTCACTGTTTTCCCGGCAATATGAGGGAGAGGCTTGTTTCATCATCTTTCACCACATGAGCTTTCCCCTGGTTCCCTTTTGCGTCTGTGTCACATTCACACACTTCTCCCTCTTCCTCTTCACCTTCACCTTCGTCATCATCACTCTTTCATTACCGGGTCTCGGCTCACCCCTCCTGCTCAGTCTTTGTTCCACCGGCGCAGTCCTCTCTCCTACAGACAGTCCAAACAAACCGGCGTGTTTGCCAAAGTCGTGGACAGAGTGGGGCTGTTGGTGGATTTCAGGTTGCACACTGACCTGAACGTTCCTGTCTGACGATCAACAGTGAATCATTAGCACTGTAAACAAACATGGCTGCTTCGTGTGGCAGACTGGAGCACGATTGGGGGATAGGGATGTAACGATGACCAAAGAATATTGTAATATCGTATCGCCGAAAGTCTCTCAATAATACTGTGGGTCATCACAATATATCGAGTTCCAAGTCTATTGTTTTGTCTGAAATGTTTCACAGTATGGCATTAAACCTTTCTATCTTCATGGAGATCAAACCAGACCAAGTTACAGGTCAGATCTGTGGAGAGGCGACCCTGCTCAGTCAGAATGTCTGTTTTTCGAGGTATTTTTGAGCTCTAAAACCACCTGTAATTGAATAAATGCAAGGTAGAGCTGTTTAAAGTCATACTGTGGAACAGAGCAAGCAGGTGATGGACCCTCCACCAGACAAGTTACACAATGCCCCTTTAAATTCATTGGTATGGTACAGTAACAGCTAAAAACAGAGAGAACTACATATACCATGATCCTTTGCTCTGTTTCAGTCCAATCTACATGATGAAATTACTGTTACTACGCATCTGTAAATCTTAATTATTTGGATTACGACAGAAAAGTAGTTTGTTAGCATCCACAAAATATCACAATATTTTGTTTATGTTCATGAAATCAATAATGAAAGAAGTATTTGTTGTAATAAGAAAAACTAGAGATTAAACGATAAGATAGGAACAGTAGCCTTGGGATAGAGTGATAAAGTGGTAAAGGACCTTCATTTTGTGGTCACTGGAAAGAAAGGACATTTCTCATTTTCAGTTCAAGAGTAATTCATTTTGTAACAAGATTTTAATTAAATATAAATTCTAGTTTTTTGAGGGTACTACCAGTAACAGATGTGGAGCCAGCTGCTATAATACTAAGACAAATTTCAATAGATGGTAAATGGTTTTACATGGCACTTTTCCATTTTCAAGGCATTCAAAGCGCTTTACATCAAGGAACCACTCACCCATTCACCAGTGTACGCAGACAGTAGGGGCAAGCTGGGTTAAGTGTCTTGCCCGAGGACACAACGACAGCATTCATTTGTGGGAGCTGGATCTGACCGCTCAACCGATGTTTTTTTTTTTTCATATTTCAAATAGAGCTACTTAACTGGGCAGTGCCTTAATACAGGTATAAGGAACAGTGCGATCGGTCTAACGGGTATCCACACTTTGTATAAGAAACACCTGTATGTAATCATGGCAGTCCTGTGTGATGTCACGTAGTACTTGAAACAGCACACACTCAGTAGCTATCGTAACACCATGTACGCAGTTTAGTCCCACTTTAAGAGCTCGTCAAAACAAAAACAGGTTCACTACTGGAACAGATGCTGCCACCATTCTGACATTTATCCGTTTATAAATTCCAAAATCTCATTTGTTTTGCGCTGGTTTTACTCAGCAGTTCGAAGTCAGATCACAATTAGCTAATGTACAATACAGTCTGCCTGTTTAGGGTCTGCCATTTTGCTCTTCATTTACAAACTGAACAGAACGTGGTGTATCTGAGGTCAGCAGCATTTTAACGACAAGAGGCTGTCCGCACACACAGAACTATATTATCCTCTTGGCACAGAGAAGAGGACCAGGCCCATCCAATTCATTAGCTAATGTCCAATCAGCCTCCAGTCAGCTTTCTCTGTGGACACGCGTCAACACTGCAGCTAATTACACTACCGCGAGTGGAGAAAGGAGACCAGGAAGGACTGCTACAAAACAAAATAAAAAGACAGAAGAGAGAACATAGTTGAGAGTTGGGTTATCATAAGTATTGAAAACCAGAAACTAAAACTAGTAACAAAAGTAGAGACTCATTTGAGCAGGTATTGAAACTAATAAAGTGCCATTCACAGGAGAGAAATTAACCTTTCCTGAGCACACAGACTAGGGATGTAACAAAGGAACAAAGGAACATTTCCATGGAATCAGGCAGGAAGAGGCCCTCCTCCAGGCCAAATGTGAGTCGTGTTTGTGGAGAAGCAAAGCATGTTTTCTACATTTTAAGCAAAAAGAAACTTGAAGATACCACCATCTTTCCCAAAGCCAATTTACACCTACAACATTTGACACTCTCGAATAAGACCTCCACAAAATATCGCAATAAATATCAAACTGTGAGATACATATCGTGAAAATATCGTCTTGAGGGATTTTGATATCGTTACATCCCTAACACAGACCAGTATACGCCCATGGACACAGGGCTGGGCAATACGGCCAATAAATAAACCCTTGATTTTAACAGATTTCAAAATTCTTTCAAATGGCGCAAGCTCTTTAAGGTCTCATTCTTAACATATGCCATTATTTAAGAAACTGTAAACTGCCTTCAATTACATTTGTACAGTAAATTTGATTAACTGCTCAGCCTTACATGAAGCACTATGGAACCTACCTGAGGGATGTCATACCGTCATATCTTACCACATGATAAGACAGAAGAAAATACTATAATTTAATGTTAAAAATGGCATTTTATTGTCCAAATACAAAGCGTTTTTCTACATTATATTCATGGTATTGGATTCTGTATTGAGCATCGAGTGTATTCCTTAAATTCAAAATTTTGGTATAGTGACCCTTACCTAAGTTAAAACGGGCCAATTTCTTGACAAGGGAAGGGACAAGTGTAAACATTAACCTACCTCCTCTACCCTTTGGACCAGTTTTGTAGTGGTGGAATTATTAGAGGACAAGCAAAGGAGAATATAACCTTTAAAGAGCCCGTATTATCTTCTGATCTACAGTCCCTGACAAAAGTCTTGTCGCTTATCCATTTTGTAGAAACAAAAGCTTATAACCTGACTTTAAATTAATCGATTGGTTTTAGAAATGTCTCATATGAAAGCTAAAACCCTCCCAAATTATGCTCAATATACTAAAATAAATTTGCTTCACTGAAGAAACATTGATCATTTAATGAACACAGAAAGGTCAGATTTTGGCAAGACAAAAGTCTTGTCGCCTTGTCATATGATGCACCCAATCCTAGATTAAAACCTCATCTGTGATCAGTTACTGATCAATCAATTAGTGGGTGTGTATAAAAAGAACCCCAACACACCAGACCTTCACATCAACTGCAACTTGACCTCTGACAACATGCCTAAGCTCCACCCTGAGACCAAAGCGTTAATTATCAAGAGGCTGAAGACCAGATCCACTGCTGAGGTGGCTGACACCTTCAATGTGTCTCAGCGTCAAGTATAAAGAATAAGAAAAAGGTCTGAAAAGACTGGAGATGTTTTTGACAAGCCCAGGTCCGGCAGACCCCGCAAGACAACTGCTCGGGAGAACCGCTTGTTGATTTGAAAATCCAAGGCCAGCCCCTTTTCCACTGCAGCAGAGCTCCACCAGGCCTGGTCACCTCAAGTCCCTGTGTCAACCAGAACAGTTTGTAGAATTCTGTCTCGAAATGGCCTCCATGGTCGAATCAGTGCACAGAAACCAGCACTAAACAAAAGGCAATTAAAAAACCGTGTGGCATTTGCCAAGGCCCACAGCCTGCTAAAAGGATGGACACTGGAAAAGTGGCAGAAGGTGGATTTCTCAGATGAATCCTCGGTTGAATTACATCACAGCCGCCGCAAATATTGCAGGAGACCTACTGGAGCCCGCATGGATCCAAGATTCACCCAGAAAACAGTTAAGTTTGGTGGCGGAAAAATCATGGTCTGGGGTTACATCCAGTATGGGGGTGTGCGAGACATTTGCAGGGTGGAAGGCAATATCAATAGCCTAAAATATCAAGAGTATTAGCTACCTCTTACATTCCCAACCATAAAAGGGGTCAAATTTTGCAGCAAGATGGTGCTCCATCGCATACTTCTATCTCTACATCAAAGTTCCTCAAGGCGAAGAAGATCAAGGTGCTCCAGGACTGGCCAGCCCAGTCACCAGACATGAACATCATTGAGCATGTCTAGGGTAGAATGAAAGAGGAAGCATGGAAGGCAAAACCAAAGAATCTTGATGAACTCTGGGAGGCATGTAAGACTGCTTTCTTTGCTATTCCTGATGACTTCATCAACAAATTGTATGAATCATTGTCGAACCGCATGGATGCAGTCCTTCAAGCTCATGGAAGTCATACAAGATATTAAATATGGATCTCACAGCACCACTACTTAATTCACTGACGTTATGCAACATATTTTTGTATTTGAAGTAAATTATTTGTTCAATTTTCTGTAGGCGACAAGACTTTTGTCTTGCCAAAATCTGACCTTTCTGTGTTCATTAAATGATCAATCTTTCTTCAGTGAAGCAAATTTATTTTAGTATATTGAGCATAATTTGGGAGGGTTTTAGCTTTCATATGAGACATTTCTAAAACCAATCGATTAATTTAAAGTCAGGTTATAAGCTTTTGTTTCTACAAAATGGATAAGCGACAAGACTTTTGTCAGGGACTGTATGTTATAATGCCATTTCCTCATCACAAACACACCTAAGTTAAAGTTATTCAAGTTCAAGTGAGAATAGAAAAGAGATTATGTTTGCTTGACATTGTTGGAATAGTCCTGGTGTGAGAGTTCAGAGAAACAGAAAGTGGAAATGTGGCAGCTCCATGTGACCTTCCATCACACCACTGTTACAGCACCAGGACCCTGTGACCAACAGGAGCAGGATCTGAACCAAACCAAACTCTTCCCCTTTCAAAGACACGGGTCAAGCTCAAGACTTTACACCAACAATAAGGAACTAGAAACACATAAAACACAGACTTTTAGCCACAACATCACCTGACATAAAGCTGCTTGTATTGCACATGAGGTCAAAAAGTCAAAAAATCTGATACTAATCGATACTAAAACCAGTATTGAAACTCGATACTCATTTGAGCTGGTATAAATACTAAAAAAGTCATATTCACAGGACAGAAATAAACTTTTCCTGAATAGATTTACAATGATCTTGAGCTGAATCGGAACAAGTATAAGAGCACATAGACAAGGCCAAAGAAAGTACTGCGATTTAATGTTGAAATTCTATTGTCTAAATAAAGACAATAAGTAAGTAATAATAAGTATTAAGTGTTGAAACCGTTTTAGTGTTGTAATAACACTATTCCATATTACTTTAAGCTACACCATGCAACTTTCTATGGATTCTATGAAAATATAAAGTTAAAACCTTACTTTGGAAAATTCTCCATGGATATGTTTTATGCCAAACTGTGGAATATTATCGCCAAAGGAACATTTCCATGGAAGAGGCCCTCCTCCAGGCCAAATATGAGTCATGTTTGTTGAGAAGCAAAGCATGTTTTTCTACATTTTATGCTAGAAGAAACTTGAAGATACCACCAAGTTTCATCTTTCCAAAGCCAATTCACACCTACAACATCTGACACTCTCGAATAAGACCCACAGCCACAAAGACGACGTGCAAAATCGTAAATCCCAGGCACTAACAATCTATGGTTTTTTGAGACTTTAATGCTGATGTCTATGCAAAAAAAAAAACAATTAAAAAGTAAACATTGATCGATATCAGCTCCAAAAACACCATATTGGATCCATAGACTGTATAAATGGACATAGCGAACCCACTAGCCAAAGGGGAAGTGAACATGGGGGCGCTTCCGGCTCCACTGACTCTGATTCCAATTTACATTGAAAAATTGTCGCCCTTCTCTCTGCAACTGCTGCTGTGAGCCTCGTCATTTTGGTTTTAAAATGTTCGTATTAACCCGCTCTACATGATCCTGGTGTTTTTATTTTGCTATTTTGTCTGAAAATGTATTCCTAATACGAAACACAGCTCCAAATTCATTCTTATAACTGCCAGCCTCATTGAGCTTCATTTGACTGGAGCCAAACGATATGGGTGACGTCACACTCAGTCCACTTCTTTGATCGGTCCATAAAAACAATAAATAACCGTGACGATTATGGATAAAGCACATAATCTTGACATCATACTCATTCCTTACTCACCAGAATTCAAGGTGGTTTACAAAGGAGACGGTTTTGAAAAACTGTTGGCGATCTCCAACACTTTTCCTGAATCTCAATTTGCGCAGTAACACCCCAAACTGTGACGCGAGTGAACAGCAGCCGCCTGCCTGATGGACTCCCAGCTGCAGGATAACTTTAGATCTGGAGTGTGATGGAGAAAAGAAAGAGAGGGTTCTTCACTGGAGCCAATCTCCGAACAACTCTGAAGGACGGAAGCTACACGTGCCCTGTGGTTCATTCACAAAGACCACCTCCCCTCCTCTATCCTCTTCTCTCCCTTCTCAAAATTAAAAATAAAGCATCTATTGTTAGTGTTTTATCAGCAATGTGCAAAACAGCCATATCATAAGAAACCATATCAGTCAAATATGAAAATGTGTCTTAGTTTAAGCTTCTATAATCACACAAAATTGACTCTTGTGCGTTTTAAGCCACGTTAAAACGTCATTGCCTCCTCAAAAACATTCCTGGAGGTATAATACAGGTAATTTTGATTGTTTGGGGGGGTTAAAACGTCATAAAAACTAAATTTTAGTACATTTTTGATGTACTTTTTATACAATTTGACTGACAATAATTGAAACAAATACAACTAGAAAAGCGCAGACCTCCGCCAAGCCCCATTTAACGCAATGCTAACGAAATGTTCAAAGTGATCCAGAATCCAGGATTTCTTCTGGATCATCAACAAAATTTAATCATCTGTTGGATTTACCATTCGGAACATTTCCTGAAAATTTCATCAAGATCCATCCATAACTTTTTGAGTTATCTTGCTAACAAACAAACAAACAAACAAACAGACAGACTCAGGCGAAAACATAACCTTCTTGGCCGAGGTAAAAATACAAAAATGACATTACTGGTTTTAGAAGAGAGAGATAATGGTTGTTTTGGAGACAGACTTGGCAAAAAGCCTGCAAAAAGGGCAGATTAAAATAAAGATATAATAAAGCTGCATTCTAATCTTTCACACATAATGATTCTTGCACTGGTGTGGTTTATTTTAATTTTGCGTTTTCAGTCATGACTTTTACAGGCACTTTTTAGCACGTTGGGAATTTCCATAAAAATAATGAAATACAAAAAGGGAAATGCAACCTACATTCACATTTGTTAGCGCTTTTCTCCATGTCAGTTTATGCTACAGTTTCCCCCCCTCTTTCTTTCTCTCCATTCCATCTTCTATCCTCCTCTCGCCTTCCCCCTATCCTCCTTTCTCTCCCTCCTCTCCTCCTTCTCTTCCCATCCCTCTCCTCCTCCTCCATTCTTTCCGTTTCATCTTCTATCCTCCTCTCTCCTTCCCCCATCCTCCTTTCTCTCCCCGTCCCTCCTCTCTTCCTTTTTCTCCCCGTTCCCTCTCCTCCTCTCTCTCCATCCCCATTTCCTATCCTCCTCTCTCCTTCCCCCATCCTCCTTTCTCTCCCTCTCCTCCTCCTCTCTCTCCGTTTCATCTTCTATCCTCCTCTCTCCTTCCCCCTATCTTTTCTCTCCCCATCCCTGCTCTCCTCCTGTCTCTCCATCCCCTCTCCTATCGTACTCTCTCTCTCTGTCCCATCTCCTATCCTCCTCTCTTTCCTCTCCCCGTTCCCCCTCCTCTCTCGTCATCTCCTCTCCTCCTCTCTCTCTCTCTCTCTGTCCCCTCTCTCTCTCTCTTCTTCCCCCTCCTCTCTCCTTCCCCCTCCTCTCTCCTTCTCCCTCTCTCTCTCCGTCCCTCCTCTCTCTCTCCATCCCTCCTCTCTCTGATGCTGAGGTCTAACCTGATTTCATGTGGCTGGTTTCTGAGTCACTGCTGCTGAACCGGATCTCCTTCACTGTTCACGTTTCTCCAGCATCACTTCCCGTCGTCACGTCCAATTTACAGTGAACTCGTCTTATTTAATTCTACGTTTTCATGGAAATGTTGTTCTTTTGGCCATAATATTCCACAGTATGGCATAAAACTGACCTGTCTCAACAAAGAATGCTCCAAAGTGTGGTTTTAACTTTATGTTCCCCCAAAGTTACAAACTATCACTTTAAAATTATATTTGACCGTACTGACCCGAACTCAAAATCCAGGTTTGTGATGTTAGGTTTCACTTTAATGGACTCAAATATTTATGAACAGTACACAATACAGACACATGCCAGACTTATATTTATTTACCAGTGGCATAAAATAATAATAATAATAATAATAATAATAATAATAATAATAATAATAATAATAAAAAAATAAATTAATTAATTAATTAAAATAATAAATAATAAATAAATAAATAAATAAATAAAATAAAAATCTGAAACTTAACTTTTTGTGCATCCTTGTTCTAAAACTTTCTGTTCTCCATGGATTTGTTATCGTTTTGTCTGGAATGCTTGACAAAATGGCATAAAATGTGTCAATCTCCACCAAACGAAGCATTTTGTTGCCAACAAAACACCGTAATTTAATAATAACAGTTAGATAAGTTAATACTGTGGTAGACATTCCAGACATAGTGTTCTCTTTGACGAAATAACCCACTTTTACGCCTTCACAATAAATTAAACATAACATCCATAGGTACAAGTATACGCAGACGGTTTACATTTTTAACCATTGCGCCAAGTCGTCTCCATATGTGCCAAATACGCGTACGCACTGCCACACGCCACGCCACGCAGGCTGTAATCCCACCTGTCACTGCTTTTAGACTTCACATGGGACAGAAAAAGCCCACGGCACCTATCCATTTCTGAGTGAATGTTAATATGCGCTTCTAGATAACAAACGATGCAATCAGGACACTTTCCAAATTACGCATGTGGTCCAAAACCAAAGGGAGTTCGCACCTGCTTCCTTCCTCAAGTCAAGCCGCACTGAAAACAAGACTGTAAATCCGGATTTGAGTCCAGGATAGTGGTCCAGTTTTACCAAAGGCTTTACAAATCAGCCCCTTGAATGAAATGCCAGCGATCAATATTTAACACCGGGGGGTCAGCTCGCCGTCTGGTCGCCTCTTCCGAGCAATAACAGCGCGGTACGTGGCGGAGAACGAGAAAATACCGGTCTGCGAGGCGAATCAAACCCTGGTTAAAGCGGATAATCTCCAGTCACCGCATCAAAGCGCACACAGGAGCATCCATGTTGTTAGCCTAGCCGCAGAAGCCCGGGGTTTCGCTAACTAATCCAAGGGCAGCCGAGCTAAGGGCGATTCTTACCGTGTTCCGTCCCCTGGCAGTGTGCTCTGGATTTCTTTCAACCGCTCGGCTTTTACGATGATCGCATCCCAGAAAAGAGCCGTTGCACCATTCAGAAGCAGTGGGGAGACACGGGGCTAACGACTGCTGCGCCGGGAGAGAAGCGAGGCGGGCTGCTGTCTGTCAATCCTCAGTAGAGCCTGTCCGTGCGGGAGAAACGCGCCTGCACGATCCGCCTGCCCGATCCGCAGCGCCTCCTTCCGTCAGACCGAGCATGCGCGTAACCGGGGTAACAGAGAGTCCCGGAAGTCATCTACTGTTTAAAAAAAATAATAATTTAAACTTTTATTTCTAATGGAAATATGTGTACACCTTATTAAAAATACTAAACTAAATAAAATCTATCACGTGCATACTCACCAGAAGATTGGACAGTGCAAGCTGTTGTTGCACCCTAGGGCAAGACACTTTACCCATGTAAATTAGCAAAGAAAATAAATAAATACAATTTAAGGCATAAATAAACAAAATACATGCATACATGCATACATGCATACATACATACATACATAAAGAAATAAAAAAAAATAAATGTTATAGCTGTGTTTAAGCAAAGCTTTTGTTGCGTCACTGAGCAAAAGAGAAGATAAAAACAAGACAAAATTTTGCTATTAAAAAAACAAAACAAAATCCACACTGACAGAAGTGAGTCTGTCAATCATCTGAGATCAGGTGGGATCGGGCACTGACAAAGTCGTGCATGTGGCTGTATCACTAGTATTTTGTACAGCCTTTACATGTTATGAAGCTGAAAGAAATGAAGGCGTGCGATCTGGTCCTGTCCAAAACAATTCCACCTACCTCAAAAAAGTGTCTCTAATGTATAATATATTAATTACAGAGTCAAAATTAAAACATCATTTGAAATAACTATCAGTGTAATCAAACTGACATACAATACAATACAATATTGGTGATTTAGGATTCTATAATCTGATGATGGGGGCATGAGGCAGTTTTGATGCATTGTACATAACCAAAAGGTAAATTCACAAATGTTAAATCTAATCATTTCTATTAGAGACCAGACTCTAACCTTGTTACAGCAGAAATGCACATAATAATAATAATAATAATAATAATAATAATAATAATAATAATAATAATTATTATTATTATTATTATTATTATTATTATTATTATTATATTTTTATTTGCTGCTCCTGATCTGCGTGAAATATGTTGTGATATCAACTGTAACTCAGCAAATGGACATATTATCGTGAGTATTTTAACATCTTTCTTGGGCATTCATGATTCTGTTGCCAGGATTTTCTGTTTGAAAATATGTTGTACTCACTTCATTAAAAAAAAACAAAAAAACAAAAAAACAAAAAAAAAATTATGAAATATATCCAAATTATACTCCATTCATTGATTTTGCAATTTTAATTTAATTTTTAATTTATTTGGCATTTGTCTTTTATTATGTTTGTATCTTTAATGAGAAAACATGCAATTTGTAATTTTGTCTTTTTTTTTTTTTTTTTCGTTATAACCCCAAACCGTGTATACTGTGTCAGTTTTTAATTTTTTTTGTCTTGAATTTTTGGGTAATTAATTGGGACGCGGCTAAAAACTGCACAGTGTCGCTTTTGCTTGCGTCATCTGTAAGCGACGTGCGCACGCTGAGGTGAAAGTACGAGCTGCCATTTTTTGGATAAGTATTCAGCTTAGTTTAGCGATCAGAAGCAAAGTTTGGAGCCTGGCGTCCTAATATTGCAAAGTTGACATTTTATTCTCAAACCGAAAGAGGTAATTTTGCTTTTAATTGCGGCGGACGAGTTTATTTGGTGGTTTTGGTGGAGCGGAGGTAGCTAAAGGCTGCTAGTGATAGCTGTAAACAAACAGGGACAGCTGCTCAGATCTTAGTTAACTGCAGGTAGACTCGATCGCGTTTTCTCTTTGGTTTTCATTCTGGGGTGTTGATACGCATCAGTTTCGCAGCGGGGCACGTTTCACGGTTCTGGGGACAGTTTTGGAGGAGATACAGACCCAAGCATGGCGTCCTTCTCGGAGTCTGCGCTGGAGAAGAAACTGTCGGAGCTGAGCAGTTCGCAGCAGAGCGTCCAGACTTTGTCCCTGTGGATCATTCACCACCGCAAACACTCGGCCCTGATCGTCAAAGTGTGGCACCGGGAGCTCAAGAAAGGTGAGCCGGGCATGTGTGCAGGGCAGCGGGTTACTTGCGCATGAGATCCTGCAGAAATCCGTGTACCTGCACCGCCCCCCTCACTTCTAAACCTTCAATCCTGAAAGTTTGAATGAATGTAGCTTTGAAAATCTGCTGGTGCATGGAACAAATTGGAAACCGTGAAATAAAAACGCAAATTAAAATAGATAATGTAACCACAGAAAGAGTACTTGACCACACATTTCTTGGTGTAACTCTTGATCACAAACTCCCCCCACATTGATGCCATTTCCAGCAACATTTGACATAACATTTGCTCGTTGTAATAAATGACACAAATAACAATGACAGTATTCCAATGCACATGCAAAAACATCATCGTCCATTTGCAGAAATAGTATAAGACCAGTTCAAAACGATTCCCCTAATGCAAAACACTTTGAGTTGAATTAAACACAAAAATTAGTTAAAGGTGCATTGTGCTTTGTCAGGAATGTTTCACAGTATGGCATTAAACCTTTCTATCTTCATGGAGACCAAACCAGACCAAGTTCCAGGTCAGATCTGTGGAGAGGCGACCCCACTCACAGTCAGAATGTCTGTTTTTCTAGGTATTTTTGAGCTCTAAAACCACCTGTAATTGAATAAATGTAAAGTAGAGCTGTTTAATGTCACACTGTGGAACATTCTAAGCAGTGACGTATCCATAGAAACAAGCAGGTGACGGCGCTCCAACCAAAAAGTTACATAGTGCAGCTTTGCATGCATTGAAATTAATACGAGTCATTATTAATTATTCCAAATATTCAAAAATATTCCAAATAAGTATCAGGATCATTGTAAATTGGGGTTTGGCGATAGTTTGAAATCCGAATGTCGACTGAGTTTGGTCCTGTTGGAGGTCCGGTTTAATCATGGTCCAAATATAGTTTTGTGTTTAGTTTCAGTTGTAATGTGGTGTGTAAATGCAGCCGTAGAGCGTCAGAAACCACGAGACATTCTTGTATTTGCCAGATCTGGACACAGCCTGCCTCTTCTGGCTCAGGCCCGGCTGAGTGGTGGAGATAAAGTGTTGACCATGTTCCAATTCACCAACAACAGTTTCAAGACAATGCACCTTTTGCAAAATTCTTTGAGGTGTAAATTTGCATGGAAATAAGTTAGTTTTCAGTCAAAATTTAAGAAAATCTCATGGTTATTGTAAATCAGAGAGTATTCACACTTGGCTTGGTTTCGTCTGGTTTGAGCTAGTTTTGTTCTGATGTGTAGACTTGTTTTAGTCCTGTTCAAATCCTGGTTTAGTCATGGTCTAGTCCAAGTTTAGTTCACACTAGTCACACTTTAGTCCCAGTTTTAATGTGGTGTGAACGTGTTCAAGTTCCACATGTATTGTCCAGTTAAACGGAGCTACGTCTGGATGTTCTTCTTCCACAGACAGGGGCCTCTTCTGGCTCCGGCCTTATACGTGATAGAAGATGGACACATCAGGTGTTGTTAACATTTTTGCTTTTCTTGTTTGTTTTTCAGCCAAGTCCAGTCGAAAACTGACATTTCTATATTTGGCAAATGACGTCATCCAGAACAGCAAAAAGAAAGGCCCAGAATTCACCAAAGACTTTGAGTCTGTGCTGGTTGACGCCTGCTCACATGTCGCCAGGTAAGCCTTATGTAAATGTATTACATAAGAGAAAGAGACGGAGATACTTCATTGATCCCAAGGGAAATTCAACTGCAGAAACAGAACATTTGGCATCTCAAAGGTCCAGAGCTAGCTCCTTAGCTAGTCCCTTGCATGGTCTCCATGGAAACAGAAAAAAACAAAAAGCTTATTTCACACAGTCCACTGTCCCTTACATATTTAAGGGACTGTTGGATTTTGCATGCTGCACTTCTTAGTTATTTAAAATCCCAGCTAACCTTTCCAGTTGAAAATTAAACACCTAAACAGGGCCATGAATGCCTCATTCTGTATTTGCTAATGTGTAATTTGTTAGGGATTAAGTCCACAAACCTTATATTTATGATTTCAGCTGAAAACAATCACGTCTTTTGGGTTTTATAATGGCACCATTTTCTGAAGCTCTTGTGAAAAATGTGACATAATTTATACTGACAGAGAAGATGCTGAACTTTGTGTCAGTTTTTTGTTTCATGTGGATTATTAATTCCAGAGAAATGAACCATAAACCAGGTCAATAAATCTGCATCTGAGCAAACTCCACCTGAGAGGTCTGCCCTGTCTCCAGCTCAGGTTAAACTAAAGGGATTGAACTAAACATATGCAGGTGGCATGAATGCTGAACTATTTCATTCGTTCATTTTCTTGAAAAACATGATTTTTTTGCATTTATATTTTTCAGTCAAGGGGACGACGGCTGTAAAAAGCACCTGGAGAGACTTCTGAACATCTGGAAGGAGAGAAACCTGTACAGAGCGGACTTTATACAGCAGCTCAAACTGGCCATCGAGGACTCCAACAGCCCCAAGCCCACGGGTGAGAACTGACTCTTTAAGCCATGTTATAATATTGTTTCCTCATCAAAAACAGACCTGGAGTTGTGTTTTGTTTTATTCACACATGTTTAAGTAACACTTTAGGCTGTCCATGTCTTCAAAGCTCAAAATGCTCCGTTCCACCTTGTGATGTCATGAAGCGATAGTTTTCCAGTCAACACCTCCTTTTATCTTTTGATATCTGAAATATTCCAAATGATTCTAGTGAATGTGTGGAGTTTAGAAACACAGTGGAGCATTTCTTGTATTACCACATGATGACATCACAAGGTGTTTTCTGTTTGAGAAAAGAATTCAGCCTAAATCTGCAGGAGTTTTGTGTTAAACATGTGAATGAAATGAAACACAGTTCCAGGGCTGTTTTTCATGAAGAAACGGCATTATAACATACAGTATTACAACACCATGAGCCCTTTAAACTGATCTAACTCAAACGTGCATTTTTACAGTGAGCAGGCTTGCCTTTCCACTGATCTGACCTGTAACTTGACCTAGTAGCTCGCTTGGCTCCTTGTACATTATTTAAGTTTAATGCTATACCATGGAACATTTCAGGAAACACATCGGCATGGAGACATGCAGATGGTGGGCCCTTCACCAGAAAAGTTACATGATGCACCTTTAAGGGCCAGGGCCAAGATGTTGATTCTGTTTATTATAATTCTTGTCTTTATTGAAATGAATTATTAATTATTGAAACTATTTACAATATAAATGTATGTAATAATATGAACATGTGTAATAATATGAACATGTGTAATAATATGAACATGTGTAATAATATGAACATGTGTAATAATATGAACGTTTGCTGTTATAGAGGAGAAGAAGCCGGTGAAACGGACGTATCAGAAGATCCAGGAGGAAGAGGAGGATGAAGATGACGACTACAGAAGTCACCTGTCCCCCCGACACACAGACTCCACTGCGGCTCAGCTTGTGAGACACGACACTTTAGTATAACACAATAGTAATGATATTTTTAAATGACAATTCACTGACATGTTCTGGTACATTTCACAAATGCCAAATGAACGTAACCTTTAAAACCACGATCAGCCTGTTCTAATACAAGTATCTTATTTCATCCAATAAAATGTCAGAGGCACTTCATAAAATTAAAAGTCCTTCACTGCAAGTGGGACGCCTGCGCGTGTCGACCTCTGGAGGTCTTCATCAGAGCTGCTCTTTCTGTCAGTCTTTTCACATAATAATGTGTATTTAATGTAGTTTAATCTAATGTGAATCCTCAGACAGAGGAGCTGGTGAAGGCTCTTCAGGACCTGGAGAACGCTGCATCTGGAGACGCTGCTGTTCGTCAGAAGATCGCCTCCCTGCCTCAGGAGGTCCAGGACGTGTCTCTGCTCGAGAAGATCACCGGTGAGAGACACTTTGGTCAAATGTGTCAAAGAATTTAATCTGTATTATAAATATGAGAAAACGTTTGATATTTCTCCATTTGATATAATGGTCATGTAGTTTGGGGACAATATGACATTTTGAATGTATTATATACTCTATTATAAATACACTTTATTTGTTCCTGTCACACATAGTAAACATAACTGTCTGTCACAGATAAGGAGGCTGCAGATCATCTGTCCAAAACCGTAGATGAGGCGTGTTTGCTCCTGGCCGAGTATAACGGGCGTCTGGCTGCAGAGCTGGAGGACCGCAGGCAGCTGGCCCGTATGCTCACAGAGTACATCCACAGCCAGAAGGAGGCGCTGTCCGAACGAGAGAAGAAGCTCGAGGTAACAATATACAGACAGAGTACAGTAGGATTGGGCACTGATCAGTTACATTTATTTAAGCAACTTTTTAAACACATTTATCCTTGAAGAGTAGTATAAAAACTCTTTTATACTTGATTGATGTTATTAAGTATTTTAAGTACTTATTCTGCCTCTAGGAATTTCCAGATTTTGCACATTATTTTGCGCAGTATTTTTTATTTTCATTGACATTACAACATTCATTTAAAAAAAAATAATTTTTATTTTAATGTTTCCACAACATTCATTTGAACTAACAGCACTTTTTCTTTGTTACTCAGTACATAAAGAATTTTTCTTTGGTGCTGTGGATTATTATTATTATTATTATTATTATACATAATTAATTAATTATTTTAATTTATTTTAATTTAATTTTTTTTCTTGTCTTTTGTTGTACTTTAACCAAAACTGAATCTGTCGAGCCATTAAATGAATCACGCAGTGGTGATGGTGTCCATATTATATAATAAGCTTGTTCAGCTTCTTTGGGTGTCCATATTTTTTTCACAGTTTTTCACATATTGGCATACGTAATATGTTAAATCCTTGTACATAATTAGTTAAACGTGTAAGTGTGTGCCTAGTGTGGGATTATAATTTAAAATTGTGGAAAAAAAATAAAATTGAATTGAACAACTAAAAAGACAAAACAGAACTAAACTAAACTAGTGTCTCACACACACACAAAGTTAGACTAACAACACTAATGCGACACAGACACAAAAGGACAAAAGGGCAGACTGGCCACAAAGTCCAACAGCCCCGAACAGGACGAGCTTCTTAAACAGGGGGAGGCGGCTGTAGGTGTGGCCAGGTGAGGCTCGATGAACCAATCAGGGGCCAGTAAGGAGCAGCCAATCCACAGCCAGGATCACACGGGGAAAGTGCGTGTCACCCGTGTAGAACAGGCTCCATTACGTCACAAACCAGGAAGACGTTTAGAAACATGGGATGACAACTTCCCGTGTAGCTCCCGACACGGGGCTCGCCGACCGACTGTGATAAAACCCACTGAAGTAAACGTCCTCAGCGGTAAAATGAAGACTGCAGACGTATGTGCTGTTTGGAATCATCTGGAATTTGGTGTCCTCATCTCTTCTAATCGCTTGTTCCCAGTGCGCTCGGAGTTGTGCGTCAGTAGGGAAATTATGAAAACTGAGGTACGGTTGTAATTGTGGATTAGCCGAACATAACAGAACGCTACAATGACGTGGAGATGAAGAAAACTGGGACATTTTCTCATTTTTCATAGATTTTGTCAGACTTACTACTGCGAACAGAGCCCGCCGGAAGTCGTCATCGCATATTTCCAAAGGTCTTCCTGGTTTGTGACGTTAGCGTGAATAGAGCCTGTTTAAAAGCCAAATGGCAGTAGGAATAAAAGATTTCAAATACCTATTAGTCGACGACCTGAGAGCAATAAAGACAGCTCATTAAAATAAATAAGTAATACATCCTTTTTAACGACTGCCCATCCCTTCTTTAACGACTCTTCTCTGCTCGTACTTTACAGGAGTATAAACAAAAGCTAGCGCGGGTGACCCAGGTTCGAAAGGAGCTGAAGTCCCACATCCAGAGCCTGCCTGACCTCTCCCTCCTGCCCAACGTGACCGGGGGCCTGGCTCCTCTACCCTCCGCCGGGGACCTCTTCTCCACCGACTGAGGAGAAGAAACCACCAAGCTCCAGAACGCAACAAAAACTACTGCTCTAGTCTCCTCCCATAGAGACCCAACCCGGACGAACTGGACTCACAAACGCCCCCCTGTGGACGGACCCCACAGCACAAGAAGGAAAGCGACAGAGACTTTACTAGCCTGGCTTCTCCCTCGTACAATGGTCAAGGATTCACTCCACCAGCTCCGGAGGGAACTACCAGAATGATTTTATTTAGTTTTAAAACTCGAAGATAAGAATGGAAGGTAGGAAAAAGACGAATTAGGATTAAAAATATGTGGAGAGTGTGTCAGAAACAGAGGGTGAAGTTACACTGTGAATACAACTGATTTTGAGATTTCAGTTTTCAGCTATTTGTGTTGAGTAAGCGTGAGTAGAAATCGATGACGTGATAATGGCCAATAACGGAATACCTGCCAGCTGATGCTTTGTGGTGACATCGCGCTGGGGGTGTTCTACGTGTATGTCTGTCGGCAGGATGTTCACCAGTTACCACGGTGACGCAGTGCACACACAAGTTTCAAGATAGTCTGAAAACTCAAGAAAAAATACAAAATAGATTTAAAGAGAGCATGTTCAGGAGCTTGTGATCCATACGAGCGTTTATGGTCCTGTTTAGGAGTTTGATTTCCAACAAAAAACAAAAAAGTGAGCGCGAGTAACTGAAAAACTGTTGGATAACGCTAGCTATCTTGTGATTCTAATGTTATGTGAGAGGGACTGGTTTAACAGGACAAAATCAGCTAAAACAAAACTCAGATTAAGACTAACTTGTGTACCAGAGCTTCTAACAGAGTAGTGCGTTCAGTTAGCGTCTCAGCTGCAAAGTGTCAATAATGCTGGGTTTCAGAAGGCATCACTCCAGCGTGTTTCCTCCTGTGAGCTACTTTCTGTAAAATGAAAATGCCAGAGAGCTACCGTAGTCATTTTAGAGGTTACCAGAAACAGAGTACAGGCCTATAAACCTTAAACCATCATCAATTCACAAAGTCAGACATCAAAATTATACATTTACAATGGAAATAGGCATTTAATCAATCCAATTTTAGTTATTCAGCGCAATACATATAATTCAGAAATCCCTTGGCGAGCGACTTGGAAGGGGGTGGCTCCCGGGCTACAGGTTGGAGACCCCTGCTATAAGCCAAAATTAATGAATACAGATGAGGGGCAGCTAAAATGAATAGTGTTAAAATGCCAAATTATGTTGCAATACAGTGAGTTCTTGGGTTTATAATAACTCGAAATGCCAGGTTCAACATTTGTGAATTGACTTTTTGGTGAAGTACAATGTAATCAAAAGGGAAATCTGGCCTTTGTCACACTCTCAGATGTGGAGGGGCAAGTTTTTCCTGTTGATTACACTGTACTTTACCCTGAAATATCGAAAAGGTAAACTCACAAATATGGAACCTAATCGTTTTTATTACTAGACCCAAAACCGTGCTATAGTACTACAAAAATCTGCAGTAGAACAATATTCATTTTAGCTGTCCCCATCTGTATTAAATAATATTTGCCTATAGAATGTTGTGATGTCATCTGAACCCCAGAAAAAAGCCAAGAATATTTAATACAGCCAAAATCAATAGTGTTAAAATGTAGATTTGTGTTGTTTTGGGGTCTAGTCGCCAATAGAAATAACCAGGTTCAACATTTGCGCTTTTACCTTTCAGACGTAATCGATGGAAAAAGAAACTGTCTGCTGCCCCCTTCTGGGAGAATAACACCATGACAGTCTAGAATATGAAAACCACCTACTGTAATAATTTTGTGCATTTTTAAAGGTGAATCGCGTAACTTTTCTGAAGAAGCGTACGCCACCTGCTTGACTCCTTCGAGATTTTATTGGTTTACCTAGAAAATTACACAGTATGGCATTAAACTTTGAGCGGATGGTTGATATATGGGTTCAAGTATTTGTATCAGCTCAAATACATATATTTTTTAAATGTATATAATGATATTTTTCCGGAAATGTCATACTGTGGGACATTCCAGGCGACGCAAGAATTAATGAATAATTCTATAGTGTCAAGCAGCTGAAACGCCACCAGAAAAGTTCCATAGTGCACCTAGTCAGTTCCAAAAAAGACCGCAAAATCTAAATATACATACATACATATAATATCAGAATCAGAATCAGAAAAGCTTTTATTGCCATTGTCAGTGAACACAATTCACAGACTAGGAACTTGCTTTGGTGATATAAACGTTAAAACATGTATTTTTATTTATTTAATTGTGCTTATTACATTTTAATTAGACAGAAGTCATGTGTTATTGGCGCGTGTTACGTTATTGGCCATTATTACGTTGTGTCACCTGTGTATTTGTGGTTTTGGATTTTGTTCTAAACTTTGCTGCAAAAATAGAATATCTAAGGAGACATTTAGTTGTGATTTCACTTGTTTTTTATTGGGCAGTTTGACAAAATAAACACAAGATTTGGGGCTGCAACAACTAAGATTTGTCAGATAATTCAGTCATCAGTTAATGTTATTAATGAATCACAGTCAAATCACAATACAAAATGACAAAGGCTGCAACGGTTATGCTTCACCAACAAAAATATGCCGTCTTTTCCATGTAGTTTAGACCTCTACAAAGCACGGGATTCTTGTGTTAGTTCAGCACTTCGTTTTTCAGTCTTCTCTCAAATGTGGGAGAACTGAATTTGAAAAAGAAAAGTTGCATTTTTCCGCAAAATTGTGGAGCCTTAAAGCCAAACTATGTAACCTTTTACCCCAAAAATAGACTAAAATTATTATTATTATCATTTTGGTTGTTTATTGTTCTGAAAAATCTACATTCTTACTGAGTAGGCTTGCATCTCCACAAACCTGACTCTTATTTGACCAGAACGAGGGCCGCCTTCTGCTTGTTTCCATGGAAATGTAGTTCACTTGTCTATAATATTCCATGTATATTTCATGTGGCATAAAACTCCTGAATCTTCATGTAGAATGTTCCAAAGTATGGTTTTAACTTTCCATTTCCATGGAATCAAGCAGGTGACGTACCACCCCCAGAAAGTTACAGACTGTAGCTTTAAAGAAATGGTCCAGATAATTGTTGCAGCTTTGGAAATTTTTGTAAAGTTACAATTTTGGGAATAAATATTAGTTGGATCATTTTGGACAAAGAGTCCTTAAAGGGCCAATGTTACACTATTTACTGATCTGTGTTCTAATGTTGTTTCCTCATCACAGATCTGGAGTTGTGTTTTGTTTCATTCACATATTTAACACACAAACCCTGCAGATTTAGTTCTTCTTCTTTGTTCCACCTTGTGATGTCATGTGGTTATACAGGAAGTGCTCCACTGTGGTTTTAAACTCCACGCACCTTCACTAAAATCATTTGGATCATTTCAGCCCTGGAATTGCCATTTCTACTCTTGGCAAAGGAGACATTAAATTTGTCAACTGGACAAAAGTTTATTTTAGTCGAATACGTTTCGCAGCTCATCCAAGCTGCTTCTTCAGTTCTGGTCAGGCAGGTGGTGGACACTGCCTTATATCTGCCTGAAGGGGGCGCTAACTACACTGAAACGACTCTGAAACTAACACACCTTCTTGTTTACAGTTTCTGTTTGTTAGCTCGGCTTTTTGAACTGCACTGAGTGTGGGGGTCATATTAG
Organism: Taenioides sp. WSHXM2023; assembly: GCA_029959045.1. Lineage (NCBI taxonomy): Eukaryota > Metazoa > Chordata > Actinopteri > Gobiiformes > Gobiidae > Taenioides > Taenioides sp. WSHXM2023. The sequence continues at coordinate 33,479,361 of CM057086.1, read as the reverse complement.
CAGAATCATTCAGGCCCCTGACCCGGCTATCCCAATTGTTTTCTTTGTTTTGATTTAGGTCTGAGGATGGAGTTGATTTCTGAGGCCTCCATTTCTGTTCAAGGATGAATTGTCTTTCCTAACAAAAATAGCCTCTTTAACTCCTCCTCTCAAACCAAATCTTTTCTCTGGCTAAGATCTCTACCTCACTGTCCTCAAAGGAGTGGCCCGTGGCTTTTAGGTGGAGATGTACGGCAGACTGAGGTCCTTTTAGGTGGAGATGTACTGCAGACTGAGGTCCTTTTAAGTAGAGATGTACGGCAGACAGGTCCTTTTAGGTGGAGACGTACGGCAGACTGAGGTCCACTCTGGCTCTCTCGTCTGTGTTGGTTTCTGTTTTGTTTGTGGCTCTGTGGGTGGACCAGTTTCAGTCTTAAAGAGTTTGTAGGTATTTCTACTCTTCTGAACACAAGGTAAAAAGGTAGCCGTTAACTTAAAAACTATCAGTACATGACATCACAAGGTGGAACAGAGCAGTTTGCGTTTTGGAGATGTAGACAGACTAATAATAAAGAGTTATTCAATTACATTCATTACACTAAAGTACAGATGTTGCTCAGGTAGGGCATCTGGCTTAAAAACTACCATAATAGCCAGCAGTCCAAAAGGTTGCGTTTTATTTTTGAAATCCAATTACTGTTCACTCATTGAAAAGTTGTGTGTAACTAGCAGAAAAGAATTAGGTTAGAAATTGGGAAAGCATTTTCATCCATTATGTTTTGTAAAGAAAAATTGTTTTGAAAGCGGATTGAAAACGTGAGTTTTGATAGAGAATTCCCATGTTTTTACCATTTTATTGCTTTTAGACTGTGGGAATGGTGCTGTTTACAAAATTGTTTCCCCATTTCTGTTATGAATAAACCTGAAAACATGTATTCCTGATTTATTTTTTAAAGTTAATTATAATGGAAGGTTTAGTTTTTGGCTTTGAACAGCGTCTCTTAAATGGTAGTTTCAAGGCTCAAGCTTTTTATTAAGTTGCAACACAAAAATATACAACTTCATATTTAAATTATAACGCATGATAAGAAAAAACATACCAATCACAATCATTCATCACACGATTGTACAGATGTAGTATTATTATTATTATTATTATTATTATTATTATTATTATCAGCCATACATTTTAAACAAAAGGGTAATGAGTAAAAATATGAGTAAAAATATGTTTAAAGTCACAGTGTGTAACTTTTCACCCAAAAAAGATAATGAATCATGGTCTGTGTTCCCAGATACGAGGTAGACGTGTTTAAATCAAATATAGGTTTAACTGATAATAGGCTGAACTACTGTAATTCTGGTTTATTCTTAATTACAAAAACATTTCTCATTTGTGTTGCCAAGTTCAATGCAGAAATATAGTTGATTTAAACCTAAAACGCGAGTGAATTCTGCAGGTTCTGAGGCGTGACCTGTTCATATACGAACCGATCATGACCGTGAGGAGATGGAGAAGCCGTGAGATGCCTTGCTCAACATTGCCGGAGTACAATTCCCCGCACACAAGACGCTCCAGCAACAACACAAACTTCAAATGCGTCACAATCAGGTTAAGAAATGGAAAAATGACATGAAGAGTCTAAAAGGTCAATATTTGAAGTTATTTATTATGATTTTATATTAGTTCTTGATTTATTTCTTAAAAAACCCAAAGTATTAGTTAATTACATGTTAAGTCACAAATGAAAACTGGACATTATGATCACATGTACAAGGCAGTACAAGGCTTTCACGTCAAATTATTTTATAAATCCACTTACATTTTGAGCTGTTTCTTTCCCCCATAAACTTAAACACAGTGGAAGATCCAGGCACATAAAGTTCACAACTCTGCACGCTACGCCAGTCCAAAACAAAGATATATTAATGTCACTTTCTCTTTGTTTTTTTTTTAAATATGGTAAAAAATCATGTGACTTTTTTAAATAAACAGAACTAATTCATTTGAAACAGTTTGCAGTGGTCCGTCATTCCTCTCTGAGCGTCCTCACTATTCACGATTATAAGTGAAGAGTTTGCCTTGATAGTAAATGTAACAGCAACTAGTGCGCTAACCGCACACTTCCTGATTATGTGACAATAAAACACTGTATAATTAGCTACAGACAGTGCACGTATACAGACTTATTTTGACCTAAAGAGCTGCTCTGGGGCGAGACTACAGTCATTTTACTCAAATACGTGGGGAAAAAATCAGGTACAGGCCCTTTAAAATACAAATACAAAAACACGCCTTGTATTTAGAAAGCATATTTTTTAACCTTTTGTTTGTTTACGTAGAAATAAACCAGTAAACCAGTGCGCGCATTAAGATATTTGCTTTCCTTTTCACAAATACAAAAATGAAATCCAGTCCAAAGTAGAAATCAGTGTATTATTTGTGGAACTATACGTCACTTTATATGTTTAAATGTGTAATTGTGTTGACCTGTAACTTGGCCTGGTGGTGCCAACCGCTCGTCGCCATGGAGATATACGCGTTTAATGCTATACTGTGGAACATTCCAGGCAAAGCAAACAGCATCTCCATGGAAGCGAGCGGTTTTTAAATGTTGGTTTATATTTTAACTCCCTGTTTGGACGTGACGGGCAGATAATATGACATAAGTACCATCCCATCAAACAAAATTAAAATACTGTTATATGCTTTTAAAATCCACAGAAGATGGATTTTCTCAGACGTTGGCTGTGGTCTGCTCCTTCTTCACGTTCACGCTGACGAAGCTCTTGATGTTCCTGAGTTCTTTGCTGTCGAAGTTCACCAGGAGGACGGTGGAGCCGGCTGTGGTCGGAGTGAACTCAACCTGAGCTGTAGCCTCTTCTTGAGCTCCAACCTCTCCAACCCTGAAGGACAAGGACATGAGTCGGGGTCTCAGCTGAGAAGAACAGATTTATATCAAACTAAAGCTGTTTGGGAAATGTAGGTAGTGTTGGGATGAATACTTAGAAAATGTATTTAGTTTTGAGAATCCTGAATGGAGCTCAACAGTCTCGGCCTTTTCGAAGTCCGCTCCGGTTCCAGAAGTAATTTTCCATTCATTCTTTTAATTTAATCTTTTAATTCTAATATTAAGAGTTCAAAGGCATCGCAGAAGTTAGTCAGAGGTTAGCTGTACTGTTTTAGTAACACAGTAATGTAAGTCAGGTATAAGTGAAAACTGAGTGATTAGATTACAGGCACTCGCTCTACTAACTTTTAATTACTTTTTCCCTGCCTAAAATGTGTGTAATCCATAGATCTGTGTCGTAAAACAGTAAAAAGATAAACAGGAGCACAGATGTCTTCTTCTAGTGTCAGACACAGATGAGCTGTGAACCAAAACACGTGTGTGAAATCAGGTTCTATAACAGAAAGTGTTCATGTGAAGAATTTGTGCTTTTTATGAGTTGGTTCCTGGGTTCTATGTTTCATTTTTTAAAGTAACTTATAGTAATCAGTTACTTTTGAAATAATGTAATCAGAGTAGTAATTAGATTACTTTTAGAAGAGTCAGTGGACAGTACTGTTCAGCTCCAGACCTGCTTTAAAATGTATTTTGTAACATTTTCTGTTACATGATCCAGGAGTGCGGTGTTCTGAATACTTAAAATACTCCATAAATCTTCAAAAAAAATCACGCAGTGGACTCCAGGTTTAAGGCGGGACCAGGTGAGACTTACTGGACCGTGATTGGCTGAGTCCCGGTTAGCCCCGCCCCCTCTGCGGTGAAGCTGCACCTGTGTAGAGGCTCAGGTAAAGGGTTGGTCAGGGTCAGATCCACACAGGACGAAGAGTTCACACGCACCTCCCCCTTAACCTGAAGAAACGAAAAGGCCGTTTAATAACCATAAATAAAATGTAAAATGCTGATGTCAAAATGGCTCTGATTTATTTTGTGTTGTATAATAATTTTTTTCATTCAACTCGACAAAATGCAAAACCAGCAGAAGGACTCGTACCTTTAAAGGTTTTATATTACATAAAATCAACTCTTGTGCTTTAAGCCAAGTTACAATGTAGTTACCTCCTCAAAAACAGACCTGGAGTTGTGTCATACGTGTTTAATCCTTTATTATTAGTCTGTCTACATCTCCAAAGCTCAAAATGCTCTGTTCCACCTTGTGATGTCATGAAGCAGAAGTTTCCATGTTAACAGCTCCTTTTATCTTTTGTAGAAATCGGCAATTCCAAGGCTGAAATGATCCAAATGACGGATGATAGTGAAGGTGTGTGGAGTTTAAAAACACAGTGGAGCACTTCCTGTATTACAGCATGACATCACAAGGTGGAACAGAGTGAAAATATGCAGGGTTTTGTGTGTTAAACATGTGTGAATGAAACAAAACAACTCCAGGTGTGTTTTTGATAAAAGAACATTATAACAGATGATAAAATAGTGTAACGGGCCCTTTAAGTTTAAACAGAGGACACAACCCTGTTTCAGCTCAACTGTGTGAACTGTGGCTGTGGTTTGAGACTTCAGTCAGTCACATGTTTTAGAGGAAGTTTGAACCAAAAGTGAAATTCAGCGGTGAAATGTGTAAAAGAGAAACACCCACACTATAACATCCTTTACATCAGAATGTGCAATGCATTTTCAGTGAGTAAATTAGACGGACGCTTTTAAGAGTGAAACAAAAAATAAACACTTTTTACGTTGTCACTTATTTTGCTTTTCTACAACGACTGGAACATTTTGCATTTTTTTGTTTTTGTTTAGACAGATTTTATTGGTCCACAAGAGAAATGACTTGGCCACAGCAGCTCACACATCACATTATATCACAATCACAAAGAGTAAAAACTATAAAAATGGTAATAAACGTCTAAATAAGTAGCAATAAAAAAATAGCAAGAGACTGGTGTCAAATAAAGCAACAAAAAAAATAACAAGAGACGATTTCTGGCCTCAAAATTCAGGAAATTTTGAATATAACAAATAAATTGAACTTTTTGTGGTGTTTGTCCAGTAAAACCTCAAAATCAGGATTGTGCTTTCAAAAGAAACTCCATGTTTTTCATTTAATGTTTATTTAACTGCTGTTTGTACGGTGGCCTTGAGTGCCCAGAAAGGTGCTATGAATAAAATGCATTATTATTATTATTATTATTATTATTATTATTATTATTATTATTATTATTATTATTATTATTATTATTATTATCTCCTTTAGATTAGATTAAATAGAGAAATCATGAAAAAAAAACAATGGTAAACATCTTTAAACTGGGATTTTGAATTTGCTAGACAACTCACCCTTATGTAACAGATAATACTCCCTACAACTGTACAACAACTCACCCTTATGTAACAGATAATACTCCCTACAACTGTACAACAACTCACCCTTATGTAACAGATAATACTCCCTACAACTGTACAACAACTCACCCTTATGTAACAGATAATACTCTCTACAACTGTACAACTTACCCTTATGTAATAGATAATACTCCCTACAACTGTACAACTCACCCTTATGTAACATAATACTCCCTACAACTCACCCTTATGTAACACAATACTCCCTACAACTCACCCTTATGTAACATAATACTCCCTACAACTCACCCTATATAACAGATAACCCTATGTCCTGTCAATCATCATATTTTGCAGTGTTTTCCTTATGACCTCTTCTTGTTTATAGATGAGATTTTTTATTACTTATTTTTCTATTTTATTTTGACTTGTACATTTACATTTATATAATTATGCCTTGGTCTCTTGCTCTTTTTAAAATGTATTATTACCATTTATGTTTTTTACTCTTTGTTATTATAATATTGTGACGTGTGAAGCTGCTGCGTCTAAATAAAGTTTGTCTAAGTCTAAGTTAAAGGGTCCGTACAGTGGAGTATCATCCAGACTGTGGTACCTGTATGTTTATGTGCGGCTCGTCCAGGACAATGGTCTTCTGGGCTTTACAGAAGTCCATGGTCTGTTTGTCCACGGACAGAGCGGACACCTGGATGAGTCTGTCGGAGGTCAGGGCCAGACTGTAGGTCTGATACTCCAGCTTCAGAGGCACACGCAGCTCTGCAAGAGGAACAACGGAATACTGTTAAAACGTCACACTGAGAGTGAGTACATGCGCTCGAGTATCCCGGTTATGAGCGAGTTTTTGAGTCTCCTGGTCATGTGAGTGTCCATGTAAACGCAGTATCCTGATTTCAGTATCCGGGTTATGAGAAACCAGGAGACTCTCACTGGGTTTTTCTCAGAGTTTCTAGGACAGTGTGGCCTGTAGACGCAGGATCCTGATTTCTCTAAACAGGAGCTGTACTGAGCATGTGCGAACTCAAGTAATAAAAAGGGTAGGATCAGATACTTTCCCAAAACGACTCAAACTCCTACCAGGACTTTTTATATTATTTTATACCTTTAAACAAAATAAAGCAGTCTGCTGTTTAATACAGTCATCTTTTAACACCAGGTTCACCTCTGTGTCTGTGTCGCTCTTGAACTAAACTGACACTGTGAGACTTTGTATTTTGTTGTATTTTTCAACTGTTAAAAACAACTTTTACTGAAGTTGTCACAGAGCCCCACAGTCTCATGTTTTTACTTGAATGTTTATATTGAAAGTATATATTGTTTTTTTGGTGTTAGAAACCTGTGGCCATACCGGTTTGTCAAACCAGAGGCTCAGCAGGTCTGGTCCTGGTCAGGACTTGGACGGGAGACACTGGGAACATCAGGTGCCACAGGGGGGCGCCAGTTGCAAAAACTGTTGTTCTGTCCTTAGGCAAGTATGAAAGTGGTGTGTGTGTGTGTGATGGTGGAGGTCAGAGGGGCTGATGGTACAGATTGGCAGCCTTGCTTCTGTCAGTCTGCCCCAGGGCGGCTGTGGCTACAATAGAAGCTCACCACCACAGTGTGGAGTGAATGAAGAATGTTCTGTGAAGCGTCTTTGAGTGTCCAGAAAAGTGCGATGTAAAACTAATGCTTTATTATTGTTAAAAACCTTTACATTAGTAAGGTTGTTGCATGTTTAGCTCCTTGCCATAGCTGTGCCATAGTTACCATAGCAACCAGTCTAAATGTCCAGGATACTCTGATTCCTCATGTGCACAGAGATTTGAGTATTCTGGTTTCTCTGAGCGCAGGTGAACACCACATCCAGAATACTGTCAGAACCAGGATCAGACCCAGAACCAGGACACTCGAACGCATGTAAACGCACTCACTGTTTAAAGGTGCACTATGTAACTTTTTGATTGGGTGTCCGTTACTTGTTTGTTTCTATGGATATGTCATTTCTCTGCTTGGAATGTTCCACAGTATTAGTTACATTTATTCAATTATGGTTTTATAGCTCAAAAATACCTAGAAAAACAGGCATTCTGGCTGTGAGCGGGGTCGCCTCTCCACAGATCTGACCTGTAACTTAGTCTGGTTTGTTCTCCATGAAGATATAAAGGTTTAATGCCATAATGTGAAACATTTCAGACAAAACAATAGCATTTCCATGAAGAAAAACGTTTGACAGAACCTCCACCAGAAAAGTTACACAATGCACGTTTAAAGTTTCTTTTAAATCATAGACAAACTATTTAAAAAGCCAAAGCCGACAGTATAAAGTCAAGACTAAGGCCTCACGCAGACTGCACCTGTCCAGAGCACCTGTCACTGCCTTTGAAACTGTACACGCGAGAACAGTTCACACCATAACGGTTCATTTATGAAAGGAACGCCGCTGTTACAGAATGTTACGACCATCGTGTGCGGAGTGGAAGAATAATGACTACTATTTTAGCCTATGTGTATTTTTCAGATTTTATAACCCTTATATTTAAAAAACTTTATTGCTGTAAATCTGTACATTAATATCCGTCATGTAACTCTGGTCTGACCTTCTCCAGGCTCGATGTCCACCATCTGAGAGCTGAATCCGCAGCTGTTCCCCAGTTTTCCGTTGTAGGACACACTCTGAGCGGAGAACATGACGCTGCAGCTCCTGGGCTTCATGCAGTGGTTTGAGAGCAGAGCAAAGATCTCAAAGTCCGAGCCCACCACCATCCCCTCCACCAGCTTAATCTGCAGCACAGGAAACAGCACCGCTAAAACACCACATCTGCAAGAGGAACTGTTTTCAGGATTTACAGTTAACTAAAAATCAAAACAATCAAATAACTCATGGAAAAAGGTGATATATTTATTGAGGTGAACATTCCCTTCAGTGGATGTGTTATTGAATTAATACAGTAATATTATATGAGGTATTATACAGTGAGTATATTATTATTTTTGTGTATTCTTTATTTAACAAGCAAAATCCCACCGAGATTTAGAATTGTATTTTCTCAGGTGAGTCCTGGGTCCAGAGGGGAGGAGTTGTTCATGTTTTTAGTTGGAGGAGAGACCAGAGCCTCCAGAGGAAATGAAGAACATGCAAACTCATAATCCATCATGTATCATGTACAGTAAAGTTGTGATAGCTGTGGTTTACCTTGAGGTGCAGTCCTGGCTCCAGGCCCTTCTTCTGCAGCTTGTTTCGATGTTGAGCTTTCTCAAAGACACGCCTCTCCTCCTCAGATCCTGTGGACGAGACACAAAGGGCACAGATTAGCAGCCTCGCTTCTGTCAGTCTGCCTCAGGGCAGCTGTGGCTACAACAGTATCTTACCCAGTGTGGAGTGAATGAAGAATGAACAAAATGGTAAAGCAACTTTGTCTGGAAAAGAGCTTTATAACACTATTTCATCATTATTGATGCAAGTACTTGTACTTGTGGGTGATGTAGTACCTTCTGCGTACTTGTACTTGTACTTGTACTTGTGTGTGATGTAGTACCTTCTGCGTACTTGTACTTGTGTGTGATGTAGTACCTTCTGCGTACTTGTACTTGTGTGTGATGTAGTACCTTCTGCGTACTTGTACTTGTGTGTGATGTAGTACCTTCTGCGTACTTGTACTTGTACTTGTGTGTGATGTAGTACCTTCTGCGTACTTGTACTTGTACTTGTGTGTGATGTAGTACCTTCTGCGTACTTGTACTTGTGTGTGATGTAGTACCTTCTGCGTACTTGTACTTGTGTGTGATGTAGTACCTTCTGCGTACTTGTACTTGTGTGTGATGTAGTACCTTCTGCGTACTTGTACTTGTACTTGTGTGTGATGTAGTACCTTCTGCGTACTTGTACTTGTACTTGTGTGTGATGTAGTACCTTCTGCGTACTTGTACTTGTGTGTGATGTAGTACCTTCTGCGTACTTGTACTTGTGTGTGATGTAGTACCTTCTGCGTACTTGTACTTGTGTGTGATGTAGTACCTTCTGCGTACTTGTACTTGTGTGTAATGTAGTACCTTCTGCGTACTTGTACTTGTACTTGTGTGTGATGTAGTACCTTCTGCGTACTTGTACTTGTGTGTGATGTAGTACCTTCTGCGTACTTGTACTTGTGTGTGATGTAGTACCTTCTGCGTACTTGTACTTGTGTGTGATGTAGTACCTTCTGCGTACTTGTACTTGTGTGTGATGTAGTACCTTCTGCGTACTTGTACTTGTACTTGTGTGTGATGTAGTACCTTCTGCGTACTTGTACTTGTGGGTGATGTCGTTCCTCTCGTCGCAGCCCACAGCTTTGGTGCTGATACACTGTCCCACAGACTTGGTGGAGCTGCTGATCTGCGCCACTTTCCCGTTGGGCAGTTGGATCATCTCCACCACGTCTGCGTTCACCTGGAGACGCAGGAGCACATGAAGCATTTTAGTCCACTGATCGCAAGGTTTGCGGTTTGAATCCCGCTCTCAGTGTCTGTGTATGAACTTTTTGGAGTTTTCTACCATGTTAGAACATTGTTCCCTCATCAGGAACATGCCTGAAGAGGATCATCTGTCATCCGTGCATGTTTGAGTCATTTCTCGAGCTCTCCCGGGCCCTATTCAGACTCTCCTTACACACAGCCATTTTCCATAAATAAACAAAAGCATGATACAAACAGTAAATGTCGAAGAAACCCACCTCGGCGAATATAAAGGGAGCGTCATATTTCTGGGTGAGCTCTCCCTGTTTGATGGCCTTCACCGAGGCAGGTCCACAGCAGAAGATCCCTGACACACAAGGAAATCAGAGACAACAAGGACAAATAATTAAAAGACTTTTTAGACAAGCAGTGGTCAATTTCTATCATAGACTGTATACGGGGCGAATTTGGAGCCAGAGTCTTTATTATGAATAGGATTTTTTTTGACGGACAAAATAACGAAAAAGAAACACCAGGATCATGTAGAGCGGGTTAATCTGAACATTTTAAGACCAAAATGCCGAGGCTCACAGCAGCAGTTACAGAGAGAATAGCGACAATATTCCGGTGTAAGTCAATGGGAGCCGGAGTCAGAAGGAGCCAGAAGAGCCGCATACGAACTTCCTATTTGGAACACGGCGACTAGTGCGTTAGCTCTGTCCATTTAAATATACAGTCTATGATCTCTACTCAACAAAAGGTAAAGTAGCTGTTGGCTTTGTTAACTATGTAGACAAACTAACTGAATTAATTTAACTGGGTAAAACATGTGTTCATCACATGTTAAGCCTGGCCTATGGGACTGTGGTCACATGACTGCGGTCACATGACTGTGGTCAGCTGACAAGCCTGTTCTACCTCCAGTGAAGCGTAATGCAGAGGACAGAGACATGTGCCTGGAGACTGGGGGTTTAGCCTGAGGTTTGACTTGTGAGCATTTAGACTGTCGACATCTCCAAAGCTCAAAACGCTCTGCTCCACCTTGTGATGTCATGAAGCGGTAGTTTTCAAGTGAACGGCTCCTTTTACCTCTGTTCAGTGGAGATTTATAGAGGCGATTCCTGGACTCAAATGATTCAAATGATTCTAGTGAAGGTGGAGTTTAAAGCATTTTGAGCTTGAGAGAAGAACTCAGCCTAAATCTGCAGGGTTTGTGTGTCAAATGTGAATGAAACAAAACACAACTCCAGGTATATTTGTGATGATGAAACGACATTATAACATAAATCAGAAAATCGCGTAATATCAACCCTTTAAATATTATTGGCCTATAGAACACTCTGATCATCTGAACTCCAGCAATACAGGCAGCACCAAAGTTTGATGAAAACACTATTTTATTGATAGAGGCTGTAGAATGTACTGTGCCCTGTCCAAGTATAAACTAATAACTGAAATATTTACAAAAGTACCCACAGACCCATGTAAAGATCCTTGTACATCGTACCCACCCTCACTGGTCTCCTGTGGGGTGGGGTCACTGGCCTGCCACCCGTCGTACTCATGCCCCAGGTCAGGTCTGGACATCCAGCTGTCCACCCAAACATGGAAGTTCCTACAAAACAAACCAGAAAGATACCAGGAAGACAAATTATAAACAACTAGGCAAGATTTTTCTTCATCTTAAATATAATATTAACTATGTTTTATTGAAATGAGAAGTCTCCCTTGTCGTATGCCTTTTAAATTGTATATTAGAAAAATAAAATAACTGTAAAATCTATGGACTGACCAGATGGAGTCGTCAGACAGGTTCTCCAGGTCTTCGCTGTACAGCTTCTCGATCAGGAGGTTGGCATCCGTGTCGTGGGCGGAGCCAAAGTTAGTGACCACTCGACAGGGTATGCCCAAAGCCCTGGACACTGGAGGGACAGAGGAGAGGGTCAGATCAGGAAATTCAGGCAGGAGCAACCACAGCTCGGCTCAACCACAACTTCAATTACCCAGAAGCCCCATTTATACCGTCCTGAGTCTCCTCCCAGCCGTCACATCGATCCATCGTCAATAAATATCGTTATCGTATACCATTGTTGTGGCGTGGGCCTTGCTAATGAATGAATATTGATTACGGCTGTGCAATGAGTCACATTTTTAATCAAGATCAATGCTTCCACTTGTTAATAGTCAGAGAGATTTAACTTCTACTGATTTGAAAAGGATTTTTATAGTTTTTTTAATCAAAATGTTTTAAATATGAAGCAACTGTACCTGATTTTTACAGAACAAGATCATGTTTAAAAGGTGGTCCAAAGTTATTTTTTGGTGGCTATTCCAATTTAAAAAACACAAATTAATCAATTTAAAGTTCTATTATTTAAACATGTATTGTGTAACTTTTCTGGTGGAGGGTCTGTCACAAAACAGGTATAAAATTTTCAACACACTCAAAAAACATAGAAAAAGCCTGAGCTAAAGTTCACCACTAAACGACAGGAGGTCAGCAGGTCTTTCATCTGGCAGGAGGTGATTGCTGGATGAGGATCAGCCGTGGAGTTCATCAGGTGAGCGTAAGGATCCGCCCAGGAAACACCAAATAAGGTAACAGAGAAGGGGCGAGGGAGCAGGAGAGGAGGGACAGGAGCAGCAGAAGGAAACCCTCATATGGTCTCATGGTCACATTTTTATACGCTTTTTATAGAGCTTTTCCACCTTTAAAGGTTGTATAGAGGATTTTTCAAGGAATGAGAAATCCAGCGACTGTTTGTCCTTTTTCAAATGTTACACATGCGTGAAACCACCACCGCCCTCCTCCACAGCTTCCTAAGTAGAAACGCCTCCTCCCGCCTCCAGAAATCATTTGTTTACAGCTGGTGTGCGTTCAGAATCGCTGTTGCTGCTGTAACTCTACTGTATGTTTTCAAATGATAAGCAGAAGTTTCCTGTCCAGAAGTAATTTAGCGACCAACGTGTCAGTCTCTGCTTCAGTGCACGGCATCGCTTCAAGGAATCTCCAAGAATCACCTTAGTTTGGCTTCGCTCCTTATCCCCTTGTCTTCTTCTTTCAGCGACCTCATAAACGGACTTTCTTCTGCGTCTAACTGGTCGTGGATTCTCGTCTGCCATCGCAACAAACTTTGTACAAACTGTGGGGAAGCTACAGTTGGAAAAAGCCGCTAAGAACCGCTGTGTTGGTCGAGTAAACGGCGTCTTGCGTCTGTGAAATGTGTGAGAGGCGAACGTAAACCACGTAATCCCAGAGCGCCGCATGTCAGTTACTCTAGAAACGTAGAGAGTTTGATTGACAACCTGCCAGCCAATAGAAAACGAGGTAGCCTTGTTATCCATTGGCTAATATTTATCTGGCCTCAGCACGTCCACAGTTGATGGATTTTCATTCTTTTTTTTTTTTTGGTCATCATAATTACAAGGCTGCTGCATCTCCATAATGCTATACATACAACCTTTAAGACACTCAAACTGCTTTACATCAAGCTCAACCAATGATGTTTATGTCGAAAGCAGGATTCGAACCTTCAAGTCAGACGACATACGCTCTACCAACTGAGCTACTGTCGCCCATATCCATATCCATAGAAACAAGCAGGTGACCAAAAAGTTACATAGTGCACCTTTAAGTCTATTCCTTAGTATCGAAATTGAGATTCGTGGTAGCGCTAGTCTTACCTGTACACGCCACTGCAGCAAACACCCAGCACTGCCCGTAGCGCACTGGTCCAGACTCGGCCCATTTCCTCAGGATGTCCCCAGATCCCACCCACTCTCCTGGGTGAACCCCGTCTGTGACCTCCCCCCAGTTACCCACCAGCACCCCACGGTCGTCCTGGCTGTTGATCTGCCAACAAAATAAATACACAAATTGTACGTAGGTTTGGTCAGTTTTTGTATTCTTATTGTCCAGATCGTTTGACAAAATGTAGGGGTTTTGTACAGATAGTTGAGAAAATGTACAAATAGAAAACAAACAAAAAACAAAATTAATAAATAATAATAAAGTTTTTAAAAAAGTACTACTACTACCACCTTCTACAACTTTGTAGTACAAATGAGACTGTCGTATTCATTCTCTTCACTGTGTTTTCATGTCCACAGCCTCTGAGGCCCACAGCGTCCTACAGGATTTAAAGGGTTTCAAACATGGAGCCGGTTTCCACAGCAACGCATGTTTTAGACTAGAACTGGGTCTCATCACAAAAGTATTCAGAGGAGAGGAAGAGAGGAAAGAGGAGAGGAGGAGAGAGGAGGAGAGGAGAGGAGAGGAGGGGAGGGAGGAGGGGAGAGAAGAGGAGAGGAGGGGAGAGGAGAAGAGTGAGGAGAGGATGAAAGGAGGAGAGGGAGGGGAGAGGAGGACTCACTAAAAGCTTGGCATTTCGTCCGGGGGTGGGACTTAACCACGGCAACCCCGTTTTAAACAGTATTTGTCTATTCACCTGTTTGTTCGCTGTGATTAACATGGAACGCCAAGCCTCACCCCTGGACGAAATGCAGAGTTTTCAGGGCGTCCCGAGAGGAGAGGAAGAGGAAGAGGAGGGGAGAGGAGGAGAGGAGAGAGGAGAGAGGAGAGAGGAGAGAGGGAGAGGAGAGACACAAGAGCCTTTTGTGTCGCATTCATCAGAGTTTGCTGGACTGTGATTAGTTCGCTGAATTAAATAGGCTAGAATGTGCATTGGCTCATATGGGGCTATAGGTTCTGAATGTGGTGGAGCTGGAGTTCACCAAACGGGAAAAATTCTCACGCTAAGGTTTTGTCTTATGTAACCAGGGCAACCAGACAAACCCCTCTCCTTCAACAAAGTAAAGAAGGAAGGAGGGTTACTAAAAAAAAAAAGAAAATCAAACTCTGTAAATCTTGTGGGACCTAAACCACACCAAACTGAGGATACATATTACAGGTGCATTGCGCAACTTTTCTGGTGGGGGGTTGTTATAGAATTGTAGATATGTTATCAAAGTGTACTGAGCTATGTGCTTATGTGTGCAAAAAAAGTGCTTATGCGACTGAAACTTTGACCCAAGATTAACGTGTGTACAGGGAGTCTAAAGGTCGCAGCTTCCTGGCCACGTGTTATTGTCTGAAACTGAATAAAATTTGCAGCAAGTGGATGTCCTTTGTGACTCTGGAGACATGAACAGAGGCTGTTGCTTGTCTCAGGGCTCCCTTGCAGTAGCAAGTAAAACTTAACACGTGTCTGATTTCTGTGTTGCCATTTACGTCACTGTAAATCTGCGGCAGTAGGTGATCGATTTCCTCAGGAGCGCGGCGCTCCACTTTGACATTTCTATTTGGTCCTTCGAGCCGGATTCCAATGCTGTGTTGAGAGGGTGACTGACGGGAAGCTGAAATCTGTGCACAGTCTGGAGGAAGAACGTCTCTAGGGATAAAGACCACTTTTCCACGTGGCCAGCAGACCTTCACCCATCCTTTCGTCACATCAGACGGAATCTGAGTGAATCACATTTGGGGAAATCGGATGGCAACTGAAACAGGTCAGACAGACGGGGAAGTGGCTTCCCAAGATTGCTAGCGCGTGTGAATGTTTGTATGATTGGAGGAAAACCTCTGAATCTAAAATTCTCTGAATCTCTGGGATTAAACCCCAAGACCAGTACCGCAGGTAAACTAGGTTTCCTGTAGAAGCTTGTATTGGTGGAGATGTATTGAAGCCCAGAGGAGGCATTTTCATGTTGGTCTACCTCATAACCTCATAGTAGTTAAAATGGGAATTTGTTGTACTAAAAGTCAGGAAGAGGAATTAGAAGGGGACGCTAAATTTATGAATAATGTGTGTCCAGAGTCAGCATGGTATTTGACAAAATGGAAAAAGAGATATGGGTTCAAAGGTCGATTGAATGTGAAAGACTGTAGTCTCTTAACTTAGAGAATTGCGGCTAAAGAGACAGAGGCAGTGGATAGAGGTAGTGGATAGAGAGAGAGAGAGGGAGAAAGAGAGAGAAAGAAAGAAAAAAATGGTTAAAAAAGGTAGTGAAAAGACAAGGAAGTAGGGAAAAAAGGAAACAGTATGTATAGTAACATTAAAGGAGGTAGGTTAGTTTTTAAAGAAAATAGTGGACTGTGCGATGATGGTGATGAAAATGCACCATACAGACAACAATTGAAAAATGTTATTCTTAATAACTGTTGCCCAGAAATTAGGGGGCATCTCAAAAAGTACTTAGTTGAGTTGTCTATGTCCACTCTTACTCAATTTATGACATATGCTAGGCATAACTACTCTGGATGTAAATCAAGATTATCAACAAAAATTACTTCCACCAGCACCATGAACCATACGACCCTAACTCAGACAGTGAAACAATAACTGATTTATTTTTGACATTAGAAGATGTTGACCCGAGTAAAAGACCTGAAGTTACTTTGCTCGTAAATGGCCAACCAATGGTGTTTTTGTGTGACTCTGGTGCTGAATGAACGGTAATCAAGGGTGTAAGCAGCCCCATGTATCATTAACAACATTTAAACAACAACTATAGTGACACATGGTCTTTGTTATGTGTCGACAGGAGGGATTGTAGGAAGGGTACAACAGGGTACAACAGGAATACAGTGGAATTCGGTGGGATTGGATTTAATGCTTATTTAAATTTTTTGTCCCCCATCTGTGTGGCTGAGTCCGGCGACGTCTACACGACCTGTGTGACCTCCGAGTGAGGCCTGACCTGCTACAATGCTCCCAGCACTCCAACAAGCTGCAGCAGGCTCTTCTGTTTAACGATCAGTACAAGAGACACTGGGACAGCCAATGCAGTGATGTGATGATCTGTGCTGGAGCAGCTGGAGCTACATCCTGCATGGGTGACTCTGGTAGTCCTCTGGTCTGTGAGAAGGACGACGCCTAGACCCTGGTGGGTATCGTGTCCTGGGGCAGCTGCAGATGCTCCATCCCCACCCCCGCTGTCTACGTCTGCGTCACCAAGCTCAACTAAACCTGGACCAGACCTGGAGCAGCAATGTTTTGTACAGACACTTGCCGACAATATGAGAAAAGCATTGACCACTTGAGAATGTTATGACGCAAATAAATTGCCAGAAATTTCTGCTTCTTCACAGGAACAACGACCAGTAAATGTGGGAGATCACGTGTTCATTAAAGTCATCAAACGAAAGTGTTGGTCTAGTCCACGGTGGGAGGGACCCTACTGCGTCCTACTTGCAACCCCAACTGCTGTGAAAATAGCGGAGAGGAGCAGCTGGATTCATCGCAGTCACTGCAAAGTCAGACATCTCGACGATTTGGCTCTGACCGCTGGTGTGGGGAAGTCTGACTACAAAGGGGGTGAGACAGGATAGGTCTCGCCGTCTCAAGGCAACGGCCGTGTCAGTGAAGAAATAAGATCCCACCAGCATTAGGTGTGCACAGAGACTTTGGTGTTTGCAGAAAAGGTGACGTATCAGCGACTCCTCATCTCCAACATGTCTCAATTGGGTTGTGTTTACTATTTTGGACCTAGAGTACGCGTCACAGTTGTACTCTTGTTGATTCTGATGCTCCTTCCGTGGCTCTGGCTGGAGAGTCAAAGTTCTAAAGAAACTGAACTGTAATCCATGATAAGGTTCTCGAACTCCAGGACCACATCCAAAGCATGAAGGCCCCTAGTGGAATGCATTTTGATGTAATGTCATGGTTTACCTCTGGTTCTTGATAGCAAATACTCCTGAAAGTTCTAAGCACCTGTATTTGTTATTCTTCTATTGTTCTGTATTTTTACTTCTTGTATTTTGCCATGTCTCCGATCTATGATGACGGAAAAATGGTTACTGGATCTGTAGATGTTATGATGCAGGAAGAATATACTATGCTACTTGCAGCTACTGATGAGTGTCTCCAGAAAACACCTCATTATTATCTGACGATGTTGTGTAACAACCTCTGAGTGTAAGATGTCACCAGTTTGATGTCTCTTTTGAAAACCTCACCAAGGAGTAAAAGAAGACTGATGTTTCTTGTGTGACTTTGATAAACAGGAGGGAATTGTTATAGAATTGTAGATATGTTATCAAAGTGTACTGAGCTATGTGCTTATGTGTGCAAAAGAAGTGCTTACACGACTGAGACTTTGACCCAAGATTAACGTGTGTACAGGGAGTCTAAAGGTCGCAGCTTCCTGGCCACGTGTTATTGTCTGAAACTGAATAAAATTTGCAGCAAGTGGATGTCCTTTGTGACTCTGGAGACATGAACAGAGGCTGTTGCTTGTCTCAGGGCTCCTTTGCAGTAGCAAGTAAAACGTAACACTTGTCTGATTTCTGTGTTGCCATTTTACGTCACCGTAAATCTGCGGCAGTAAGTGATGATCTCCTCAGGAGCGCGGCGCTCCACTTTGACAGGGGTCTGTCACCTGCTTGTTTCTATGGATACGTCATTGCTCTGCCTGAATGTTCCACAGTGTGACATTAAACAGCTCTACTTTACATTTATTCAGTTCCAGGTGGTTTTAGAGCTCAAAATCACCTAGAAAAACAGACATTCTGACTGTGAGCGGGGTCGCCTCTCCACAGATCTGACCTGTAACTTCGTCTAGTTTGGTTTCCGTGATGATAAAAAAGGTTTAATACCATACTGTAGAACATTCCAGACAAAGCAATAACATTAACATGAACAAAAGCATTTGACGGACCCTCCACCAGAACAAAGTTACGCACTGCACCTTAAAGTCACTGCACTTTAAAGGGTGAAAGATTTCAGGCTGTGATTTCAGTGATTTGTTCCCCTGATTTTTCTTCCTTAAATAAATCTCGTACCATAGCACTCAGGACTCTGGTCACGTAGACCGGGCTCCTCCGTGCAGAGCAGTCCTGGTCGGCGTCAGACACAAACTTTGGATTGTCGTCCAAAATCTTCAGGCAGACGTCCAGGATCCCCTCTTCAAACTGCAACCACACAAGGAAAGAGGATCATTACTTAAATAAATCTTAGTTGGAGAGCTGCGTTTCACTTTCAAATAATCACCTCATTATTCATCATGTTATAATGATAATCAGCAAAAACACACCTGAAGTTGTGTTTTGTTTCATTCACACATGTTTAACGCACAAACTCTGCATGTTTAAGCTGAGTCCTTCTCTCAAATGAAAAAAAAAATCCACCTTGTGATGTCATGGAGTGATACAGTGCTCCACAGTGTTTTTAAACTCCATACACCTTCCCTAGAATCATTTACTTAATACTACACCTATCTCTACTACTATAACACTACCAGTCTACTACTACTACTACGAATCCTCACTCATTTGTGTATTTATTTATTTATATTTTCGTTCAGAAGTGTGTGCTGACAGGTGACACCTGACCTGTCCGTAGTTCCAGGGCAGGGGCAGGATTCGTTTGGGTGTCCCTCTGTAGATGAGACCGTGCTGGGACAGGACGTACTCAGTCCTCTTGTCCTTACTGTTCATGTACACAGCATCTCCTGTAAAGTACACACAACTAAAGTACTGCACATATACACTGCATCTCCTGTAAAGTACACACAACTAAAGTACTGCACATATACACTGCATCTCCTGTAAAGTACACACAACTAAAGTACTGCACATATACACTGCATCTCCTGTAAAGTACACACAACTAAAGTACTGCACATATACACTGCATCTCCTGTAAAGTACACACAACTAAAGTACTGCACATATACACTGCATCTCCTGTAAAGTACACACAACTAAAGTACTGCACATATACACTGCATCTCCTGTAAAGTACACACAACTAAAGTACTGCACATATACACTGCATCTCCTGTAAAGTACACACAACTAAAGTACTGCACATATACACTGCATCTCCTGTAAAGTACACACAACTAAAGTACTGCACATATACACTGCATCTCCTGTAAAGTACACACAACTAAAGTACTTAACATATACACTGCATCTCCTGTAAAGTACACACAAATGAAGTACTGCACATATAGACTGCATCTCTTGTAAAGTACACACAAATGAAGTACTGTTCGTGTACACTGCATCTCTTGTAAAGTACACACAACAAAGGAACAATGGTCACCTAATATGGTCATCTCTCAACAGGAACAGAAATCTAGATCGAATCAGATCGAATCAGTGTTGGAAGAAGTATCTAATTGTGTTACTTAAGTAAAAGTTACCAGAGCAAAAAGTACATGATTAAAACTGTACTTAAAAAGTAAAGAGTAAAAGTATTTTGCTCAGATTTTGAGGTCTTATAAGGCTTCAAATGTAGTGATTTTGAGTAAGATTTGTACTGAATTTATTTGATTTCTGACACATCGCCCATCTTCCCTGAGTGGATGGTTGTGAAAAGACGTGGTTGAAAAGACAAAGTGTAGACCTGCTCATCTGGGACTAAACCTCGACTAGACCAGGACTAAACTAGGACTAGAACGGAACTCAAACAAAGTCTACCAGTCTTATATAATGTTGTTTAATTACGTTGAGTTCTTTAATGGCTTTAAAGTCGGTAGAGTCCTTCTCTTTAAAGATGGTTCCACATATTTTGAGGTGATATTAAAAAGACACAAACACAAAAATCTCTAAGACACTGTGACTCACGCGGGCACCATGGGTTGAAGATGAGGATGAAGTCTGCCAGGCTGGTCTTGGTTCCGTCCTGGTCCAGTCTGAGGGAGTAGGCCCCGATGGGAGCTTCAGCAGACGGGCGCACGGTGAGGAGGACAGTGTCTCCTTCAGAGGGACCAGGGACAGCAGAGGCAGCCCAGGCACTGTCCCCTGACCCGTCCACAGAGGTCTGAGACAGGCTGAAGCTCACCTCTGTGTCTGACTCTTTCCTGGGCAATGGGCCTGGAACATACACGTACATACGCTGTCATTCGGGTTTGTGTAAAATAACGTTCTTTTTTGGTGGAAACTAAGAGAATTCACAAGGAACTCAAAGATCCTGCTGATTTTTTATAACTGCAGCATTGAAGGCCTTCTGGTTGGCTCTACGACTGTGTGGTTCTGAAACATCATAGCCAAAGCGAGATAGAGAGAGTTTTAAACAGGAAGGTCCACTGTGAAGAATGTCAACTGTGACCAGGGACGGACTGGGACCAACAAACAGCCCTGGACTTTTCCCCCACAAATAGACCTACCATGGGGGGTTCAATAAATCAGTAATTGAAGAAAACACACAAAGATGAACTACTTCTGATTGTTTATTAACAAAAACACCTAAACCACTTCATTTCAAAGTGACTTGTCTTTTTTGTCTTTAACCTTTTCCCATCCACCTTTCTCCTTACGTTTTCTGTTTGACATCTTTGACACGTGTTGAAACCAACGAGAAACCCACTCTTCTTTGTCGCAAATGAGCAAATTATCGTATTAGCGCCCTCTGCTGTTAGTACGGCTGATGGTGGGTAGACCGGACGGCCATTCTGGACTTTTCCAGAACGCACAGATTGCCAGACTGCCCCTGACTATGACCTGCCAGTTCTACAGGCACTTTACAAATGTTATAAGCGTGAACAAAGCACTTTGAACTTAACTTAATGGGGAACTATGTGAAAAAATATGATTATTGTCTTCTCATTTCTTCTCTAGTACGACAACTATTGTGGATAATATATAACTGCTTTGATCGCTGAAACACGCCAGTTTGTATGGCACTGTTCAGTCACTGTTTATATTAATGTCCTCAACAGCTTCCCAACGCACCTGACAGCCAGTCAGAAAGCTCTGTGACACGCCTGACAGTACCTAACAGCCAATCAGAAAGCTCTGTGACACGCCTGACAGTACCTAACAGCCAATCAGAAAGCTCTGTGACACGCCTGACAGTACCTAACAGCCAATCAGAAAGCTCTGTGACACGCCTGACACTGCACTTACACCAAGAGCGTTCCGTTCGCTCTTGTGTTGTCTCCAGCCCCCTACAGGAAGTTGATCAAGGGCAGGGGTCAGTAGGAGCGAGTTTAACACCTCAGCCAATGAGTGCGTTCACATGCAGGTTATGAGTCTGATCCCGGTTATGAGTCTGATCCCGGTTCTGAGTCTGATCCCGGTCATATCCAGTATTCTGGATATGACGTTTACCTGCGCTCAGAGAAACCAGAATACTCATGTCCCTGTGCACATGAGGAATCAGAGTATCCTGGACATTTAGACTGGTTGCTGTGGTAACTATGACACCTAACCCTAACCCTAAGGAGCTAAACATGCAGCAATTTTACTAACTTAAGACTTTTTAACGGGTTTCTAACAACAAAAAAGAAGACAAACATTTAAGTAAAAACATGAGACTGTGGAGCTCTGGCACAGCTTCAGTAAAAGTCATTTTTAACACTTTGTCATAGCATCATTATAAGTACAGAATATTATTACGTAAAAAGTCCTGGTAGGAGTTTGAGTCATTTTAGCAAAGTAACAGCTCGTACCATTTTTGTTGATTCAGTTCGCACGTGCTCAGTACAGCATCAGTTTCACCAGGAAGTACAGGCTCAAAAGGTGGATCCTGCGCCATCATGGCCCAGGATCATGAAGCCCACATTTATCTCGTTAGCCTGTATGACATAGTGCCCCCTCAAAGCTCCCATTTGTAAACTTAAAACCATCTCGTGCTACTCCCTGAGCCTCTAGTTTCACATTTTACGGCTTTGGACTATTAAAGGGTCTGTACTGGAAGACGACTACAGCATATGTAGGTTTGGGCGATATGCCAAAAAAAATCAGAGCACGATTTTCTTTGAGCCAGATCACAATTTTATGTCTTCTTCGGACTTTTCGTAAAGTCTTTAAAAGGTAACTAAAGCTCAAAGTTTACTCTTCTGTGATTGGTTATATCCACCTGTCATTCACTCAGGTTGACCAATAGGAGGAGAGTGCGGTGGAAAGTGTTTTTGACCGTAAAGCTGCATTAAAGGGGTCATATTTGCTATTTTCTGATCTGTTATAATGTCGTTTCCTCATCACAATTGAGGCTGAGTTCTTCTCGCACAAAGAAAACACTCTGTTCCACCTTGTGATGTCATGTGGCCATACAGGAAGTGCTCGATTGTCTTTTTAAACTCCACACACCTTCACTAGAATCATTTGGATCATTTCAGCCCAGGAATTGGCAGTCTCTACTGAACTAAAGGTGAAAGGAGCTGTTCACTTGAAAACTACAGTTGTACAACAAATTTTGAGCTTTAGGCACGTGTAAATGAAACAAAACATAACTCCAGGTCTGTTTTTAAGGAAGTAACAACATTAGAACATGACTTAAAGCTCAGAAGAGTCCATTTTGCATAATATAGGACCTCTAAGTAAAGAATATGATGATTGATGATGGTGATTTTACATACCGGTCTGGACAGTGATGGTGAAAGTGCTGTGTCCAGGTTTAAACTTGGCCCCGTCCGGCTTCAGATACAGAGTCAAACAGAAGGGCTGTCCTCTCCTCACGACCAGGCGCTCCTCGGGGTACTGCTCCGTGTGGTGGTTCACTTTGTTACTGGTCAGGTTCAGCTCACAGCGTTCAATCTCCAAAACTGAAATACGAAAGTTCAAATACAACATCAGAAGTTGTACAATAATGTGAATGATAATGACAAATGCAGTATTCTGCATTTCAGAGAGAGACACAGAGAGAGAGAGAGAGATACTTTATTGATCCCATGGGAAATGCGTCTCAGTGACCTTTGAGGTTTGAGGAGAGGAAGAGCCAAAAGTGTCCCTCCTCTGTGTCCTGCAGCATCACAGCAGCCTCCAGGGGGCGCCAGGTGAGCACAACAGGAAAGGCCTCACTCGTACTCCACTCTGGTTCATTCTCTCAAAGTGTTTCCTCTGGAAGGTCTTCTGCCACATTTGCTGCCACATATGGTGTAAAAAGCCCGTAGCATCTCAACTGTTCATAGCTATCTCCTTAGCTAGCCTCTTGCACGGTCTCCATGGATACCGTGTGTGAAATAAACAAATAATTTCACAAAATCCAACAGTCCCTTACTTGTGTCCTTTGAAATGCACCTGCTGCCCTTCTCAGCCGGGCAAAATCCCATGATTTTGTGCCAAAAACTGAGCCCAAAAAACAAAAAGCTTCAATAACAGCTCAGTGTGTGAGTCGGGCAGCCACAGGAGCATTAGTTGCAGAGTAGCAGTGGTAGCAGTGGTTGCAATGGCTCTAAATATCAGTGGTAAGTGTAGTAGTAGGTCCTAGTAGTAGTAAAAGTAGTAAAAGTAGTAGCTCCTTGCACAGATCTGACCCTGTTCACCTGCTCACGGCTGGGAGATATGGTCTATATATATATATATATATATATGTACACTCTTTACATTTTCATTATCATATTTTATTATTTAAGCTGTAAACTGCCTATGACGGGAATTTATATTGCTGTACAAGAACTGTCAAATACAAATACTTGTCTGTATTTCAAAAACTCACTGGGCTTCGCAAATGGATGAATTATTTATCATCAAGAGAGATTTTTTCCACAACATGGCCTCAGTTACATTTGTCCGTACTGTATATCTAATTGTAATTACACCTTAACCCTGCTTTGTAAGTAAGAAAGTCAGGAGTAAACTTGTTTCATAATAATCCTCAATTTCACGAATTTGGTAATTTTTCAAAATCTCCATTATTAAAAATACAAATTAATGTAATTAATTCGATCAGTTGCCCAGCCTTAATTTCATGCTGACTGTGTTTTGTTGCTCAGTTCCTTTTCTATCGGTGTAATACATGACCTCCAGCCTGTATGTTTGTAAAGTGTGGGAGCAGTGACACATCCACAGACAGATTTTACAGGCAGTAAAATCAGTTTCATGATGGTCGGACAAACAGCTGAGAGAAAAAGATCTACAGAATCCAACACAAACCCCGAGAGCTCCTGTCGGCTTCTAATCACTTCAACCGCTCTCATTTATTTACTCAAATACACTAGTCATTTCAAACCATGTGCTGATTTAATATAGAGTTTTAATTTTTTTTTTTTTTTGCCATATAACACATTTTCTGGAATTCTACATGCCCTCTTTTAATTTATTTATTTTTTATTTAACTTTTAATGTGATGTAATCTTTATACAATTTATGGTATCTACACAACGTTTCACACATTTGAACATGATATGATTTAAGTCTTTTTACATGTTATAATTGTACTTCAAACTATCATTATAAAAGTAATATTATTAGGATTAGGATTATTTTATTATTTTGTATAACCTGCTGGCAGATTATTATAATAAATCTGTATAAGTCTTTATTTATAAAGCACTTTTAAAAACAAGGTTTACAAAGTGCTGTACAAGCCACAAAGAACAATACAAAAAGCATAAAAATAGAATATACAAAAACCAGACAAAGATGCCAACAATTCAATTAATTATAATAAAAAAAAATTAAATAAATAAATAAATAAATAAAAAGAAATAAAATAAAAATAAATATTAAGACAATTCTCTATTTAATTTATTATTATTATTTTATTTTATGTATTTTTTTTTTTATAAACGCATATTTTGACAGCGTTAATTATAAAACATAATTATTTCATCTTAATATATTTTAGGAATAAATAAATTAGCACTGGCATTCGTGTCAACACCAGATGTGATTGGTTTGTCACTATTCTGACCTCAGAGGCATCAAATACACCATATACTTTTCACACTTTCACGCCAGTTATAAATAGGCTGGTTTCCACGTATCCAGTAACAACTTTGGTGCGCGCAAATACGTAAAAACACAATAAAACAATGTGAATAATTAAAAAAAAAGTACATTAAAGTATCTTACCAGGCCCCATGGTGCAGCAGCGTCGTGTCTCCGTGAAGGACGCGAGTTCAACACTGCGGGGCCAAGTTTGCGCCCAGATATTTAAAGTGTGTGAAACCTGAGGGCGCCCCCGTGTGGTCCGCCCGGCTGCTGCACCACCCGGGCTGTTTTTAGATTTCACACACAGACGTCCTGACACTTCCTCTTTACTGTAAGAACCGAGGAGGAACACGTCTAGACTCATAGATGTAAAGATGATAGAGATTAGGTAGAAAGCAGGAGGTGGTTTAGTCCTGGTTTAGTCCTGGTTGGGTTCTAGTTTAGTCCAGACAGTCCCTAAGGTTTTGTCAAACTGTTTTGTTTTTGGCTGGCCAGATAAGCTTAGTCCTGGTTTAGATTTAGTGATTGATTCTGGTTTAGACCTGGTTGAGTCCTGGTCTAGACCTAATTTACACCTGGTTCAGACCTGATGGAGTCCTGGTTTAGACCTGATGGAGTCCTGGTTTAGTCCTTGTCTAGACCTGATTTAGACCTGGTTTAAACCTGCTAGAGTCCTGGTTTAGAGCTGATGGAGTCCTGGTTTAGACCTGGTTTAGGCCTGGTTCAGACGTGATGGAGTCCTGGTTCAGACCTGATGGAGTCCTGGATTAGACCTGGTTGAGTCCTGGTTTAGACCTGCTGGAGTCCTGGTTTAGACCTGCTGGAGTCCTGGTTTAGAGCTGATGGAGTACTGGTTTAAACCTTGTTTAGGCCTGGTTTAGACCTGGTTGAGTCCTGGTCTAGACCTGACAGAGTCCTGGTTTAGACCTGATGGAGTACTGGTTTAGACTTGATGGAGTTAGACCTGTTTGAGATCTGGTTCAGACCTGATGGAGTCCTGGTTTAGACCTAGTTGAGTCCTGGTTTAGATGCCCTCCCCTCAGCTGCTCCTCTCGACGTGGAGAAGCAGTGGCTCTACTCTGAGCTCCTCCCGTGTGACTGAGCTCCTCACTCTATCTCTAAGGGAGCGCCCAGCCACTCTGCGGAGGAAACTCATTTCAGCCGCTTGTATCTGCGATCTCGTCCTTTCGGTCATTACCCAAAGCTCATGACCATAGGTGAGGGGAGGAACGTAGACTGACGGTAAATCCAGAGCTTTGCCTTTCGGCTCAACTCCCTCTTCACCACAACGGTCCGATACAGCGACCACATCACTGCCGACGCTGCACCGATCCACCTGTCAGTCTCACGCTCAAGTGGAGTTCAAATATCTCTATTTAAAACCTCCAAATGCCTTAAATTCAGTGAAATACCTGATAAAATACGTTCAATTCTAACCCTTTCTCTCCAAATTAAAATAAAAACTCAACACATCCGGTTTTGTCCATAAATTATGTATTTAAGTTACAATATATTAATGTATTTTTCAACATAAACAAAACATTCGAAATCACAACAAAATAAATCATACGTACGTCAGGTGAAAACGAAGGCACTTTGAGTCTGCAGGGGGTGTAAGAAAACGTGGCTTACAGATAAAATAAAAGTAAAAATATTGTAAAAGTATTGTATAAAAGTATTGTAAAAGTATTGTATAAAAGTATTGTAAAAGTATTGTCAAGTTTGAACCAGCAGTGCTATAGCGACTGAGCCTTCTGTCCAGACAGTTTTACATCGGAGAGGAAAAACTAAACCAAAAAACAAAAGTCTGGTAATGCAAAAAAAAAAAATAATAATTAAAATTAAAAAAAAAAAAAAAAAAAGTGACAATAAATCTTCAAATTGAAATTCACAAATGTTGAACCTATTTTGTGGCATATATTGTAATTATCAACAGACAATAATAATAATATTTTGTAGTTGTTTTGTGATAAAAAGAAGTAACTTCACTTTAGTTCGTTTAATCTGAAAATCGCTCTGGTAATTAGCGATATTAGTTAAAAATATTTATGGTTTTTATTTCACTGTTACAAAATCATTGACGAAAATTAAGAAAATAATAAGAAAACACAAAATATGGACCATCAACCAGACAACCGCTGATTCAAACTGTGCCTGTGTGTCCTGTTGGTGTGTCCCTGAGCAAGACACTTTATAGACAATAAATATTTAACGCTTAACTAACCACAGGAAGGGCAAATAAAAACCTGTTCAGTTCAGATTTAAAGAGGAGCTACTGTGCTCGTGTTTGATATAATTATAATCTTAGAAACGCGTGGATCGTTCTGGTTTAATTTGGGCATTTGTGGATCAGGGCGCCCCCGTGTGGTCCGCCCGGCTGCTGCACCACCCGGGCTGTTTTTAGATTTCACGTCCTGCTTCCTCTTTACTGTAAGAACCGAGGAGGAACACGTCTAGACTCATAGATAAAAAGATGATAGATTTGGTAGAAAGAAAGACCTGGTTTAGTCTGGGTTTAGACCTGACCGAGTCCTGGTTTAGACCTGATGGAGTCCTAGTCTAGACATGATGAAGCCCTGGTTTAGACCTGGTTCAGACCTGATGGAGTCCTGGTTTAGACCTGATGAAGTCCTGGTTTAGACCTGGTTCAGGCCTGATGGAGTCCTGCTTTAGACCTAATGAAGTCCTGGTTTAGACCTGGTTCAGGCCTGATGGAGTCCTTGTTTAGACCTGATGGAGTCCTGGTCTAAACCTGGTTTAGACCCGGTTTAGATCTGATGAAGTCCTGTTTTAGACTTGGTTCAGGCCTGATGGAGTCCTATTCTAGACCTGATGAAGTCCTAGTTTAGAGCTGGTTTAGACCTGGTTCAGGCCTGATGGAGTCCTGGTTTAGACCTGATGAAGTCCCGGTTTAGACCTGGTTGAGTCCTCGTTTAGACATGACTGAGTTCTGGTCTAGACCTGGTTTAGACCTGGTTCAGACCTGACGGAGTCCTGGTTTAGACTTGACTGAGTTCTGGTTTAGACTTGATGGAGTCCTGGTTTAGACCTGGTCTAGACCTGGTTGAGTCCTGGTTTAGACCTGATGGAGTCCTGGTCTAGATCTGATGGAGTCCCAGTTTAGACTTGATTGAGTCCTGGTTTAGATCTGATTAAGTCCTGGTTTAGACCTGGACTACACCTGGTTCAGATCTGATGGAGTCCTGGTTTAGACCCGATTGAGCCCTAGTCTAGACCTGGTTTAGACCTGATGGAGTCCTGGTTTAGACCTGACCAGACCAGAACTCTACTCCTCAGAGCGTCTAAAGAAGAATAAAGCATCACTAATATTTATTTATTTTTTATTCATTTAATCATTTAAAGCGGAACTATTACCCTTGTGTCTGATCTATAATTCTAATCTTCTAATCTATAATCTATAATTATAATGTTCTAATCTATAATTATAATGTTCTAATCTATAATCTATAATTATAATGTTCTAATCTATAATTATAATTATAATGTTCTAATCTATAATTATAATCTCTGTGGATCATTATGTTATAACTTGGGCGTTTTAAATCACAATATTCAACAAAAATTCCTTAATAAAATAAACTGTAAAGCCCAGTGAGATACACAGTATTACTGCACTGGCCCCGTAACAAGAAGGTCCCGTGTTTGACTCCAGGGGACGTGGGGGTCAGGAGTTTGCATGTTCTCCCTGTGGTTTCTGGACGCTCTGGACCCAGTACAATTCGGGATCTCAGAGTATTTAAAGTGGTCTCACCCTTTTGCCTTAAACAGCTCTGGAGCAGCAGAAATAAAACACCATTATAACATTACACATAATTCATAATAAAATGATCCCAAACTGGACAAAAACACATGCACATTTTAGAGCTGAACCTGCAGAAGAGACAAAAACACAGCATTTTCACCATTTTACAGAATAAAACAATAAATCACATATATTTATCCAAAATATATGACTGTATTTGATTTATATTTGTTGTATATCGATGTTGTAGCAAAGAACTGACAATTCTGCATAAGAAAAATTGTAGAACATTTGTGTTTATAGAAAAAAAGCTGGTGATTTTGTGTATAGATAAAAACTGGAAATATGACTTACGAGTGATAAAAGAGAAATAAAAACACAAAATAAACAAAAAAGAGTTGAATAACTGCGCAGCATCGTCTTCAAAAGTGTGTAACTGGCACAGAATAAATAAAAAAAAGTCCATCTTCACAAATCCCAAAACAGTTCTGCAAAAATCATAAAAAAGTCATGAGTTAATGTGAAATCAAAGTGTGATAATGTCGTTTCCTCATCACAAACACCTGGAGTTTTGTTTTGTTTCATTCACATGTTTAAAACACAAACCTGCAGATTTAGGCTGAGTTCTTCTCCCAAACAGAAAACACTCTGTTCCACCTTGTGATGTCATGAAGTAATACAGGAAGTGCTCCACTGTGTTTTTAAACTCTGGTTCAGACCTGATGGAGTCCTGGTTCAGACCTGATGGAGTCCTGGTTTAGACCTGGTTGAGTCCTGATTTATACCTGGACTACACCTGGTTCAGACCTGATGGAGTCCTGGTTCAGACCTGATGGAGTCCTGGTTTAGACCTGATGGAGTCCTGGTTTAGACCTGGACTACACCTGGTTCAGACCTGATGGAGTCCTGGTTCAGACCTGATGGAGTCCTGGTTCAGACCTGATGGAGTCCTGGTTCAGACCTGATGGAGTCCTGGTTCAGACCTGATGGAGTCCTGGTTCAGACCTGATGGAGTCCTGGTTCAGACCTGATGGAGTCCTGGTTTAGACCTGGTTGAGTCCTGATTTATACCTGGACTACACCTGGTTCAGACCTGATGGAGTCCTGGTTCAGACCTGATGGAGTCCTGGTTTAGACCTGATGGAGTCCTGGTTTAGACCTAGGTGAGGTCTAAACCACTTTCACTCGAATCATTTGGATCATTTCAGCCCTGGAAAAGCCGATTTCTACCAAACTAAATTTTAAAATGAGCAGTTCACTTGAAAACTACCACTTCATGACATCACAAGGTGGAACAGAGTGTTTTGAGCTTTAGAGATGTAGACAGACTAATAATAAAGAGTTCCTCAAACATGTGGAAATGATGGTGAAAATAATATTAGTTAAGTAAAGTGATTAAAAGTGTTTATCAAAAAATGGGGAGGAAAAAAGACAGAGAGAGAGAAATTAAATTATAAATTGGCCAAAATATATAGGTACCACATTATTTTTCTTTTATTTAATTTTATTTAATTAAATTTGTGTGTGTTTGTGTGTTTGGGGGAAAGGGGTGTGCAGTTTTTTGTTGTTTTACATTTGTTGTAGATATTGTTCCATGTTTTTGTGTTTTGTTTTTATGTTTATTATTGTATTTTGTTAAATATTATATTCTATTGTCTTTAATAATAATAATAATAATAATAATAATAATAATAATAATAATAATAATAATAATAAATACATATCTAAATACATATAATAATAATAATAATAATAATAATAACTAGAAAAGCACTCAGAGAGCGCAGACCTCCGCCAAGCAGCTCAGTTTTCAAAGTGATCCAGAATCCAGGATTTCTGTTGGATTTACCATTAGGAACATTTCCTGAAAATTTCATCAAGATCCGTCCATAACTTTTTGAGTTATCTTGCTAACAAACAAACAAACAAACAAACAAACAAACAAACAAACAAACAGACAAACAAACAGACAGACAAACTCAGGCAAAAACATAACCTCCTTGGCGGAGGTAATAATGAACGAAACAAAACATGGCTTCAGTTATCCGTATTTTTGGTGAGTTGGCAACATTCTAACATGATTTAAAGCTCACATGAGTCACTTTTATATAATATAAAACCCTAAATGTTTTTATTTTTATAAAAACACGCGCTCATCATGTGATCTCACCTCAGACCTCAGTGGATTTCCCAACAGCAGATTTGTCTCCCTGCAAAACAACTCAGAGTTAGTTCAGTACATGGTCTTATACTTAAAGAATGCTTCAAAATCTTGTATTTTTTAATTTTTATCTTTTGCTTTTGTTGTACTTTACTGTTACAACATGAAAATTTCACCATTGAGGGACAAATAAAGGTTCTTATGTTATGGCAGACATGTCCAAACTATGGCCCAGGACAGTTTTTCTACTACAAGTTTTTATTTATAACTGTGATATACTGTATTTATATTATATTTGTTTTTTATTTACTGTACATACATTTATATAATTTAGGTCTTATTGATGCCAGTGTTTTGGTATTTTTTTTATTGGTACTAATTTAGAAGTTTATTACCATTTTTTATATATTTTTCACTGTGTTATTGTAATATAATGTGACATGTGAGGTACTGTGTCTGAGTAATTTCCATTTATTGATCCACAAAATCAATAAAGTTTGTCTAAGTCTTAAGTCTAAGTTTTGAAAATCTATTTTGATAAAGTCAATAGTAAATATTTATCTCAAAAGGACGATCTAAATATTTGATATATTGGTTTTATCAGGGCAGATTAAGTAAAAAAGTAAAAAGTTCTGCTTAAAGTAATGTGGGCCAATTCACCTGTGGGACATTTATTACCTGGACAGTGGGCAGGCTCTGGGACTTGTGGACTGGTACTGGTCCTCTCCTGGACAGGGCAGGGGAGCTGGGGGTCCTGAGGCTGGGGGTCCTGCAGAGAGAACCCCGGCGGGACAGGAAGGAGGACGGGGAGTCCACCACCTCTGTCCTCAGCGCAGAGAGACAGCTCACATCAGAGCGGAAGACAGGAGCGCAGTCCCCCGAAGAGTCGGTGCTGTCCACTGGAGAAAAACAAACGTAAAGTCCTAAAGACTCGTGTGAGGGTTCCTCACAGCTCCCGGAGGAGCTGGAGGAAGTGTCTGGGGTGAAGGAAGTCTGGGAGTCCCTGCTTAGACTGTTGCCCCCGCGACCCGGCCCCGGATAAGCAGAAGAAAATGGATGGATGGATAAATAAAACTCTCTACATACAGGTTCAATAAAGTTTCTCTGGATTCGGTAAAAACTCATTTAAACTTGTGCCCTTGTTCTGCTGTGGGACATAAACTGCTAATGTCCTGTCAACTCTTCATGTGTGAAATACTTTTTCAGGTGATAAACATGGTAAAAGTGTTTCTTATGTACTCAGACTCACAGAGGGGCAGAGGGGGTCTCCAGCTCTCACAGCGGTGCAGGAGGTGCTGGTGCAGGTGGAGGTTGTTGAGCTCGTTCTCCGCCACAGCTTCAGGAGAGGAGCAGCCCAGCCCCCCGACCCCAGGCTCCGCCCCGGGACAGGCGTTTCCGTGGTAACCGGCGGGAGGGAGGGACCCGCGGCCGGACGAGGAGGAGGACTGGCTGAGGGTGGTGGAGGCGGTGCTGCCGGAGCCGATGGAGTTTGGGCGAGGGACTAGGCCCCTGTGTGAACAACAGGCCACAGGGACTGACCACAGACAGCAGCAGAGGTGCAGAGGTTAGAGGACGGCGGCACACGTTAATATCAACTAGAGAGCATCTTATGTAACAGATAATACTCCCTACAACTGTACAACAACTTAATCTTAAGTAACGGATAACCTTATGCCCTGTCAATCTGAATATTTTGCAGATTCTCTTGTTTATAGCTGTGATTTTATAGTTTATTTTACAGTTTATTACTCATTTTTCTATTTTATTTTGACTTGTACATATACATTTATTTTTATAATTATGTCTCATTTGACACGTGTCTCTTGCTCTTTTTTGCTATTCCATTTATTTTTGTTACTCTCTGTTATTATTTTATATTGTGATGTTTGAGCTGCTGTGTCCAAATAATTTCCCTTGTGGATCAATAAAGTTTGTCTAAGTCTAAGTCTGAGTCTATCATTAATCCATTCCTCCAGAGAAATATTCTCCGAGCACTAAATCACTGCATTTTGTCAGTTTTGTTGCATCAGAGCTAAAACTCCAGCCTTTTCATTTTCAAGCTGAACAATTTGTGGAAAAATATCTAATTGTGATTTTTCTTATAAGCATTTATTTAGATTTAGACCTTGATTATAAGAATTGCAATGTGCCACGACTGCTGTGGGTTCGATTTAGAAAAAAAAAAAAAAAAGTCCAGTGACATGAAATATGTATTAAACAGTGAGACAGATGTGAGTCCTTTTGTGATATGCGCTTCTTTGTGAGTTTATGGATATAATAACAGAGCGGAGGAGTGAGGACAGCAGGAGTCTGTCACAATCCTTATTGACGGTAAGTTTTGAAGTGGAGTTTATTCACTGTTTTGCAGTTTTGCTGATGTATTCGTCCCTCAGTAATACTTTCTCTGTACAGGAGTGGAGGAGCCTTACTTCTTCCTGGCAGGCTGCAGTTCACTGCCCGGTCACAGATGGCAGCGTCACTCGGCTGGATGTCCAGAAATGGTTTGTGTCCGATTCCCATGAACACTCTCTCCTGTAAGCGCATCTCTGAAACACAAGAATCACAACAGAATCATGACGTTATTATTCACATTTAAGATCCCAATAAAGAAACGACAGGATAAACTTTGAGAAGTGTAGAAACGACCATCACTCCAACACCATGAGCCTTCACACAATAAACACTGTCGTAAACAGAAACATTTGGGCGTTACATCCTTTGACCTGATCACTGACTAATCTGTAGCTGGTCTTGTATCTGACTGAATAATTATTTAAAACTGAATTAAAATCACAAGTGAAATGATAATGATGATAATGATTCTTACACTGTATTTGTTTAGCTGTTTTTGGTCTTTTTTTGTGCATCTGTATGTATTTCCAAACTAAAACCACAGAGTAGATCCAAAGTACGTTTCTGTTTCTTCTTCCTCACATGTCTGTATGAAACATCACCTGACACTGGACCACAGGGGAATGTGATGCCACAGCGCCTCTTGTGGTCAGTTTGCGGTGGTGCTCCTCACCCTTCACCGTGTGACCCAAACCAAAATGTGCCTCATCATGTGAGCCGCGTGACATGCCAACACAAAGAGGGCACACCGCATTTAAATCACCTTTAAACCTGTACAGTGATTTTAACTTTAATAACACGTTTGTGGCATTTCATAAAGTATAAAAAGACATTAACAGCGTGAAAAGAGGCAGAAAGATAAGATAAGATAAGATAATCCTTTATTTGTCCCACAATGGGGAAATTGCAGTGTCACAACGCAAGTTACAGAAACAGTAGGAAGATAAGAGCATCAAAATCAAGATAAATAATAAGTATTTACATCAACTAAAAAAACACAACACTGTAAAGCTAAAAGAAGCTTTAAATAAAGAAGAGTAATCTTATGTTATCTGCCCCCTTTTCCCTTTTCCAGACCATACATTAACACTGAGAGTTACTTTACGTGTAGTGTCCAAGAAGTTAAATAATAAAAAAAGGGTATTTAGCCTGCCCTTTTATTGGTTTCAAAAAGGTACTGACTGAACCTTGGTTGCCAGTGCCTAAACCTGCAAACAGAGGACACATACAGGTTTTCTCATTCTCAGTATATGAACAGAATCTTGTGAGTTTTGTTTAGTTTGTTTAGTTTGGTCTCCATTAGCATTAGCGCTGTACCTCTGCTGTGGTTGGCCTGGTTCCACAGGATCTTCTCCAGGTCCATGGTCCAGGCCCTCTTCACCTCCACACTGGCAGCTCTCAGCGTGTACGTGTCCTCAGACTTTCTCCGACGGAACCAGATCTCAAAACACATCCCACTCAGAGACGAGTTATGGGTCATGCCGATGTCACTGGTCTGAAACAAAACAAGAAGAAAAGTGAATTTATGTGAATTTAAGTGTCAAATGAAAGGTTTGTGTGTGTGTGTGTGTGTGTGAGAGTGAGTGTGTGTGTGTGTGTGTGTGTGTGTATGACACCTTGAAGGACTGCTTGTAGACATAGACGTCGTTGCCCACATCAGTTTTCTTGGTTTTGCTGAAGAGGATGAGCTCCTCAAACAGAAACACTCGCCGCACACACTTTTTCTTCCTGAACAGAACCGTGAACTCGTCCTGTCGGATCAGCTGGCCCTGCTCCTTCAGGTTCACCTGAGGGACACGAGGAGGAGTTTACACTTTAAACATTTCATTACTATGTTCCATAGTATTAAACTTTTCTTGCATTTTGCATTTATTCCATTACAGGTGATTTTATTGAAAAAAACATATTAATTAAATATTATTACTTGGCCTGATGGTGAGACAAGACCCTCCAGAAAAGTATTCAAGTGCACATTTAAGAAATGTTGTATTTGTACTGTATTTGCTGCTCCTGAATCCTGACCCAGTACTGCAGTTTTCACACGTTCTAAAGGCATATATTGCTGAACTGCCTCGTGTGAAACAAATGAAACAAATAGAAGTAAACAACTGTGTTCACAAACACAGTGACTCTAGAATAAAGATGTCCAGGATTCCTGCTGCATTTATTTGAGTGTGACTAGTGCCCAACAAACTCTCCCCTGTACAAGCCCCTGGCCGTGTCTCTGTGCTGAGAACAGCTGCTCCCTCTTTACATGAACCACACAATAATGTGGCAGATTTTTACCCTGGATGCCCTTCCACCTGCAAGTAGCAACATAACTGTGACTAGAGTAGAGTAGAGGCAATGGGGGTGGAGTGTCGGACACAGGGACAAAACATTCGTATGAATCTAGACATTCAGCCATTCTTTTTACATTTCCTTTTACTTAATACGAGCCTCTGCTCTAATTTTGACTTTGTGCAGTGCACAAACATGAGTCACTCACATCACAGTCCCTGATGGCGTCCATTGTGAGCAGGTCATTCCCGTGTCTCATCTGGAAGCGCACCATGTCCGCTGCAGCCTGGATATCGGCTCTGTCTCGCTCTCTCTCTGCTCGGGTGTACTCAGGCACATAGACCCCAGGCCCACACAGAGATGAGCCCACCAGAGACAGCATGTCCTGGAGCAGCAGGCTGTATTTACTGATCCTCTGGATGGGTCTGAGGAGGTAAGAGGACAGGTCCATGTGGTCCCCCAGCTCCTGCTGCTTCTTCTGATGGACCACACAGACATGGGTCAGAGGAGGAGACACATGGAGATGATGCTGTCACATACATGGAAAAAATCCTCTAAAACAGCTTAATAAAGGCAAACAAATGAACAAACTGATTCATGGTAGAAACATTTGTCTAAAAAATGATTACATAGACTAGACTAACATACTGTAGCTCTAAAGGTGACGTCACAGCATGAGTCTGTCTCAGTAAAACATCTACTGTCAATAAGCAGATTTGAGATAAAATAATGATCAGATTCAGAGTTTGTCCATTTTCTTTTGGGATAATATCAGGACTTCAGCACATGTCTGTGTATAAACCATCCCTCTTCTCAATATCCAGTGAACATTACAGGCCTTATAGATACTTCTACAAAAAACACCAAAGTAACAAAAAGTATTTTGAGAGCAGCAGACGCGATCAGACCTTGAAGATGTCATGGCGTCTGTGGAGGATCAGAACATCAGACTTGGGCTTGTTTTTACTGTAGAGAGCGTACAGGCCGAAGCTCTCACTCTGAGGAGATAAAACACAAAACCAGCATGAGAGGACGGGACCAATGCTTTTTGAATTATACAATCAAATACACACAAATACAAATCTTATGGTACAATTTCTGCTATTACTACTATGAACTACTACATGTATGAATCTATGCTGGGTGCACGCAAGTAAGAATTTCAAGACAAAAAAAACACCTGTAATTGAATAGATGCTAGATAGGTAAGTTTAATGCCATACTGTGGAACATTAAACTTCACTGGAAAAATGACATAGTGGTGTAGCTTTAAGATCACTTTTAAAAACTGATAAGAGCAGCTTCTTTGGGCTAATTTGAGTGCACTGAAAATGAATATATTCTCTTCCATTGAAAATAAAAAAACAACATTCCTTCATTCATTCCTGTGGTTAATAAAACATAGACGTACATGTCGGAGGAAGCAGCGTGCGACCAGTGCGGGCTCCCCCTGACAGGCCTCCAGCTCAGGGAGGAAGTAGTGGCTGTGGAAGTCAAAGAGCTTCTCCAGGTTCCCAAAGATAATGGCCCTCTTCCCGCGCAGGTCCTGGGGCACGTCAGGCCGGTCCAGCAGGGGGAGGTAGTGAGTCAGGATGTACCCCAGGGAGCGCACGTACTCTCTCTCAGTGTACAAGAGCTCCTCCAGGACGCGCTGCAGGCGACTGGAGAACACAGAGGAGGAGATCAGAGCTTTACTGTTATATGAGAAACTGTTCATGTTTATGTGAGTGTAATAAACAGTATCCAAGACAGAAAATCATCAGTAAGACTGCACAAACACATTAGAGAGGAGAGTCGTTCATTACCTGCAGTCCTTCACAGAAAGCTTTAAGACAGAAAAAGTGCACACAGGCCAATAAGAGTTTGTTGGCATTTGTAGGTCCAACACATATGTATCTTTTGTTTAATTTGCATATACCTAATCTGTCTCCGTCTCAAGGGCTACAAACTCTCTGTTCACCTTGTGATGTCATGAGGATGTTATCTACAAACTGTCTAAAAGTCTAGAACTGAATTGTTCATAGCTCTCAAACTGCCTTCACAGAGACCACTCTGACTGTTAGCAGTGTGTGTGTTTATTGTTTCCCAGACAAAGACAAAGTATTTTGAGTTGTCCAACATGAAATACCAAGGCTAAGTGTCAGAAAAAGGCTAAAAATGCAGAAGAACTTAGTCCCTTTAAATACTGTGTAAAAAGGACTCACATGGAGTTGCTGGAGCTGTCGGCTGCACACAGCCCCTGCTCGTAGGTGTTGATGGGCAGACTGGAGCTCTTGAGGCCCAGGGCCCCAGCGGGCCCTCTGCTGCCCCCAGCCGCCCCCCTCTCACTCAGGC
This sequence comes from Taenioides sp. WSHXM2023, assembly GCA_029959045.1. Lineage (NCBI taxonomy): Eukaryota > Metazoa > Chordata > Actinopteri > Gobiiformes > Gobiidae > Taenioides > Taenioides sp. WSHXM2023. The sequence continues at coordinate 33,441,157 of CM057086.1, read as the reverse complement.
TGGACTCCTCTGAACAGAAGCTGCCGTGTCTGGACAGCTGGTACCTCTGCGCCTCCTGGAGGATCCGACAGGAGGGTGAGGAGGCGGTGCCCCCGGTGGACGCTCCGGTACTGCAGGAGTCCTGGCTTACAGAGCGGCCCAGGCCCAGGCCTCGGCTCCAGGGGAACCACTGACACCCCACAGGGTGAGCCTGGGACAGAGCCAGGGCATCCCTCTCACTACGGGCCCGAGCAGCCTGCCTCCTACGGGACTCACGCTCCGACTTCTTCACTGACCTGAGGACACGGGAGAGAGGAGAAAACTAAATCAGCACGTACACGAGAAACACAGGTTTAAACATCATTTACATTCACATTCACATTAACATTTTAATGGTTTTCCTCATTATTATCTTACTCAAAGTTGTATTTAAGGTGACTCATGTGTGTTTGAGTAATCCTGTATTATTCTTCTTTTGAGGCTTGGGGGGCCAGAAAATGTCAGATTTCACCTTCCCCCTATCCCTGCCCACAGCCCTGTATTTGGCAGTTGTTTTACAGAACAACACAACATGTTTGTATTATTTTAATTTTTACACAGTTTAGACTAGACTAAAACGAGGCTGGTATAGAATAAATATTGAATTTTCTGATTCAGGAGGAGGCTCTAGGCCATAGAGATTTTTCAGGGGAATAAACACAACCATAATGACAAAAACATGCTTATTTTTTGGCATATTGTGTGGCTTGAAATATTTTTTTCCATATACTTTCCAACTAGTAGAGTTAGTAACAGGCAAAGATTGTTAGATTTGTTCTCTAACATCTACATGTGTGAGTAGCCGACTGTGGGTGGTACCTTCTTGGAGACTGTGGAGGCATATCTCCCCTCTCTGCATTCTGCTCCTCTGGCTTCACTGCCCCAGACTCATAACTGCCCTCCATGAACCTCCTCTCCCCCAGCTCCAGGGCTCCAGACACAATCCCATCCCACTGAGGATGCCCAGGGCCGGGTGTGGACTGCACCACCAGAGTCTGACCTCCAGCACTGACCAGGGGCCCCTCTGTGCTCACCACATCTATGTAGTGGTGCTCACAGTGCCCAGTCTCCTGGGCCTGGGTCCTCTCCAGGATCCTCTCCTCCAGCTGCTGCCTGGCCTCCTGGCACCGCAGCCAGGCCCCGTTCCACAGCCTCATGCCCCTGGACGCCCGCAGGGAGCTGGCCTGGAGCTTCACCTCATGGAAGCGCTCGGGGCTGAACTGGTCCAGCCGGTCCAGGAGGCCGTGCAGGGCGCAGAGCTCAGGGTCTGCAGGGGGAGGAGGAGGGGGGAAGCTTCCAGAGGACTCGTCCAGGACCGGGGGCTGGTCCTGGGTCTGGTCCAGATTGGTGGGGGTCCTGGAATGACTGCGCTCCAAGTAGTCGATGCATTCACTGGCAAGAGCTGAGGCCTGTGGAAGAGGGAGGAGATGAGGCTGTTACTCTTCTATATGACAACAGATACTTAGATGTTACCTTCAATCATTTTGAAAATACTATAATCGCTGAGTGCTCCCAGGCCCTGCTCTCTGTTGTAAGTCACTCCCCCTTCAGACCACTATCACAATCAGTCTGCATTCTGCTAATGAAACTACTGCACATCGCATCAGGTTTGTGAAGTTGTAGTGTTTTGTATGATGCTTTTATATAATTATGGAAAATTGCCGTGCAGGAGTTTGGGTGACGAGGCTTGTGGGCTGAGCCTTGTGCTGCTAAACGTCCGGAGGGTTCCAGTAGTGCCCGGGAGAGCTTGCTAGTTTATGTTCTCTAACACTTGTTCTGATTCAGCTCAAGATAATTCTAAAGCTTCAGGAAAGGTTCATTTCTATCCCGTGAATGTGACTTTTTTATAATCGATACTCGCTGAAATGAGTATCTCGTTTTTATACAAATTTTAGTATTGATTAGTATCAGATTTTTGATACTTTTGACAACACTATTCACCATGACAGCAGAAGCCCTCCTATGGTCCTGTACCTGCTCACAGAAGTCACAGATGTGCACCAGGCTCTGCAGCTCTCTCCCACAGGCCTCTGCCCTGCACAGGAAGTCCTCCAGGCCCGACTTGAAGCGCTCCACAAACCCCCTGAAGGCCTCAGTCTGTGGGTACGAGGTCCCACTCTGCTGCAGCCGCTCCGCCTCCGAGACCAGGGACATGGCGTGGTGTCTCCTGTCCTGTGAGCGAGCACCAGGGCAGGTAAAATAAAACATACAGACAAAAAAATGCTGAAAATATTATCACTAGTGTTGTCACAATAGTTAAATTTCAAATTACACAGGTTAAATTACACGGGTACACGATTCCACTACAACAATGACAGTAAAAATTAGAATGTGATTTTCAACATTAAATCTTAGTACTTTCTACTAATGAAGTAGTATTATAACTATGTATCTAGATTTGGTCTTTATTTTCCAATTTGAACATGTTTTACTCCAGTCATTATAGACCAGAAATTTAATCCTTTTCAGCTCAAATAAAAAAAGCTGGTCACATATAAGGCATTCTACTACATGAAATAAAGCAATGGTTCAAGTCTCACCTCAGATAATAGTTGATTTTAAATATCACCAGATCTAAACCCAGACTTTATCAGGTCTAAATGAGGACTAAACCAGGTCTAAGAGCAGAATACACCTAAAGTCTATAATGAGACAAAACCATGGATGAGGTAATAGTAACGAATGATTAACCTAAACTGAGGATCAAAACATAAATGAAATTGTAGATTAAAAAAAAATGTTGGTGTACTGAATAATCTTTCATCAAAATTATAAAATTTAGTGGGGAAAATCTTGCTCTTCAAAGCTGTTAATAAGGTGGGCCTACTGTATGTTTGGCACACTTTAAAAATAAATTAAATCTACAATTCGTAACTGAATAAATTATAGCTACAAATAATAATCGGTTGTTCTCACATTCCAAAAAATGGGAACTATTAAAAACGGGACTGAAACTGTGGTTCTGAATTCTAGAAACATTCTAATTTATTGTATTTTTAGTTGTGGGGCTGTGGTTTTGAGCTTCAGGTGTGGGACCTTCAGGTGCAGGTCTCGTCTTGTCCAGTTTGTCTTGTTCTGTTGTGTCCTGTCTGTTTTTGTGCGTCTTCTCTGTTACACATGTCCTGTCTGTTTTGTCTGTCCCGTCTGTGTGTTTTTGTCTGTTTTGTCTTTGTTTGTCTTGTTTTTTGTTATATTTTGCTTTATTTTTGTCAATATGGTTTAATCTTTGGTTCTAATTTTTTATTGAACATCGATATATGTCTTTTTTTATTTGTGTTTATTGTTATGTTGATGTTCTGTATGGTTGATTAAGATTGTAACACAGGAAAATAAAAATAAAAAACACCACATACCAAAGACGTATCATAGTTTGAAAAACACTGGAATTGATTATAGTTAAGTTGGAATGAATTATTTTGACAGAAATTGCACCGACAAGGTTTGACTTCATATTGTTTATATTATTTCATGAAATACTGATATATGAACCTAGAAATATTGTGAATTCATGTAAGGCATTTTTGTAGTTACTAGTGAGACTTAAACCTCATTCAGTCTGTGTGTTTTACATTAGCCTCGATGAGAAATCCAGTGAAGCTGTTGAGGATCTGCTCCAGCTGCTCCCCAGAGTCGTCCACAGACTGAGCCTCCAGCAGGTGGCGCTCTCCCTCTTCATTAAACCATTGCTGCATCTGGGACACACACAACCACAGATTTCAATTTATCTCTTTACATTAAAATATTCACCTTTTTTTCTTTCATTTCAAGATTATTGAAAATGATAAACCTTGAATATAACCCTGAGGTCTGACAGTTCTACGACTTTATTTCTTTTCGTTAAAGGGACATATGTAATTTCAACTTTTATAAGTTTTTAATTGTGTTATAACAATGTTTCCTCATTGTATTTTCATTGATTCATGCGTTTGAGTAATCCTGTATTGTCCTGGATTTGAGGCTAGAGTGTTGAGAAAAAAGGGGGAAAAGAATAAACAGAAAATACAAAAAGGTAAAAGAATCAATAAATCAATAAGTAAATAATAAATAATTAACAAAGGAACAAAGAGGTAATGAAAGGAAAGGAAAGGAAGGAGAAGGAACAGGGAAAGAGAGAAAAGAAGGGGAGAAAAAAGAGAATTATCATAAATTACAATAATAATTATTTTTTTCCTTTTTCTTTTTTATTTTCTTTTTTCTTTCTTTTTTATTTTTTGTTTTGTTTTCCCTCCTGCCCTTACCCTCTTACATCTCTTCTGTTTTAGTACTTACCTACTACTTGATATATGCACTCCCAGTCCCGTCAAGTCAAAATGTCTAATGTCTCTTACTGTTTGTACTGTCTTTAATATCACAAAAAAAGTTGAATGTTGAGAAATTTCCTGTTTTCACCTACCCCCTATCTCCACCCTGAACTCTGTACTTTAATTATTTTACAAAATTCAGACTACATTTCATGCATGTAGGATTTGGAAATGTCTCATGGACAGTTTTCAACAAAAACGAGTACATAAAAAACATAAAAATCATGTGTTTACTGAATGACAGCGTCGCTCAGTTCTGAGGCAATGGGCCAGTTTCTATTACGAACCTTTTTACAATGAACAGATTGTAAAATAATGACTGGACCGATCGAAGTAAGAGGCAGACTGCAGACAAAAAAGTGTCTTTGACCAGATAAAATTTATTAAAATAGACTTCCAGTGTTAACGCAAAATAAACTGTTCAAGCAAAAACAGAAAATAAGGAACTTAAATTAAATCAAACGCAACAACAACAACAACGTGCCCCAACTGCACAGAAGCCTCTCCCCACACAAAACCTGCCTGTTTTTATAGCTCCCAGCAGGAAATACCTCCTCCAGGTAAATACAACTTTATTTTACAGGTCAGATGTTCACGTAACGTTACAATTTACTCTAGAGAGTTTAACATAAAACTAAACACTGATATATATATTTATAAATCAAATACACAAAACCCATAAAAGAAAAAGAGGAACTTCACTCCACCACCTCCCATGGCCGACCCAGGGCATATTCAGGGTCTTTTGTCTGGACCATGTGGAGCTGCAGGTAAATATAGTGAATATGGATGTACCTGAAATGAATTAAATAAGGTATATTTAAATTAAAAATGTGTGCGTGATAATTTAACAGAACTAACAAAACCCAAGATTGTATGTATTGGTAGGATATGGAGAAATTTACACAATGTGTGAAATAACACAAATGAAGTTTAAAAGGGCCAAAGGCCCACTTTGATTTTATAATTTAATACTAAAATGTCTTTTTACATACAGTAAATAAATGAAGAAGTAATAATATTCACAGACATAGTCCCAGGTCATTATGTTTACAGACATTTACCTGACTGAGGTGTCCCTGCATGTCCCGCAGCTGCAGCAGATACTGGAGATGTTCCAGAGACAAGTTGGACCTTTGCACCAGAACATGGACCTGCTCCTCCAGCTGGTTATACAGACTCCCCACAGAGTCCACTGCATCACTGTATACAAGGAAAATATACAATAAAAATATGTACGATATCTACTGTATACAGGCTGCCCACGGAGTCCACTGTGTCAAATAAATACTCTCTAAAAACATGTATTATATCTACTGGATCACAGTATACAAATAAATTCAGTGTAAAATATGTACTACATGTACTCTATATCCACTGCATCACTGTTTGTCTCCTCTCAAACGTTGATGCTTCTGGACGTGTTTAAAACCTACAGTTACACATGTTTTCTATATGTTTTCACCCTTAATGCAGTAATTAGAAGAACAACATGTTTAGGCTTTGGCCAACATGTCCTTGTGGCTAGTGTAATTTGTTGTTGTGCAACACTAACTCCAGTGTGTATAAATAGCACTAACAGCAGCTCGTGTATAAACACATGTTGTTAGCTGAGCATTAGTGTCCGTGTTTACCTGAACTCATCACACTGAGGGTACCTCAGCTCGCTCTCCTTCCGTAGCCGCGCGAGTATGGCCCCGCCCTCTCGCTGCAGACTGACCAATCGGCTGTCCTCCAGCACGTCCCTCATCAGAGTCTGCTGGTCCACCAGGCACTGCTGCACACTCTGGGACATCCACACAAGAACATGATATTATTATACATCCATGGCTAAAATGATCCGACTAAATGTTCTTAATAAGAAGAAGATTTAGTTCTTATAATAATATAATAATAATACTGAGCATGTGAATAAAGAATAGACTGAAGTTAAATCCTAAAGCGGTAACAAACAGCAGGGAATCATATTATATGTATTTTTGAAGTTATTGTCATTGCCATTAGGAAGCTGCTAAATAAAACCCAAACATCTGTACTCATGCTGACTGTAGCCTGTGGTTCACTTGCTCTTGTGACCTTCAGCTGGAGTTTTTATCCACCGTCACTTACAGGTTCAATAAACTTAATATAAACAGACAGGCCTGACCCCACCACTTTCTCTGAGATTGACTGGTGGATCACAACCGAGTCTTTTGAGTCTATCCAGGCTGAAATGTATTTATATAATATACAGTTATATTTAAAAACCAAACAAAGACATCTGTGCTGACACGTGTAGACCCACCTGTACAGAGTCGGTCCTCTTGGGCTCCTGTAGTTTACTGATGGCTCTGAGCAGCAGCTCCAGAGCCTCATGGAGGTCACACACAAACGGGAACAGCTTCTGCTCGCACAGATGCGCGCACACACACGCACACACACACACACACACACACACACACTCAATTTAGAACAGGACTCTGGGATTTTCACATATTAATCCGCACTATAAGAGGTTGGGTCCAGACCTGGTGCAGTGTGTTCCAGTCACAGCGTCCTGGGGTCAGGGTCCCGTTCAGGAGCGAGCTCAGCTGACCTCCCTCCACCAGCTTCAACAGACTTTTCATCGACGTCAGGATTTCAGTCTGAAAAATACAAAAAAAACCTCCAGGTTTGTTTTTGCTAAGGAGGCATTATAGTATACTTGTGTACTGTGTAACTTTCTGGAGGTGGCATGTCACTTCAGAACATTCTCCATGGAGATGTTGGGCTGGTTGTGTGGAAGGAAATGTGGGGCTGTTTTTAATCACTGTAAAGCATTTTGTGTTACATTTTTGTATGAAAAGTGCTTTATAAATAAAGTTTTGTGGTTTGTGGAGATGCAAGCTGCTCAAAGTATGTCTTTCAGTGCAAAAAAAACAACAACATACATTTATACTCTATATTTTTTGGCTAAAAGTTATATGGTGTGGGCTTTAAATTCAAGAACATTCAAGGCAAAGCAAAATTATGTTCATCTGGGAGTAACCAAGGCAGCAGACGAGAAACCTACACAATACACCTTTAACCTTTAACCTTTGACCCTTTGTGTAACAGTCGGCTCTGACCTGGATCCCTGGACACCTCTCCGGTCTGTGTTTATTGTCTTTGTCGATGAGCAGCACCAGACTGTGCACTGAGCGGGGACACAGCTCCTGCAGGGATCAGCAGAAAGACGTCCTAATACAGATGTGTTATGTAACGGCTGCATTGTTATGGGATGTTATGGGATATTATGGGATGCACGGAGCGCCAGTGTTTGAGATTATCCATGAGTATTGTTCAGTGTTCATCCCTCACCTCCAGAGACATCAGGGCTTTGTACAGCTGTGGTTGAGGACTGGATTTCCTCGCGTCAAAAATCACAGTCAGACCGGCTTCTCGGATTTCTCTCCTGGAAAAACAAAAATAGATTGAAAAAATGCAAAACTATAATCTTTAAATAGGTTAAACTGGCGTGAATTAAAAGTGCTGTTCCTGTTTTACGGCCTTAAAACGTGAAAGAAAACAGAACTACTTTATTTTAAACAGTTTGCAGCGGTCCAAAGTTATTCCTCGCTTACTTTACGCATTCAGAGCGTCATAATTATTCATAGCAATGACTTTATAAGCGAGGCCAGAGCAATAATGATAACAACTAGGATGCCAACAATTTATTTCCCGATTCTCTGACAGTAAGACTTATTTTGAGCTGATTATACAAAATATTTGTATTTGAGGCAAGACAAATACACTAACTATTTACTCAAAACTGCTTATTGACGTTTTAAGTTGTATTTATCTTGATTTAAGCCAGTTTTGACAAAAAAAAGTCACTGGAACAGGTCATATTAAATAAATGAATGATTGATGAAGCGGTGGTTACCTGGTGATGGAGTAGAAGTAAAGCAGTACTTTGAAGAGCTCCTGACTGGTCACAGCTCCTCTCCAGCCTGGATGCTCCCCGTACACTTCTATAATGCCTCTGCCGCTTTTGTCTCTGCCTCCTGAGAGTTTTACAAAGCAAAAGAATCAATCAAGACATGTTAGGAAATATAGAAACAACAACAGTCCCTGCTTCCTTCCAGTTGTGCTCAGAAGGAAAATCCTAGACTTTAATTTAAACCAAAGAATATTTCCTGGTACAGTTCTTCGCAGACCTGTGAGAGCGGTGACTCCCTGGAGGAGAGGGCTTCTGGTGTCAGTGGACCCCAGGTGGAGGTGGTCAGGTCTGGGTCGAGCGGTCAGAGACGGTGGGCTCCTCTGCACCAGGGCTGGAGGAGGTTTAGACTGGACCTCTGTATGAAAACTGCTGCTTGGTCCTGACGGGGCAGAATCCACAGCAAGGGGACCTGTTTTTGACAAATAATGGGCAAAATCAACAACAATCTGCAATCTGGATAGGTGAACACCAAAAAGGTCTACTGGAATTTAATTTAAGAATGAACCTTGTCCATTGACTTTCAAACAAATGGTTAAAGAAGATATATGTTTCTTCTTTGGAGGGCATTTAACATTAAACTATAACATACATAGATCACTGTAGGGCTTCACAGTATATCACAATGGAAATCTAAATCAAAATGTTAAAATCTATACAATAATAAACACAATTAGTTATTTATGTTTACTAATGCTGAAACCTCACACTCCTACTCATACATACACACACAAACACACACTCTACACTTGTATGCATTTGTATTGTATTTTTCCATATTGTAGTGTATTGTTCTGTCCTGTCTAATGTGTGTATGCTTGTTGTATATGTTGCAAATTTGAAAAAAAAAAAAAGATACAAAAAAAAGGAAATCGAAATCAAAGCACAATTATCAAATCACAAAGGCTGCAATTATTTAAATAATAGAAAGTTCTTTTTATAAATATAACTTGTTGTACCTGTTCAGACCTCAAAAACATATTTATTTCAAGCTTCTCTCAAATTCTGAACACAATTATACTTTTAAAAATATATCAAGGCAACTGCAATATTTGTCAGAAAAAAAGCCATTGGAATTTAATGTAAAAAATAAAAATAATAATAGAAACAGGTAACATATATGACTCAGGGTCTGAATTTTTAAAACTATGTCATCTGTGTTACTAAACTCGCTTTGTCAGCGCCAGTATAATGAGTCATATGAATGTGTGACTGCGCCCTTCAGCTCCTCCCTTTATTTTTAAGGATTGCAGATGGAAATGGGCTCTGTTCACACTTACGTCACAAAACCGGAGGACGTTTGGAAACATGTGGATGGCGACTTCCTTTGGGCTCTGTTGGTGATAGTAACTCTGACAAAATCTGGGAAAACTGAGAAAATGGCCCAGTTTTCTTCATCTAGATGTCACTGTATTCTTTCTTTTTTCCTTTAATAAATTGTCTGTTAATTTGTGCATTATAATTTGTCTAATTTAATTTAAAAAAAAAAAAAAAAAGATGTTGTTGTAGCGTTACGACCAGCTGTCTGTAAATGACACTGAAGACGTGGTTAGAGTCTCGTCCCCCGTGGAAAGCTTTGGCAGGTTGTGAAAACACTACTGAATCCACGGTTTTATCACATGCCCAGTGTCAGGAACTACACCGAAGTCGTCATCCGCATGTTTCCAAACGTCTTCCGGAAGAAGAATAGAGCCTATAAAATAAATAAATCAACCAAAAAATGTATTCTTGTGAAAGAACTGTACCTGGCACAGTTAGCTTCCTGCGGCTGATCTTGGGAGACACCAGTCCAAACGCTGTGCTGTTTTTACACTTGACCACGTGGAGCTGAGGAACATCTGGACTGGGCTCTCTGTTCTCCTTCCTCCTGATCTTCTGTCCATCCACGATCACCACGTCACACTTCTCCGACGTGTCCACTACCGCCGTGGACAGAGAGGAGCTCCTACCATCCGACTGCACAGACCCTCTCCTGCTCTGGGGACTGTAAAAACTCAAATTCCTGAAAAAGTTATCCCTGTTTTGCTCAACATAACTCATTACTTGTTTTTCATTTGAGCAATATCCAAAATTTGCTTGTGTTGGAGCGTTACAACATCCAGCGTTTGGTATTCTCGGTGGTAATCCATTAACATTAATCCTTGGTTGCCTTAAAGCTACAGTGGTCCGGTCTGTTGTAGTGTCTTGCTTTGTGTCACTACCTCTGTATTCTGCACAGGGGGCGCCATCACCTGCTTTCCAATAGCTAAGAGCATTTGTCTCACCCGATTCTTTACAAATAGCGTCAGACTGTCCTTGCATCCACCCTGCCTGAAAATTCCCCCAAGGATTTCCTGTTTCATTTTGGTGGCTAATATTTTGCTGAAAATCACTTTCATCCTCCACAATCGCGCACATGGGCATTTTCGATTTATCTTTCAACGAATTCAACGGATTTTGGATAGCCGCTTGGTAAGAATCTCGGTATTTACACCTCAGCTCTTGCGCTATGGACACTTTCCCGATATTTTTCCGTTGCATACATGGCGTGCATGGTTTTTCCGAAAATTGAACGGCGCGAAAACATGGTGACATTTCCGGCGACTCCAAACTGGAATGGTGGTTTAGCGTTGGAGATGCTACTGGGTGAGCTAACGTCGTGTTTAGCGCTGGCGGGCTGTGACTGTGAGGTCTTGGAGGTAGCTTGCTAGCTGAGATGAACGTTGTTAGTTGTCTCTGCGTTTGCATGTAAGAATCCACTGGTCGGGGCTGCGTTGGCGGTAATTTTTGCATGTTGCTAAATTGTTTTTTCTCTTCTTGCTCAGTTGACAAGTGAGCATTTCCGAACAGCATGGTCGCTTGTGTTATATCAATGTACTCGCCTTCAGTAAAGTTAATTTGGTCAGCGCTTTCTTTGCTATTGCTATCGATTTTTGACTCTTCGCTAATATCCGTTTTGTTTTCCTTATTGTCTCGTGTGCTCGGAGACACCCACACAACGGGTTTAGCTTCTTGCTCTCTCTCTTTGCTAACGCTCGCTTGATTTGCTGCTGAAGACGCTACGCTAGTATCCACCAAACGTAAAGAAACAGCTATTCCGTGTTTCGCCGGGCATATCCTTGTCTGCACAGAGTAGTTTTGTTTTGCTACTGGTTGTTGTGCTGGTTTTGAAATTGGTAATTGCTTAGATGAAGAGATGGTTTCAGGGAAATTAGGAAGCGGAGGTGGAATAGGTGGATATGAAGAAGGCGCTGAGGCCATAATATTCCGATTTTGGGAATTGTTCAGAAATTCAGGAACGGCTACCCTCTCCCATGGTAGCCTCACCACGCCCTGCTCATTTGTAAGTAAACAGTGACTTAAAGGTGTTCCATTGCGATCCTGATTCAACTCCGTCAACCAATCGACGGTGAATATGCAAGGGTAGGAAGTTTCCGGGATGGGCGTTTCCTCGATTAGAATGTCGGACTGTCCAAGCCCCGCCTCCTCCAGTCTACTGCAGACCAGGATGCGAGCTGATTGGTCGCAGAAGGGCGCCACCTGGAGGTAGAAGTCTCCGGGACAGAGGTGCAGGGGGTCTATGGGGGAGAGGTGGAGGACGACTCGGTCTCTTAAGCACAGCGGCCAGCCCTCATGAAGGAACAGGCGGTCTGGATACTGAGACTGCAATGGAAAAAGAAGCATTCAGTGATTAGTCTTACTGTGCATATCATTAACTCCAACTCAGACAGAAACGTGGGCGACTGACATTTATTTAACCAGGAATCCCCTCATTGACATTCAGAATATCTTAGCAGAGTCCTAGTAGAAGCAATTTGACTTCTGTGTGTTCTATACAGAGCACAGATTCAGCTTTTTCAGTTGTGATATAGATTTTGATACCCGATAATCAACCGATATGAGTGCAGAGACTGAAAACAGCATTTATTTCCTTTAAACAAAGACAAAATAAGACAAAACTGATCAAAACGTGTTATCTAGATGTTATTTATCTCTCACGTAACTATAGAACAACTGTGTCTAAATAAAAAGGCTTTCTGGGCCACTTATGATCAGTAAATATTCTAATTGCATCAATTTATGGACAATGGATAGGATATTAGGATATTTAGGATACTGGCTGAAATGGTACGTGAAATCCAATATCCAATCCAGCAACATTTTCAGTATCAGCGCCGATATCTGATCTGATCAGTGTTGGATCGTGCTTCCGTAATACAGTGAAATTCAGTCTGATGCTTCTTCACAAACGCTTGAAATCTCCTCCACAGCTAGAGATGGTTTTCAAAGAGGCCCATGAATTTCTTGTTATTGAACTTCTGTTTTTGAAAAAGAAAAGACTGGCCAGACTATCAGACTCATTGAAAAAGAATAAATTTACCACCTGCCTCCAGTTCTAGTAAATAAAGTTAACTCTCATTACTCTCCTCTTTTTATTCCTGTTTTGAAATGAGATTCAACCAAAGCGGTCTGTCTCGGTATAGAAAAAGCACAGGGACAGTCAAATGGCCAACCAGGCTATACTCCATGCGGTCATGTTTTTATTTGTTATTTTATAGTTTGACTGTAGCTTTCAAGAGCCATTCAAATCAGTGTAAACCAGGGGTCTCCAACATTTTTCCTCCAGTGAGCTCCCTACAAAACAAAAATGCCAGAGCTACTGATTTTAGCTGTCACAAGAAAATATTGTATATAAAAGAGCCACAGCCTTAGATGAGGTACAGTTAGATACCTATAAAACATAAACCATTGTTCATTTATTAGTGTACAAAGTCAGGCATCAAAATGATACATGTACAATGTAAATTAAACAGCTCTACCTTACATTTATTCAATTACAGATGGTTTTATTATTCAAAAATACCTAGAAAAACAGGCATTCTGACTGTGAGCGGGGTCGCCTCTCCACAGATCTGACCTGTAACTTGGTCTGGTTTGGTCTCCATGAAAATAGAAAGGTTTAATGCCATACTGTGGCACATTCCAAGCAATAACATCTCCATGAAGAAAAGTATTTGATGGATCCTCCACCAGAAAAGTTACACAGTTCACCTAAATTACAGCTTAAAAGTCAGAGAAAAACACTGGGTCTTGAGACGAGATTTAAAACTCTCCACTAGGGGAGGCTGTTGGCACGTGGGGGGACAGAGCGTTCCAGAGGTCGGCCACAGCGAAGGTTCTGTCCCCTCGGGTTTTAAGTGTCATCTTAGGGACCACGACTGACCCTTGACCTCAGTGCATGCACAGGGGAGTAAAAATAGCTGTACGAACAGGTGAATGCACTCACACAGGCGGCCTGCTGCACAGAGTCGAGGATGTGCTTGGCCGGGACCAGGAAGTGGAGGAGGCAGCGGAGGGCGTCGCCACGGTAACGACCCTGAATGAGGCCGAAGAGCTGGCTCAGCAGAGTGGGAGCAGTGGAGTCAAACGGGGGGTACAGGTCTGAGAGGAGAGCCTGGATCGAGCCCTCCACACAGTCCGGCTTCTGCAACACAAACACACACAAAAGGACATAATTAATTAAAAGTGGAACTAAACACTTTTTTTCACTACTCAACTGTGTATTTTGTGTTTTAATTGTGTATTTTTTTGGCCAATTTTAATGCAAAATAGGTACATTTGCAGCGTTGTATCCAAAAAAGTATATAACTGTTGCCGCAATTGGCCTTGTAGTTGGTGACATCACAAAAGACTGCCCTCATTACATCCAGGTGTTTCTGATGACAAACACCTGGCTGTAGCGGCCGAGTTTGAAATGTGGAGTTCTTTATTTCTCCATTATTTCATGTCTTAACAGCATTAGTCTGCCCAACTTTACATAAACACTGCTTTGTGACAGAAGATCCAATAACACTGGGACAGGAAGTGTTGATATAAACCTAAACGGACTCTCTCTGATCTGAATGGTCACTACCTAAACCCCAGCAGCCAATCATGAATCAGTGCTAGTGCAGCCTCCGCAGCTCAGTGAGTGAATTCTGGTGGTTCTGGCGGCTGGTTCTGGAGACTTTCACTTGAGGCACTGAAAAAACTTCTATGTATCACAGGGTTTGTTCCAGAGAGCGCATTAACAGGCGTGAAAATTATTTTAGAGTCCTACAGTAGAAAAAGACTGGTGTACCGAGCCTTTGAAACCGCCGCTCCCTGCCTCTGGAATTCCCACGATCCATCAGGAACTCGGACTCACAAATCACGACTAAAAACTCACCTGTTCAATCCAGCATTCCCCCCCATGATTCCACTTGTTTTCTACAGTGTTGCTTCCTATTTGTTTGTAAAGTGTCTTTGAGTGTCCAAAAAAGCGCTATATACTGTAAGTCAGATATATTATTATTATTATTATTATTATTAAAAGACGAACTGAGACTAGATCAGTGGTTCTCAAACTTTTCACCAACAGAACCATTAAATATTTGGCTTTCAGAGTACCACCAGAACCAGAAAAACTAAACTAAACTAAAAAATATGATTAACACATAGTTCTAGAAACTGCAGAGGCTAAACTGATATCGGGTCGATATTTGGTCTTTTACGCATATCAGCTATCGGCCTTAAAGCTCCAGCAGAGGCATGTTTTAGGTTTGTACTTGACATTTTAAAATCTTCATTGGTTTAAAGGAGCATTGTGTAACTCTTCTGGTGTAGGGTCCGTCAAATCCTTTTCTCCATAGAGTTAACCTTTCTATCTTCATGGAGACCACACCAGACCAAGTTACAGGACAGATTTGTGGAGAAAAACAGTCAAAATGCCTGTTTTTCTAGGTGTTTTTGAGCTATAAAACCACCTGTAATTGAAAAAGTGTAAGGTAGAGCTGTTTAATGTCATACTTTGGAATATTCCAGGCAGAGCAATGACGTATCTATGGAAACAAGCAGGTGACGGACGCCCAAACCAAAAAATTCTACAACAACAACAATCCAGAGCGCTGAACTTCAGAATATTCACAAATCTTATGAGCCGTTTGCAGTGTACACAGGGTGACCTCCAGAGACTCTATGTGAGACATTTGACAGTTACAGTGACAGCAGTGAAACGTCGTGTTGAACCTCAGAACATTTCAACAGTTTTGATCTTTGACCTGAGCTCCTGACTTTAGGCTGCGCTGTATTTAGCTCTGAGAAGGTTACAGCCGCATAGTGGGACATACAGACAGGCTATTTTACACATCCTCCACTTTTTCCATAACGGTCTTTAGATTTTTCATACCTCTCTCAAACGGAAAACGGTCTGTTTTTAATGAAGTAACAACATTAGAACATGACTCCATAGTGTTAGTTTTTCATTTACATTTTCATTAAGTTAATTACAGCACATAGTTGAATTTAATCCTTTATTTAGACTTATATTTTCTAATTTTGGGTGCACACATTTTAGTTAATATAAGTCTGAATTATTACTTACACTTGGAGGACCATCGATGCAGAACAAAGGGGGGAGCACTATTTAGTTAATTTTACTAAGTTAGTTTGTTTGATTTTACTTTATTATCGCTTGTTTTCTGTATTATAAGTATTTGCCTTTTTGTTACTTTAAGTTAGTAGCTTTAGTTTATTATTTAATGTAATTTCTCCCTCTCTTGTTCAGTTTAGTCGCCCTCGTCTGTTTAAACGCACCTGTTCTCTGTCTAGGGCAGGGGTGTCAAACTCATTTTCACCGAGGGCCACATCAGCATAATGGCTGTCCTTAAAGGGCCAGATGTAACTTATAAATGTAACTAAATGTAATCGAATGTAATGTAAAATAAATGTAACTACTCCTTAATGTTAAATAACTCATTATTTATTATAACTTATTCAAGTGACAATTACAGTTGCATAGAAAACATATGTTTGCTTGTTGCTCTAAAAGTTTTGAGTGTCTAAAATTTAGACACTCAAAACTTTTAAGCTCTCGCGGGCCACATAAAATGACATGGCGGGCCACATCTGGCCCCCGGGCCTTGAGTTTGACACATGTGGTCTAGGGGGTTAGTTTTTGTTCTGTTTAGTTGGATTTAAGTTTCCCCAGTTGGGTCTGACTTTTTGTTAATGATTTACTTAATTTGAGCCTTTGTTAATTTACATTTTTATTTGACTTTATTAAATTTAAACATATTTTTTAATACCTTGTCTTGTCTTTTTTTTGTTTGGTCCACTACAATGACATAAAGCTCACAAGAGTATTTTTTTTTTAAATACAGGACCTTTAAAAAATATACAAATTCACCAAAGTTCCTCCACTGGTTCAATTATAACACAAATAGCAAACAGAAAGAAAAGGCCAAGCATGTGTTTCACTTCAACAACTATTTTTGTACAAATAAATTAGAAGAAACTAGATTTGGAGATAACGTTACTGGTGGAGGGTACATTACCTGCTTATGTTATTGCTTTTCCTGGAAAGTTCCACAGTAAGGATTTAAACATAACTATCTCTCTAACACAAGCAGGCGATTCCACTTTGGCCAAGTTACAGGTCAGATCTGTAATAACATCTCCATGGAGAGAAGAAGGTGGACCCCCTCCAGAAAAGTTACAACAGCTACAAAAATGCATTACTAATAAAGCACTATTAGAGGTATACAAGTACTTTTTTCTCTTTTTTATTACAAAAACTCCATAGTAGATTAGTCACACTACAAGTTCTCTTCTTCTAGCTCTTTGACTGTATTTTGCAGATTCACATGTATTTTTTTCACGAGGCTAATCCACTCACGTCTGTTTCACTCACATCAACAGCAGCAGCCCCCAGGGACTGTGATTCAGGCCTGTTCTCTTCTCTAGCTCTTCTCTTTCTCTCTCTGTCTCTTCATTTCTCTGCTCTCCCTAGTATCAACCACTATCAACGTTCAAATTAAATATAGCTCTTACTGATAACAGTTGTAATGCTGATTTATTCTTAATTGCAAAAACATTGGACATTACGGTTAAGTTATTGGTGTTTGGTTCAGAATCCAATCAGAAAGCAGAATGAGCCTCGCATGACTCTCTCATTTGTGTTGCCAGATTCAGAGCTGAAATCCAGCTGGTTTAAACCTAAAATGCCTCTCTCTGATCTTGATCTTAACGGTCTCTCCCTAAACCCCAGCACCTATAATCATGGATCAGTGCTAGTTCAGCCTCTGCAGCTCAGGAGGTTCTGAGGTTTCACATGAAAAAATGACGTTTCCTCTGTCTGCAGGTCATGGCACAGGCACCCCAGGTTCAGTCGTGATTGTAAAACCTTTTATAAAGCAGTAAGAGCGCAGGGGAAAGATCCTGTCCCTTTAAGTGTGGAGTTATTTGCATAAACAACATTGCATTGACATGAACCACTGCAGCAGCTCTGAACAGATATGGGGGAGGTGTCTGAGCAGCGGATGATTCATGGAGGACACATTTGGCCTTTAGTATCACACGTCTTAACAGGGCCGCTCTGAGCTGACTGGGGGACTGGGGCCAAACTACAATTTAATACCTGAAAATTCTGAAATATATACTAAAAATTATTTTAAAAAATGAAACAACTTCACTTAAAAATAGATAAATGACACTTAAACAATTTTAAAGGTGCACTGTGCCTCAGCGCTGAGAAAATCATCTTTTTCTTGGAATAAGTTACAATAAGATCTTAAATTGTAAAAAGTGTGATGACCGAAATGTGTGTTGTAGTTATTTTTGCTTGAACTTTACTTTGATCTTTGTACCAGTTAAAGGCACAACTAGTTAATATTGTGCGATTTTACTGTATTGTATTGTGTTATATTGTTGTATTGGTGTATTTTGCAAAGGGATCTTCATGCAATTAAAACACCTGTAACTGAAAAAATGTAAGATTATTATACCCTAACGCCACGCCATGCTGTGGAAAATTCCAGGCAATGCAATAAAATCCGTGGAAACAAACAGGCGGCGAACGGAAAAGTTGCTTGCATCGTGCTGGATTTTCTCCTATTATCTGTGCAGTCCAATATGAAGCAAATATGTTCAAATGAATGAAGCAAAAATCTCAAAATTCTGCTAAAGATAAGACTTGGGACTTAACTTGAGTATGGGCCCCCAATTAGTGAATGCTGGGGCCTTATAGATGGACACGACTATGGAACTTCAACCTGATTCACACTGTATCTCACCGATCCAATATCGGTATCAGATATCGGCGCTAATACTGAAAAACGTGCTTGAATTGACTGATTATCGGCTTCCAAATAGTTTCAGTCAATATTGGATAAATACTAAATTGATGTATTACGACTTTTTACCGGTTGTAGTCGGTCCAGAAAGCCTCAGAATGTTTGAACTTTTATTTATACAGAGTTGTTCCGTAGTAACTTAAGAAATAAATAACGGTTACATTACACATTTGGATCTCTACTGTCTTATTTTGTTTATATTTTAAGGAAATAAAAGTTGTTTTCAGTCTCTGCAATGGTATCGGTCAGGGACGGACTGGCAATCTGTGCATTCTGAAAAAGTTTATTTTTATTTTTATTTTTTTTTTTGGCGACCGGCCCTGTTCAATAACCAAAATGTAGAGTCTAACACCTGACAGCCAGAGGGCGCTAATATGATAATCTGTCAATTAGTCAAACATAGGTCTCGGTTTTCAATCCCCTCCCCCTGGTCTGTTGGTGGGCCTATTTGGGAAAAAAAAAGTCCAGGACCGTTTTTTTGTTGCCAGTCCGTCCCTGGTGTCGGTTGATATCGGGCATTGGCAGAGACTTAAAGCCATAGTATCAGAATCGGTATCGGAACTGAAAAAGCTGGACCAGTGCCTCTCTATGTATCACCAGTGTTAGTATAGAATATCCTCGCAGTATTCACCTGCTCCGGACCACCTCCCAGACTCTGCCCATCTCCTCCAGGGTCTCGCAGGGGCCTGAGTCCTTCTGCTAACCCATTTACGAGGTGTGTAAGGGGGCAGGCATGTGCTGAATGGGCCCGGCGGTGGAGGAACGGGGCGGATGCAGATTCACACAGCTCAGTATAAACAGCGTCGGAAATAAACACGGTTACATTTCGGAGGATAGGGTGACACGCTCAGGGAGACACCAAACATAAATAGTCTGAGCACATACCACACGTCAAGCCCCATCCTGCCCCGACCACAGCCCCATATTAACTAATGGTTTTATACATTTATTTTAAGGGGTTTTATAGTGTGTGTGAAAAGACAGGTATTTGGATATGTGGAACAAGAGATAAGATGAAATGACCTGTAACTTTTTGTTTGTGGGTCCATCACCTGCTTGTTTCTATGGATGTCACAGAATGTTTCACAGTATGACATTAAACAGCTCTGCTTTACATTTATTCAATTACTGGTGGTTTTATAGCTCAAAATACCTAGAAAAACAGGCATTCTGACTGTGAGCGGGGTCGCCTCGCCACAGATCTGACCTGTAACTTGGTCTGATTTGGTCTCCATGAAGCTAGAAAGGTTTAATACCGTACTGTTCCAGATAAAGGAATAAAATGTCCATTGAGAAAAGCATTTGACGGACCCTCCACCGGAAAAGTTACACATTTGACAGGTTTTTATGTTTTTCTAATGACGGTTTGGTGGGATAGTACATGTGGTCAATATTTATCATAATTTTACATAACATCTGTATAGTTGAAAAGAAAAATACAAAAATACAGGAAGTGGCGGTGAGTTCTAAGTCGAAATACCTCTACTGAAAATTCTGTCGAAAATGCAAGGACAATGTACAGTATATGCAAGAAACATTTTTTTCCTGCAGATTAAACCTTCATTTAAGAATAAAGGCATTGTCATAATGTTTTGTTTAATCAGAGCTATTGTGAAATTTAAGACCTTGTTTATAAAATAGTTTCTAGGCAAACTTTAGTGACTAGGTTAGAAGTAGATTGCATCATAAACTGTGGAGAGACCTGGTGAGTGTAAGAATCTTGTTTTCAGATGAGTCCCGTTCCCAGAGGTCCCTATTGTACATGTTTCAGTGGCAGTGGAAACCTGAGCATGCACAGCAATCTGCACAGACACAGAGAGAACATGCAAACTCCACACAGTGAGGCCCCACCCTGTCTGAGTCCAGTAACTTCTTGCAAGACAGAAGAGCTAACTGCGAATCTATTTCATCTTTCTGCTTTATGCAATGGCACTTTTTGGAGCTTTCTACTGTGTTATAATTGTTCCTCATCAAAAATATGCCTGAAGATATTTTATATGTCATCCATGCATGTCTGAGTAATCTAGCGATCTCTCCCGGGTCCTGTTCAAACAGCAATTTTTCCTACATATACAACGAGGATACAAAACAGTACTCTACAACTTCAAAAACATGATGCGATGTGCAGGAGTTTCATTAACGGGATAAACGCTGATTGTTTTGTGATAGCGCTCTGAAGGGGGAGTGGGGAAGGGGGAGCGGAGAGCAAAGGAAGGAAGGACGCAGTGTCAAAAAGGAAAGTTATTTTAATTACGTTTTGATGTTGTTACGCGTACAAATATTTTTATATACTCTGAATTGTAATTAAATGCTGCAGACAACTACTAACTGCTAACTTCTGGAATAATAAAATATGTTTTTTTGAAAATGATGCTCAAATAAATCAAATAAACACTAAGTAAGGAAAGCTAAGAAGTAGCCTAAGCCTTCATGGACTACTGTAGGTTCCCCAAGTGTTTTTACAGGCAGTTAAATCTGTCAATAGATCCTCAGGCTGTGATCTGCTTCTCTAGTGTCATTACACAAACCCCACATGGTACAACAGTCATTTACGAGCCTGACACACCAATAACACAACAGCTGCTGCGTAAAGAGGTGACAATCCAACCACAAAGAAGGGTTTTACTCCTATTTGTACCTCCTAGTGTCATGACCCAAAAAGTGAGGCCACGATATCACATTTTAGTTACAAAACAACAAGGTTACTTATATTTTAGAGGTCCTGTATCACACCAAATTGACTCTTGTGAGCTTTAAGCCATGTTATAATGCTGTTACCGCATCAAAAACAGACCTGGAGCTGTGTTTTTGTGTTTTTGTTTACATCTCCAAAGCTTAAAATGCTTAAAATGCAAAGTGTTTTCTGTTTGCGAGAAGAACTCAGCCTCAATCATAATGTTTTATATATTAAACACCAAACTCTTGTTAAAACATACTGTCTTCTCACTACGATTTATCAACATGAAGCTCCTCTGTGTTTTTAAAGCCCACAGACCTTCACCAAACTCATTTAAAGCATCTTTGAGTTAGCTGAGACAGAAACCTCGATGAAGACCAAAGAGGAGATATGGCTGTAGTGAAAGAAGACGTGAATGTAGATGCAGAGAAACATTTTTGGTTGTACTAACACTGTAAAGCAACATGTCTTTAAATATTTGATCGTTCTTGGTTATTTTAAGCTGGGAAACACGCACCAGGGGGATAAGGATCACGCAAACCGAAATGACAAAAAGCTTCTATCTCGAGAGTATATGTACAGTAGATGCAGAGGGAGAGTGGGTTTGTACATTTAAGGATAAAAGTTGTGAGCGTGAGTGCAGTGGATGTGTTTAAAGGTCAAAGATCAAAACAAGAAAATATATTACGCAGTCCAGAGGGGATTCACTGAGCAGATGCACGAGAGAAATTGAGACTAAAAGCACGGAGCTGGCGAATATTCAAATATTTATCATTGTTGTACATAAATTGTAGTAGCCCGAGAGTTGAGGAGGCGAGGTATGACTCTGAAGTTCTAACGCAGGAGAAGAAGCCAACATAATTCAGTGCAACAGCAGGTGTAGTAAAATTTCTCTGTTTGTGATATTTTGATAGTTGATTCTCTTGGTGCATTCACTGTATTTATTGCTTTTTCTGCCAATAATCCCACGGCTTTTAGTGAACAGTTGCGAATTAGCCTTGGCAATAAACACTGTGATACCTCCATCAGATAACTGTTAATCTATGTTTTTGTATCTTCAAATAAACAAAAAATAAATAAGTAATAGTAATATAAAGTCCAACAGAGTGTCTGGTTTAGCAGCAGTATTTCTGTAGACCAGTTTTGGCTGTGGACATGGGGAAGAATCAAAACATCGCACTAAAAACACAAGCTGCATGTCTTAGTTGGTTAAAATCCAAGGATATGATGTTAAAAATACATCCAAAAAACACTTACTTAATAATGTTTAGGCCTCATTTCTTTTTGTTTTTTTCTGTTTAGTTTCCCTCAACAAAAATAAGACAGTGACGACTGCTATGACACAACATGTTATTCAAACTTAACGTAGCTTTTCATGACCACAAATCTGAATTCCACCAAACACACCGTTTCTATCTCCACCGTGTCAGCACTTTAAACTTAATCCCACCATGAAGTCTGCGCTGAGCTGGATAAGCGCTGCTGCTGGAGCCTGTGTTTAAGTGGGTAACAACACGTTAGGAGATCCCGCTCTTCAGACAGGCCCTTGAACGCACCGTGTTGATGTGAGTTTTCTTCGTGTGCAGTGGGTAATTATAATGTTGTGACTCTGTATCTTAGACCAGTGTTTCTAACTGTACGATGGAACATTTATTAGTTCATTAAAAGTTATTTATAGATCGTGATGACAATGTTTTAAAACTGTGTAACTTTTCGGTTGGGTGTCCATCGCCTGCGTGTTTCTATGGAGATGTCATTGCTCTGCTTAGAATGTTCCACAGTGTGACATTAAACAGCTCCACTTTACATTTATTCAGTTGCAGGTGGTTTTATAGCTCAAAAAGAACTAGAAAAACAGGAGTTCTGACTGGGAGCTGGTCTGTTTTGGTCTCCATGGAGATAGAAAGGTTTACACCATATTGTGAAACATTCCAAGCTTGAAAAGTTACACAATGCACCTTTACATTTTCTGTATCACTTAAAGGCCTGAGCTGCAACAAACAAACAAACAGCAAAATGAAGCAATAGTTAGACATAAAAGTCCTGCTTTAGTCCTGGTCTAGTCCTGCTTTAGTCCTGGTCTAGTCCTTCTTTAGTCCTGGTCTAGTCCTTCTTTAGTCCTGGTCTGGTCCTGCTTTACTCCTGGTCTAGTCCTGTTTTAGTCCTGGTCTAGTCCTTCTTTAGTCCTGGTCTGGTCCTGCTTTAGTCCTGGTCTGGTCCTGTTTTAGTTCTGGTCTAGTCCTTCTTTAGTTCTGGTCTGGTCCTGCTTTAGTCCTGGTCTGGTCCTGCTTTAGTCCTGGTCTAGTCCTTTTTTAGTCCCAGTCTGGTCCTGCTTTAGTCCTTCTGTAGTCCTGGTCCTGGTTTAGTTCTGGTCTAGTCCTGTTTTAGTCCTGGTCTAGTCCTTCTTTAGTCCTGGTCTGGTACTGCTTTAGTCCTGGTTTAGTCCTTCTTTAGTCCTGGTCTGGTCCTGCTTTAGTCCTGGTCTGGTCCTGCTTTAGTCCTGTAGTCCTGGTCCTGCTTTAGTCCTGGTCTGGTCCTGCTTTAGTCCTTCTGTAGTCCTGGTCCTGCTTTAGTCCTGGTCTGGTCCTGCTTTAGTCCTTCTGTAGTTCTGGTCCTGCTTTAGTCCTGGTCTGGTCCTGCTTTAGTCCTTCTGTAGTCCTGGTCCTGCTTTAGTCCTGGCCATGTCCTTCTTTACTCCTGGTCTAGTCCTGCTTTAGCCCTGGTCTAGTCCTTCTTTAGTCCTGGTCTGGTCCTGCTTTAGTCCTGGTCTGGTCCTGCTTTAGTCCTGGTCTAGTCCTTCTTTAGTCCTGGTCTAATCCTACTTTAGTCCTGGTCTGGTCCTTCTTTAGTCCTGGTCTAATCCTGCTTTAGTCTTGGTCTGGTCCTGCTTTAGTCCTTGTCTAGTCCTTTTTTAGTCCTGGTCCGGTCCTGCTTTAGTCCTTCTGTAGTCCTGGTCCTGCTTTAGTCCCGTCATTCTACCCTTCTACCCTCTACAGCTCAAATCTTACTTTTCTTACAAAAAAATGCAAAAATCTCATAATTTCTGCAAAGAAATTGTACACACGATAAATACTGAACCCAAAAATATATTGCCTTCTTACATTTTATTTTCTTTTATATCTACATTGGCTGGAAAACTCTCCAGGTTTGACAAAGGGAATACTGACTGGAAAGTAAATGAATATGTACAGAAAATATGTATTCTGAATATTCATTTTGAGTAACAGTATTCTGGTACAGTTATTCTTTCATTTGGTGGTATTTGGAATATAGTTAATTGACTAAAAGGAATACACAGCAGTACTTCATAATATAATTCTGGCTTTGAACCGCATGGTATTAGTGAGGATAAAGAAAACACAAATCTTGCATTGCTTATTTTTTCACCTGGACATAAATTAGTAACATAAATTAACATAAATTAATGCCATGTTGTAATATAGTGCAACTCGGTCTAAAAGTATTTTAAGTATTGGGAATACACTACTCCGACTGAGCCGTGTAACAGAACAGGTTGACATTAACTTTAAAAACACACAGGAGCACTACCTAATGACATCATGAGGTGGAATGACTCATGTTTTTAATACCTTTTAATAAAACTAAGCATGTATGTGTTTCCGCAGTAGTGTATTTCCATGTGATCACTGGTATTTTACAAGTGTTACTTCTCGAGCTGTGATGAAAGCTGCTCTGTGTGAGTGCCATAGAGGGACATTCAGACGGGGCAAAAACAGGAAGGCTAAAGGAGGTTCAGCCAGACCAGGACCAGGACCAGGACCAGGACCAGACCCGGACCATCCCAGGCCTTGCCCCAGACCCAGCCCGAGACCAGAGCTGCTGCTGCTGCTTTTCTGAGAGGACGGATAGAGGCTAGAAATACATCACACCCTCAACGATCGGCAAACACAAACTCCACTCTGTGTGCGAACGGAGCGGGCACACCCTGAAGAGAGAGAGAAGGAGCAGGAGGAGGGGAGAAAGAGAGAGAGAGAGAAAGAACGGAGAGCGGGGTGGGAGAAGGGTGAGAGAAAGAGAGAGGCAGGGTGAGAGAAATATGAGATGAGCGAGAGTAAGAGGGAGGAGTGCAGAGAAAGAGAGAGTTGAAGGAGTGGTTCAGACACAGAGTGAGAGAGGGGGTAAAGGCGGGAGAGAGAAAAGGGGAGTGAGGGAAAAGAGAGAGGCAGGGGGAGAAAAAGAGTATGAAAGAGGGAGGGAGACAGAGGAGAGAGGGTGGGGTAAAGAAGAGAGAGTAAGAGAGGGGAGAGAGCGGATGGAGGGATATTGAGAGAGAGAGAAAGAAAGAGACAGAGAGTGGGGTCGGAGAAAGGTGAGAGAAAGAGAGGCAGGGTGAGAGAAATATGAGATGAGCGAGAGTAAGAGGGAGGAGTGCAGGAGAGAGAGAGAGAAGGGGGTAAAGGCGGGAGAGAGAAAAGGGGAGTGAGGGAAAAGAGAGAGGCAGGGGGAGAAAGAGAAAGTATGAAAGAGAGAGGGAGACAGAGGAGAGCGGGTGGGGGTAAAGCAAAGAGAGTAAGAGAGGGGAGAGAGCGGATGGAGAGATATGGAGAGAGAGAAAGGGAGAGAGACAGAGAGTGGGGTGGGAGAAGGGTGAGAGAAAGAGAGAGGCAGGGTGAGAGAAATATGAGAGGAGAGAGGAGAGCAAGAGTAAGTGGGAGAGGTGCAGAGAGAGAGAGAGGGTAAAGGAGAGAGAGTAAGAGAGTGGTGAGGGCTGATGGAGGGATGTTGAGAGAGAGAAAGGGAGAGAGACAGACATGGAGAGAGAGAAGTAAACAGGAATGTGGAGTAGGAAAAAAGGGAAACATTACGCAATAGTAACAACATGTAAACCACTGACAGCGACACCTCAAACACAGACTAGAGTATTTATGAAAATCGCCCAATTTTACATTATTCCTTCACTCCTCATTTCTATCCACACTCGCCCTGGGGCTGAATGACAGAAACATGGCTGCCGATTCATGAGGTTTAACTTCCCAAGACATTCTGAGGACCATTCAGAAAATAAGATAGAACATTGTTTTTTTATTAATTGCTACGTACTTATTTTTTATCACTTCGAAATCAATGGAAATGTATCGACAAACCGTATTACCTGCTACCATGAATCGCGCAATCAGACGCAGTCACCTCGGCAAGTTGGTTAAGTGCCTTGCCCAACGACGCAGCAACAGTCTTAAGTGGCTTAAGCTTGTAGTGTGCGTTCTCTTTGCTGCGCTCGGAGACTTTAAATGTGTGAATGAAAAAACACAAAAGACTTTAAGACTGAAAAATCTCGTAATTACTGGTTCAAACCTTAAGTATATGTTTCGGCTCTGTCACAGCCCTGATTCAAGAAGAATTGGTGAAATACAAAATGATAAAAATTCCAATCTGTGCTTCCAGTTTCTCCGACCAGCTGCAATTACACAACACGGACACAAATAAAGGCTTTGTCCGAATGTCCACCCTATTCCCTACTTAGAGCACTATCAAGGGATCACGCCATTTTTAGGGGTGTCCGAATGACCAGTTGGTGAAAAAGTAGTGTACTAAAAATTTCCCACAATGCACCTTGAAAAGTAGTGGGCATCTGTGATCACTAGAGCGGTCAATATAGACCACAATGCACTGGGAGAGTCGGGAAAACAACGGCTACAGCGACAGGTGTTTAACTGGACACAACCCGACTGAGTGAAGCAGATAAAAGCGCTGGTTTATGGAGCTGTAGATCCTGATTATGAATAAAAACACTCCGGCTGTTAAAAGAGCGATAATTTCCACATTTCAGACAAAAAACAAATATTCTAATCCGTTAACGTGAAATTCAGTGTGACAGAAACTTTTATAATTATTATTAGTCCATAAAAACTTTTGTGTCAGTCCAATCTGATCGTTATTATTTTTATTTTTATTTGTAGTACTTTTATTATCCCTGTAGGGAAACTGTCCTCTGCATTTGACCCATCCTTTCAGGAGCAGTGGGGCACCCGGGGACCCATCTCTGTGATCTTGTTGCTAGACTCGATCAGGACCTCAACTGGAGGATTTTTTACCTATGGGGCATATGGGGGAAACCCACCCAGACAGGGGAAGAACATGCAAACTCCACACAGAAAGGCCTGGACAACTCGGGGATCGAACCCGGAACCTTCTTGCTGTGAGGCGTAAGTGCTAGCCATTCAGCCACCATGCAGAAATGTTTTATTTTTTATGAGAGAAATGAAGTTTTATCGGAGTTTAGTGGACATTTTTTCACTTACCCGCCAGAGTCACGTGATCCGAATGTAGTCCGTTGTGCGTCCAAATCTGTCTGTGAATGAGTGCACTGTAGGGGGCGCTAAAGAGAGTGGGCCTATGTAGTGACTGAAGGGTTAGGGACTAGGGTGGACATTCAGACACAGCCAAAGTTGGGGAGGGGACTCTGAACCTTCACAGCGAGAGGGTTCAGAGTTCTTTTTTGAGTGGACTTTGCATGTTTCTCCCTCGGTCTGGGTGGTTTTCCTCCGGATTCAACCCAAAACATGTACAAAAGATAAAAATCCTCCAGCTAAGGAAAGAATCTCAGATGTATTTGTTTGGAAGATAAACCCCTTAAGATGTCTCGCCATTTCGTTTTGGAGGGGGTCCTTAAAGGTTTGAAGATGTACTTTACATTAAAACCTTAGCTGGCAGGGTGGATCTATTAAACGATTTATGTCTCAGTTTCATGTAACCAACACTGTGTTTTATAAAGGGATGCAAGAAAATGTTATTAAGCACTTTTAAATCTTAATTCTTTATATTATAACAGTACCAAAGGCTTTTCAACGATTTTCCAAGGCTTTTAAAAGGAAAAAGTCGTATATTCAGTTTTGTAAGCCTCCACAAA
The DNA here is from genome assembly GCA_029959045.1 of Taenioides sp. WSHXM2023. Classification (NCBI taxonomy): domain Eukaryota; kingdom Metazoa; phylum Chordata; class Actinopteri; order Gobiiformes; family Gobiidae; genus Taenioides; species Taenioides sp. WSHXM2023. The sequence continues at coordinate 33,413,226 of CM057086.1, read as the reverse complement.
ACATTGCAATAAATATTGAATCGTGAGATGCATATCGTGAAAATATCGTCTCGAGGATTTTGATATCGTTACATCCTTAATTTTATATCCACATACACAAGAGGCCAGTTTATGACACGGATATTTTAACTCAATGGGATTAAAAACGCATCGAAAATAAGGTATAGTCACAAACACCAAATCGATAACACAAAAATGCAACGTATAAAACCGTTTAAAATGACCCCGTTCAAACGGTACCACAAAAAAGTGCCAATGAACTAATCCTCCAACATTTCCTGATCATTTTGAGGTTGTCGGATTTAATTTTCTTCATGCGTGTCATAGCTCCTGGTTCTTGAGGAGGACAGCGATGTTGTGAAATCCCGTGTAACTCAATCCGTCCTTTGGGTCAAACGCTGTGACCCTGACATGAGAAGCTAAAGGCGTTTCCTCACAGCTTCTGAATGAGGAGCTTAACTACGTCTGCTCCTCTAACGATGGCGTAAATACACAGCAGCATTATGGAGACGGTCAGTTATGTCATTTCTGAGAAGATTTATGGAAAAAAATATGGAATTATGGGATGTGGTTTATGATGTAACTCCCAAAACATCACGTGATCACGATTTTTGACACGACAAATGATTAGACCTCACTGAGTAACAACGTTTATGTTGTTAAACAGAATTGGCGGTTACTGTTCACTAATTACAGTTTGCTAATTGCTCATCTCCAAACTACATAAATACACTCTCTCTCCCCTCCATCGGTCAGTTATCTCAGCTCAAGTCTTTTATTCCATCTCAACAGCTCGATTTCACTTTTGTGTTTGATTTTACAGTCCGTGGTGTCGCGTTCCAAATAGGAAGAGGTCATGGGGGTGTTTTCCGGCTCCATCACCCCTCGCTCTGTAACTGCTGTAACTCTGCATGATCCTGGTGTTTTTTATTTTGCTATTTTGTCCATTAAGAATTCCTAATAATAAGGCTGTGTCCCATTCCTCTGTCTTACCCCTTCGTCTTACCTCTACCCCTTGGTTTTGTGCGTTCATGTGAGGGCAAGGGGCGTCTCGATTCTAATTTTGATCACGGGCTAGGGCCACGACCTCGGGCTACACACCCCTTGAAATGAAGTGAGCTCTCGACCAGACTTGAAACGAAGGGGTCGGCCTACGAGCTCAGGCAGGTGTTGGGATCAGGATGGAGCGTCACATCGACCAGCCAAGGAGTCTCATAAATGTGAGTATTTTCAGCAGTTGGAAATATCAATTAACAGTTTAGCAGGTTTACAATTCTGACGCTTATGTTCTACGTTACTTTTACTGAACTGTTGTTGCGGTTTTAATTGTAGTAATGTCTGTTTAGCCGACATTATCGTTTTCATCGAACTTTCATGTATAAACAAGCTCGTTTTTTATCGAGCCTGAGGTAGCCAATAATCCTTGACGTGGCACTTTTTAGGTGAAATCAGTGTGAAGTCAATTTGCTTAACAGAAGCAAACGGTAATCGAGTGGTGTCCCATTTCTTAGGGGAACATTCGTACCCCGAGCCCTCACAGCTCGGTATCGAGGGGCAAGACAAAGACGTAGATAAATGGGAAGGGGTAAGACAGAGTAATGGGACGCAGGCTAATTCTTATTTCTAATATGGAACTCAACTCCAAATCCGCCTCTGTAACCCCCAGCATCGTGAGCTTCATTTCGACTTAGACTTAGACAAACTTTATAGATCCACAAGGGAAATAATTTGGACACAGGAGCTTCACACGTCACAATATTGTAATAACAAAGAGTAAAAAATATAAATGGTCATAATAAATTCTAAATAAGTAGCAAAAAAGATAGCTAGAAATGGGTGTCAAATAAGACATAATTATATAAATGTAAACGTACAAGGTGAAATAAAATAAGTAATACAAAAAATCATTTACAGCCATTTCTGCTGGATACCAGAAATATATTGACCTATTATATTATAAGAGATATACTTTATTATAAAAAAAATACCTTACATGTATAATCACGATAATCAAAGAACTAAGTAATCCCTATAGGTTTTTGCAGGGCAGTCAGAGCAGGTATCACTCAGCTTAGACAGTTATTCTAAAAACAGAAAGCTCCAAAATACTAACCTGGCAAATCCAAAATGTATTTTTAACAGAGAAACATCAGTCTGATCACCTCACCGTCCTCTGCATCTCAAGCCAAAACCAAAGATCAACGTCCAATCAGATTTGTTTATTTCAGTGACACATGTGAAGCGAAGGAGCTCATTGGTCACCCGTTATTTTGAGTAAAAAGGTAAATGGTCACAGCGTTTTTCCACCTTCAAGGCACTCAAAGCGCTTTACAACAAGGAACCACTCACCCATTCACGCACACATTCATACACCAGTACACGTAGACGCTGGGGGTGGGTTAAATGTCTTGCCCAAGGACACAACAACAGCATTCATCTGTGGGAGCTGGAATCGCACCGCCAACCTGTGGGTTCCTTGAATCAGACCACTCAACCAATGATGTTTATCTCAAGAGCGGGATTCGAACCACCAACCTTCGGATCAGTGGACAAACACTCTTATCTTACACTCAGATTAACAGAGTTTAAAGCTTCACTCATTGATTTTTCAGTCCCCTGGGATATTTTTCCTTTCTTTTTTCCTTGTAAGCTGTTATATTTGTTTTTATATGGATAGACCACACGTTTCCCTGATTGTTGTTAAGTTTTGGATAAGTGTGTACTCTGGATCCCAGGCAACAAAATCACCTGAACACTGATGTAATACTGATAATGTGTAATGGGTAGTTATTGCATATTTCTATTGGAGTTTACATTTGTTTACATTAGCAATTAGAACCAATATGGCGGCAGATAGCTAAATAAAACTATCAATGACCCTCCTCTACATACATAAATTCGAAATACTTCCATAAAAACGTGGACTCCCAGCTTCCTTTTCCTCCCAGAGCCAGACCTGCGTTCGCTGTGATGGGTGTGTCAGGCTCATATTTGGTGTAACAGATCTGGACGAGGACACTCTACCCCTGCAGTCACCTGCCACCTCCTCATATAAATACAAAAATACAAGCTCCATGGCACGACAACTATGCCCCGACTTCACCCAGCCTGCGCCAGCGTACCTCCCAGTTCACCTGCAGTGCCCGGAGGATCTACTCACATCGTGGGGGTGGAATAATGAAATACAAGGTGCTTTTTTAGCTTTAAATCACTGAATGGCCAAAGAAATCCACCTCCCCGTGCACGAGCGCACCCCAGTTTACACCCTAACCAACTTAAAAAGTTCCCGAGACGAGACACAATTTTCACAAAACGAGACGAGATACGAGATTGGGTTCACGAGAACGAGACAAGACAAGATAACATAATTCCTAATATATAAATTTCACAGTTAAGTTTCCAATTTTGGAGTCACAATTTGGTTTCCATTCTAGTATTGCTTTTTGGAACTGTAAGAGACGTAACTCAACCGGTAACCCTTTTTTGTCCAATCCAAATGTAAACACTTGGAAAAAAATTTCACAAGATAATTTTTCTCTTGTGTTTTGTCTCGCGAGATCTTGTGGGTCGAGATCTTGTACCATCCCTACTTACGAATACTGCGTACTGACAGTCCAGTCCAGTTGGGTAGATTTGTAGTTTGTGAATGAGAAGTGGTGCAAAGCTGGACATTGTACAGTGAAGGAACAGCTGTGTAACAGAGACATTGAGCTGCTGGCTGTTAGCATGAGGCCATATTATCTGCCCCGGGAGTTCTCACATGTGATAGTGATCGCTGTCTATGTTCCTCCCTCTGCTAATGCTGAGACAGCATGTGACACACTGCACTCCTGTACTAGCACACTACAAACAAAGCACCCACAGGCTCTCTTCCTGATTTCTGGAGACTTCAACCATGCATCTCCTGCACCTGTTCTGCCTACATACACCCAGTATGTTACCTGCCCCACAAGAGACAATAAAACACTGGATTTATTTTTTGCCAACGCCAAGGAGGCTTATTCTTCATCCCCACTGCCTCCCCTGGGTAGAGCTGACCACAACATTGTCCATCTGCGGCCTGTGTACCAGCCTATTGTGCACAGACAGCCTGTGGTGCCCCGTGTGGTGAAGAAGTGGACTGCTGAGAGTGAGGAGGCTCTGAGAGACTGTTTTGACACCACAGTGTGGACAGAGCTCTGTGACCCACATGGGGAGGACATCAATGCAGTGACAGAGTGCATCACGGACTACATCAACTTTTGTTTTGAAAACATCGTCCCCTCCCAGACGGTGCGGTGTTTTTCAAACAACAAGCCGTGGATTAACCCTGACATAAAAGCTCTGCTGAAGGAGAAGAAGAGAGCTTTTAGGTCAGGGACCAAGGAGGAGCTGAAGGCTGCACAGAAGGAGCTGAGGAGGAAAATCAGGACGAGCCAGGCCAGCCAAAAGAGAAGGATGGAGCAACAGCTGCAGCAGAAGAACATCCAGGGGGTGTGGAGAAGCCTCAAGACGATCTCAGGCTTCAAAGCGCCTCCTGCCCAGACGGAGGGGGATCTGCGGTGGGTAAACGAGCTCAATTCTCACTTCCTGAGATTTGATCAATCACCCACCACTCCCCCCACCCAGCTGCCAGCTCTCACCTCCCCAGCTGGACAATGGGGAACTCCTGCACCTCTTCACACCTCTGCCTCTGCTCTTCAGCCCACCACTACACATGGACTCACCCATCCCCCCAGCCTGCCACTGTCATTTTCTACAGCCCAGGTGAGACTGGAGCTCAAGAAGATCAGACCCAGGAAGGCAGCAGGACCAGACGGCATCAGCTCCAGGCTCCTTAAGTCCTGTGCAGACGAACTGTGCGGAGTTATGGAGCATGTCTTCAACATGAGCCTTAAGCTGAGGGTGGTACCACAACTCTGGAAGACCTCCTGCGTGGTACCAGTGCCTAAGACACCGCACGCTAAAGACCCCAGCAGCTTCAGGCCGGTGGCTCTAACATCGCACCTGATGAAGACACTGGAGAGACTGGTCCTTGGCCACCTCCGCTCCACCGTGAGCTCAGCGATGGACCCGCTGCAGTTTGCATACCGGCCTGGCATCGGAGTGGAGGACGCCGTCATCTACCTGCTGCACCGCTCACTGTCTCACCTGGAGAACCCCGGCAGCACTGTGAGGATTCTCTTCTTTGACTTCTCCAGTGCTTTCAACACCATCCAGCCACTGCTCCTGAGGGACAAACTGGAGATCGCCGGTGTGGACTGTGACCTGGCAGACTGGATCCTGGACTACCTCACAAACCGGCCCCAGTTTGTGAGAGCCAAGAACTGCGTGTCTGACCTACTGACCTGCAGTGTGGGGGCGCCCCAGGGCACAGTCCTCGCGCCCTTTCTTTTCACACTTTACACTGCAGACTTCAGACACAACACGGACAGCTGCGTCCTGCAGAAGTTCTCTGATGACTCTGCCATCATTGGCTTCATTAAGGATGATGACGATGTGGAGTACAGAGGACTAGCGCAGGACTTTGTGGACTGGTGTCAGCAGAACCACCTCATCATCAATGCAGGGAAGACCAAGGAGATGGTGGTGGACTTCCGCAGACGCCACTCTACTGTCACCTCAGTGAACATCCAGGGAAGGGACATTGAGAGAGTGGACTCTTACAAGTACCTGGGTGTTCATCTGAACAACAAACTGGACTGGACTCACAACACAGATGCACTGTACAGGAAGGGCCAGAGTCGGCTCTATCTCCTGAGGAGACTCAGGTCTTTTGGAGTGAGGGGGCCACTCCTGAAGACCTTCTATGACTCTGTGGTGGCATCAGCCATCCTGTACGGTGTGGTCTGCTGGAGCAGCAGCATCACAGAGAGGGAGAGGAAGAAGCTGGACAAGGTCATCAAGAAGTCCAGCTCAGTCCTGGGCTGTCCTCTGGACTCAGTGCAGCAGGTGGGGAACAAGAGGGTCCTGGCTAAGGTCATCTCTATGCTGGACCATGAGTGTCACCCCCTGCAGGACGCCCTGTCTGCTCTGGAGAGCAGCTTCAGTGACAGACTGATTCACCCTCGCTGTGTGAAGGAGAGGTTTCGCAGGTCTTTCCTTCCTGCTGCTGTTAGACTGTACAATGAACACTGTTAACACTGAACATGTGTCATTCAACTCTATCTATGTGCAATACTGAAGACCTCTGGTACAATTCACTTATGTCATTTACTGATATTTATCCTGTCTGTACATAAACATAGTCATATTACTGTAAATAACATAATATACTGAAGTCACTTTACTGAGATTTACTCTGTTCATATGCTGCACTGTTACTTTTATTGTACATAATAGTATTTTTTGGTATTTTATATTTTGTATTTTATATTTTTGCTCCACCAAAACAAAATTAGAGTCTATCTTTAAGTCTATTTCTAAATTATTCTTTTTTTAGCTATTATCTATTATCTTGTTTTATTGCATGTTCCATTTTCCTGCTGTTCTTGAACTGTGCGTTGCAACACTGGAATTTCCCCACTGTGGGACTAATAAAGGTATATCTTATCTTATCTTATCTTATCTTATCTTAGATTCTCAAAGTCCAACAGCTCCCACAGAGAAATAAAAATGTCATTGGCCCAACTCGTCCCTCGATAATGTCCATCTCCACTTAAATAACATGTGCGTCTTTAGAAACGATCTCTCAGGCCTTATTCAAACCCTCCTTATGGTTAGAAGTGCGATTCTGTTTAATGCTCCGCCCCGCAAGCCTACATCACCCACGCTCCCACACGACAATTCTCCATAAATATCCAAAAAACATTAAACAATACACTACAACTTCACAAACCTGATACAATGTCATTAGCGGGATGCACGCTGATTGTGTTGTGATGGCTTCCCTTTGGCGGAGAGCAAAGAGGAAAACAAAACAAATTCAGCATGTTCATACACTGTTTTCTGTGAATATAGAATGTTTATACAGATAAAAGGTAACATGGTGATCTTAATTTACCTCCCACCTCTAGAGAATGCATTCAAAGGTGGACTAAACCCAGAACTAAACCCAGATCAGACCTAAACAAGGACTAGAAAAGTAACTAAACCAAGTCTACATCAAGGCTAAACCAAGACCAAACCAGGAACCAATCAGGAAACGTGGGAACACAGCCTAATATTGTTGTGGCTTTGGTTGAATGATGTGTGTTCGTAAAGTGTTGTATCGGATAATGATCAGATTTACAAGACATCACATGACCAACAATATCCTCGAGAAGGGTCCCCAGGCGCCCACTGCTCCGGACATGAGGACTAGCGATGCACTGATATTGTCGCCGATTCTGAAAAATTTGCTGGATCTGATAGCTGCTTCCAAATATCAATTCAGCCAATATTATGGTTAGACACATTGGTGTAATAAGATCATTTTCTTGTAGTAATTAACCCAGAACATCTCATAATGTTTAAACTTTTATAAATACAAAGCTGTTCTGTCGTTATTTGAGGGATACATAACAGCTGCATAAGAAAACAAGGAAATAAAGGAAAATAAATGTTTTCAGAAATTTGGGGGCACGGGGCAAGAAGCCTCACATGGACCCTCCTCTAATATAAATTAACAGAAAGAGGGTTCAATTCTGGGCCCCAGGACAACAGACCCATTTGTCCCCCCCCTGTCTACGGCCCTGCTTAAAGCCATAAAGCCAAAATCGGTATCAGGACTGAAAAAGCTGGACCAGTGCAGCTCCAAAGAGAACTGAAGTCAAATGTAAATGCAGAGAGCAGTTTTGGGAAGGCAACATAAGCTGTTACTTAAATCAAGATACACTTCCAGGAGCATAAACATACGAGACAAGACTGAAATCTGAACTGATAAACTAATACAAGAGTCCCAGGCATTTCAGAACATGTTTGCAGAGGTCTCAATTATAAGGTTAGCAGACCTCAAGGGGACGATTCTTTAGTTCATTTGCGATTTATACTGTCTAACAAAACTATAACATTTCTTAAAAACTGTACCTTGATTCATCTGGTTCGAACTATTTTGTGTGAATTATTAGAACGGTATTTCATGATCAACACATAGTTAAGCAATCACCAAAGTAAAGTAATGCCTTAGTAGGGGTCTCCAATAACTTAAAGCTCGTATATGACGCAAAATTGACTCTTGTGAGCTTTAAGTTATGTTATAATGCTGTTACCTCATCAAAAACAGAGTTGCGTTTTATTTCATTCACACATGTCTGAGTAATCCTTTATTGTTATTCTGTCTGTATCTCCAAAGCTCAAAATGCTCTGTTCCACCTTGTGATGTCATATAGTGGCAGTTTTCAAGTTAATAGCATAGACTGTATATATAAATGGACATAGCTAAATAGGAAGTTCGTATGCTGTTGTTTTTTTATGGTTAATAGCTACTTCCTTTTACCCTAGAGATAGACAAATCCTGAGCTGAAATCATCCAAATAATAATCTAGTGAAGGTATCTGGAGTTTAAAAACAGGTATTTGGAGCACTTCCTGTATTACCACATGACATCACAAGGTGGAACAGAGTGTTTTCTGTTTGAGAGAAGAACTCAGCCTAAATCTGCAGGTTTGTGTGTTAAACATGTGCGAATGAAACAAAACAAAACTCCAGGTGTTTGTGATGAGGAAACGACATTATAACACAGATCAATAAACCAACAAGCCAAATCTTAAGTTAATTTAAGGTTGCACTATGTATTTTTTCTGGCGTAAGGTCCACAAACCTTCATGTCTCCATAGTGATGCTGTTGCTTTGCCCGGAACTTTCCACGGTATGGCATTAAATGGTGACACCAAGTTATAAATCAGATCTGTAGAGAGGTAAGTAACATGCATTCTCAGTAAGAATGCAAGTTTTTCAATGTATTTCTTTAGCAATAAAAACACTTGTAATTGAGTAAATTCAAGAGAGTTTTTTAAGTCTAATGCCATACTGTGGAACATTCAGGACAAAACAATAATATCTCCATGGAGACACAAAGTCATAAATCAGAACTGTAGACAAGCAAGCCAACTCAGTAAGAATGCAGGTTTTTCAATGTATTTCTTTAGCAATAAAAACACTTGTAATTGAATAAATACAAGACAGATCCATGTTTAAGTCTAATGCCACACTGTGGAACATTCAGGACAAAACAATAACATCTCCCTGAGGACAATCAGAGGGCGGACACACTCAAAAAGTTACAGAATGCATCTTTAAGTTTGTCATACATATAAACGCGTGTTCATTTCATAACATAAGGAACAAATCCACACAGGAATTACTTTACCATCTTGTGTTGGTGTTTCCATTCATTTCAGACGCTGTGAAATAATCCAATAAAATCTGAACTCTGGTGTAAAAGGGGAGAATAGTCCACACGGAAGAGACGGGAAAACGAAAACTCTGTCCATAGTTTAAAAAAGGAGAAACAAAAATGAATGTTTGAATGTTTTTCTGTTTTAAATCCAGCGGCGGTTTCAGAGACACACGAGGCTCTTTTCACCAGAAGAGCCCAGAGTGTGAGTGCTGTTTGTCTGAGAGGAGCAGCGTGACTAAACATGAGGAAAGAGAGAGGGAGGAGAGGAGAGGAGAGAGGGAGGAGAGGAGGGAGGGAGGAAAGAAGGAGGGAGGAGAGGAGAGGAGAGAGGGAGGAGAGGAGGGAGGGAGGAAAGAAGGAGGGAGGAGAGGAGAGGAGAGAGGGAGGAGAGGAGGGAGGGAGGAAAGAAGGAGGGAGGAGAGGAGAGGCAGAGGGGGAGGGAGAGAGGGAGGGCGGAAGTGGAAGCAGGGAGGAGGGGGAGGGAGAGGGGAAGGAAAGAGAAGGAGAGGGAGGGTGAGTGGAGAGAGAGAGAGAAAGGGAGGGAAGGAGAGAGGAAAGAAGGAGGGAGAGGGAAGGAGAGTGAAGGGGAGGAGCGAGAGAGGGAGGAGAGAGAGAGAGGGAGGAGCAAGACAGGGAGGAGAGGGAGGGAGGAAAGAAGGAGGTAGAGGGGAGGAGGGAGAGAGAGATGGAGAGAGGAAGGAAGGCAGAGTGAAAGGGAGGGAGAGAGAAGAGGGAGGGGGAGAGAGGGGGAGGGAGGAGAGGAGGGAGATGGAGGGAGAGATAGTGAGGATTCGTAAAGAAGGCAGAGTGAAAGGGAGGGAGGAAAAAGAAAGGGGGAGAGAGAGAGAAAGAGAGCGAGGGAAGAAGGGAGGAATAGAGATGGAGAGAAAGGGACCGAGAGAGAGAAAGAGAGAGGTGGAAGAAGACAGAGAAGGAGGAGAGGGAGATTGCTGGAAGAAGAGAGAGAAAGAGGGAGGGAGAGAGTGTAAAGAGAGAGAGAGCAAGAGTAGGGAGGAAGAGAGGGAGAGAGTAAAGTGAGGGAGGCGAGAGAAAGAGAGAGGAGGGAGAGAGTATAAAGAAAGCGGGGACAAAGAGCAAAAGAGGGAGTGAGGAAAGAAAAAAGAGAGAGGAAGAGAAGTGGCAAAGAAGAAAGAAAGAGAAAGGGGGAGGGAGTGAGGAAAGAGTGTCGAGAGAGGTAGGGACGATAAGAGAAAGAGGTTGGAGCGAAAGGGAAGAGAGATAACGGAGAGAAGTCGACGGGGAGGTGGGGGGACAGAGGAAAAGGCTAAGTAGAAGAAGAGAGAGAGAGAAAGAAAAAGAAGGAGAGAGAGAGAAAAAGAAGGAGAGAGGGAGCAAAAGAAGGAGAGAGGGAGCATGTCTTCAGTGTTTTCAGTCTGGTGCAGCTGAATGTTAATAATATGATAAAACCACTGGAGCGAATGGAGTTTCCGCACTTTGAACTGTCGGAGGAATTAACCGGTGACTCATGTTTCTATAGGATTTTGAATGAATTTTCTCATCATTTTTCTGACTAGATGTGACCCGGAAAACTGAATAAAGCTGTCACTGTAAGCAGAGTTGGAAAAAGTACGGAAAATCAGATTAATATCAAAACTAGATACTCATTTGAGTAGGAATCGATACTAAAAAGTCACATTCACAGGACAGAAATGAATCTTTAAAATGATCTTGAGCTGAATCAAAACAAGTATAAGACACATAGACTCATACGCCCATCGTCCACTGAGGGATTACACAGATATATATGAAAGAAAATTTGTGTAATCAGATTTTGAATTTTAAATATTGTCGAATTTCTCACCTTCTCACTATGTATTTTTTTAACATGTCTGAATTATTTTTATTCTGAATTTTATTTACTGAAATTTTAAGTGTATATTTTCAAAACGTTTAAAATTCAGTATAAATAATTTCACCTTTTAAATATTCAGCACAAATATTTTCAAGGGCTCAAATTCAACAGTCAAAATTCAGAGTGTGAAATTCACAACAAAGATCCAAAATGCCAAGGCAGAATCAATCGATCCAAAGTGAACCGATCTACTTTAGTAACAAACAGGAAATGGTGCAGTGAAGCGATCTGATTGGTCAGAATTCGCCTCATCAAAACCTCATCTCTTTTATTTGTTAAGTGTAAACCCCGCCCACAGATGAGAACCATTAGGAAACAGCCTCTGTCCTCCTCACTCACACAGGATCGATTGCTTCTGCCTTGGCATCTTGGATCTTTGCTGCAAGTTTTACACTTGAAAATATCTGTGCTGAATATTTAAAACATGTTTTGTTTTGTTTTTTAAATTTAAAACATGAAAATGTACACTTAAATTTCAGCAACTAAAATTCAGAATAAAAATATTTCAGACATCTTTTTTCAGAGTTAAAAAAGTGAGAATTTCAGTGGTATTTAAAATTCAAAATCTAATGGAACAAATGATCTTCCATAGATATAACGCCATATGGGAATAGAAAAGAAAGTACTACGATTTAAAGGTGAAAATTTATTGTCTAAAGAAAGTGTTTTTATAATCACTGTGGTATCGGAATCAGTATTAAAGCTGCATTGTGTAACTTGGTGATGGAGATGTTATTGCTTTGTTTGGAATGTTTCACAGTATGGCATTAAACCTTCTTATCTTCATGGAGACCAAACCAGACCAAGCTACACGTCAGATCTGAGTCAGAATGCCTGTTTTTGTAGGTATTTTGGAGCTATAATTGGATAAATGGAAGGTAGAGCTGTTTAATGTCATACTGCGGGACATTCCAGGCAAAGGAATGACATCTCCATAGAAACAAAAGTGAATAAAACTGTAACTATGTCTTTGAAATTCTAGTCCACCACACGATCCTTCACTGGGCTTTGAACAGGCTGCAGAACCAGACGTGTTTATGGGCGTCACATTGTGGAACTATAAAACAGTCTCTCCCTTCTCCCTGCCCTCCCTCTCTTCTTCCTCATCCCTCTCTCTCTCTCTTTTCTGGCCTTTCATCTCTCACTCCTCTGTCTCTTTATCACCTCTCCTATTTCCCCTCTCTTTCTTTCTACCCTCTCCTCTCTCTCCTCTATCTCTCTCTCTCACTTTCTTCCCTCTCTTTCCTCTCACTTCCCCCTCTCTCTCTTTCCAGCTCTCTCCCATCTTTCTCTCATTCTACCCTATACTCTCTCGCTCTTTCTGGCCTTTCCTCTCTCAACCCCCTGCTCTCTATCTCTACTCTCTCTCTTCTTGCAATTCCTCTCTCTCTCTCTTTCTACCTTCTCCTCTCTCCCTTTCTGCCCTTTCCTCTCTCACTCCCCCTCTCCCTCTCTTTCTTCCCTCTTTTTTCTCTCCTCTGGTCTTTCCTCTCTCTCCCATCTTTCTCTTTTTCTACCCTCTCCTCTCTCTCTCTCTACCCTCTCCTCTGTCTTTCTGCCCTTTCCTCGCTCACTCCCCTCCTCTCCCTCTCTCTCTTACCCCTTCTTTCTCTCCTCAAGCCTTTCCTCTCACTCCCCTCTCTTCCATCTTTCTCTCTCTCTGCCCTCTCCTCTCTGTCTTTCTGTCCTTTCCTCTTTCACTCTTCTCTCCTTTTCTTCTCTCGTTTTTTTGAGAAACAATCACACAAACTGTAGTAAAAATGAACCATTTTTCATTTATATTTCACACACCAGTGAGGAAGACCAAAGCAACTGAACAAAAACAGGAAACATTTCTTTTATATCAGCAGCAGCGTGAATGGAAAAAAAGCTCTTTAGGCCAAAACAAATAATATATATAATTGCAAACTGGTGTTGTCACGATACGAAAATGTCGATACTAAGAAATATCCTGGACACATGATACGGATTCTGATAACACACGACAATAACTCTTTTTTTATACAACAGAATGTGACTTTCAACATTAAATAGAAGTAATTTTTTAAATATTTACATGTGGTATTATATTGGTGTAAACGCAGATAAAAACGTTTGATCAGATTAATCAGATTTTTGAAATATGATTATCACAATTTATCACAAATCACAAACAGCACAAATCAACTCATCTGTTGCAGCCAAGTCAGTTCTTTCTGGTCAAATTGTTAAAAAAAAAAAAAAAAAAAAAAAAAAAAAAAGATCAGATTTAAGTCCAAGACAGCTTCAGACAGAGCAGTGCCTACAGTTAGCTTCACACCCCCAGGAAATATTCATGACATAAGCTGCAGAGTATCAATTTATGACATAAATAGCCGTGCTGTAGGTAGACCTGTCGTGATAATTACTAAATCGACAACTGTTTTGGCTAATTATGTGTTCGTTTTCCCTTTATTGTTGCAGCTCAGGCCTTTTAATAAAACTGTTTATTTAAAAATGGTTTACGGGAATTACCCTGTTTTGTGTCAGTGCCGTAAAGTAGTTTCAGTATTATCATTTACTACAATTCACCTTATTCCGCCACGCCACTTTTGTCTCTAAACACTCCTAACGGTTTAAGACACTTCCGGTTAAACGGGGATCCCATTCATTTCAGTGGAAAAGTTTTGCCAATTAAATACGACATAAAGTCAGTTAATTTGTGTAAAATATTCAGTGTTCGTGTGCAGCAGCAAGTCGCACTGCACTGATTCTCCGCAGGCTTTAAAACGCAGGCTTTATCATCCGGATTGAACTTATTTACTGTTAAAGAGCGGACACAAAAAGACAAAATAATACGACGGTGATGACGGTGGAGGTCACGGCAGCTTCCGGAATAAGGTGAGTATCTCTGCAGCACTAAAAAATGCTTCAGATTTTGTTTCAGTGCCGTTTATGCGACTAATGTAACTAAAGCGCTGATTAGTCTCCACCCGTGCACCGCGTTTAGCAGCTGTGAATCCCAGAGGTGGTTAAACCGAGCGCTCCTCTGTGGCGGGACGCTATTCCTGTCCGGGACATGTCCAGCTCTCCAGGCACGTCCCCCCTCCGCGCCACCCTCGCACCTCATTAGCATTCTGTACCCTCCGTTAGCATAGCTCCCCCCGCCCCCCGAGCTCCCAGCATGCACCTGGGCTTAAGCTATCATCAACAACAACACCACGTTTATGAGTTACGGCTCTTTCTGGTTACGACGGTAGTTAAAGGGTTAAAATAGCGACGGGTCAAAGTCAGTATGTGTGGGTTTTAGTCAGGCTGTCATGGTGATTTGATGGTTTTGTCACTTAAAGCTGCATTGTGTAACTTTTCCAGTGGAGTTACCGTCACACGCTTTTCTCCATGGAGATGTTATTGCTTTGCCTGGAATGTTTCACAGTACGGGATTAAACCTTTCTATTGTCGTGGAGACCAGAATGTCTGTTTTTCTAGGTATTTTTGAGCTATAAAACCACCTTTAAGTGAATAAATGTAAAGTAGAGCTACGTAATGTCACACTCGCCGCGTTTACATGATGTTTTTTAATTCCAAATTAACTGTTCCGAATTAAATAGTTCAGAATTAAATTATTCTTCGAAATTGGAAATAATAAAATAATATGGAAGATAATTTGTTCCATTAGAAATAATAAAATAATAATTCCGATTTGAGGTTTACATGGAAAACACGTTAAATCGGCTTTATTTCATTCCGCTTATCGTCCCTGTCCAATCAGAAGGGTTCTGATTGGACAGTGACACAAACGGATTTACGTCGACCGGAAGAAAACTCACACTTCAGCTGCTACTGGCTTTTTGTCATCTCGGTTTGGTTTGTGTTTTTCGGTTTTCCATCCACTCTTTTCATTATTTGTAGTTCTTCCAGCGAACTTATTAAAAAAAATGTTTCCGTTCGAGACCAACGTTTGCTCCGGGCACCATCTCGCAGTGCGTCGTCGAGTCAGAAGAACGACCCAATGAGCGCCGAACGAACGGAATAATTTTTAAGCGGAATAAACGTTTACATGATCGAGGAATAAATTTATTCGGCTTTAAAATCTGAATAAAACACCCACTTAATTCAGAATTAAGTTTAATTCCAAATAATCATTTTCAGTAGGAATTAAGTGTTTACATGGTCTTTTTAAAGCGGAATTAATTTTTATTCGGAATTAACTTCGGTGACGGACCCTCCACCTGAAAAGTTACACATTGCACCTTTAAGAATATACTGTATGTTGTTCATTTCCTAAAATAAATAAACTATGTAATATTTAGATTTTAATTTTCGTAAACATGACCTGTGTTCCAAGAGATGAAGAACAGAAATTAAATATAGCTTTTACTAAAATGATCACTTAGACGTGTCCTGGGGTTGTCAAAACTAAACTAAACTAAACTAAACTAAACAAGATCCTGATTGATACGAAAAAGTCACATTCACAGGACAGAAATGAACCTTTCCTGAATAGTTTTAGAACGATCTGGAGCTTTATCTGAACAAGTATAGGAGCACATAGACTTGTATACGCCCATGGACCTGGTTTAGACCTGGTTTAGACCTGGTTTAGACCTGGTTTAGACCTGGTTTAGACCTGGACCACTGAGGGATTACACAGATATAAGGACACATGAAAATAGAAAAGAAAGTACTTCGATTTAATGTTGAAAATCCCATTCTATTGTCTAAATAAGGGGTGTTTTTTATTATCATTGTGGTATCTGAAACAGTACTGAATCAAAATTCCTATCATGATAACCTACAACTCTACAGAATTCATTATCTCCACAATGGATTGCTTTTCAAATCTGCTGTATTTCTCTGTCACTGAGGTTTTTGGGCTGAGATAATAGCTTTTGTTTTTGTTTTGGCTGGGTCAGAGCGGGCAGGATTAGCAGGATTAGAGGCGCAGGATTATAAGAATCTGCATTTTCAAACCAAAGCTTAAACTGATGCTGTACAAACTGCACCGAAGCATCTGCTCTGAGCGTGCGGAGGGATACGAGAGTGAAAACAGGCTCCTCAGGTCTGTAATCAGAGGTTAGTGATGAAGAGGAGCATCTTTAAGGATTCTGTAGTGTCCATTTTGGTTTGAAGAGTCTTAAGGTCAGTCTTAAAGCAGTGGTTCTCAAAGTCTCAAAGTATGTGCAGTATTCCAGTGTATTTAAAAGGAACTGTATGTGAGATTATTTTAAATTCCATAAACATAAACTGAGATACAAGGTCAACATGTTCAACAATGTTATTCTTAATTACAAAAACACTGTACCTGATGCCAAGTTGTTTTTATTATCATTTGGTGTTTTGGTTCTTTAGACATTTATCCAATCAGAAAGCAGAATGAGCCTCACATGAGTCTCTCATTTCTGCTGCCAGGTTCAAAGCTGAAATCCAGTTGGTTTAAACCTAAAATGTCTCTCTCTGATCTGAATATTCACTAAACCCCAGCACCTGCAGACTATCATGAGTCAGTGCTAGTGCAGCCTCTGCAGCTCAGGGAGTGAACTCTGGAGGTTCTGAGCTTCACATGAGCCTGTCCATAAACTGAGAATGAGACAAACTTGGACGTGTTTCTATCTGCAGGTTAAGGCTCTCGCAGCACAGGTTCAGATGTGACTGTAGTTCCTTTTTTAAACTGTAAATGTTCATACCTTAACTGTTCATACTTGCTACTTACATTTTGTCAATTACATTTTTACATTTTTGTCTGTGATTTATCAAAAACTCACTGTCTACCCCATGATCTTTACAGTTTGATTATCTGGTTATCTGCTCAATGTTTTGGACTGCAGAACTGCAGTACCTGAAAAAGCCACTAGATGGAGATTACACTTCAGAAAACCTTCACTGCTCAACACCAGCGGTCATTGTTACACAAGTATTGAACTAATGTACTTTCGTGTGAACTTCTAAGAATACACTTTTGACAAATGGTTGGCGTTGTATGGAGAGGTTTGTTTGTTTGTTTGTTTGTTTGTTTGTTTGTTTGTTTGTTTACTTGAGGCTGAGGTATGTGGAGCAGGTGACAGCTGTGGAACCAAGTGTGAAATACAAACAATAGGCCTGGAACAATACTACCCGTGTGTCCTCATCGCTCTGCTCTACTGGCACACTGTTTGTGAAGCCTTTTAATAGTTATTTATCTTGATTTTAATTGCGTTGCAACACTGTAATTTCCCCACTGTGGGCTAAATAAAGGTTTATCTTGAAATGCCAGCTTTTTACACACTGCACTCTTCCTGTTGGTCAACCGATAATATTGAAAGTACTTTACATAATGAACATAAAGAGTGTGTCTTGCCCCAGTACAGATAAATTGTAGATCTTGAGGAAGTGTGTGCTTAGCATGCTAGTTGTTAGCTCTACCGCCTCTGAAAGCTGTGAGATTATTTCCAAATGAACTCTATTTTTTCACATTTGAAGACAATAAAAATTAAGTTCTTTAATGTACTACAAAAAAAGTACAAAACTTTCCCCCCCCCAAAAAAAGTACTCACAATAAATACGGAGCCCCCGAAAATACTGCTCGTTCTCTGATTTACTGAATGATCTAGTAACTAGTGCTGAATACACGGCTCACGATACGATATTATGGATATGTGAAGTGCACTGCGTAAACAAGTCCATCTTGTTTATCTTTCCATCCACTAAATAAGCAACCAAATTGTTATCACCAAAGAAACTGCTAAAAGAAAAATACCAAAAATACTCGATACAGCAGCCCACGATACAGATCTACTGTCTCCAAATTTAGTACCACAGTATATTGATATTTCAGTATTTTTGTACTGAAATATCGAAATAACAACTCTGTGACTTAGAGGTTTAGGCCTAGTCTCTGACATCGGAAAACCATCAGGATAAGAATGTCTAGTGAATCCTCGTGTACACGGACTATAATCTCTGTTGTGGCATTGACCCGTTTGTCCCGAGCTGTGTGGACATGTCACAGGAATGTCCCATCTCCACACAGAAGGTGCTAACGTTACACCCTTTTAGCGCTAAACCCCGGACTCTGCGGTGGACACAACACTTGTTATAGAGCCATTAGGGACTGGACGGAGGAGGGACGCTCAGGGGCTTAATCGAACCACAGGCAGGGAGGAGAGAGGGAGGAAGGGGGGATAGGACTATTTTGGCTGGTCCCGCAGACAGACCGACCCCCCGTTTCCCATAAATCACTGGGGACAGGTCCAGGACAGGTCCAGGACAGGCTCAGGACGGACTTGGACATTTAACTACATTGTTGTCATACATGTGACGGGGTTTGTGTGAAAGAGGACACCCACAGTAGACAAAAGACTTTAACTATTCTCGTTTATTATGCTTTGTTTTTGTTAAATATAATGTCATAGTTTTGTAATGAACGAGTGAAGGACGTTACATTCTGAAAGTAAAAACACCTGATTTTGGAGCTGTGCAATGAATCAAATGTGAAACGGCAACGATTGAAATACATTTTTATTTGTTTTTCTTACTTATATGAACATGCTATCACATTCATTTTCACAGGACAGGAAAATATAAGCTTTATATTGAAAGTAATTACTCCATTTTCCAGTTTCCAATTTGTAATTTTTGCTAATGTATGCAGGTGTTTTGTGGGGCTTGATGAAATAAAACTAATATTTCAACTAAACTAAACTAAACTAAAGTAACACACCTACTGTATGAACATCACTACAGTGGAGACTACTACAGATGAGGCGACGCACACCTACTGTATGAACAACACTACAGAGATACACACACCTACTGTATGAACAACACTACAGAGATACACACACCTACTGTATGAACAACACTACAGAGATACACACACCTACTGTATGAACAACACTACAGAGATACACACACTTATGAACAAGAATAACACCATAGAGGAGACCAGGAGACACACACACTATGAACAACAGCCACAGCAGAACTGAACTGGGACTAAAACACAACTTCAACTCAAAAACACAACTGTTTAAGCATCTGTCCCTGTACCACAGAGGAGACCAGGAGACACACACATCTGTCCCTGTACCACAGAGGAGACCAGGAGACACACACATCTGTCCCTGTACCACAGAGGAGACCAGGAGACACACACATCTGTCCCTGTACCACAGAGGAGACCAGGAGACACACACATCTGTCCCTGCACCACAGAGGAGACCAGGAGACACACACATCTGTCCCTGCTCCACAGAGGAGACCAGGAGACACACACATCTGTCCCTGTACCACAGAGGAGACAACCACAGATACACACCTATGGACAAGAACAAATATACAGAGGAAAGCAGGAGACACACAACTATGAACAAAACTACAGAGGAGACAACAGAGCAGCATACACCAAGTCTGGTCTAAACCCAGGTCTTGGTCTGGACTGGTCTGAGTCTAATTGTGGGGTCTGAGTCTGGTCTAAACCCAGGTCTTTGTTTGGTCTGGTCTGAGTCTCATTGTGGGGTCTGAGTCAGGTCTAAACCAGGTCCAGGTCTGGTCTGAGTCTCATTGTGGGGTCTGAATCAGGTCTAAACCCAGGTCCAGGTCTGGTCTATATCCGGGGCTTGGTCTGGTCTAAACCCAGTTTTTGGTCTGCTCTGAGTCTCAGTGTGGGGTCTGAGTCTGGTCTAAACCAGGTCTTGGTCTTGGTCTGGTCTGGTCTGAGTCTCAGTGTGGGGTCTGAGTCTGGTCTAAACCAGGTCTTGGTCTTGGTCTGGTCTGGTCTGGTCTGAGTCTCAGTGTGGGGTCTGAGTCTGGTCTAAACCAGGTCTTGGTCTGGTCTGGTCTGGTGGTCCTCTCAGTGGACTCTTCCCTGCAGGTCATTCTCATAAAACTCATATTTACAATGCTACTCTATTCATCGCATAATTAATGTTCAGATCTTATTAAAAAATAGATAAAAGATAAAACAGAAAGTTATTTCTGTTTAGACCATTTCAGAACATGTGAACTTGTTTACATTTTATCATCATTATTTTGTTTATTTTTATTTTATATATTTTGTCATAAAGCTGCGCAGTTGATCAAATCTTTATTCGGTTTCAATCCTCAGTCAGTAATAATATTGTTTCCTCATCAAAAACACACCTGAAGTTGTGTTTTGTTCCATTCACACAAACCCTGCATATTTAGGTTCTTCTCTCAAACAGAAAACACTCTGTTCCACCTTGTGATGTCATGTGGTGATACAGGAAGTGCTCCACTGTGTATTTAAACTAAAACTAAAATCACTCGGATGAGTTCAGACCTGGAACTGCCGATCTCTACGAAACTGAATGGTTAAAGGTCACTGTTCACTTGAAAACTACCTCTTCATGACATCACAAGGTGGAACAGAACATTTTGAGCTTGAATTACTCAAACATGTGTGAATGAAACAAAACACAACATTATAACACGGATAAAAGCTCACGAGAACTTTTAATGGCAATACTTAAAAGTCTGTATTGTTTATGTGCAGGAAATATACTGAAACTTGTTTTTAAGATTTTAATACTTTAAATTAAATTAAACAAATCTGAACCGAAAATTATGATTGATCCATATGAGAGGAAAACATTTGCACATTTTTGTCTTACTGATAATTTCGATACTACAGAATAGGCTCGATTCTCAATACAGATTCCAAAAGCTTCACTTCTGTCCTGTGAATGTGCCTTTTTTAGTATCGATACCTGTTCAAATGAATCTATTTTCGATACTGGTTTAGTTTTAGTATCGATTAGCATCTGATTTTCAATACTTTTGACATCCCAAACCCTTGATGCATTTTGTAAATTATAAAAACAAGTCCATTTAGAGCAGGTGACCCCGGACAGGTGAGATTAAGCCTAAACTAAACTTGTTTAATCCAGAGTCTGTCTCACCTGCACCTTCACAGGCACAGACAGCAGCTGCTCAAACACTCTTATGTCCCTGTCCCCCCCGCTGTCCCCTGTGCCGTCCCCTGTGCCGTCCCCCCGCTGTCCCCTGTGCCGTCCCCCCGCTGTCCCCTGTGCCGTCCCCTGTGCCGTCCCCCCGCTGTCCCCTGTGCCGTCCCCTGTGCTGTCCCCTGTGCCGTCCCCTGTGCCGTCCCCCCGCTGTCCCCTGTGCCGTCCCCTGTGCTGTCCCCTGTGCTGTCCCCTGTGCCGTCCCCTGTGCCGTCCCCCCGCGCCGTCCCCCCGCTGTCCCCTGTGCCGTCCCCTGTGCCGTCCCCCCGCTGTCCCCTGTGCCGTCCCCCCGCTGTCCCCTGTGCCGTCCCCTGTGCCGTCCCCCCGCTGTCCCCTGTGCCGTCCCCTGTGCTGTCCCCTGTGCCGTCCCCTGTGCTGTCCCGTGCTGTCCCCCGTGCTGTCCCCTGTGCCGTCCCCTGTGCCGTCCCCCCGCTGTCCCCTGTGCTGTCCCCTGTGCTGTCCCGTGCTGTCCCCTGTGCCGTCCCCCCGCTGTCCCCTGTGCCGTCCCCCCGCTGTCCCCTGTGCCGTCCCCCGTGCCGTCCCCTCTAGAGTCATACTGAGAAATTCATGCACATAATGAAGATATAAAATGCTCTTTTGTAGTAACAGTAGTAATGTGATCTTCATATACAAAGTGCTGTACAGTCATTTCTAGGCGTGGGACGAGACAGACTTTTCACGAGATGAGACACGAGACAGGGTCCACGAGATCGAGACAAGATGAGATTTTGAACCAATTTACAATAATCGGATCAGTTCACAATTTTAATTGGTTTAATTTCTTTATATATTGTGTTGTGAATGGGTTTTATGTGTTGAAAGAGTTATAAAAATGACAAAATGATGCCATTTTCATCATTCTGTATGCTTTTGATGCATTTAACAGTCTTTATACTTTAAACACCAATTCCCCACATGCATCAATACTGGTTATTACTCGGTATAGGCCTACAATATGTTAATAAAGTTCATTTTTATCATCTAAATGATTAAACAAAACTGGACGTGCTCCTCTGTTCTGTCGCTCCAGCTCCTCCGCCCTCTGCTGCAGACAGAGGAGGAACGCTTCTCTCTCTTCTTTCTCACTTTAAACTAAGTTATTATGGATGAAAAAGGCCTAAATATCTCTTTGTGGATCTCGTGGTAATTTAATCTCCCATCCCTAGTGCTTTCTTTATCTTAGCATGAGGTCTATTTCTACA
This sequence comes from Taenioides sp. WSHXM2023, assembly GCA_029959045.1. Classification (NCBI taxonomy): domain Eukaryota; kingdom Metazoa; phylum Chordata; class Actinopteri; order Gobiiformes; family Gobiidae; genus Taenioides; species Taenioides sp. WSHXM2023. The sequence goes on along the minus strand of CM057086.1, from coordinate 33,390,933 downwards.
ATAATGAATATATTGACTTACTGTTCAATGTACAAAGCTGGAACAATATATTTTGGGGCTCAGTATTTATCGTGTGTGCTTTTTCTTTTCAAAAGGGGGAGATTTTTGTTATTTCAGTTGTAATATGAAAAGACTTGAGCTGCAGAGGGTAGAATTGCTGGGTTTAATTTGACATTGTAACACTCTATAGGAAAATATTATTTAATAGAAATGTTCAACTGCAGATTTTTGTTGTAATACAGCATGGGCTTGAGTCTAGTCAATAATAGAAATGACGAGGTTCTATATTTGGGAATTTACCTTTCCGACAGGGGCGGACTGGAAATCTGTGCGTTCTGGAAAAAGTCCAGACCGTACTAACAGCAGAGGGCGCTAATATGATCATTTGCCCATTTGTCAAGCATAAATTGCACTGGCCTAAAAGGCGACTCAGTAGAAAGTTACTTTTGGGGCTAATTATTGCTTCATTTATTTATTTGTTGTCGCTGAGGCCTTTTAATGAAATTGTCTATTTAAAAATGTTTTACTGGGATTATCTTGCTTTATTTAAATCTTAATCAGCGTCAAGTCGTTTCATTATTATAATTTATCGCAATGTTTCTGTCAAAATTTGTTATCACAACAAGCCTGCTGTGAACAATTTTTTAATACCTGGTTTTGATACTAGTTTTAGTATCGATTAGTGTCAGATTTTCTATATTTTTGACAACCCTGTCCCCCCTCTCCCCTGCCCTGTCTCCTGTCCCGTCCCCTGTCTCAGCGGTGTCCTGCAGACAGATGGGGACAGCTGCACACGTCTCTGAAATAACACCAGAACCACTAAAAATACCCTCAGACAGAGCATTGTTTCACAGTTTATAGACACAACACTGAAGGTGCTAAAGAGCAGAGGAACTGAACCTAACGCGTCACAACGATGTCACTAAAGGCAAAATAGTGAGATCACAATATAACAAAACAGTTTCTTAAAGGTTTTCTTACTATAATCACTATAATCAGAACTGAACTTGTGTTGCCAGGGCCTTATATTACGTTAAATTGACTCTCTTTAAACACACTGGATTTCAACCCAAATGAGTCTCATGTGAGGCTCATTCTGCTTTCGGATTGGGAACATAAACACTTTTGTAATCATGACCAGTGTTTTTGTAATTAAGAATAAATCAGCATTATAGTATTTGATTTGAACATGGCTGCCTCAGATCTGGAGACACAGTTAGGTTATGTTTATGGAAATTAAAATCAAACTTTTACCTCCTTTAAGTCAGGTACATTATAAGTACATAAAATAAATGTCCATTTGTATTGCTTACACAGTGAGGTTATTGATAACTTCATTGTAATCACACTTGCCTCTCTTGGTCCATTTAAAAGAAACAAAATGAGTTAACGCCGCTTGTCTACAAGATGGACAGTCTGATAATCCTCCATAGGGAGTCCTTCATGATCCTGGGTCAGATCTGGACAAAGGTCCCTGGGTCAAACACTGCTCTTCATAACATTTGGTTAAAATGAAGACATTTCCACAAAATATAGTATTATTAAAAGTCATGATCTACAGCAAATAAATAACAGAATGAACAAATAATTAGTCATTGAAGTAACTTTTTCAACTTTCTACACCTCAAATCTCACTGTATTGCATAAAAAATCGCAGAAACCTCCACATTATTACATATTTTTGTTGCAACAGTGTGGAGGTTTCTGCAATTTTTTATGTAATACATCTTTATATATTGAGTCTGAATATATATTGTTCAAACTTTCATATACTGAACAATAAATCAGTATAGTTATTATGGTGACAAACCTACGTATGTGCAAATGGTGCAAAGCATAACTTAAAATAATGAGAAGAGAAAACCATTATAAGGTTCAGTTCAGTAAAGGGATGGGACAAGAGCTTGTGAGACAAAATTGCGACAAAACTGTGAGGAAAATGATCGGACAAAAAAGACTTAAAAACTGGTGAGTTGTATAATTTGAGAAGCTGCAGTTCCAAAAAGCAGTACTACAATGATCACTAAAGTATTACATAAAATAAAAACTGATTGCACCACTTATTTATTACAAATTATGTCAAAATCTCGTCTTGCCTCGTTCTCGTGGTGTGTCTCGTCTTGTGAAAACTGTGTCTCGTCCCACCCCTCGTTCGGTATAAAACTAGTAAGTCTAAAGTCCTTCTCCCACCACAGTTACGCGCGATAGTATTTTTGTTTTTGGTGATATAATCAAAGCTTTGAAGAGGAGTCTAGTTTCTCCTCCTCTTCTCTGCAGAGCTGTGAGTGTCCAGGTGTCATCACATCATCCTTCTCTGCCCCAGAAACCCGACACAGGACCAGACCTGGACCAGACTTGGACCCAGATTAAACACAAGTCCCGCTCAAGTCCGGCCCAAGTGCAGATCTCTGGCTCGGAGAAGTGGACACAGAACACCACGAGTACTGCACGTTGAGACATTATGACACATGGACGGGTCAATTAAAAAGCAGAGTGTAAAATTGAATGTTTAAAATGCGCCAAAAGTCCATAGAAATGCATTAGCCAAAACAATATAAAAAGTAAACAAAGGAGCCATGAAACGACGCGATACGCTGCTCCACAAAGACTAAAAACACAATCCTGAGTTTGTATAAATTATTTCAAAATGTTTCAGTTCAAAAGTTGCCAGCAGAAGGCGAAAGGCAAGTGCTGAAATGGAAAAAGTGAAGAACAGTGTATGCATAGTCGCAGTTGTGTAGTTGTTGTAAATAGGGACATGGTTCTTTCTTTGTTTCTTTTATGGTTCTTGTTTTGTTATGTTTATGTTTTTTAAGGACAGAACTAGGACTGAACTAGGACTGAGCCAGGACTAAACCAGGACTTCATTAATGGCCGTGGTTGATGGGTGGATTCAGGCCCGTCTACAGAAATTTGGAGGGCCTGGGACAAGAAATCTCACATGGGGCCCCCTCTAATATAAATTAAAAGGAAGAAGGTCCAATTCTGGGTCCCTAAAAACCTCATTCTGCAGAATCAATGAATGAAGCACGAAACAAATCTGACTGTTCGGCTGTGTTTGATTCTGGCTCAAAGCGCGACGTGGTACAGATAGATATAATTCTGGACTTGTCAGGTACTAAACCACGAGTCAGGACTATCCTTGGAATTTAAGAAACTTGATCAACTTAAAAAATGCTTAAAAAATCATGTAAATGACCTCGCAAGTGAAATCGACTGTCCAAACTGTAGCATAACACAGTGAGCCATAGGGATCAATAGAACTTCCACTGCAGCCTGGGTCACAATGCAGAGGAGATGCAGAAAAGAGCAGGCGAGCTGTTTAACCACGAAATATTTAGAACAAAAATCTACACAAATCGTAAAGATATGCCTTATAACAAACTACAGACCTGGAGGAAACCTAAAATATGAAGAATCTGTATTGTGAAGTGCTATTACATATTACAGACAGGGTTGACCATGAAAATAAGAAAACTTAAAATTAAAAATAACTGTTGTATTGACGACCATAGCTGCCCTGGGGTGGACTGACAGGACCATCGCTGTTATTCAATGTCAATAGACACTAAAAAATCCAACTATAGTCCAAAGAAATAACAACAGTAAACAATGCCAGTTGTGGGGATCAGACCACCAACCTTACAGTAGACGCGAGGCAGGCGACAAATAATTTCAAATACTGTACATTCTGTGGCAATATGGCAAATTATATTAATGCAGCCAGTTAAACAGGGGTTTGGGGGTGTGGCTACAAAAATATAAAACAGTCACTGCTCATCAGAGATTCCACTTGAAAAGGTGGAGGATCCAGTGAAGAGCACTTTTAGAGCTTTTTTTAAGCTTCCTGGGGGGCTGACTGACCTCAATTTGACCTATAAAAGAATCGTTAATATCTCAAAAACTAAAGCAGCACAAACGAAACTTTTTGCAGCATAAAACAGCACAAATGAAGCACAAACGATATGACATAGTTTTTGTGTAGGTTTGCGTTTGATGGGGGTCAACTTCACGGAGGTCCATGGTCCTATTGGCAGCCCAGGTTAAGCGCCCAGGCTACAGTTCATTTAAGCCGGGGGTGTACAAACTTTTTTCACTGAAACTTGAAACTTAGGCCCACAGACAGTAGTGTATTTTTCAAAATGCTGCATTTGATGTAGGTTTGTCTGAGCCACCGCACCTTTAATAAGGCTTGAAACATTTCTATTAAGTCTGTACCACATCAAAACAAATCAAGTTAAGTTAGAAGAGCTAAATTAGCAGTAAAAAGAACTAGTTTTGATCATTTGGGTCAATTCCACATGAAGCCTGAGACCCAACAAAAATCGGTCTGAGGGCCGCATTTGGTCCCCGGGCCATAGTTTGGACATGCCTGATTTAAGCACTGAAATACAACGGGAATAAAACCTGGTCTTTTCTGCTTGATTTTATGTTACACACCAGGTGGAGGCGCTAGAGTAAACTGACAGAAGCAAAACTGCAACTGTGAACCATCAAACCCTCCAACACTCACACACTCACACATTCTTACACACGTCTTGCCCAAGGACACAACGGCACACACTGGTCCAAGCAGCAGTTGTTTTGATTGTGTGTAGTAAAATGACGTTGTATCATGAGGCGTGTCCACAGCAGCAGCACTCGTCCCGTTTTAGACCACGTGAGGGACGGAGTGTGGGACAGAGTGTGGGACATACTGGAGACATACTTGGACATGAGGGACAGGTCACGTGTCCTCGTCATGTCTAATGATGACAGCCCGGGACACTGTTACACTCCCCCTCACACTGCCTGCAAAATACTTCTCACCGCATAGTACAGGAGCTACTGTACACACACATATATATACACTCATATACAACACACACACACAGAGACAATACACACGTACACACACTCATATACAACACACACACACACACACACAAGTGGGTCAATAGTGCAGGGCTTTGATTTGGAAATCTACACACAGAACCCACAAAGATGTATCACTACTGTACCTTAGCATTATGTTTCGTAACTTAAAGGTGCACTGCGTAACTTTTCTGCTGGAAGATACAACATCCAGAGGAAAAGTGATCGTCCAATCAGATTAGTTTAAGTCAGTGAAACATGTGAAACGAAGGAGCTCATTGGATTTACAAATAAAATCACATTCCTCTCACCTCAGATGTTCAGAGTTTAATGCTTTGCTCAGTGTTTCTGCAGAAATCCACGATGTTTTTTAGTTTTCACCTACTTCTTGTCTATATGGAGAGATTAATCCTTTGCCTAGTTTGTTCCACAGTTTGGCATTAAACACGCTGTATATATCTCCATGGAGACAGAGAATGTGACACCACCAGGCCAAGTTACTGGTCTGGTCTGTGGAGAGCAAGCGCACGGTAAGACAAAAAAATCATTAACACAACGCCATCCCTTCTACACCGATTATTACCCAACCACTCCAAAACATATGTTCACACGTGGAAGACAGAGGAGTGTCTTGCCCCAGGACACAACAACACTCACACAACTTTTTAGCAAGTATTACAACACAACTTAAAATTGCGGACTACGCACAACCAGGCCTAATAATGAGCGGAATGGACATGTTACACTATTTACTGATTTATGTTATAATGTAGTTTCCTCGTCACAAACACACCTGGAGTTGTGTTTTGTTTCACGCACACATGTTTAACACACAAATCCTGCGTATTTACACATCTGAGTTCTTCTCTCAAACAGAAAACACTCTGTTCCACCTTGTGATGTCACGTAATAATACAGGAAGTGCTCAGTTGTGTTTAAAACTCCACACACTTTCACTAGAATCATTTGGATATCATTTCAGCCCTGGAATTGCCGACCTCTAAAGAACAACACGTAAAAGGTAGTTCTTAACTTGACAGCTACCACTACATGACATCACAAGGTGGAACTGAGTGTTTTGGGCTTTGGAGACGTAGACAGACTAATAATTAAAACATGTGTGAATGAAAAAAAACAACTCCAGGTGTGTTTTTGATGAGGTAACAGTATTATATCATGAATTAAAGCTCACAAGAGTCAATTTTGTGTAATACAGAACCTTTAAATGCACTTGTGCGTTTAAGTTTATATGTTTTGTAATCAATAGTTTGGCCACTCTCCTCTGGCAACTCGTTTAAAGTCTCACTCCGTGCGCTCCGTGCCGTGCCTCCAAAGGTCAGAGAGCGCTGCTGCGGCACACTGACACCGATCTGCGACAAGTCAATAACAAGACAGCCCCACTTTAGCACAGCGTGGGCCTATTTTATGCCCAACCACCTCATTAACATCCACAAACTACACTAATTAGCCGTGTATTACTGCGCGTCAAAAGTAACCATCCGCGCGTAAAAGGTTAACGTCAACTTCCACGCAGTCCAAACTCCAGTGTTCGGGATGTATTTTGGGTGAACAGTTTTAAGCCACTTTTTCCAACACGTGTCACCAAATAAATAAATAAATAAATAAATAAATAAATAAATAAATAAATAAATAAAAATAAAATAAAATAAATAATCTCCAACCGTGGCCAAATTGTCCTTAAGTTTTACCCACAAAAATACACAAAAAAGAAAGAAATTATCAATATTTAAAACTAAAAGACAGGCTTACCAATTGATTTAAGTATTTATAATAACATTTTAGTTTAAATTCTGTCATTGTCTTTTACGCATCAACTAATGACCAAAAAAGTTAGCTTTAGAAATTAAGCTAGTTTGCAATGCCCCGAATTTCCAAAGCTTTTATTACGTTAAAAAGCACATCGTTTTGATGAATTAAAGTAAATACAATAAATGAATGTGTATAAATAGTTTTTAGTGTATGTGATCATTGTAAAGTGTTTTTTCCAGCCACGCCGTGTCTTACCTCGTGTCTTCGCCGTGCAGCAGTCGCAGTCCCCGGGCGCTGCAGCTCTGTCCTCTCGGTGTGCGCTTGTCCGTCTCCGGGTCTGCGTGTGTCCACCTGGGCGGGCGGTCAGCCGGTCTCCCTCTGCCCCCTCTCTGGCTCCCCTGTCCCCGCTGTGAGCTGCAGTTGTCGGGGTCAGCCGCGCAGACTCGTCCTGGAGCCGGGGAGTCTGTGCGTCACGGTGCCACAAGGGCGCGCCACCAAACGGGAGCGCGCGGCGTGGATGGATGGAACAGAAGCGAAAGGAGAGAAAGAATGAAGAAGTGAACTTTTGAAATGTGTGGTCTGGAGCTCGGATGCGAAAACACGTGGTCACATAGACGCGTGTCTCTCTGACTTTTCACATCGAGTAACAACAAAGAAAAGGAGGAGAGGAGAGAGGAGAGAGGAGAGAGAAGAGAGGAGAGAGGGAGGAGCAAAGGAGAGAGAGGAGCAGAGGAGAGAGAGGAGAAAGGAGCAGAGGAGAGAAAGGAGCAGAGGAGAGAGAGAAGCAGAGAAGAGAGAGAAGCAGAGGAAAGAGAGAGAAGCAGAGGAAAGAGAGGAGCAGAGGAGAGAAAGGAGCAGAGGAGAGAAAGGAGCAGAGGAGAGAGAGGAGCAAAAGAAAGAGAGAAGCAGAGGAAAGAGAGGAGCAGAGGAGAGAGGAGCAGAGGAGAGAAAGGAGCAGAGGAGAGAGAGAGAGAAGCAGAGGAAAGAGAGAGAAGCAGAGGAGCAGAGGAGAGAAAGGAGCAGAGGAGAGAAAGGAGCAGAGGAGAGAGAGGAGCAGAGGAAAGAGAGAGAAGCAGAGGAAAGAGAGAGAAGCAGAGGAGAGAGGAGCAGAGGAGAGAGAGAAGCAGAGGAAAGAGAGAAGCAAAGAAGAGAGAGAAGCAGAGAAGAGAGAGGAGCAGAGAAGAAAGAGGAGGAGAGAGGAGGAAAGAGGAGAGAGGAGCAGAAGAGAGAGGAGCAGAGGAGAGAGGAGAAGAGGAGAGAGGAGGAGAGGAGAGGAGAGAGGAGCAGAGGAGAGAGAGGAGCAGAGGAGAGAGGAGGAGAGGAGAGGAGCAGAGGAGAGAGAGGAGCAGAGGAGAGAGGAGGAGAGGAAAGAGGAGAGAGAGGAGCAGAGGAGAGAGGAGGAGAGGAGAGAGGAGCAGAGGAGAGAGAGAAGCAGAGGAGAGGGGAGGAGAGGAAAGAGGAGAGAGAGGAGCAGAGGAGAGAGAAGCAGAGAAGACAGAGGAGAGAGGAGGAGAGGACAGAGGAGGAGAGGAAAGGAGAGAGGAGGAGAGGAGAGAGGAGGAGAGGAGAAAGGATGAGAGGAGAGAGGAGGAGAGGAAAGGAGAGAGGAGCAGAGGAGAGAGGAGGAGAGGAAAGGAGAGAGGAGCAGAGGAGAGAGGAGGAGAGGCGACACAAACTGAGGGTGAACGGAAGAGTCTTTCCTCAGGTGCTGGTTCTGACCAAAATGATCCTATAACGAGGACTATACTAAGGATTATTTCATATTATTATTTCAGGACTTTTAAATCAAAGTCAGACCAACATCTTTACTTTACGATAAATGTGTAAACATATATTTTAAATTATTTTACATGTCAAACCTCTTAAGCTGCTGTTTCTGTACTGTATGACAAACTTTGTGAGACAAATACAGTTTTATTATTTTAACTGATGTCTGCCTCTTAAACCTTCACTCAGGTTTCCTCTGTGGTTTCCTTCCCTTGTGGAGGATTGAGGATTGAGGAGAGGAAGCGAGGAGAAGGAATTGAGGAAAGAGAAATGAGGTGCGCCCCGTGTGTCTCCTCTGTGGGCGGGACTTCCTCACCCATTTCCTGCAGAATCCAGGAGAAGGAATCAAGGAGAAGGAAGCGAGGAAAGAGGAATGAGATGCGGCCTGACACACATGCCGTCAGGTCTATATTTAATGCCCTCAGATTGTCGCTGGGTGATGACAGTTTGTCCCTAATGACCCCTGACCTGACCCCTGACCTGACCCCAGAGGATCATGGGATATGCATGTGCAAGGTAACACTCTGGACAAACACTGAGCGCTTTTCAACTTGACATATTATACTGTACTGTCACTTTTAAATACTTGTGGATACTTTCATAAATCATCATTTAAAAATAATCTGTATGACATTCACTTTCTGTTTGACTCCTTGGATTAGGTGTCTGACGCCCCCTGCTGGCAACAGTTGGGACAGGTTAGATGACAAATTAGCAGCGTGGCTATTGTCAACATGATGCTAACAGACATATTTTGTTTTTCCATACTTCCTTTCCTTATCCTTTCTACACATTCTAATCTCTATATTTTTTTTCTGTATAAACATTTTCTGGTACTAAACCTGTTTTTTGCCATCTAAAATACGCAAAAAAAAAGTTATCCAAAGTTATTTCTCACTTTCCTTATCCTTTCTACAAATTCTAATGTCTCTATTATAAACATTTTCTGGCACTAAAACTATTTTTTACTGTCTTAAATATGCAAAAAAAAAGTTATCCATATCCATCCTTGTGCATTCAGAGCTTCCTAATTCCTAATTATTCACCACAATGAGCGTAAAAGCACTTTTCACAACCCTACACTAGAGCGGAGTTTGCCAACTAGCATGCAAACCGCTCACTTTATGATTATTAGACAAGAAAAGGCTTTATAATGAGATGCAGATGACTTATTTTAACCTCAAACTTTACTCAAATACATGGGAAAAAAAGAGGTGCCCTTTATTATTGCTATTATATGTTTAGTAAGAAATACAAAACTAAACAATGAATTTACTGCACCCTTTAAATCTATTTATTCATGCATTTACCAAATTTCCTAATGGATTTTTTTGTATTTGAACTTTTAAGCTGCTGCATTTCCTGTCCATGTTATCATAATTCCAGATCTTCTCGCTGAACGGTGAAGTGGATTATGAGTCCTCCCTTCTGTTTACGCTCCCACTTCCTGTTCCTGTGGGAAAATACTGGAGCATCTTCTCATAGGTCTAAACACACTGAAATGCCACTCATGCAGGGGACAGTGAAACCATGTTCAGTCCTGGTTTAGTCCTGGTGTAGTCCGGGTTTAAGTCGATTTTTAGTCCTGGTTTAGTCTGGGTTTAGACATTTTTTGTTGAAGTTCAAGTAAAGTTTTTGTTTACTTCTAGTTTAGAACAGTTTTAGATGAGAAAACAGAATTAGTCCTGGTTTAGTCCTGTTTAGCCCTAGTTTATTACAGTTTTATATGAGGTCCAGTATTAGTCCTGATTTAGTCCCAGTTTAGGAACGTTGTAAAAAGCTAAATTTCTTCTTTACCTGACATGTGTGGGTGGTAGCACTTCCACCTTCATCAGAGGTGTCACTGTGATGCGTCTCTGATCAGCTGTTGTTCAGGCGCGCTCAGTTTGATGTTTCTATCAGACTGACCGCTGCCCCCTTGTGGTGTCTCTGGAGAAGTGCGTCCCATGCGTGAGCCGAGGTAGACGCCCCCTTGTCTCTGTTGATGGTCTGTGCTTCCTGATTTCAGTAGCCGTTTCCATCTTTTGTATTTTGTATTAATCCAGTTTAGATTGTTTTGCTTTTGATTGAGACCTCTAATCCTTTAGAAGAGACCGCTGGGAATACCAAGTGCCACATGGGCGTACCAGTGGTAAAAACTTTGGAAAAACGCGTTGATGGTGGCTGGAGGGGCAGACGGCGCAGATTGGCAGCCTCGCTTCCGTCAGTCTGTCCCGGAGCAGCTGCGGTCACAATAGAAGCTTCGAGAGTTTGGAATAAGCGTTTTATTAGACCAACGATGGTTCTCGGAATACCTGGGAGACGGGATGTTCAATGACACGCAGATCCTCTTTCTACAAGTTTATTATATTTGTACTACAACACATTGCACATACAGTTTACAGCAGTGATGGTGGAATAAACAGGTCGCCATGGTAACCTCATGTCGACGCTATAGCAGAGTCATATCTACAGAAAAAAAACAACATCTGGAACCTCTGGGCAGCTATGGACCTCCGGTTAGCATCTAGCTCGTTACAGGGTTGACATTATGCACATGGATGTTTGCCTGGTCAACTAGATGGTGAGATTTTGAAATGTTTTGGTAGTTTGGTAGTTTTACACGATTGGAAACATATAACAGGTTCTGAATGTTCGAGGCAATGTTCACACTAAGCGAAAAACAGTCACGAATTTAGAAATTAAACTGCCGGAAAAGCAAAATTTTATTTCATCTATTTAAGTTTTTATTGAATTTAATTTATTCAAACTTTTGGTATTAATACGCAAAAAGTTAAAACTGTATCAAAATTTGCGATGAATTTATGAAAAACGCAAATTTTACTTTCCAAAATAAATCAGTAAAAATTTCAATCCATATTTTTATTCTGTCCAGAAATTATTTATATTAAATCTGAATATTCTCGACCACTTTTGATTTTTAGTGTGAACGAAACCTTGTAGATGATTTTTTTTTTTTTTTTAGCATAACTTAAAATTCAAAAACGGTTTTCTCTGACTTTGATTAACAGCCCTGAGATGTCAAATTTCGATGATTGACACAAGTCTAGTAATATTATAAGATATTTTCACAATTCATCAACAAGTAAAGTCTAAACAAAGCATCATTTTGAGTCATACAGTGTAACGGCTCAGACATAAAATCACCTTATAACATAAATTAAATAAAAATTACATACAAAATATACAATAAAAGCTTAAATATTCCAAGTCCTTTATATAGAGGGTCTAAATATGAAAATAAATGCTATTAGTTGACTTTGGTGAACTTTTTTTTTCAATTCAAACAACATTCCTGCGCCCATCAAATCTCAAACAAAACGCTGTCAGATCAGTCTCGTCTTCCTCTATCCTGATTGGCTGGTCAGGATTTACGACGAGGAAGTAAACGTTCTACAATAACTTTAAATATTTTTCTTTTTTTGGTCAAACTTAAGTGGCTGCTTAAGTTTGAAACATCTCCAAACTTTCTTTAACACTTTCAGAATACAATCAGACATGGCTTTCTATTAGTCCACACTGCAATAAAAGAAAAAAAACAAAAAAACAAAAACAACTATTTGAGTTGAAATGACTTGAATTCAGAATGATCTTGATTCGTTTTTACTTCAGATTTTAGTTTAGATTTACAAAAAAAAAAAAAAAAAGAATTGTTGAGTTCAAATAACTTTTTTTTGTTTGTTTTTCTAATTAACGGAAAATATAAATTCACACTTTTGCTTTGATTTGACATAAAAAGATGGGAAACAAATTACACCATGCATTTTTAGTGTATGTTTACTTATTTTACTTAGAATTACTTAAAAATTTTAATTCGTCTTACGCCACATAGTTTGAGTTTTCAAAAATACTAAGAAAATACATTGAAATAACTCATTAAATCTTGTATATACAGTAAATCTGTATTAAAACTACTAAAAATATTAATTATTCTGAACTTAAGTCAATTCAACTTATATAGATTTATATTTTTGCAGTGTAAAAAATAAAAATAAAAAAATAAAAAAGATTAAATAATAAAAACAGCTAGATTACAACGATATGGTTATACGAATCTAAACTTTCGGTACAATTTTCTAATAAATCTATTTTGACTGACGGTTATATTTGTGATCTGATTTATGGTGTGTGAAGTTTTACCAAAAATTATTCTTCTATTGTCTACAATTCCTGGTTATTTAAAGGTGCATTGTGTAACTTTTCAGGTGGAGGTTCCGTCAAAAGCTTTTCTCCTTGGAGGTGTTATTGCTTGCCGGGTTACAGGTCAGATCTGTGGAGAGGCGACGCCGTTCAGAGTCAGAATGTTTTTTTTCTGGGTATTTTTGAGCTATAAAACCAGCTGTAATTGAATAAATGTAAAGTAGATCTGTGGAACATTCCTGGCTGAGCAATGACGTATCCATAGAAACAAGCAGGTGACGGAACCGAAAAGTTACGCAATGCACCTTTAAGATATAACAGAAGAATTCGCTAGGCTTTTTTCGGATTGACAAAGCATGAACTACACTTAACGGGTCTCAAATGTCCGCATAAAGATCTAAGCATTTACATAGATACACATTTTAATGGTAGACTCTCCCTGATGTTATTTTTGTTTTTTTCCGTATTTTGATTCAACAAAACGGGAATGAAATCTACTTTAAAGGGTAGACATTTTTAGCATCTGTCCGAATAGCTCAGCCTTCTCCGCTAGCTAGACCGAGAACTGTGACTCATGCGACCGTCGGTAAGATAACCCTAAGCTAAACGACATACATGCAGCGTGTAGCTTCTTCTGTTACTGCTTTAATTTATGGAGGAGGTCAAGGTATGCCCGGGGAATGCTGTCCGCGTGGTAGGAGCAAGATGGCGGACAGTTGCTGGTTAAAAGAACTCTACATACTTCTACTGTTATTTACAACGGTGGACTATCGGAAAGCAGGTGACGCGGCCCTGAGCGAGGAAGTCAACCGAAGAGCGGAGAGCGAGATTACGTGACAAAAACAATGCGCGTATGTTTTTAGCTCGTGTTGATTCGGTAGGGCGAGGCCAGAGGGGTGAGGGTTTAATACAGAGTGGAGCGCGGAGAGGGGTCCAGATGAAGATGATGCAGAGGAGGAAGAGGAGGAAGAGGGGCAGGGCAGCATGCAGAGGGGCGGAGTCCAAACGGGAACAGTGCTCGGTCACAATCTGGAAGAGAAAAGAGGATTGGGATAAGGGACAAAAATCATAAATGTATAAATCTTGGCTGTATACAGTGTAATGTTTAAGGCATTTCACTTTTTTCTATTAAAATTAATTTATAAATAGACTCTTTAAATGTTTGCCATCTGAAAGTTCAAAATTCCAGAATCTGTGAGGTTGTCCGCCATGGAGTATTTCGCAGTATGGTATTAAAACTGATCTATCTCATATTTCTTCATATATATGTGATTTAGTTTCTTACTTAAAAGAGTCAGTTAGCTTGCTTGCTTCACTTTTTTTTCTAGACTCCTAGTTGTGGAATGAAAAACTATGAGTTACAATTCCTCCTTTAAAACTGCATTATGTTCAACTATAGCTTTGTTGACTCCAGTCCTGGATTTTGAATAACACTTTCAAGCCACCACAGACCATTTTAAAGCCTGACTGCTAAAAATACCTGTAAGGTAAATAAGTGTACAGTATTACGGCGTTATCCTGTGGACTGACCATTGCATTAACTGGCGGCGGTCTCCTGCTGCATGATGAACTGCCGGTTTGAGTCATCCACCTGACTGCCACAGTGCGCATCAGGCCTGAACAAAAACAACAGATTTAAACTAAGAACTGAGGTAAAAGGACAGAGCACTTAATATCAGCGAGACACGTCTCCTGTCTCTGTCTACACAGTTCAGAACACTTTTTCTCCTCCATCACCAGTGTTCACGGTCTCACAGTACAGTCAGCCACAGGTGACAGAAAAAACACATGACCAGGGAAGTGTCCACACAGCTCTGTCCACTTGAAGCACATTGTCATGGAGTTTGTGGTGAATGAGTGATGTAAAAGGACCAACCCAACAGTGAAGTAAACAGAAGGAAGTAAACAGACAGAAGTAAATATTCATAGAACCATAGATTCATAGAACTGTAGTTACATATGTAACTTTCATTTTATTTATTTAACAGTTGTATTAGGCTTTATGCATCATATTTTGTTTGAAAGTGAATGTGTATCTACATGTACATATTTTTATCATGTTAAATGTGCTCATCTCACTTTATTTGATTCATGCGTTTGCTCTTTGAGTGCTCTGCATGGCGCTGGGTCACAGCCAACTCAGTGGAGTTCTATGGGAGAGCCTGAAGTTTTTGAAAAAAATCTGACGTCATAGTCAATGCTTCTGTCCATTACTTCACATTGCAGCCCTGACGTACGTCTTTGAGATCTCACTCAAATCAAGTGACTGGTCTTCATAATCGTTTATCACACACCTGACCTGTTGTGATTCAGCTGCTCGCTCCCGCCCAGCCCCAACTCTCCACTGGGGGCATTTTCCTAAAGGCTAATGAATGGATAACAGCAGTGGTATGTGATATACAGTTATGGCGAGTTCAACATCAGGTCAAAGTGCGTCTGAGGAACAGTTTTTAGAGAGTAACATGTCTTCTCTTCAGTGGGACCCTTCTGCAAGAAAAGAAGCATTAAGGTGGAATGAGTGCAGTGGCTGTGGTGATATCCTACGACTCTTATTTTGATTCACACACTGGCTCGTGGCGGCTCCTTTCGCCTAAACCTCCACACAGGAGAGCGCGAGGGAGAGACACCTCACATTTAGTTCTGTTTCCTTCACTGGATTCGTTCTTTTACACTCATCATTCACCACAAACACTGCCCCATGAGCCATGAGTGTGAGTGTGCCCTGTGCCCTGTGCCCTGTGCCCTGTGCCCTGTGCCCTGTGCCCTGTGCCCTGTGCCCTGTGTCCTGTGCCCTGTGCCCTGTGCCCTGTGCCCTGTGCCCTGTGCCCTGTGTCCTGTGCCCTGTGCCCTGTGCCCTGTGCCCTGTGCCCTGTGTCCTGTGTCCTGTGCCCTGTGCCCTGTGCCCTGTGCATGTGCGAAGCATCAACATGAGCTCTGTACATCACCAGGCCACAGTGAAAAAAACACACTACTCTGTTTACCCAAGTTCATTCAACTCAAATAACAGAGTCACAAGGATCCATTTAGAGCTTATGACGGACGAGGAAAGTGGTTATTCAGCAACAATTACGCAAACTACACAAAATATGGATGTTTACGTGTTTAAAAATACATAAATACTGTTTAAATGGTAAAATCTGTGATACATTTTTGTCATTGTAATAATTAAGTGAATCATAAATCCATCTGAGACACTGACACCACTAAATCCGTGGTTTTGTTTTTTCCCCTCACCTGTTGTCGTTGATATCTCTTGTGTCACTGATGCTGTTTCCTGTAACACACAACATAAGAGAGCACATGTATTCATTGTTCTGTCTGTATTTGTATAAATGTGTGAGTATAATTATATATAAGGAGCCACACCGTTGTCGATGTTGAGAGGGTACGACTCCAGGATGTCTCCATTATATCTGCCTGCTCTGTAGCCCAGCGCTGTGGAAACTCTGGAACACAAAGAAAACACAACAAATGTTCACGTGTAAGAGGTTTATTATAAGGGTTGTGTTATAAAACATCAACAAAATAGAGCTGAAGAATCAAAGACTTTTCTTACATATTTGTATTGATGTAAATACTATTAATTTAAGGTTATTTAGGTGATAATGAGATACAGATTTAGTAGACTAACGAAGTGTTTACAACCAGATTTGGATAAAAGATAAATTTCTCCTTGTTGTTATTTAATGGGTTTAGTTCTTTCCATCAAAAACATTATATTTTAGTGTGTATTATTTTTGTGACAAATTATGATATTCTCCACCCAAGACATAAGAGTGGTGATATATTCTTGATAAATCCCTTTTATTATTTTACTTTCCAGGTATTCAGTAAGGGGTCATTGTACCTGGGAGAAAAGATGTAAAATATTTGGATAATCAAGAGAAAAAAAAAAAAAAAAAGACTACAAGGAGCTCTGAAAGATTCAAATGAAACTGTGTGCATGCTGCTGTCCCACAGGGGGCGCTGTTGCTGTTGCTGTTGCTCTCACGTGTTGGTCTGCACAGAGTTGGGGGTCCCGCTGGTGCCCGTGGGGGCCGTCTGGGGCGCACTCTTCTGGAACAGGGCGTTGCTGTAGGCGTTGGCGTGCTCTGTGGCACGGATGTACGTGTAGAAGGGGTTAGTGGGGGAGCAGACGGGCAGCTGCTTGGGCCGCACGGGTTTAGCTGAACAGACAGAGAATAAAAGTATGTGTTATGGACCATCCAGGACACCGTACAAGGACAGATGTGCAGCTAATCAACTGTAATCACTAAAAGAATGCAAGATAATTTTATTTTATTTTTGTTTTTGTTTGGCACATTTAAATGTTTGCACTGAGGTGGGAGAGGACAGCAATTTCATCTGTGCTGTATATTTTGTATGTATATGCACATGTGACAATAGAGAGAATTGAAATGGAAACTGAAATTGAAAAATATTATTAAGACTCTGGTATTATCACCTGTTTTCTTAGAATAATTCTTAGCATATTGGATCAGTTTATATCAGTGGCGCTGCTAGACGGGAGGACTTGGGGGAGAAGATGGCCAAAGCCCCCCCATAGCCCACCCAAAGGTTATTGCCCTTTTTCATAGGGCATCTGATCATATTTTAAAAATGTTCAAATGAGACTGCAATGATAAAGAATTCCACATTAAGGTTTATCAATTCCTAACTACATTTAAAATTTTCTGAGCTTTTTATAATATTGTTCCCTCATCAAGTGGTTTGAAGTGGTTTTATGTGTGATTTATGCATGTTTGAGTAATTCTGTGATCTCTCCCGGGCTCAATTCGAACCCTAGCAGTACTACTCTCCTCTATGACTGAATAAATCATCTTAAAAGTCGGTAGCTAAAACTCAAACTGAGCTAGTACTGAGTTGCAATACCGATCTGAGCAGCATGGGGGCGGCGCAGTGCGTTCTTGGCCTTCATGGCATCCTTGATGCGGTCCACTTCCTGTTGGTAGCGTCGGCGGTCCATCATGGCGCCCTCTTTGGCGTCTCTCAGTGCAGTCTCCAGGGCCTTAACTCTCTCAGCAGTAGACCGCAGGCGCTTCTCCAGCTTTGGAAGCTCGCAGCGCAGATCTGCATTGTCACGAACCAGCTGCAAAAACCACAGCAGCACAAGGGTTTATTAAGACACACAGGTCCCACAACAGGGTTTCAGATCTGCAGTTTTATTACATATAAATGATGTTTTCTGTGGAGCTCAGATGCCTTTATTTGTAACTAATCATATCTTGCATAGCTCATCATCACAACTACAGGAAAAAATGGTTTTACATTTTTGTGTGTTTAATCCATTCTCTGTTAGATTAAATCTTCCTTTTTAGTGCTCTAGGGGACGCTAAAGACAAATTAGTAAAAGTTCCAACAGTTGAAGTTGCCATGGTTTCAGTGTGTATGCCTATACCTGTTTGTGAACCTTTGTAAGCTGGTCCAGGTTGTTCTCAAGAAAGGAAATCTTCTGCTTCTGGGTGCAAGACCCCCCGCTATCATCAGGCTCCATTTCGGAACTCTGCAGCAGATTAAACAGATAAATACTGTATTAATGACACAAGCAACGAAACTGTCATTAAAACAGGAGGACGCAACAGGCTTCCTGAACATTTCAAAACAAATGAACCAAACTGTAGTCTTTCTTAATCAAAAGTGTAAAAAATCATCCCTCTTCCATCATTTAGACACCAATAATGCTTTGATTATTATGTACAATGGACAACAAAGTGAATGTAACGTTCGGTGTGTGTCTCGTACTTTTTTAACCCGCGACGTGAGGTCTTGAACGAACAGCTTGCGCAGGTTGTGGAGGGTCTGGAGCTCGCGGGCCTGAGAACCACACAGGAGTCAGGGGGTTTAGATATGATCAGAATGCATTTAAATAAATAATATAAACCAGAACTTACGACGGTCTCCTCCAGGCCCTTGAGGTCCTGCTTGGTCTGCTCATGGCGCTCGTGCAGAAATCTGACAGTGAAAACATTGTCATCACTAAATGACAAACGGAACGTGGTTAAAGCAGAGGCAACTTTGAGTCACAGTTTTCAAGTTTTTTTTTAAATTTAAACAAAACAAAATCCTTTCTGGGGAGCTGCATGTGCAGTTTATCAAATATATTTCTGTAAACACACATATTTGAACTATGTGATTGTTTAATTTTATTTGTTTGCACTTTTATGACTACAAAGAGCTGTAGGACTTTAGGTAGTACTGGTGGTATTCTGCTCTGTTGTCTGTTGAATCCTGTTTTAGTCTGCAGTGGTTACAGCTGTAGTTATTATGATTCATCAGAACATTAGTGTAGTACAGTGAAGTGTGCGTATGTGTGGTACTCACGACAGCTCCTCCAGGCGCTCGCTCTTGGTGCAGTCTTGACTTTTGAGACGCTCAAAGTCTGAGCGCACCTGGGCCAGCTCCAGCTGCAGTGCTGAGTTCTGACTGAAGGGGGCAACAACAACAGAGGCATAAGAGATGAGGTGAAACTGTGTGCTCGTACATGTGTGTTCATTAAGACTGTTATTGTCTTTGTATAAAAGTAAGTCAGTGTGAGCTCAGGGCACCAGAGCTTGGACATGATTATGCACTACAGTATATATACAGTATGTTATCTACAGCATCTGTGATTATTCCGTTCAGACAGCGACATACTCAGTGAGCTCGTCGATGAGCCTCTGCTTCTCGTTGATCTCATCTCGCAGGCGGGACAGCTGCTTGTGGTGCAGCCCACGGTGTGTCTCCACCTGCTGGCGGGAGCCCTTCTGCACAACATGCAGACAACAGAACATTGTACATAAGGTATCTATGGTTTGACAAATAAATGGAGTTGTGTGGTTATACTGAAAACTTTTGGACAGTACCTCAGTCTCTCCCTTCTCTCCATCCTTATCCTCGGCCTGGGAGTTCTCTGCAAAGGCACAGCAGTGATCAGCTCTTTATGTGTTATCTTCAGACCTTAAACACTTTATACTGTTAAGTATTTATCTGATCTATAATGGTTCCATGGTCCTGCAGTTTGGCCTCAGACCTTTAACACTGGTATAATATACTAGTATATATACATGTTATATATGTGTATATGATGTTACCGTGGTCCTGCAGTTTGGCCAGCTCCTCGCTCAGAGAGTCGTGGCTCTCCTCCAGCAGTCTCTTCTTCTGCTCCACACTCTGCATGTACTCAGTCAGGGAGCGGATCTTGGCCTCGTGCTGCGGGGAAAAGCACGTTTTCAAGCCACAACAAACCGAAGGAGCACGATCGGGAACATTTGGACAATGACAGTGGGCTGAATACCTAGAGCTAAATATGAGGATCTCAGAAAATAAAGTGACAATACAGACTGGTGTCAAGTCTGTGCACTGTACAAACCCTGGCCCCGCCCCGTCTCTCTGTCCTCTGTTACCATGGAGACGAACAGCTGGCAAGAGGACAGCTCATCTGTCTTGATTTTGATACTAAATAGGCTCAATACTCAATATCTATTCCGATACCAAGAAGATAATAGAAAACACTCCTGATTTAAACAATATAATGTGATTTTCAACATTAAATGGTAGTACTTTTTTATATTTCCATGTGTTCTTATATCTGTGTAATTCCTCAGTGGTCCAGGTAGGTTCCACAGTGGTCCATGGGCGTATACTCGTCTATGTGCTCTTAGACTTGTTCTGATTCAGCTCAAGATCATTCTAAAACTATTCAGGAAAGCTTCATTTCTGTCCTGTGAATGTGACTTGTTTTAGAATCGATACCTGCTCAGATGAGTATCTAGTTTCGATACTAGTTTTAGTATTGATTCGTATTCTCATTTTCGATACTTTTGACAACCTTAGTCCGTCCCCTCCCCTGTCCCCCTGGCCCCCTGTCACCTGGGAGATGACCAGCTGGCAGGAGGACAGCTCGCGGCCCGTCTCCTCCATCTTGCGGTGACACTCCAGCTGCATGTTCTCCAGCTGCCTGCACCTCTTCACCATGGACTTCACCTCAGACTTGATCTTGGAGATGTAGAGACGCGCCACAGTGAACTCCTCCTCGATGGCGCCGCTGATCTCCACCGGCTGTGGGCGAAACAAGACACAAGGGGGCGCTTTAGACAGAGGAGCCAGGGCCAAAGGGTTAACGAGGGAACAGAAATGACAAGGTGCTGTAGAGGGGCAGTGGCACTAAAGCTGTTATTGTAAATAGGAGAGAACTTTGTACACAATATTTAGACAAACTTTAGTGATCCACAAGGGAAATTATTTGAACACAGTAGCTCACACATCACACAGAGCAATAATATAAATGGTAATAATAAAGAGAAACTGCAAGAGGCTGGTGTCGTAGAAATAAAGTAATACAAGTATATCTCATCTATATACAAGAGGTCGTGAGGAGAAGCAGTACAAAGATGAAAAAATGATTGATATGACATAGGGTTATCTGTTACATAAGGGTGAGTTGTTGTACAGTTGTAGGGAGTATTATCTGTTACATAAGGGTGAGTTGTTGTACAGTTGACAAATTAGCTGTTACAGTGGCTAATTTGGGTCCTGCCACTGCTCCATACTGTTAGTATTTCATTTCATTTACATTTTCATTAAGTTATAGTTGAATTTAATCCTTTATTTAGACTTATATTTTCTAATTTTGGGTGCACACATTTTAGTTAATATAAGTCTGAATTATTACTTACACTTGGAGGACCATCGATGCAGAACAAAGGGGGGAGCACTATTTAGTTAATTTTGCTAAGTTAGTTTGTTTGATTTTACTTTATTATCGCTTGTTTTCTGTATTATAAGTATTTGCCTTTTTGTTACTTTAAGTTAGTAGCTTTAGTTTATTATTTAATGTAATTTCCCGCTCTCTTGTTCAGTTTAGTCGCCCTCGTCTATTTAAACGCACCTGTTCTCTGTCTAGGGGTTTAGTTTTTGTTCTGTTTAGTTGGATTTAAGTTTCCCCAGTTGGGCCTGACTTTTTGTTAATGATTTACGTAATTTAAGCCTTTGTTAAATTACATTTTTATTTGACTTTATTAAATTTAAACATATTTTTTTATACCTTGTCTTTGCCTTTTTTTTGTTTGGTCCACTACAGGTCCTAAGTTCCATATGGGCTCTGCAGTATTCACGCTTACGTCACAAAACCGGAAGAAGTTCTGGTGGAAATGGCCCGGTTTTCTTCATCTAGATGTCACTGTATTTTTGTGGGTAAAATCCATCAGTTGTTCAGGTAGAATCCAAGGCAAAAGGAGAAATTCAATTAGTCAACTGGACACAAGTTTATTTTTTTTTGGTCAAATACGTTCCTCAGCTCATCCAAGTTGCTTCTTCCGTTCTGGTCAGAATGTTGGTGGACATTTCCTTATATTTCCCTGAAGAGACTCTGAAACTACTCTGAAACTAACACACCTACTAGAAACTGTAAACAAGCCTATTCATTTGTGTTTTATAATTTGTCTAACTTAAAAAAAAAATGTTCGGCAGATCAACAGTTCCAACCAGCTGCCTGTAAGTGACAATGAAGACGCGATTAGAGACACGACCCCCATGGAAAACTTTGGCAGGTTGTGAAGACGCCGCTGCTGAATCCACGGTTTTATCACATGCTCAGTGTCCTCGTGTGTTTCCACGTGTTCCGGTAAGCGTGAATAGAGCCTGTTAGGAATCTCATGTGCATCAGGAGCAAGGACGTTCCAGGAAAGCCCAAGTATAACATTAGGGACTAGGCTAGTATCTGTACTAGTGTCTATACTGTCTGTACTTAATAGACAGTATTTTGGCGACACCTGGTGGTCACAGTGCAAACATGACTCCAAACAATAGCAGAGCTTTGTGTGTGTGTGTGTGTGTGTGTGTGTTTGTGTGTGTGTATGTAAAATAGCTTTACAAAACATATCAACTTCTGTCTGTACTTAAAGTTGTTATTTTGTACAGATTGAACAGGCATATCCTTTCTGTCTTCCTGTTCTTTCTGATTTGAGCCTCCGAGTGTGCGGTGGTTCTGACTTGTGTGTAGTTAAAGGTCCTATATGACACAAAATTGATTCTTGAGAGCTTTAAGCCATATTATAATGTTGTCAACTCATCAAAAACATACCTGGAGTTCTATTTTGTTTTGTTTTCGCAAATGTTTATGAATGAAATCCCACAGCTGAAATTATCCAAATGATTTTAGTGAAGGTGTGTGGAGTTTAAAAACACAGTGGAGCACTTCCTGTATCACCACATGACATCACAAGGTGGAACAGAGTGTTTTCAGTTTGAGAGAAGAACTCAGCCGAAATAAACGTGTGAATGAAACAAAACACAACTCCAGGTGCGTTTGTGATGAGGAAACGACATTAGAACAGATCAGAAAACAGCGCAGTATCGGCGCTTGGTGTTGGTTCAGTCCTGTGTGTAATGATATATTGTAATAACAGTGTAATAACAGTGTTGATTCTGACCAGTTTGAGCTCCCCGTTGCCCACGATGGAGCTGAACTCGCTCAGGTCCCTCATGAGGCCATTGAGCACGTCTGCGATCCTCTTCCTCTGCTGCCCGCTCACCTCCTGCATACGGGACAGCTCCGCCTCCAGCTCCATCAGACTCGCCTGCAACAACACAACAAACATACGCCGTTTATACTGGTTCTAGAACGTGGAGATGTCAAACTCTCAGATCTGGAGGGGCAAGAGGCAGTTTTTCCTGTTGATTACATTGCACTTTGTCATGAAATACCATCGGTAAACTCCCAAATATGGAACCTGATCATTTTTAGCACTGACTAGACCCGAGACTGTGCTATATTACGACAAAAATCTTTAGTTGAACATTATTTATTTTAGCTGTCCCCATCTGTATTAAATATATTGGCCTATAGAATGTTGTGATGTCATCTAAAACCCAGAAATACTGCATGTGACGATATCAAAATCCCTCAATACGATATTTTCACGATAAGCATCTCACAGTTCGATATTTATTGTGATATTTTGTGGAGGCTAACACTACTTTTTGCTTTTAAAAGTCTTGGAAAAGCCTTGAAAAGCCTTTGGTACTGGTATAATATGAAGAATTAAGATTTAAAAGTGCTTAAAAACATTTCTTCATGTAATCTGCACTGACAACAGCAAAGCATCATGGTCTATGTAGTTCCCTGTGTTTTTTAGCTATCGCTGCACAATTTATTCACAAAGTGCTTTACAGAATAAGAAAGGCATTAAAATCACAAATAAAGACATTAAAATCACCATAACTGTTAATTTAAGCAAAAAGACTTGTAATTTGATATATTGTGACGCCCTCCGATATAATTGTGAGACTTTTGACGATACGATATTACGATATTACCGTTATTGTTACATCCTTACTAACAATGCTCCTACTGCTGTTATTACTACTTCCAGTTTTACCATTCCTTTTATTAGTCTTTCTACTACTGCAACTATAGGTATAATCGCCTCGCACTACAATAATAAATGACTATACTATTTATTTTTATTTATTTAACACAAGGGGGAACAGTGCATATTAATGAACTGGTTACACAAATGTAAATATGTCAGATTAACCTTGGTCTAATTTCCGTCTGCAGTTTGATGTTACTGAAAACAAAACATAAACACTATTTACAGAGACTATGTACAGTTAGACAGGACAGAACAGTAATATATGTACAGTATAATACTTATTTAAAGAAGCAATAAAAATTCCAGCCCAGGTTTTGTTACTGTCTCAGTAGTGTGATACTGAATTATAGTTTTCACAATTTTATCACTATTTTTGAGTCAAACAAAGCATTACCTCAAGTTATTGAAAAACACAAACTGAACGCTGCGTGTCGTGGCTCTGAAAAAGGCTTGAACACAACTCTTGGGGTGTTTTTTAGAAGTTTAATCTGCAGATTACAGATTATTTATAAAACGAGAGACATAGTGCGAGGCTGTGAGAGGAGAGGAAAGGCGGTGCTTGGACCAGGTTATATAGTTATTATATTATATAGCTGTATATAGCTGAGATATATTTGTATTAATACAGTTCTATATTTTTATTTATATAATTATGCCTTTTTTGACACCAGTCCCTTGCTATTTTTGCTACTATTTAGAATATATTACTCCCATTTATACTTTTGCTTTAATGTGTGGGCTACTGTCCAAATAAGGAGGATCAATAAAGTCTGTAAAAAGAAAATAGAAAATAAAGTGTCTTGTTGTACGTTGGCCTTTAAAATGCAAGGACCTTTAACGTTCTGAAGTAAAGTTATTTTACGTAGACATCGGTTACTGCAGTGATTCTGAAATGATAATGTAACACAGCGTACCATCTTCTGAGCGAGCTGGTCGGCCAGCAGCTGGTTCTGGAGCCCCTTCTCCTCCACCTCTTGGCTCTTCTGGTCGTAGTTGATGGCTAGTTCCTCCAGAGCCTGGAGCACCTCCTTCACCTCGGCTTTAGCACAGTCACTCTCCACCTGCAGACGCCCCAGCTCCGCCTGCACTTTGTCTCCATCACCACGAGACGACGCCAGCAGCTGAGGGACAGGGGAGGATGGGGTTACCATGACAACAAATGTTTATGTGTTAATAATTAGTAGAACCTACCTCATCCTGGTCCAGCATCTGCTGCTTCAGTTTCTCCACCAGCTGACACTGCAGGTTAATCTCATCATCCTAAACGACAGCAGAACAAGGAGAAGGTCAGAGGAGCAGAAGAGCAGAGGATCAGAGGAGCAGAGGAGAGGGTCAGAGGAGCAGAGGAAAGGGTCAGAGGAGCAGAGGAGAGGGTCAGAGGAACAGAGGAGCAGAGCAGAGGATCAGAGGAGCAGAGGAGAGGGTCAGAGGAACAGAGGAGCAGAGGAGAGGGTCAGAGGATCAGAGGAGAGGGTCAGAGGAGTAGAGGAACAGAGTTTCAGATGGAGTAGAGGGGAGCAGACATCTTTACCTTGTCATCCAGTTGCTTGTAGAGTTTGCGTATCTCCTCTTCGTACTTCTGCCTCTCCTCCTCAGAGATACGCACCACGATGGAGGTGGAGTCGTTGTCCAGGAGGGGGCGCTCCTCGATGGTCTCAAAGCGGTTGACCACATCAGCAGTGGTCCTCTCTGTCTCAGGCACGTCTTCTCCTGGAGTAGACCACACATCAGCCATAAGCTCCATGTTTATGGTCATCTTTTTACAATAACAACGTCATAAAAGGATATTTAAGCTGCTGAAGGTTTAAAACAGGGTGGCCAAACTTTTTCCTCGGTGCGTCAAAATAAAACACATCAGCAGGAAATATTTAATTAAATGGAAAAAAAGGAATCATAATATATTTACTTAGGGTCAGTATTTATATTTGTGTATGTGTGGCAGCTGAAACATGTGGGTACAACAACACATAATAAGTATTGAACAAATAAACTGAAGATTAAAAAAACCCAATGGAACCCAATGTGAATTCTGGATCTAAACTCTGGGGACTCTGACTCCTAAAGGCCTAAATGAAAACACTGATCTGAGACCGTTTCTGTGACTCTCCTAAACGTTAACATCATCACTCCAGTCTGTGGCTGTAGAGCGTCTCCAGTAATACTTCCATATCTGTAGTGCTGATGCTAAAATGATGCACTCCTGTTTTTTTTATTTGTATATAAACTGTTCACATTGTAAATATATTTGGCTTTAAAATATTAGTGAATACCTGTTTATACTATCTTTCATAGGATTCCACTGAACAATTGTAATCTCTTAATTTATTTCAAATTCACATTAGTATTCATCACATGTGACTACCTGGGCCTATATATAACAGGTGTGAAACTGAATCCTTCATGTCTGAAAAAGAGTTTAACCCCGAAACGTCGCACTGTGGTGTCATTAAAATAATCCAAAAAACTCCTGTGCGGATCTGTTTTTTCATTTCCCCAGTACAACTCTCCCCTAAACCCCGTCTCCCTCATGAGCCTGTGTAAGTCTGTGTGTGAGATGTTTCTCCTGACCGTTCCTCCAGCGGTTGAGCTCAGCCTCCAGCCTCTGGATGGTCTCCTTCAGTCCCTTGTTCTTCTCCTTCTCCTTCTCGTACTTCCTCTTCCACTGCTCGGCCGTCAGCTCCAGGTTGATGGAGGCAGTGTTCCTGATGGTCTTCGCACTAACACAAGAGCAAATCAATTACACATCCACGGGTTTCAGAAAGATGAAGAATTAGGACTGTTGCCATAGCGACTAATGTAGACTTTGGAGCCGAGTTCCATATTAGGAATAGGAATTTATTTATGGACAAAATAGCAAAATATAAACAGGAACATGTAGAGAGGGTTAATACAAACATTTTAATACCAAAATGACGAGGCTCACTGCAGCAGTTACAGAGAGACTGTGACAATTTTTTTTGGAAACAGAGTCGATGGAGCCGGAAGCGCCCCCCTGTTCACTTCCTATTTAGAACACGGCAGCTAGCAGGTTAGCCATGTCCATTTATATAAACAGTCTATGGCGATTAACAATTTAAAACTAAATCTGATATCTTCTGAACGGTGAAATGTCCTCAAACTGTCCCTGTAACCAAACGCTGAAACCAATGAGCTGGATTTATAATAGACCGTTAATGGAGAATGAGTTAGATTTACCAGTGCTTCTAAGTTTAAGTTGGACTTGACAACAAAACTCCACTCTGGCCTGGCAGTTTTGCAGTTACAGTAACAACAACTAGCATGCTAACAACGTAACAGTATTACTTCCTGGTTTGCGGATTATAAAAACACTTAATAACTAGGTGAAGGCATCATTTTGACCCTATAAGAACTGCTTTTTCTATATATATCTGTACGGGGGCAAAATAAAATTGTACCTCCTCTTTATAAAGCTGTGTGTTGTTACCGTTGTCCAAACATGAGCGTGGACTTGGTCTCCGTGTCGTTGTAGCTGGAAGGAGAGCAGCAGATGAACATGGTGGTTCTACAGTTCCCCCCCAGAGAGTCCTGCAGGATCCTCGTCATCTTACTGTCACGGTACGGCACGTGGGTTTTCTGCAAAGAAAAATATAAGCATGAGTTATCAGATACACACAATAAGAAATATGCATAAACAAGGACTGAAACGGGTCTAAATGAAGACTTGAAGAACAGAACAGAACACAAATCAAAGCATTGTACTTCTTGAGGTCAGTGGTTCCTTCATATCTCCTAAGGTTTTCATTTCTGAATCTGCTCTCAAATTGTCTACATACCTTGCCCTTTTTGAAGCTACTGTTTTAGCCTCATTTTTACAGCTTGTCTTGTCAAAAAACACAAGCAGATGGAGTCCTTATGCCCTCTGCTGGAAACTGTTGTGTATAAGTCAAAATCAGGGCTGACTTTCTTTTGCTAATTTTCTACATCAGTTATCAGGTACACAAAATAAAAAATATATGGATAAACAAGAACTGAACCTGGTCTAAATGAAGACTTAAAGAACAGAACAGAAATCAGAAAATTCCTGGTTCCTGTGGTTCTTTCATATCTCCTGTGTGGTGATGTTACCAGGACTTGACCAAGACTATATCAGGACTAAACCAGGTATCTTGGACTAAGAGCATGTGGCACTTGCACATCAAAATGGAGACTAAACTGGGACTTAAGCCGGAACTAAACCTGGAGTAGAACAGGACTAGAACTAGACCAAGATCAGGGTGAGTTCACATTAGTCCTTATTTGGTCCTAAATTTAGTTATTTTTTTCCTGATGTGGACTTGGATTGTTCCTGTTCAGCCAAAGCAAAAACATCTCCATGGAGAAAAACATTTGACGGACCCTCCAGCAGAAAAGTTACACAATGCACCTTTAAGGACACTGGTAGTAAAGTTGGTCTCACCGTTCCTTCGGCCAGAGCAGAGATGACGTTGCCCAGAGCAGACAGGGACTTGTTGATGTTCTTGGCTTCGTCCAGGACCGACCCGGCAGCTCCAGTTTTGCTCACCTGCACAGCACAGAGGGGCGGAGTCACACAGTTATAGTTTATATCAGTGGCCTATCCACATATGTTGCCATAGCAATTAACTAATTATTCTTTAACATCGTCAAAAATGTCTTCAAAAAATATCTTTAAAGGGCCCATAGTCTGCAATATTCAGATCTACAGTATGTTATAATGTTGTTTCCTCATCACAAACACACCTGGAGTTGTGTTTTGCTTCATTCACACATGTTTAACACTCAAACTCTGCATATTATAAACTGAAAACACTCTATTCCACCTTGTGATGTCATGTGGTAATCTCCACACACCTTCACTAGAATCATTTGGATAATTTCAGCCCTGGAATTGCCGATCTCTACTGAACTAAAGGTAAAAGGAGATGTTCACTTGAAAACTCTTTAAACACTTAATGACATCACAAGCTGGAACAGAGCGTTTTGAGTTTTGTAGCTATCGACAGACTAATAATACAAACTATTTTATGATAAATGATAAAGAATTACTCATCATCCTAATAAAAAGCTCATAACTTTTAACCTGTAAAGAGGAATATGAAACCCATGAACTAAACGGCTTCTGAACACATGCGGATCCCGTTTAGATAACCCTGGCATGTCCGTACCTTCTCGCTTCCAGCCAGATCCACCAGGTAGAGCTTCCCACACAGCTTCTGCTCGGTCTCCACGTGCTCCTGCTTGATGTTGATCAGGAAGATGCTGTGACTCCTGGAGCTGTGTTCGTTCATGTCTGTGGAGGAACAGGAGGAAATATGGTCAAGTATGAGACGTTGACGGGGACGAGGGTCTCACTCTGGTCCTCACACCCACGTCTCAAGAACAAACAGGATCGTCCATTCAGATTTGTTTTGTGACACGTGTGAAACGAAGGAGCTCGTTGGTCACACCTACTACGTTCGTATCAAAACAAATTTGGCTGCTTAAAATGAAAAAAGGAACTGAAAAATGTCTGCAGAATCAAAGAGTGAAGCACTAGAAATGTGATTTTATTTGTAAATGATGGTAATAATAAGACAGAAACAGCTACTTCGCAAACTCCAAAATGCCCAAAATCACTATGTTTAGGCCTGTCACAATAACAATTTTTGAAGTGTGATATACTGCTGAAGTAAGTAAAAGTTTAGACGATAAATTATAATATTGAAACCAAACCATAAAGCAGTGTTCCTGGTTGGCCAATCCACCTTTCAATCACGCCCATCTGAGTTTACCGGTGATAAATGAGTAATAAATACACTTTTTTTTTAATTCTTCTGAAGAAAACATTGCTTTTTTTTGTATTTTTAGGTGGTGAGTCAGATCACATCACATTTCTGAACAACAGCGCCCGCTGAGTGAACTGTAATGTCGATTGTAATGTGTCTGTGTTTGCTGTGTTGTGTTGTTGCTGTGTATGTCAAACAAGCTCTGTGTGCGTGAAAATGAATTTCCTCTTGGGGACAATAAAAAGTCTAAAGTCTATAATAACTCTAACTTTAATATGGTGCTTCCAGAGTCATGGATACCTTATGGAAACACTTGGTTTTATAAAAAGTTATAATACATTCCTTAAAACAAAATTCTAAAACAATAGAATTTTGATTAATAAAAAAAAAACATATGCATTTAATCTTTACTCCAGCGCTTCTTCCCTGGAGTGGAGGGATCTAAAAAGTGGATGTTGTCTTCAAAAGTCCAGGGTCTGTTTGTATCTGAGCAGAGCCGAGGCAGGTCCAGACACTGAGCCCAGAGCCGTGAGTCAGCAGAGGCTCTGGAGCTGCAGTCTGACTCTGCACTTTTACACTTGTGTAGTTACAGGAGAGTGGGAGTCATCACGGCACCGTGGGGCCCCATCGAATAATGATAATTCAATGAAATGAGAGTCAGCCTAAAATAAGCCCGGAAGTGACCACTCAAACTTGGCTTTTTTGTACGTTTAAAGATAAAACTAAACACTTAATCAACTTTTTTTGCTACTAAACTGCTTTTGACATAAAAACAGACAAAAACCTGTCCTGGTCCTGGCTCCGGTGCCCACTGTAATTCCAAGTACTACATGATATCCCTCATGACTGCTCTGATTAAAGCCTGCAGGGGCGGAGTTTGAAGAGTAGATACCTTGAGGAACCACACGTTTGCTTGAGTTCACTTAAAATTTGGTGGGTGCTGAAAGACTAGAATGCTACAACAAATTTAAGGCTGCCACACACTACAGGAGAATTTGCCCGATTTAGGGTGTGATTTGCTTCTACTCGAGTAGGGGGCGCTCCTCATGTGTGTGGTGTCGCTGCTCTGTCATATCGTAACCACCAAACATCAGCAACGCTACGGTAACAGCCGATAAAACAGAGCGTCAGGGGCAGACGGAGTGATGGACACAGAGATTCAAGATACAAACTCAGTAAATAAACTCAGTAAATAATTATTATTCACCTCTCGTAAAGCTGTAAATTTGAACTGCAACATCTCATCCACATTATCCACAGAATTTGTCTTCTTCAAATAATGACCCCAGTCCACAGACCCGCTCTGTTAATCCAGTTTTCTGCGTTCTTTAAAAGTAAAAAGTCCAGAGTGGTTCCTCACGTGTGTCTGTTACATCCACAGCGACGGATCGAGGTGAAGCTGCAGATTAGTGACAGTGACTCTACTTCCTGTGGACTTTATCTCCAGCCTTCTGAGCTTTAAAAATCATGGATCTGAAGTTTTGTACCACATTTCACAAATAATAATAACACTGTTTTGACTTGGATCTAAACTAAAAGTGCAGAACTCTGATCTTTGAACACTTCAGAGTCTCAAAGTGAGTGGTTTTACTGTCGACAGGAAACAGCTGACAGGTGCGCTCACACCTGTGTATCCTGTGGTCTGCAGTCGTATCCCGCTGAAGTCTTTGTGATCGGAGATTTAAAATCTCATCAGATTCTCCTCGTGTCTGTGGTGTGCACTTTTTGCACATTTAAAAATCGTTTAAGACTGAAAAATCCTGTAGTGTGTGGCGGCCTTTAGACTTAAACTTGCTTTGCTTTTGATATCTTTAACATAAAATACTAAATCATTTCACCTAATTGAAATTTTGGTGAAAACCAGAATGTCCCTTCAGAGCTACTGTACAGATGAACAGACAGCTCCAGCTCTGCCTATGTAAGCAGGCTCAAATTTGCCTAAAAAGTTCACGAATCAAATGAAAATTTTGTAAAACTTGACCTGGAAACAACTCACAGCACAACTTCACTGCATAAAAAGGCCAAGTTGACATGTTTGGACATGTTTTGGAGAGATATCAAAATTGTGAATGAGGCACATGGGGCTGTGGTTTGCTTTACTGCTCGGGTGTGATAAGGCACGAACAGTAGCAGAGATGTTGGATTTTTTTTTTTTTGCACCATCAGCTTCTATTTTCATCTCATCCTGGAGCGTTTATGGAAATGTGACGAACAGAAACGTGAAATATTATATAACATCATACAACAGTCACGCTTCACTGACCAATCACAGCCCGCTCCAGTGGAATCGGACTCCAGCGCAGGGATTAAAAAAGACAAAGGAAGGCTGAAAATGCATACACGGTGTCTTTCTTGGTAAATTATTTGACGCAATCTGGTTCTACCTGAACAGAAGAAGAGCTGCAGGACCTACTGATATGAACAGATGTGACTCAGTTCTCCTCAGTGTTTCTTAGAGGTTCCATAATACAATTTTCCAACCTATACGCTCCTGGATGTTTTCTGTAATTTGAGGATCCATAATTTCATTGTCCACAGAATTGGATATTTGGGTTCCACTTATTTCCTCTACCTAAAGTGGTTATTGGTTAGTGGATATTGGATCAGGATCATCAGCCGACAATAGAAATATCCGACTCTTCAGAGGACATGTTAATTTGAGGGTCTGGAATCCTGTTGTCCATGGACTGGAATATTTGGGTACCACTTTTTTCTTCAATCCGAAATGGTTCATCCCAAATCTCAGGCTGGATGTGCTCTTTCATTTGAGGGTCTACAGAACGGAGTACTTGAGTCCCAGTTATGTCTTCAATATAAAGCGGTTCATCCCAAATTGGATCAGGATCTTCAAACTGAGGTATTTGGGCGCCTTTTGTTTTGTCAATAAATACAAAATGGTTCATCCCAGATCTCAGATACTTTCTTTCTCCAAGCATTTAAGTATCTGGGTGCCACATGTTTCGCCAATAAAAAAGCCCATGTTGAGGGTTCCTACAGCTGCAGGCGGTGGTGGAATAACCTCAGTGTTCGTGAGGTGGTTGTCTCCACAGGCCACAGAGGATGCAGGATTCTCTGGCTCTGGTACAGCCTGTGGGATCTGCAGGTTGGGGCTTGTAGGACTCAAATCAGGAACAATAGTGAAGCCTTTAAGAGCTACAGCCATGATTCCACGTGCTCTCTGACTATACTCACTGTCATCTCCAACCAGGTGCTCCATGGTGGTACAGGGCTTCTCTGGGACTGATCCTCCTCTCAGGGTCTGGGTCCAGAAGTCTCTTAATGAGATCTGCAAAGGCCATTCTGTCCCTGTGCTCTGGGGCACCTTCACTTGTACAAAGCCTCCGGAAGTCTAAAGTCTAAAGGTGAAAGCATCGAGCGACTGCATCAAAAGAGCCCTCTTTGAGCACAGTGGCATGAAAAAGTATCTGAACCTTTTGGAATTTCTCACATTTCTGCATGAAATCACCATCAAATGTGATCTGATCTTTTTCAAAATCACACAGATGAAAAAACTTCAACTAAAACCACCCAAACATTTATAAGTTTTCTTATTTTTAATGAGGATAACAAATTGTTTGGTAAAAATTGGTATGAATTGCGCTCAAAGTCTCCTTAGGCAGAAGGTTCAGTTACTTATTCCTCCCCTTTCTGTCACTGTTTTCATGTTATCCTCATTAAAAATATGAAAACCTATAAATGTTTGGGTGGTTTTAGTTAAAGCAGACACTGTTTTTTCCATCTGTGTGATTTTGAAAAAGATCAGATCACATTTGATG
Organism: Taenioides sp. WSHXM2023; assembly: GCA_029959045.1. Lineage (NCBI taxonomy): Eukaryota > Metazoa > Chordata > Actinopteri > Gobiiformes > Gobiidae > Taenioides > Taenioides sp. WSHXM2023. The sequence goes on along the minus strand of CM057086.1, from coordinate 33,357,528 downwards.
GTGATTTTATGCAGAAATGTGAGAAATTCCAAAAGTTTCAAATACTTTTTCATGCCACTGTACGTTTAACATTATGTATTCGCCGTACTTGAAGGGGGTTTCCTTTGCAGGGTTGGGGGGATGTGCTGAATTCATTTTGATTCTTGTGTAAATCAGCTTTGTAGGAAATACAAGCAGTAGATGAGAAATACAAGAGAAAAGCAAGTGACTGAGAGTGTAGCTTCTGCCGTTAACTTCACTAAAATGAGTTGTGTTTTTGTCATGTAACGCTGAGGCATGAGGCCGGTACTAAATCACTCACTGGTCACAGCAACATGGCGGTTGGCTTTGCCCTCGTCGATCACGTCCATGACCTCATCAGGACTGGACACGAAGCGCTCGGTGCAGCCCTACGAAAACACACACAACAGCTGTTTAAATACACGGCTTTACTGTTGAATGAAAATAAAATACACTTGAAATATTCACGGTCATCAGTATTTCCACTTGGTATTTTAGGTATTCAAAAGTGAGGGATAAACAGCAAAAAATGTACTTTCATTCAGTAGTATTTATCTATACTTGACCAGATTTAGTACTTTTTGGTATTATACCACTAAATTTAAGAAAACTAGTATTTTTTCACTTTAACTGAACAAAACTGAGCAAAACTGAGCAGTCATATTATTATGAATTAAGAACTATAAATACTTTTTACCTTAGACTACTCATTTCACTAAAACACTGGGTTTTTATTTTTTGTAGTTTATAATTGTACTTCCTAGTTGGACATGGGCAGTACTATACCACTAAACCAATTATTATATAATTAGAAAAACATGAAAACTGGTCATTTGCACTTTAAATTTTTGTTTTGGGACAATAATTTTAAGATCATAGTTTATTTTTCAGGGTATTGTAATGTTTATAGCAATATTAAGAACACACGGACTGTCAGTGAATGCATCATGAGAAGAGACAGTGGTGACAGCGGCGGGGGGATCTTAGGGGCCCAGAATTTGACCCTTTCCCTATTTATTTATATTAGAGGGGGCCCATGTGAACTGCCTTGCCCCAGGCCCCCAAATTTCTGTCGACGGGCCTGGCTGCGATACTAGAAACCCAGAGTGTATTTTCAAAAATACCCCAAAAAAACCATGGAAACATTATTTTCTTTGACAAACCTTGACGTAGGGGACGCGGTTCTTGTCCTCGTGCACAGACAGGTTGGTCTTGGTCACTGAAACGAGCAGAAGATTCAGTTAGAACAAACCAGCCTCGAACTAATGTAATTACACTTTAACTAAATGAGTTTGATCGTCTCTCACCATCCAAAAGGTCACGGATCTTGTCCATGTAGATCTCAAAGTACGACACCTGCGGAATTGGGGAAAGTCTCACATTAGGGCATTAATACAGGCTGTGTTCACGTTATAGAATCTAATCTTATAATTTCAGATGGAGGACAGTGGTCAGTATAACTTCATGGGCAATCCAAATGAAAAACAAAAATCCACATATGTGAACTTTATCATGTTATTATAACGGAAAAGATCTCAAAATTCACTGTATTAATCTTATAACAATTGTGAATTTGTGTTTGAATATGTCACCACTTGTAAGAATTGTATTGTAGAAATCTATTTTTGCTGACAAAATACGTTGAACTTTATGCCAGTTTTTATTTCTTGTGGATAGGCCCAGTGATTACAGAGATATGAACCAGAAAACAGGTCAAACATCAGTTCAGTTTGAAAGTAAAATAGTCTATTGTTTTTGTGGAAATAGCAGTGGCAGATACAGATGTAAACTACGAATAATATTAATGAACACAACTCAGACCTTGATGTGGAACTCTAGGTTCTCGTCCATGGCAAAGATGTGGTTGAAGATGTCCTCAGCGATACGAGGGATGATGCCCATCTGGTGAGGGTCATGGAGCTTACCCTGAAAGAGAAGCACACGGGAGGATTCAGAAAAACACTGAGGCGCAGTACAGTGGTAAAGTTTACCTCATATCTGTGTCACCAGGTATGTTCAAAAAGTGTTAGATTAATTACAAAAACATTGGATATTATGGCAAGTTGTGATCATTTTGTGTTTTGGTTCTCAAGTCCATTATCCAATCAGAAATCACAGTGAAACCAGTTGGAAATAAACCTAAAAAGATCTGAACGGTCACTGCTTAAACCCCAGCACCTGCAGCCAATCTTGGATCAGTGCTAGTGCAGCTGTTGCAGCTCAGTGAGTGAATTCTGGAGGTCCTGAGCTTCACATGAGGCCTGGTCTGTCCATATACCGAGAATGAGGAAAACTTGAATGTTCCCTCTGTCTGCAGCTCTAAACCAGTAACAGGACAAGGTACTTTTAAGAATTTCCCTCATTATTCTTCCTCGCCATTGAAACAAAACCCTGATCTAGACAAATATTTAGTTTAAATTTGAGTTAGTTGTGCTCTGTGATGGAGCCCCTACCTCCATGGTGTGGGTCTTTCCAGAGGAGGTTTGTCCGTACGCAAAGATGGTGCCATTGTATCCCCCCAACACATCTGAGGAGACACAGAGGACAGAGGACACGTGAAGAGAAGACACTGGGTGGACAGTGGGAGTGGACATGAGTGAGTGTGGGTGGTTGTTTGGATGGGGGTTGCTGGGGGTGTGGGACTGACCTTTGACGATCTGCTTGGCGCTGGTGTTGTAGACCTGCTCCTGGGTGGTGTTGGTGGGGAACACTCTGTCAAACGCGTAGGACTTCCCCTGGACACACAAAATGAAAAAGATATGTTATAGATTTACAGTTTTAATTATTTTTTTTCACCACATTTTGCTATGAAACAACAGCTCATGTGTCATCCCCAGTTTGTCAAATGTCTTTTAAAACAAACCAGTGAGTTCCAATGAAAATGGAAGAGACGTAAACCTTAAGGAGGTTAGTGGAACGTTAATTTTAGACTTAGACAAAACTTTACTGATCCACAAGGGGAATTATTTGGACACAGTAGCTTCACACGTCACAATAGATCATAAAAACAAAGAGAAAACATATTCAAAAAAATGTAGGTTAGCAAAAACGCACCATTTACTGTTTACGCTCTGCATTTGACCCATAATGATGATACCAATGACGAAGATTTCAAATAAATACACTCTCTTTGCCCTCATTCCCCCGTCTATCTCCACTGCAGCAGCCACTAGCTCCAAATTTGTCCAAATAAAGTTAAAAAAAAAATTGCAATATCAACTAATGCAGTAACATCATTAAAGAAGATCTGCTGTGCCTGTATCTGCTCTATAGTTATAATCTATGACACTCGGGGATCATTATGTTATTGTTTACGCACTGACTTCTGCGTTAGAAAAATGGGGTGCCATAGCTGGAAATGACACTAGCGAGCAGTGGATTTTTTAAATTTGTACCAAAAAATTGGAGAAAAAGTATGGAGCAAATGGAGCAATACAATTAAAAATGACTCAAACATGCACGAATCACTACAAATACAACTTCAGGCGAGTAAATGGTGAAAGGAAACAACTATAACATGGGTAAAAGCTCTGAAAAAGTGATTCTGCATAATAGGTCTGTTTTACGAATATATATTATTAAAAAAAAAAAAAACATACCTGGAGATGTGTTTTGTTTCACTGTCATTATGTTCAAAATTAAGCTATAATTGTTTTGCAGTCAGTATTTTCTATACTGTACAAAAACATATAAAACCTTTGAACTATTGACTGAACAACATTATAATTATAATTATTAGGCCCATATTACGCTATTTATATATGTTCTAATGTTGTTTCCTCATCACAAACACACCCGGAGTTGTGTTTTGTTTCATTCACCCATTTAACACACAAACCCTGCAGATTTAGGCTGTGTTTTTCCTATCAGACAGAAAACACTCTGTTCCACCTTGTGATGTCATGTGGTAACACAGGAAGTGCTCCACTGTGTTTTTAAACTCCATACTTTGTGGTCATACCTGCTGGTCAAAGCCGGATCCTGTCAGATTAGCACTTGGATGGGAAACCGCTGGGAAAATCAGGTGCCACAGGGGGGCGCCAGTCGCAAAAACTGTCATTGTGTCCTTAGGCAAGACACTTCCACATTGCCTAGTGTAAAAGTGGTGTGTGTGTGTGTGTGTGTGATGGTGGTGGTCGGAGGAGCTGATGGCGCCGATTATATAAAACTGATCCATTATTATACACCTTAACTAGAATCATTTGGGTCATTTCAGCCCAGGAATTTCAAGTGTCTGCTAAACAAAAGGTAAACACTAACACTTCATGACATCACAAGGTGGAACAGAGCATTCTGAGCTTTGGAGATGTAGACAGACTAATAATAAAGGATTACTCACATGTGAATGAAACAAAACACAACTCCAGGTCTGTTTTTAAGGCGGTAACAACATTATAACTTGTCTTAAAGCTCACAAGAGTAAAAATTGCATAACGTAGGACCTTTAAAACAGCTAAAATGTCTCAAGCTTTACTTTATTGCGATATCTTAAACAGTAATATGTATATCGTATTTCAAAATTTGCTTAAAACACCCAGGATTATTTATTAGCAGCCGGTCTGACAGTCGGTCCATTAGCAGGAGTCACAGTGAGTACTGAGTGCCCCGGGCGTCTGCTTTATGACGTATCGATGTCTCACTTAGCCCGGTCGATAAAGGGGCTAAAGAGGAAACAGGGGGAGCGCAGGGGCTTATGGGAAATGAAGTCATGTCTGCTCTACAGTGTGTGAGCAGATTCTGGCTCATCCTCAGTCTATAGGAAAACAAAAAAGCAAAAATAATATTACCCTGGACCAAGAAATGACTCAAGTAAAAGAAATTAACGTGGAAAACTACAACTCAAGTAACACAAACTTAAAGATGAAATAATACTGACACTGACACATACTTTTACATCACTTATAGCCAGACGTAATATTTTGCTTTAATTTCTCAGTGGGTTTGTGATGTCGTAGGATTTCTTAAATTGGAAAAGATTAATATTGTAACTAAGGGCAATGAAGAAAATTAAGAAAAATGTGAACAGAAATGGGGTTCGTTTTAAGGAATACTGCAAATCATTAAAAACTCTGCCTTTAGACTGACAGACTGAGCCCTCCCTCCCGCTACCTTCTTCTCTCCTCTTTCTCTTCCTCGTCCTCTCTCTCTTTACCTTTTTGATTTTATTTTTCATCATCATTATTATTATTGTCTTTTAACTGTTTGCCTTTATTTAATTTTGATAATATCTGGATTTGATACTTATTATTAAAATGGTGTTTTGTTTTTTTAAATAGGAAAAATGTAAAAAATGTGATTTGTAAATCTTGTATGAATATGTGATTCCTTAATAAAAAATATTGATAAAAAAATTTAATTAAATAATACACGTTTAAATATTCGAATAATTTCATATTGTTAGCAAAAAGCTTGTAGGAAGAGCAATCAAAATAAAAATATTACTCAAGTAAATGGTCGATAAAGGGGCTGATGAGGAAATAGGGGGAGCGCAGGGGGTTATGGGAAATGGAGTCATGTGTATTCTACAGTGTGTGAGCAGATTCTGGCTCATACAAAATAAGATCACATGGTGGATGAGTAAGAAGGTTCCAGGTTGGAACACCGGGCTTTTTTCTGTGGAATTTTGCATGTTCTCCTTGTGTGTGTGGGTTTCCTCTGGGCGTTCCATTTTCCATCATCAACCCAAAACATCCACAACTGGTAAAATCCTCCAGACCTGCCCAAGACCTGCCCAAGACCTGCTCAAGATCTGGAGATGGGTCCCCAGGTGCTACACTGGCCACATTTACATGATGAATTAACTGTTCTGAATTAAATAGTTCAGAATTAAAATATTCTCCTTCAAGTTTACATGGAAATAATAATTCAGAATTGAGGTTTACATGGAAAACACGTTCAATCGGATTTATTTAATTCCGCTCATCGTCTGGGGGTCGGGAAGGGTTCTGATTGGACAGAGACGTCGACCGGAAGAAAACACACACTTCAACTGCTACCGGCTTTTTGTCATCTCGGTTTGTCGTTACGCCGCGGACACAAACGTGATCCAAACTTTTTCCGCAGTCGTTCCGATGATAATTAAGCAGCAGCTGGAGAATTCTATCCTCACACTTTACGTCTGTCGCTGAGGAGGAGAAGGGAAGAGCGTCGGAGAAGGAGGAAGAAGACAAACTGAGTCAACGGCTGCTCCACCTCAGCCCACTCCCACATCCCGCTCACAAATCCAAAGAGCAGTGGATGAAAGTCCGAAGTGGAGCCGGATTGTCCGGATTGAGTCAGAAGGGCACAACGAGCATGTGCCGAACGACAGGAATTATTTTTAAGAAGAATAAACATTTACATGATCGAGGAATAAATTAATTTGGCTTTAAAATCAGAATAAACCATCTACTTAACTTCGGAATTAAGTTTAATTCCGAAAAATCATTTTCATTAGGAATTAAATGTTGGTCTTTTTAATGCGGAATTCATTTTTATTTGGAATTAAATTATTTTTATTCGGAATTAAAGCTCTCATGTAAACGCATTTTGAAGTGCGATATATATTTGTTAAAGGTGCACTGTGTAACTTTTGGTTGGGGGTCCATCACCTGCTTGTTTCTATGGATATGTCATTGCTCCACCTAAAATGTTCCACAGTGTGACATTAAACAGCTCTACTTTACATTTATTAAATTACAGCTGGTTTTAGAGCTCAAAAATACCTAGAAAAACAGACATTCTGACTGTGAGCGGGGTCGCCTCTCCACAGATCTGACCTGGAACTTGGTCTGGTTTGGTCTCCATGACGATAGAAAGGTTTAATGCCATACTGTGGAACATTCCAGACAAAGCAAGAACATCTGCTTCGGGAAAAGGATTTAACGGACCCTCCACAAGAAAAGTTACACAATTCACCTTGGAGTGAGGAATAACGAAATCGCTGATCAAAATGAACACAGTTTTGAAGAGGGAAAAACATGAAAAACAAAACGAGAATTCTAATTATCAGTGAGTGTCGAAGTCGTAAATGTGAACAGTCCCTCCTCTGTAGTAAAAGCCAGTGTAGTGTTCTGTCTGAGTGCACAGTAAAAGTGCAGCACACCAGACTTTTAAAACAGGATTCTGCGTTACACTGTTTACACTGGACCACAGAGGCACATTAAAGCCGCACTGTGTCACTTTTCTGATAAAAGGGATGTCATTGCTTTGTCTGGAGTGTTGCGCTGTTTGTCAAACAGCAGAATTAAACAAAACCAAGGATTATACGGTAGGTAGATCCACGGGTTTCTGAAAGATGAAGAATTTGGAATGTTGTCATAGAGATTAACGTCGCAAAGGAAAAATACAATTCTCTCAATTCTCCTTTGCGATGGATCCTACCTGGACGACAGGGATTACACAAACACAAAACATTTAAAACAAAATGTCTTATCCTTTGAATGGGAAAAAAGTCAGAAAGCTTAAAGCATAAATAGTTTAAATCAATTTTTTAAAATACTTGATTATAAAAGTTAATTTGAAGTATGAACTAAACATCAGAAATTCGCCAAGTCTAAACCAGGTCTCTATAGCAACGCCAAACTAGAACCAGGGACTAAAATAGAACTAAACCAGGTCTATTTAGCAACTCAAAACAAGAACCAAGGACTAAAACAGAACTAAACCAGGTCTCTGTACCAACTCCAAACTAAAACCAGGGACTAAAACAGAACTAAACCAACCAAGCAACTCCAAACTAAAATACTTGATTATAAAAGTTAATTTGAAGTATGAACTAAACATCAGGAATTCGCCAAGTCTAAACCAGGTCTGAACCAAGTCTGAACAAGGACTAAACAGGGTGTACACTGAGGCAGCACAATTACTTATTTTCAAATCGAAATTGCAATTTGAAATGGACGCCATAAGCAAATCGCAAAAGCTGCAGTTTTTGAAGTACCAGAATTTCCTCCACAAACAACAAAATCTCCATTTCAGATCTGTACAAATGTGATTCTAGTGTTATAATAATAATAATAATACATTAGTCTTATATCGAGCTCAAAGCCGATTTATTATTCTGCATTATTCATTTACTCCACTCTTGGTAGTGGAAATCTACTAATGTAGTCACAGCTGCCCTGGGGCAGACTGACAGAAGTGAGGCTACCAATTTACGGTCTTGCCTAAGGACACAACAACATTTTTTTTACACTGGCGCCTCACCGTGGCACCTGTAATTCCCAGGAGTCTCCAGTTTTAAACCAGCAACTCCAAACTAGAACCAGGGACTAAGGGTGCTTTCACACTGACAGCATTTGGTGCGCACCAAATGGCCCATTCGAACCAAAAGTTCTTAGTTCGGTTCGTTTTCGTTAGTGTGAATGCAATCTCGGTACTTTGGTGCGCACCAAATCAACCGGTCCGAGACCGATAAAAAGGGGTGGTCTCGGATCGCTTTATCTGCCCTACTTTGGTACGGTTCATCTGGTGTGAAAGCAACCAAACCAAATTGGACGGAACCGAATGCATTAGGGTATCAGATCACTTCCTGTTTCTGTTTACTCGGTCGCGATGAAGGGGCACTCAAGCGACCAAATGATAATTCAGGAGGAGGGCACGTCTCTTCTCCCTGAAGAGGCGTGCAATGCGCCGTCGGCGAGTCGAATAACTTATAAGTTGTCTTTGGAGTCGCAGCCGCGAAACATGTTCGAAATTAAGTACGTGCAGAAAATTACCTACACGTACAAAATAATGTATGATGATCAGCGCCAGGAGCGCAAGGCAAAGCTGTTCGTCTATGGTGATCGAAAGTGGCGCGTTTTTTAGTCCGGTTCCGGTGACGATGGTCTTCGCGGTCTGTTTTGGTTCGTTTAGAACTCTGCATATGTGAAAGCAAACCGTACCCACGTCTGTTTGCTACATTGGAACATTTTTCTGACTAGTGCGGACCAAAGCAATCGAACCATAGGTGTGAAAGCGCCCTAAAACAGAACTAAACCAGGTCTATTTAGCAAGTCCAAATAAGAACCGAGGATTAAAACATGACTAAACCAGGTCTCTGTAGCAACTCCAAACTAGAACCAGGACTAAACCAGGACTAAACCAGGTCTCTGTCCACCTTATTTTGTCCTGCCCACTTTTGTCTCTAAACGCTCCTGAACAGCAAATTCCGGAATAAGATGGATAACAACTCCAAACTAGAACTGAGGACTAAAACAGAACTAAACCAGGTCTCCATAACAACTCCAAACTAGAACTGAGGACTAAAACAGAACTAAACCAGGTCTCCATAACAACTCCAAACTAGAACTGAGGACTAAAACAGAACTAAACCAGGTCTCCATAACAACTCGAAACTAGAACCAAAGACTAAAACAGAACTAAACCAGGTCTCTATAGCAACTCCAAACAAGAACCAGGGACTAAAAATAAAAGACTAGACCACAATGTAAAACTACAGATACCAAGACCATTGAGATAAACCGATTATAACAAACCATGAGGTCACGCTCCAGTCTGATACAGATCTACACGTCGCCTAGCAACAACAGACACCAAATCTAATCAAAACTAATTAACCAAATAATGAGCTAATGGATTCTGTTCACACAAGGACCTGACACACACACGAGAGAAAGAGACACCGCGTACACACAAACGTTTCTTGAGCTCAAAGACAAAGATTCAAAGTGGGATTTGGTCGTATCTAGTTCATTCCATATCGTCACATTTCCTTGTCTCCATAGAAATGTTATGGCTTTGCCTGAAATGCTCCGTAGTATGGCATTAAACTTATTTATCTCGCATGTGTCCAGTTCCAGGTCATCGCAAAAAACAACACTGAACATCAGGCTTCCTACTGTACAGCTCCGCCCAGTAACCCACTTGTTTCCATGGAGACAGATAATTTCAATACCATACTGACCAAGAATGGATTAGATTATGGACCCAGAAAAGTTACATAGTGCAACATTAACAATCAAACACTAAGTATTCACACGTCACAATATTATAATAACAAAGAGTAAATAAAAGATATAAATAGTAATAATAAATTCTAAATAAGTAGCAAAAAAGACAAGAGACTGTGTCAAATAAGACATAATGTAATAATATAAATAAAAATAATATAATAATATAATATATATACACATAATGTAATAATATAAATTGTAATTATATAAATTATATGTACAAGTCAAAATAAAATAGAAAAATAAATAATAAAAAATAAAAAAGGAAGACAAAAATGAAAAATGATATGATGACTGACGGGACAGGGTTATCTGCCACATAAGGCTGAGTTGTTGTACAGTTGTAGGGAGTATTATCTGTTACATAAGGGTGAGTTGTTGTACAGTTGTAGGGAGTATTATCTGTTACATAAGGGTGAGTTGTTGTACAGTTGTAGGGAGTATTATCTGTTACATAAGTCTGAGTTGTTGTACAATTGTAGGGAGTATTATCTGTTACATAAGGGTGAGTTGTTGTACAGTTGTCGGGAGTATTATCTGTTACATAAGTCTGAGTTGTTGTACAGTTGTAGGGAGTATTATCTGTTACATAAGGCTGAGTTATTGTACAGTTGTAGGGAGTATTATCTGTTACATAAGTCTGAGTTGTTGTACAGTTGTAGGGAGTATTATCTGTTACATAAGGCTGAGTTGTTGTACAGTTGTAGGGAGTATTATCTGTTACATAAGTCTGAGTTGTTGTACAGTTGTAGGGAGTATTATCTGTTACATAAGGCTGAGTTGTTGTACAGTTGTACAGAACAGTATATTTTGGGGCTCAGTATTTATCATTCGCCCTGTTTCTTAGCAAAAGTGGGGAGATTTTTGTTGTTTTTGTTGTAATATGATAAATAAGTGATTTCTGTGGATAAATATTAGTTCACTCTGACATTTATTTGTTGCAGCTCAGACCTTTTAATGATCCTGTCTGTTTGAAAAATGTGTTTATGGGGATTATCCTGCTTTATTTTGATTGTGTCAGTGGCATGAAGTAGTCACAATATACCACGCTTCAAAAATGATTATGAAGTGAATAAATAACGCTGTAAAATGCTCTGAGTGTCTTGAAAGGCTCTGTAGGAATCCAGTTGTTAATTAAATATATATGAAATCAATTAATTAGGAAACATGACACACAATCGCTCAAATATTCCTCATCCCTGCCTTTTTGTTTTTATTTATTTTCTGAAACAGTTCATACTTCTGCAGAGGTGTTAAGTTTGGGAGGAGAAAGTAGGTCCGTGCAGGTTCCTGAGGCGTGAGAAGGTCACAGCTCGGGACCTTATCGCCACAGGAAGTCCCCACAGACGCGCCATCAGACAAGATCAGCGTTACGCCACCCGCCGCCACGCCCGCCATCGTGGAAATCTATACATCTCCACTAATGAGCTCGACAGATCCCGGTGCTGACGCTCCGATGACGCCACCACAGTGAGAGCAGGAAAAATGTATGGATCTGATGATTTGATAAACAACACAGTTTCTATTTTGGCTTCGTGTCCTACTTGCAGAGAGGCGGAGTAAAAGTGAATATAGTACTGTTACGTTATAATAATATTACTCAAGTAGTAGTAGTAGTACAAAGTAGTGATCCAAGACATGAGTAAGAGTGGAAAAACTGTCTGGACGTAACATCTGATTTAAAATTTGAAGTCAAAAGTTCGATATTACACAAAACTGACTCTTTAAGCTTTAAGTCATGTTATAATGTTGTTATTTCCTCAAAAACACACCTGGAGTTGTGTTTTGTTTCATTCACATGTTTGAGTAATCCTTTATTATTAGTCTGTCTACATCTCCAAACCTCAAAATGCTCTGTTCCACCTTGTGATGTCATGAAGTGGTAGTTTTCAAGTTAACAGCTCCCTTTACCTTTTGTTCAGTAGAGATCGGCAATTCCAGGGCTGAAACCATCCGAATCATTCTACTGAGGTTGTACAGGTTATAAAAACACATGAGCACTTCCTGTATTACCACATTACCATAAAAAAACTCTAAATCTGCAGGTTTGTGTGTTAAACGTGTGTGAATGAAACAAAACACAACTCCAGGTCTGTTTGTGACGAGGAAACAACATTAGAACAGATCAGAAAACAGCGTAACACGGACCGGAATAATAGTTTGAATAATGTATCGGCTATTTATGTAAAACAAGTTACAACTCCCACTAGGAAAGGGAAAGTGCTCCGTCAGCAGGTGATAAAAACATCGGCTAAATGCTGAAACTGATTAACTGCGCCGTCGTTTCGAGGATCTAAGCTTGAATAAAACTCCGGTGGCTCATTCTAACCTGTTGTAAACGCGTAATTACTCCCTGTTCCAGAAGGTTCAGTCTGTAACTTTCTGGAGGTGGCACGTTTCCATGGAAATAGAAACTAAAAACCAACAATTTGGAAGATTCTAACTAACAGGTAAAGGTTTTTCAGTAAACACGACCTCCAAAATGAGAAAACATGCTTTCATTTTAGTCTATAAAGTTTCATAGTGGAGCTTTAACAAAAATGAAGCTACAAATTGGAATTTCCTGGGTAAAAATGTCAGCAAATGAAAATGCAAAGTCTCCAGTTTGAATTTATACAAAACAGACGATATGTGAAGAACAATTAACGTAAAATAAATTTGTTAATGTTCTCTCCCCAGACTCTGACGATACTCGCACTTTTCCAACTTGTCTTTTGTCTTTCCTGATTTCCAGACACGGATGAACAAAGTCTGTTTATAAACTCATTATGTTCCACTCCAGAACGTAAAGGGTCTACTGACGAGGAATAAAAGGGTTTAAGTAGGATTTCCCAAATACTGCAGATGATTGTGCACTTAAACCTGCAGATCAGAAAAGTGTCTCTTGTTGCCAGATTGAGTGAGTCTGCATTTCTGAAACGGGAAGATAGAGTTTCACTGTGGACAGCTTCAGCTCAGAGTCCATTTTGTACTGAGAAATGTGCGTATTTCTCCCCTGCTGTAATGAGTTTAACAGAGAACTATAACTGTAACTGTAGAACTATAACTATAACCATAACTAGTACAGACTGTGAGGGGTTTACAGATACCGGAGGGCCCATGTGGAGACTAGAGCCACACTCTTTTGTAGTCCAAGTCTAAACCAGAACTAGACCAGGTCCTAACCAGGTTTGAACCAGGACTAATTCAGGAGCGAACCAGGGCTAAAGTAGGTCTGAACCAGAGCTAAACCAGGACTAAACCAGGTCTGAACCAGGTCTGAACCAGGACTAAACCAGGACAAGAACCATGAAGCAGGACTAAACCAGGAATAAACCAGGTCTGAACCAGGTATGATCCAGGACTAAAACAGGTCTAAACTGGGGCCAGACCAGACTGGACTGAGACCTGCACTGGATCTAAACCAGGAGTAAACCCCAAATCAGATGACTAAAATAACAGATAATTAAACGAAATAAACCAGGTCTATACGTTATGCTATTTTCATTATTTTCCAGCCCAACCCAAAATAAGGAAATAGACCTAAAACTATTCGTAATTTGACCTCTTTGTTGCCATATCTGATAAAACAAAAGTCCATATTATTACCAAGAAACACTCTATGATATATTTGGTTTAAAAAATACATTAAAATAGCGAACATCCTTGAACCTTTTTACCTTTGTGGTTAAACCTGCCATGCTAATTATGATATTGTTCAATTCAAAGTCATAGGCCTTACATTTAAATGGCTTTACTGGGGTTATCCTGTTCCAGAGGTGGATATAATAGCTATATTTGTCTTAAAAACACATTAAAATCAAAATATCATATATAATTTAATATATGAAAGCTGGAACAGTATTTATACAGTATGTTGGGAGCTTAATATGGCCCACTTATGGTGTGCACATTTTATGTTAGTTTAGTTAGTTTTATTTGAGCTGTAGAAATAAGAAATGTTGAAATAAGTAGAATCATTTCTTCGATTTATAAATACTACTGTTTCATTCATTTATATATGTATTTTTTTATTTGATTACAGTTATAGGCCAACATTTGGAGTTTTTTAGTGGGGTTATTCTGCTTCATAGCGCGAGTATTAGTAGCAGTTCCAATACGATGGTTTATCAAGGTATTTTAAAGTAGCTGTAGTGTATTTGCACTTCAGAATATGTTATTATGACTGTTCTTAAAAACGTAATCCGTATATTCCCACACCCTCAGTCCACACGGATGAGTCCGGCGTCTGCTGATTTATTGATGAGGAGACTGAGGTTGGCCTGCTGCTAAAACAATGACATTACGCGTGATTTTGGCCCGTTTTGCACTTACCCCAATGATGACAGTGTCGTCTCCTTGGAACTTGGCGATGAACTGGTCCCCTCGTATGATCTCCGACTGGTTTAGCGGACGAAAGCGACACAGCACTTTAATATTGCACTCCGATACGATGTCGGCCATGGCGCAGGCTCAGGATGCTGCTGCTGCTGTTGCTACACGAGAATCGGATGCGGACAAGGAGGAGGCCCGAAGACGCGAAGACGCAAAGACGCAAGCCGAAAAAAGCGAACGAAAATTCCGCTGACACGCGTTGGTTTCCCTCGGTAAACGAACGAGGGCGCGCTGGTTTGTTTGATTTGGCTTCTTTTAGCGGTAAATCCTCGTTAATGCGCAGGTGTTGGATGTTGTCGCAGTGACGTGCTGTTGAAATTCAAAGCGATTTCGCAAATTTCGAAGCGATAAACCTACATAGTTGATTGAATGCGTGCGTAATTTGGCGTCCGGGCGCGCGTAAAGGTCCGTGGTGGTTTTTGGAGCGGTTTTTGGAGGAGGTAACGCGGTGATGGCACAGCTGAAGGACGGTCAGGGATGCTGGAGGCTCTGATATGCTGATGGTGTGTCGGTGGGGTCAGTTTTGGCACGATGCTGCGCCCTCTGTCGGTGGAGAGGGGAAGGGCGTGGTCCGCATCCCCGGCTGTTAAAGTGGTACCCACCGCAGCATCCTCCTTCAGCTCCTCCGCCCGCTCAGAGCACCAGGGACCGGGGAAACGAGGGCCCCGTGCTGCCGCTGTTGCATCACTTCCGTGTTTGTGTTTGAGTCATGGTGGTCTCATCTTTTGTTGGCTGAGAGATGGAGGCAAGAATCATTGTTTTATTATTAAACTTCCCATTCTTTGTCTCGTTTAGAAGCTTAGTACAGATTCATAACCATGGTAAAAGCATAGAAATTGTATTTCTTCATGTGTAGAATATTTAATTGTGTCTATATTAAAGTGATGGTATGACTTTCTGCATGATTCCATGGAAATAGAACCATACTTCGGAACATCCTCCAGGTAGATCCAGGTTTTATGCTTAGACTGGATAAAAAAGTGGACTAAGGGAGCGTGACAGTGTTCAGCTCCAGTCAAATGAAGCTCACCGGACTAGAAGTTATATGGACAAGTTTCCATATTAGGAATAGGAAATTTACGGACAAAATAGTGAAATTAAAAGTCAGGATCATGTAGAGCGGGTTAATACAAACATTTTAAGACTAAAATGACAAGGCTCAGAGCAGCAGTTACAGAGAGAGGGGAGAACATTTTTCGGTGTAAAGTCGATTGGAGTCGATGGAGCCGGATGCGCCCCCATGTTCACTTCCTATTTGGAATGTGGCAGCTTGAGGGTTTAGCTTTGTCCATTACAGTTTATAGTTTTATGTCAGAGTGTTGAAGTATTTAAATAGAAACAAGCAGGAGGCGGCCCTCTGTAGGTTAAACAAGTGATTTTAGCATAATAAACACATCTATAAGGGAAAGAAAAACATGCTGTTATTTAGGGCTATTTTGGGGCTAAAAAAGTTACATACTAGGACTTTACATCTGTAAGTTTGATCTGTAAGGACTTTACATCTGATGTTCGCTCCACTCTCCTCCGCTCACCTGTCCTTTGTTCAGAATCACCGGTGCTCTCTGCTCTTCTTCTGTCAGGACAAAGCTGGAACACATCAGGCTGTAGTGACGTAAGAAGCACCTAGTGGTGATACGTGAGAACACGACAAGGGCAGGTTATACAGTCCAATTACAGATGGCAGCTTTATAGTG
Organism: Taenioides sp. WSHXM2023; assembly: GCA_029959045.1. Classification (NCBI taxonomy): domain Eukaryota; kingdom Metazoa; phylum Chordata; class Actinopteri; order Gobiiformes; family Gobiidae; genus Taenioides; species Taenioides sp. WSHXM2023. The sequence continues at coordinate 33,341,522 of CM057086.1, read as the reverse complement.
TCAGTATAACATATTCAGTGGAGAAATAATACTCCACTCCACATACTTGAGTAAAAAACAAATCTTTTACTTGGTGGTACTTGGTATGAAAAATTTCAGAGTCACTGATGTAACTTCTAACAGTTGAAATGACTTTAATATGTGTCTTAAATGACAAACCTTTGTGTTATAGAACTATTATTTGGGGCAATATGGTCAGTTCATATATGTATTTACTTTCTGCATATGTAACATACTTGTAGATTTATTTCAGACATGTTTTCTGTAAATATTTTAATATTAAATAAGAAAAGAAAACTCCCATATAAAAGAAAGCTACAGTCCACAATTTAATGGTCTTTTGAAACATAAACATTGAAAGAAATGGGTCAATGAGAAAAATACTTTTCCCAGAAAATTCACAATTCATCGTTTTGTGTTTGTCTCTAACAATATAAAATCAAAATAAAACACATTAACTGTACATATGTACACATCTCAAAGTGTAGAAATTGCATAATTGCCTTCTTTTTCACTTTTTCTCTCTATTGATTTAAATACAGGACTGAGGGTGCGGGGGTCAGGGGTCAGGGGTCAGAGGGAGGACTAACTATGGGCTGTGCTTCTACGGCCACGGCTTCATTCACACAACACGACAGACGTGATCCAGATGAGACACAAGGCTTCAGCCACTGCTCAGTCCGACTACAGGAGATTCAGTTCAGCTTTACACTCAGTTCTTTTATTAAAATACTAATAACCATAATGCTTTGCTGCTTCATATTCCTTCTCTCACATGTTCAGAGCACCACTTTATTCCTCAGACACAGACTTTATATCCGTCATGTTATAAAAGATGCATTTCCCTATTTTAAATCTTAACCATATCGAGACGATTTGTATCTTTCGTTTTACTGTCTGACGGTTTCTTTACATTTGGTAGTAATTATGGACTTTTTAAAACAACTCTTCTCTTCGAAAACATCCCGTAAACATGTTTGCAAACCGTTGAAATCTCAGTAGTCGGAGTGAGCAGTGTTTTGGACATTAGCACATGGGTCTAGTTTGAGGTGGGAGCGCAGAACAACACGGTGGAAGGACACACAAATGTTCACAGCATCAGAGACGACTGCCTGTTCACCGCCACAGAAATACACACACCTGCACATTATCAAGTACTGGTCTGAATAGTTGGGATGTGGTTGGTTGAGGTACAGAGTTTCTGAAATGTCACTGAAAAAGAATTGCTCAAGTATTCTTAAAGTGCATATGACAAGTTGGAATAATCACTAAAACACGGCAAGATCTTAAGTGTTGACCTAATTTTTCTGTATTTTTTTTTTGTAATTTTACTTACAAAAAAAAAGAAAAAAAAAAAAGACAATCATGATCCCCCCCATCTCGATTTTTGATTCGATCTTCTTCCATCTTATTAAAAACACACAGGTGGATTTCAGGCATAAAGAGCAGGGTGTCAGGATCACTACAGTTTTTATTTTGTGTTGAAAGGTCTGATAATTACGGAGAAATCCACATTTAAAGTTTGGAATGAATTTGTAGAATATATTGAGCCTAAATGCATAAGCGCGTTACCGTTAGCGACAGAAACGTGTGCGACGTCTGTGCGCTACACAAGGGCTTAAGTTTCACTCATAAACGGTGAGAAAAATACTCGTTTACTTTCTGTAACTTGGATTATAAAGATGAGAAGCAGTAGAGAAAAAGGAGAAAAGGTGAAGAACTGCGGCTGGATCAGAGAGGGAGGGGCGTTCAGACAACACCACACACACACACACACACACACACACACACACACACACACAGACTCACACAGACGGACACACACACACACGCATTATTCAATTTTTGGCACCGCCCTGGGAGAGAGGCTCTGGCTCCAATTGTATTTTTCACTTGGAGCCAGAGTCGATGGAGCCGGGAACACTCCCACACTCACTTCCTCTTTGGAACGCAGCTGTTCGAGGCTTCGCTCTGTCCATTTACAGTCCATGATTAGAACTCAGCACTACTTCCTGTATTTTTGTCCTTTCTATAGCAACTTTTCCCCACAAATTGCCATTTAACTGATGTAAAACTATGATAAATATTGGCCACGGGTTTTATTCCATCAAACCAAGACATGATTAGAAAAACAACATAAAAACCTGACATATGCACTTTAAAATGACCAGATAGTAGCACCAGGGAAACTGTATCCCATTTTTTTTATTCAAATACTTTTCAATATTTTCTTTTTATGCATGATCGATCCTGTCAGTTTAAAGGTTCACTACGTAACTTTTCTGTCTCTGCATTGTGATTGTGATTAGATTTGGATTTATGTTTTAATAATATGAACTCTGAACAAAACCTATTTTAAACACATCCAGAAGAATTGACAAAAAGACTAAAATGTGAACTGCCAACTAATACAAGAATCACATTTCAGCTCATTTTTGTACAGATCGTTTTTTTTGTGTGCAGAATCAGGAGATTTTGCCGTTTGTGGAGGAAATTAAACTAAAAACTGCTGCTTTGAGATTTGCTAATTACGTCAGTTCAAATTGTGAGTCATATCCCGACCCGATGAAGCAATAACATTTTATGGACACAAGCAAATGGTGGATCCCCAGCAGAAATGTTACATAGTGTAGCTTTAAACTATCCATAACATCATCAACATCAAAAACTATTAGCTGGACTATTAGCTTTGCCAACCACATGCCAAATTATTCGAGAAAAATCTGCATTAAGATGTCCTGAAAACTGTTAACATGATTACATCTTCATAAATGTTCGCAAATTAGTGAAAAACAAAATGGAGTAACTGTTTTCATGCTGTAAACCTTATTTGAACAGTACAAAATCTCAGCTCTGGGTGAATGGGTCCGATGGTCCTGTTCTGACAGTTACACACACAGACACACACACATACACACACGTCTCGCACGCACACAGACGCACACACACACAGGTTTGTTCAAGTACAGGGCGCCGTCCTAACTCACAGTAACACTACTAAAACAGTACTGGTTTGACACAACGCCACGCAAGAAAACGGCTGCCAACGGAGAGGGAAGGACTATGAAGTATTATTATTTGTGTTAAATAACGAAGGACTGTTAGTATCACTCAGATGTAGCACATTTTAATGGTTTGTTCTGAAATTGGACCAGGTTCTTTACGCCTAAATCCAATATTTTAAAGGTGGGGAATTACCAAAGACTGTATAAAAAAGCGGAAATTATTTATAGTCAAAATAGAGGACTAAAAACCCCAGGATCATGTAGAGCGGGTTAGTTTGAACATTTTAAGGCCAAAATGACGAGGCTCACAGAGAGAGGGGCGACGATTTTTCAATGTAAAGCCAACTAGCGACAGTCGATGGAGCCAGAAGTGAAGCCATGTTCACTTCCAGCTAGCGGGTTAGCTGTGTTCATTTATATATCATCTTTGGGTATTAAGTGCTAGCGTAGAGCATATTTAGATCACCATGTTAGCTTTTGCCGTTTTGAAAATGCTATATTCACCAAAAGTAACTTAAGTAACTCCCCCTTCAGAGCGCCTAAGTCACTCCCCCTTCAGAGCGCCTAAGTCACTCCCCCCTTCAGAGCGCCTAAGTCACTCCCCCTTCAGAGCGCCTAAGTCACTCCCCCCTTCAGAGCGCCACCACAACACAATCAGCGTAAACCTGCTAATGAAACTTCTGCACATCATATTAGGTTTGTATATTGAGCGCAGGAGCATGGGTGACGTAGGCTTGTGGGCGGAGCCTTGTACAGAATCGTACTGCAAAACCGTAAGGAGGGTTTGAGCAGGGCCAGGGAGAGATCGCTAGATTACTCAAACATGCATGGATGACTTATAAAACCTCTTCAGGCATGTTTTTGATGAGGGAACGTTATAACATGGCAGAACGCTCCCAAAAGGTCGCATTCCATCTTTTATTTCTACCTGGAAAAAAGTGAAAATCTGTTTTTGATATCACCCTGACCAAGTTTGTATCAAGAGACCTAACTGGAATAAAACAGGGGCGTAACTAAAAATATTTTATACTATTTTAGGAGTCATCTTTCTTCTGCGATTATTATTATTATTTTTTTTAATTGTACATACATTTTTTACCCAAATTTTTAACCAGATAAAAAGGTAGAAACTATTTATTTCTTTCATGTTGATGACGTTAATCAGTGGTATTTTGACAGGGGATTAGTTGAAATAATTCCTGTTGGTCACTGCAGAATAGGATTGTGAAAAGTATAGAAAATCAGATACGACTCGATACTTAAACTGGTATCGGAATTAGATCCTCATTTATAAAGATCTGGAGCTGTATCAAAACAATGGAACACTATGGAACCTACCGGGACCACTGAGGAATTACAACTTCTTTTGTCTATATAAGGAATTTTTATCGTCATTGTGGTGTCGGAATCAGTATTAAGTATCAAAATACAGTTTTACAATTTCAGTATCAGGACAACACTAATGCAGGCTTAAAGAAAACATGATCAAAATCTAGAGAACTATAACTTATCATTATTATGTGACTTTAGAACGCATAATTAAACAGTATAATGACCTCTTTTCTGTTGGCAGCGATTCTCTTGCGTAAAACTAACCACCAAAACCCAACTGACCTACACCACTATCCATCGCTCTTCTACACCTCCAAGAATCCTTCGTTTTTCACACCATTTCATACTAAAACCTACCTAACTCGTCTTTTTGCTCAGAGTGGTTGCAGTGACAGCGGTTGGCATGACACAGTTACTAGTGCAGTTCAAAAAGTGGTGATTGTGGCAGAGTGGGCGGGGAAAAGGAGAAGTGGGCGGAGGAAAAGAAGGAATGGGCGGGGGGAAAAGGAGATGGAGCGACCAGTCACTGCCTCTGGGACCGGGTGCCTCGTCTCCTTCGGCCTCGGACTGACCTATCGGACTTCAGAAGCGCCGTCTGCAAAATCACACAGGAGAAAAAGTCGGGGTAAGAGTTTATACTTGAGATATTAAAGAGGGGGTATTATATTACATTTCTGTGGGGTATTAAAGGGCCCTTATTACATTCACACATATTTAACACACAAACCCTGCAGATTTAGGCCGAGTTCTTCTCTCAAACAGGAAACACTGCCATGTGGTAATACAGGAAGTGCTCCACAACCTTCACTAGAATCATTTGGATCATTTCAGCACTGGAATTGCCGATCTCTACTGATCTAAAGGTAAAAGGTAACTTAACTTAAAACACAAGGTGGAACGGAGCATTTTGAGCTTTGGAGATGTAGACAGACTAATAATAAAGAGTTACTCAAACGTGTTAATGAAAAAAAACAGAACTCCAAGTCTGTTTTTGATGAGGAAACAATATTATAACACAACGTAAAGCACAAGAGTCAGTTCAGTGTAATATCGGACCTTTAACTGCTAACACATAACATAACTGTATTTAGATCAGCTTGTTAGCTTTTATTTTTATGAAAATGTTTTATTATATTATTGTCTAACCCAAACTGCACTCACAAGACCACAACTGCAGGGGGAGTTCATGCAAAAACAACTACTTATACAGAATTATGTGCCTAATCTGCCTTTTTACAATTCCAAAAATCCCAAATCTCCAACTAACTCCCTCCTTCTGCTGTTGTCCCATATAAATCCTTATAATTTTCACAAAATAGTCGACTAATACACATTTTGGTTGACTAAGACTCTGTCGGCCGATTAATTAGCCCTAAAGCAAATAAATAAATAAATAAATAAATAATGACACCAGAAACATAAAATCACACACAAATAGAAAAACAATATTACCAGATCTGTTGTTTTATGGTCTACTCTTTTTTTTTTTTTTTTTTTTAAACACACCAGTCAAAGGTTTGGACACACTATCTCATTACATGTTTTAGTTTTATGTTTACTACTTTAGTCACTGTAGCTACAAACTGCAGGCATCGAGGATATAAACAAAGAAGTATGGAATTATGTGGCAAAGAAAAAAAGTTACATCACTATAAATATATTTTACTTTTTAGACTTCCTCACAGTTGCCACCCTTTTCTTTACGTGTGCGAGCAATGATCAAGGCAAAGTGTAAAGGCTGAACACTCTCCAGTTTAAAACATGTTTGGAGTTATTTCAGAGTTTGTCATTTACTGCATTCCATGTGTTCATTGATAATCTACAATCTAAATAGTGATTGAAAAAAAGAAAAAACATTGAAAGAAAAGGTGAGTCTAAACTTGACTGGTACTGTATACATGAACATTTTGAGTCAATACCACAAAAACTCTGAAACAAATATTGATGCCAGAAACATGAGGAAATCATCACAAAGAAGAACTTGGCCCGTTCTGTGTTTGAGGAGTAATACAGCCTATTGATGTCATGAATTGAACTCCACACAGAGAGTTTTGTAATGAGCGGTTGCTTGGAGACCGCTCCTCTGTTATCTTTGTGGGATGAGTCAGAGTCGGCGTTCTCACCGTGTCTTTTGCTTCCTCCAGAGCGGCCGTGTCCAGCTCTCTGAAGTCCTCCAGCACGTTATGAAGGCTGAGACAGAGAGAGTGGGCCGTTAGTCAAGTCATGTGGACAAACTTGTGTCTAAAGATGTGTGGATGTGTAAAGTGTGCGTGCGTGTCTGTACATGGGCCTTTGTGTGAAACATGCAGCTGCTTACAGTTGTTTGCGCTTGCGTCCTCGTCTGGCTTCAGCCAAACCTCCAACTGCCTCCTGCAGGAACAGGACACGAGAACAGGACATGAGGCTCTGAGCCTGAGGACACGTCACCTGAGCTTTACCATTCATTATAAAGACTATTATTATTGTTTATTCTGTGGGGACAGAGCGTCTTTACTTAACACTCAAACACATGTGTGTTTAACAAATTGGTCCCCGAGAGGAACCACCAACCTCCCACCCCAAGATAAAAGTCAGTTAAGTTGAATTTGAAGAAGGCACCATGGAGATGCGGTGTGGTACTGCCTGTGGTTTTGACTTGGGTCTAACCTGACCGGGACTGACTGCACAGAGATGGAGACAGTACGACTCAGGATGTTTGCTCCTGACATTAAGAAACGGAAAACACAAACTACCTATTGTCCCTATGGGATAAACTAGTGTAAAGTGCACTCCCAAACTACAAATGTGCTTTGAGTGAAAACAAACAGAGGCAGTCTTACACTTGTGTGTTGGTCCAGCAGCATGGTCCCTGTGGTGTCCTCTCTGCAGGAGTCTCCAGGACTGAGGTACCCTGGTGGGGGCAGCAGTCTCTTTCTCTCCCCTGCGTCCGTGTACGGGCACATGGCCGCGGGCCTGGTGCAGTCCGTCTGGGCCTCCTCCAGGTAGATAGGGGGCATGTTTTTCCTGTGCAGCAGAGACACAGGCCCGTCCTCTGTTGGTCTGGGGGTGCCCTGAGCGGGAGAGTGTGCGGCAGGCTCCAGGCTGAGGCGGGACAAGTCCGGGTTCCTCAGAGAACAGGCCCTGCGTGGGCTGAGGGACACAGGGGCGCTGGCCTGAGACAGGGGGGGTGCTGGGGGGGACAGTGTCTCCAGAGGAAATGACACCGGAGGTAAGGCACAGAAGGGTGAGGTGGGGTCAGACGGCCCCAAACGGGCCCCCTCCTCCTGCTCTCTCGCACTGACCTGCAGGAAAGAGGTGTAAATAGTGTCCATGAAGGAGGTGTACGGGTCGATCACAGGCTTGGGCCCCACTGCTTTGGGGGGGACCACGGGGGGCTCAGGGAGAGGAGAGGGGACCTCAGGAGGCCGGGCGTCGGGGGCCATCTCATTGGCTGGAATGTCTCCCTGTGGGATGGGGCTTTCTGTTTCCATAGAGACGGGCTTCTCCTCCTCTGAAGACGTGGCAATGCTCAGCTGAAGGACAGACATGAGTCATGAGAACTGCATCTACAGCAGAAAAGAGATGAATGTGACCGAGCTCCCACCTGTAAGTTGTTCAGGAGGTTGATGGTTCCATCAGGGCTCTGCAGCAGAGGCATGCCCAGAGCAGAGGCCTGTACTGGGGGTAAGAGGATAGAGCCTGCCCCCAGCCCCATCATGTTCTGGAGCCCTGCCATGTTGGAGAGGTCTCCTGTAAACACAGGTACATACAGCTCACAGTCTGAGTACACTGTGACAGAGACACAGTGGGAGAGACTGTAGTGTGGACTTACCTAACACGGCCGTGTTGAGTAAAGTGGGCAGGAGCTGCTGGAGGAGGGGGCTGTCTTTGCTCTGAAGAGGAAGAGGGATGAGCGTGTCCACACCTTCAGCCTGAAGCATATGGAAGGTTGAAATGGATACAGAAAATACTGAAAATAAAGACCTAAAATGAATGAGGTGGCTGTTAGAGACAGCACTGTAAAAAATGCAAACACACGTATTGTTACTAAGGGTCATTTGGTCACATGACTACAGCTTGTGAGATTGTTTTTCTTAAACAGTCTTTTCACATTAGTGGTCAGTGATGGTCAGAACAGCAATCCCAGGAAATTATAAAAGACCCAATTATGATAATATGGTCTCCACAGAGATGTCCCTGTGCCTGATGGGGTCTCATGACCCTCAAAGATGCAGGATGTTTGTCAACTTTACAATGTTCTGAATCTTCCTGATTGTTAAAAATTGTGTTATAAAATCATAGATATTATCCCAGATTGCTCAGTCCTGTGGTTGTAACCAAGTATCCTGTACAACAGGCTCAGTCAGTAGCTCAAAGACACAATACGAAACAGAAAGAGCTCCAGCTCAGTCCTACTGGACATTACTTTGTGGATAAACCTATGTATTTACAGCAGAAACGTTTCAGTTCCACTAGGGGGTGGAGAGTGAAAAAACAGCAGAGAGGAGAGAATGAACTGAATATATGAAAGATCTTAAAATATATGATTTGTGTGTATTTATAACAGACAACACAAAGACGGCTTTAGGTGAGAGGACCTAGAGGGCGTGCAGGTTCCTACCTGAGGCGGGGTTTGTTGGGTTTGTTGTGCAGGACCTAACTGAGGGTTGGGAGGCGGGTGGAGCTCGGCGGAGCTCAGGGCAGCGGTGAGGAGGGCGGGGCTAAGAGGCAGGAAGGTGGTGGGGGGAGGGAGGAGCAGCTGGCCCTCCGACCCAGCTGAGAGAGGGAGCAGGCCCTGGGGCAGCTCCAGGAGGCCAGTCCCAGACAGGGCTGAGGGGTCCATGAGACCAGGGCCTTTGTCCAGAGACAGACTGTCCAAAGCGGGCTGCTGAAGGGGCACCTCCAGGCTCACCTGCCCCACACCTGACAGAGGCTGCCCCAGCAGCAGAGAGGCCATGAGCAGAGCCTGCAGTCCAGGCTTTTCAGACAAGCTCAAGTCCGCGTCCTGCCCCGGGATAGAGGTGGGGCTGGCGGCCGGTGGGATGGGGTTGACCAGGCCCAGGAGGTTGAAGGGCAGCTCCCCCTGAGCAGCGCTCAACAGGGGCAGCAGAGGGAACAGAGGGTTCATCTGCTTGTGTTGGTCCTGAGGCTGGATCAGTAAAGGCTCTGGCTGCTCAGACAGACCTGCCAGGGCCTGTGGAGGGGGGTGTGGAGGGGGTCCCTGCTGCCCACCGAGCCACAGGCCTCCCAAGGGTAGAGAGGCCAACACAGTGGGATCCAGCAGAGAGGGCAGGCTCCCACTGGAGAGCAGCTGCAGGAGCTGCTCCTGATTCATGAAAGGAAAAGCCTCAGCCAAAGGAGACGGGGCAGAGTCACCCACAGCAGAGGCCAGGGCCAGGGCAGAGGCAGGAGGTGCGGGGCTGGCTGTGGGCTTGGGCACTGGAGACTCCTTTGGGTCCAAACACACAGGTTCCTCTGAACCTGGAAAACAAAAGATGGCATCATTATGGCATCAGAGTGTCAACACAAGAGTCAAACACAGACAGAGAGGTCCCCCTTACCTGAGCCGTGGTTTTCTTGGGAAGACATCACATGTGGAGTGAGGGTGGGGTCGGCCTGGGCCTGGGCGAGCAAGGCCAGCACGTGGGTGCTCAGGTCCAAGGGTTTGGGGGAGCCAGGCGTGGTCCCACTGCCCTGACACTGGCTCATCTCTACTTGATCAGAGCTCGCTACAGAACTGTGAGGTGAGGACTCTTGCAAAGGAGTCTGGGAAAAGGAGGGAGCTGATGTCATAGGAGAAGACTGTGCTGTGGGAGACAGTCTCTGTGGGGGGCTGGACTCTGAGAGCACAGGCTGAGAGTGAAAGAGGGTGGGATTAGTGTCGCTGGTCTGTTTTGTGTAAGTGCTGGGAAAGATAGGGGCTTTGTTCATTGGTTTAGTGTCTCCATTGGCGTCAGCAGATGCAGAGGCATTCTGTGCATTCTGGACACTGAGCAGGTGGAGCAGAGCAGACAGGGGTTGTGTTGGAGGCTCTAGGGCCAGAGGAGAGCCTGTAGTGAAGTCCAGCGCCTCTGTTTGCCCTTTAGTCCTGGAGAGGGCTGCCAGGCGAGGAGCGGGGAGCCGGAGCTGCTTCTCCAGAGGGAGGTGGTGGCTGAGGAGCGCTGAGGTAGAGGAGAGACGAGGAGTGGACAGATTGATGGCAGTGGGACAGGACTCTGACGTACTGCTCCTAGGCCCGTTCACCAGCGGCTGAGCTCCCCGCACTGCGCTCAGCACCGTGGGGGACCTCCTCTGGCGCTTCCTGTGGGAGGCTCCACGCTCACTGTGGGGCTGTGCAAGAGGGTGGGAAGGGTGGAGGAGAGAGGGGTGAGGGGGCCCGGGGCAGGCCGTGGAGGGGAGGGGAGCGTGGCTGTTATGTAAAGTGCTGTTTGTTACCTTCGACTTGTGCTGCTGCTGCTGCTGAGACTCTTTTACACCCTCCAGAGAAGAGTCCACGCTCACAGAGGGGCTGCCCACATTGGGTGCTTGTCCCTGGGTTATCTGATTGACTATCTGGGCTTTGGCAGCCGCCGAGAGCAGGCTGCTGGCAGGGAAAGGAGACTGGTGGGGTCTGCTGTGACTGTGGCGGTTCGCAAAGGGCATGTGTGAGTTTGAGGGACCAGAGCTCAGGCCGTACCCAGAGGAGCAGGGGACACGAGGGTGTGGGGGCTTCTGGGGCAGAGGCTGGTGGCTTTGGCTGCTCAGGACAGAGGGGCTGATGGGGAAGGGGAGGTGGTGGTTATTTGCACTGCCTGAGTGTTTAAATTGCTCCAAAAGGTCTTCTAGTTTGTACTTGGGGAAATGTGTGTTTGTATTGGGAGAAGCACAGGGAAGAGGTGAGTGAGGAGAGGAGGATGTGGACTTCCTCCTCCCACCTGCCTCTCCGTGCTCTGAGGCTGGGGAGGGGGAGGCGGAGGGGTGCCTGGAGCGCTGCTGAGGAGACATACAGAGATGAGAGGGTGGGCTGGACAGAGGAGAGCCGTGTGGGTGATGGGTCTGTGCCCGAGCTCCAGCTAAAGTCATGGGAGACGATGGAGGAGGAGAGGAGAGAGGGCCAAAGCGAGGGGAGCCGGGCGTGTCTGGGGTCTTGGGTGTTCTTTGCCCTGGACATGGGCCATGTGGGGTGGGGGTGTGCGGGGACCTGTAGCCAGAGAAGGACTGGTTAGATGTGGAGCAGGGGGGCAGGGGAGGGGGGTGGTGGAGTTTTCTTATGGAGTCTAAAGGGTGGTGGTTGGAGCTGTGGAGGACAGGAGACGAGCCGTTCTGGGGGTAGATGAAGCGCCGCGGTGATGGAGGGCTGACACAGGTGTTGTTAGCTCGTCCTGGGACCAGAGGGTGTTTGGGGTGGTCTTCTCCTCGCTCCCCGTGAGGCCTCTTTGGATGGCAGCTGTCCACACCACTGGTGACTTCTGAAAGACACAGACTCAAAGTTCATGAAGGGTTCTTCATTAACTATTGACAACACATTTGTATACAGGTCATGGCACTCAAAACGCTTTACCACTCACACATTCAAGCACCACTGTACACAGGCAGGTGGATTAACAGTATGCACCTGATACATTTGGGATTAAACCGCCAACCTGTGCCAGTGGATTTCACTGCCATAACCCTGTTTAACCTCTGCGAGAGCAGACTTGGTGGAGAAGATACTGGGGTAGAAGTAACTAGGCTGAAGCAGCAGTGAAGACCCACCTGGGTGGTGCAGGGAGGAGAAGGGCAGCTGGGAGGCCTGCATGCTCCGGCACAGAGCAGCCATGGCCACCACTTTCCTCCGGTGGTTACACAGTTTGGTCATGTCCTGCTCCACTTTACCCACAGGCTGGCTGCACTGCTCCACCTTCACCCCCAAAGCAAAGTTAAACACCTGAAAAGACATAAAAGAGTTTATAAATATTAGTTATATTGTTATTTCACACAGTTCCATGTTACTGCAGAGGTCTCGGACAACAGTGATGTTTACCTTGTGGAGAACAAGTGGACACTCCAGGCCACATTTGCAGGTGCCATCAGTCAACAGGTAGGTTTTCACCTCGTCCAGAGAGGACAGGGAAGTACCACTGGGACTGAAGGGAGAGGGGAGCATTAGTGTCAGAACAAATGTACGTTTTCTTTGCACTAGAGGGAAATATTTGGTTATTTTTCTATACCACAAAAACCCTTGAGTTGTAGAGGGTTGAATAATGAACCTCTATGTTTCACTTTGATACAAACTACTTAAGAGTTGCATTCTTATATATTTTATTTTTTAACAATATTGTACATTTAGAATACTTTTTTGAGATAATTCTGCTTTATGGTTTGGTTTCAATATTGTCGTTTATCGTCTTTGTCAGCAATATATCGCACTTCAAATTTTGTTTTTGATGAGCTTCTCACCTGACGTAGAGGACCCGGGCGCCCTCCACCCGGCGCTGCCAGCCGATGGGCACGTGTACGGCAGTGCTGTGGAGCCCATCCTGGTCCCCACTGACTGTCTCACTGCCTCCCATCATTTCACTAACAAGGCCTTGGAGCACCTGCAAATACAACCTCATCAGTCTGCATCCTTTTATACACACAATACAACAATATTAAGTCCACCAGTGACTGATTTAAAGGGCTTATATCACTCTTACCATTTTCTGATCTATGTTATAATGTTGTTTCCTCATCACAAACAGCCCTGGAGTTGTGTTTTGTTTCATTCACACATGTTTAAACACCTTGCAGTTCTTTTCTCAAACAGAAAACGCTCTGTTCAACCTGGTGATGTCATGTGGTGATACAGGAAGTGCTCTGCTGTTCCACTAAACTCCCTACGCCTTCACTAGAATCATTTGGATGATTTTAGACTAGAATTGACAATTTCTACTGAACTAAAAGGTAAAAGGAGCTGTTAACTTGAAAACTACCACTACATGACATCACAAGGTGGAACAGAGGATTTTAAGCTTTGGACATGCAGACGGACTAATAATAAAAGGTTACTTAAACATGTGTGAATGAAACAAAACACAACTCCAGCTCTGTTTTTGATAACAGGTAATGATTCTAACATGGCTTAAAGCTCACAAGAGTCAAATTTGTGTAATATATTGCCTTTAAATATTTTGATACCAACTGAAGAGAACTACTGGAAAGTGAAAAAAAGAAAATAATTTAAGTTTATGGTATCTACATCCAAGTTTACAATATAGAATAACATTATTAATAATAATCGGACTGTGATCGAATCAATGTCACATGAATCCAAGAGGCAAAGCTGTAAGTGTCAGTGATGCTGGTGGATCATGTGACCATCTACTGTTGCATTGTGGGATTCACACCCATGTCCTTAAGGTTTGCTCCGAAAGTTCAGGTGAGGTTTTTTTTTTGTGAGGACACCACAAACACTCCCTGTGGCTTCAGCCTCAACAAATAATCATGTTTCCTTTATCAGATATGTGGTGCCATTTTTGTTTTAAGTTTGAGTCGCCCAATATGGAAACAATGAAATAATAATAATAATAATAATAATAATAATAATAATAATAATAATAATAATAAAAATAATAAAAACATGAACGACTGAATGCAGGGGTTGTGAGATCAGACTCACAGCAAATTATTTCTCTTTTTTGACAATCTAATCACAACTAATTTTATGAAGCATGTGTCTCAACCATAGACTGTAAATGATCGGACATAGCTAACCCGCTAGCCGCTGCGTTCCAAATAGGAAGTAAGCATGGGGGCACTTCCGGCTCCATTGACTCTGGCTCCTATTGACTTTTAAAAAATGGTCTCCCCTCTCCCCTGAACATTCAGACCAGAATGAAGAGGCTCACAGCAGCAGTTACAGAGGGAGGGGGAGACAATTTTTTAAAGTCAATAGGAGCCAGAGTCGATGGAGCCGGAAGTGCCCCCATATCATGTAAGAATTATGCCTGATCAAAAGAATAAAAAAGCGGTCAAGAAATTATAGGTAAAATAAAATATTCTGAGAAAGAAAACGATATATATTGACATGAAAACATGTTTGGATAAAGTTAAAAGTTATTACTAATATTTGTAATTATGTTTTACGCTGGGTCACCTTAAGAAAATAAAAATGGGGGGGGAAAAAAAAAAAAAAAAAAAAAAAAGGAAGTGCCCCCATGCTTACTTCCTATGTTCCTAGGGTTTCAACAGAGGAAAATATCTTGCGCATCATTCAGAGCCTAATGTATAACCATCTCTCACCTCAGATTCATCCTGTTTGTTAGTGATTCCCACATTAATACAGCAGAAGTCTGTGCAGTTTCTGTGTCATCGTCTGTGTTGGGGTGTAATAATGAAAACAAATACTGAAGCCGAGGCGAGTGCATGAGCTGCATTTCCGTGTACTCTCGACTGAAAATGAAACACTGGAGCGGTCACAGTAACTGTAGCAGTGATGATAAATGAAAAAGTTTGTGTCAACTGCGCCATTTCTTCAGTTTAGCAGCTGTCACTAGGCAACAGGGGCCTGGCACAGTCTGGATGCTCTGATTGGGTGTTGCAAAGCTGATCACAAGCAAACCTTACAATATGACGTTTTGGAACTGCAGCCTGGCAAATAGTGGGAACAGAATCACACTGACCCCACAGACAGGAGTGAGGCGTGAGACAGACCAGTGCCACCACAAATAATCACTAACAGAAGCACTATTCAGGCCACGGCTCCCTGAACATGTGTAGAAGCAAATCATGCTTAAAATCAGGCAAAAATCCTTATCATCCTTATGGTCAATCATAACTATCAGACAATTGGTTCCAGACCATAGGTTTTTGTAAGGAAAATACAAGTCAGTAAGTAGTTTCAGCTTGCTAGACAATATGTGGATTATTATCACTTAAACAGCAAGTTTCTGTTCTTTTTTTGCAGCTTTTGTCATTACTTTTGACATTATTATTGACATTTGACAGAAGATGTCCACGGCCCATCACTAATCCTGACTGATAAACTATGTTACTGTCTAATGTTTAGAACTGCCAATCTCTGCTGAACTAAAGGTAAAAGGAGCTGTTAACTTGAAAACTACTGCTTCATGACATCACAAGGTGGAATGGAGCATTTTGAGCTTTAGAGATGTAGACAGACTAATAACAAAGAATGACTCATGTGAGAATGAAACGAAACACAACTCCGGGTAGGTTTTTGACCACGTAACAAAATTAAAACATGGCTTAAAGTCATGCCAGTTTTGTGTAATACAGAACCTTTAAGTCACAACTAACCAAAACAGCAGTTATACAAAGAAAATGGTTTGTTATCTTAGTATTTTATGTACAAAAGTAAAAGAATGACTTAATACTGACAAGTGTTATTAAAATCACTCACAACATATGTTCGATTTCGTGTGGAGAATGAAGACATGTCTGCATACCTTGTCATGTTTGAGAAGCCTGCAGGTTTGGGCTATGGTCTCCTCTGTGTGTACGACATGCTGGTGGGTCTGAAGCGCACTCACTGCTCGTAAACCGAGGCCCAGATGTCGGGCACAAAAATCTCCACTCGGAAAATGTCTCCAGCGGGTTTATTTATTCATTCCCATCTGATCCGGAGCTTGCATGAAGTCGGGGCGCCTGCAAGCAGAGGTGGAGGAGGTGGGTTATGTAATCTGACAAGGAGACATGCGATGCACAGATACTCCACACAATTCAACGCAACCACTTCAAATAAAGCATCAGTCTTGTCTCGTGTTGCTTAAACGTGAAATAAACAGTTGTGGTTGACGGAAAGCCGCTTAGAAGAATGCGCTGGTTACTTTTAAGTGGGTGGGTGTGTTGGGGAAAAGGCCCGTCGCGGCACGGCATGTTTACGCTACAAACCGCGCACAAACAAGCCCCCAAAAAACTAACTATTGGACAAAAGCAGATCAGAAACGACCCCCAACTGGACCGGGCTTTAACAATTCCAACACATGCGTTTCAAACAATTTCACGCGTGGAAGAATACGCAAAAGAATTACCGACAGGCTACATGCTAAGCTAAATGCTAAGCTAACGGGTAGCTTACTTTGTACTGTGTTGTCGTGACAGCTGTCAGGAGCACAAAACGCACACCGCGGCTTCACTTCAAGTTTTAACTGCTTTAAATAAGGATAGTGTTGCACATTTTAAATACAAACTGTTTATTTTCACACTTTACACTAGGAAAACCAGATAAATTCATGAAAGATTTAATTTTGGATAACATTTAGCACGAGAATCCATAGTCTATTTGGATTTTACGCACGCCTAGATCATCTAACATCTAAAAAAGGCCTGTATTTGTGAAATAAGATATGAAAACTATACATTTAAGAGTGTGGAGTCAAAAAAGACATATGCATTTTATTTTATTTACGTGCACTTTGACGTGGGTGTTTGATCTGGCTTAATCTTGCGTCGTAATCGCCAAAACATCCCAAGTTACAAGCGCCAACTCCATAATTAATACGATTTAGGCTTGTAACAACTTTAAGCAGCAAAAACAACTGAGCAAAAGGCCGGAGATTAAAAGTTGAAGTCCAGTTTCAGATCCTGAGCTTGTGAGTTCTTGCGGACATTAGCGGGACGTTTCACCCCGCCGCGTCCCAGCTTTCTGCAAAGTTTGGGAGTCGCGGGAGAATTTAGCAGACGGACTGGCGAAAATACACCAACAAAGCCGTTTTTACAACACGATCCCCTCTCTGAATAAAACAGAAGGGTGTTTAGACTGTTTGGATTTCACGTTTAATCCACGCACGTCCCAGCGCCGTGCAGAAAAAACAACAAAGGGCAATAACGCTTCATTTTCCTGCGCCTCTCCATGCTAAGGCTAAGCTAGCAGAAATGTACTTGAGTGTGGAGTGTCCCGAACAGGGCTGCAGGATGCTCCGAGCGCGCAGATGTCCCGGTGGAGCTCAGTCTCTGCCCGTGCGGAGTGTCTTGGATTAACATAGATCCGCGAAGCATAACCGCGCAGACACAAGTACTCCCAAATTCACAGTTCTTCAGTGTTTTTTCTTTATGGATTCCGAGCAAAAAATATGGAGTTTTGAGTTGCGCAGGCGCAGTGGGGGTGCGCGCTAGAGCGACCGTAGCGATAGCAACGCTGCTCTGGGCGCCATCTTGTGACGGTAGAAAGCGCTGCTGTCAATGACCAGTTTAACACCTTTGAATTCAAACTCCTTTAACTATTTCAAACGTGTTTATTATGTGTTCTGTCTGATGCTGTTCACCTTAAATTTATGTTCGTTCACTACGTTTTTAACAGTTTAAAATCATAATATTTCCAGACTCATGAGGAACAAGTTTAGGGAGACCAGATGTCCCTAAAGTTGTTCACCTTAAATGTATGTTTGTTCACTACGTTTTAACACATTTATTAACAGTTTAAAATCATAATCTTCGCAGACTAATGGGGAAAAAGTTTAGGGGGACCAGATATCCCTATTTACCCCGGACAGTCCCAGTTTTGAGCCCTGTGTCCCCTGTCCCAGTGGATTATCCAAAACCAGTGATATGTCCCAGTTTTATACAAGAAATGTCCCAGGTGTCCCTATTTTTGACCAATTTAATACCTGCAAACAGTAAAGAGAGGCATAAATTGTCATTTGTTTAGGTAAAATTACAGAAAACACAAAGAAAATGTGTTAATCATGAATAAATCATGAATGGGCCAAGTGCATAACATTTTTCCTTAATTTCACACTCATTTCACAATTTTATTATTACCAAACACTCCATACCAGGGATATCCCAGTTTCTGATTTTCTAAACCAGTTGTATTTTTTAATAGATTTGTTCATATTGTTTCATTCTCATATAAAGACCACTGCAGGCCGACATGTGAGCAGAGGAAATAGTTTATATCTACATTAGTCGGCAAGTGTCTAAACGTTAAGGCTACTTTATCATTTTGTGGGTAGCTTATTTTTTCTGCTTGTGGGGTCACTAATACCAACAGCTGAAAAAGACTGAGAACCACTGCTCCAGTATGGCTGCTGCATGAGACACTGGTACTTCCCTCTAGATTTTTATTCCCCCCAGCCTGGGACCGCTGCACCACACATGCTCCAGGATCTCTGTGGTTAAGCTCCAGACAGACACAATGAAATAATGAAGCAGTTTTGGTCCTAGCTGTTTTTTTTTTTCCATTAAGATTTAAAAAAATTTTTTAATGGTGTTCCCCTTCCTCCGTTTGTGACGATACAAACTGACAACACTTCTGTCCATCTACTACAACATTTAAGTCTTTAAAACATGTTTTAATCCTTATTGAACTGATAAGGAACACAATTTCATCCTTATTTTGGAGAATTTAGATTATTATTTATTAGGGATGGGACGAGAAACAATGTCGACAAGACAAAAGAAGACGAGATTGGACCAACGAGAACGAGACAAGACGAGATTTTGACATTATTTAGGCTAGAATAAATAAATTTACAATTGTGCAATTCAGTTCCCAAGACTCACCATTTTTGATTTACGGTATTTAATATTTCCGCTGTCACTGTAGCTGTGCTTTTTGGGACCACACATTCACTCTATTTTTTCAATCCAAACATAAAAACACGAGGAAAAGGTCTCACAAGATCATTTTTGGTATGTGTGCACAATCTTGCGGCAATTTTGTCTTGTCCCATCCCGATTATTTATTGAAACTTTGTGCATGCTTCAGTTTGGCAAATTAAAGCTAATAACCTATCAAAGGAGCTCTGACACATAAGGGCGCATTACAGTTCTCAAATGTCAAATTAGTAGCCTGGGTTTTGTTTTTCTATTATAGGATTTTTATCTTCCAAGGAATATAAAGTATTCAGATGTACCAGTTTTGGGGCGCCTAATGAGACATAAAGCTGTGACAGGAGCAGGGACGCGTTTATCAGAGAAAATTGAGTGGAGTACAAACCGGGAAGCACTGCTGACGGACACGTGATCGGCCCAAATGAGCCAGTTAAGTTGTTTACATGGAAAAAAATGCAAATGATATGGGGAAAGAAATGGGCCAGACTTCTTTTCTTGCTGTAAAAGACGCCATAGTGTAAGTGACAGCATTGTGAACACATTTACCAATTTTGAGGTCCCATATTACACCATTTTCTGATGTGTTACCGTGTCGTTTTCTCATCAAAAACATACTTGGAGTTGTGTTTTGTTTCATCCGCTCGTTTAACGCACAAACCCTGCAGATTTAGTTCTTCTCTCAAACAGAAAACACTTTGTTCTACCTTGTGATGTCATGTGTTTTTCTTAAACTCCATATGACTTGACAAGAATCATTTGGATAGTTTCAGCCCTGGAATTGCATTTTAAGCTTTGGAAACGTACAATCTAATAACGCAGGATTACTCAAACGTGCGAATGAAACAAAACACAACTCCGGGTATGTTTGTGAGGAGATAACAGCATTTTAACATAGTTTAAAGCTCACAAGAGTCAATTTGCATAATGTAGGACCTTTAACCATAAACCAGGTCAAACCAACAACATTTTTAATCTTAAGCGCATTTTAATCTTTCGCAGTACATTCCATCACATAAACAACAAAGTCTTTAGAATATTTTAAGATCACATGATTTCTGCGGATGAGATTTCGTTGTTCTGTTCGTCCTTTTTCTCTCCTCCTGAGTGACTTGCCATATGTCTTTTCAAATTGGAGCTCCAGGCAAACTGTGCTGCGCAGACAGAACAGCTATAAGGTTTTTCCCCGGTGTGGCTTCTCATGTGACTCTTCAGATGCGAGCTCCAGGTAAACTCCGCTTTACAGACTGAACAGCTGAAAGTTCTGTCCCCCGTCTCTGTCCTCGGGTGACATTTCTGACACGACGAATGGGTCAAATCTTCTGAACCATCTGAACAGCCGCAAGTTTTTTCCTCTCTGTGCGTTCCCATGTGTACGGCAAGATTACCCTTTCTGGAGAACGTTTTTAAACACACTGAGCAGCTGTAAGGTTTTTCTCCAGTGTGGGTCCTCATGTGCACTTCGAGGCTATTATTTCTGGTGAATGTCTTATTACAAACTGAACAGCTGAAAGGTTTGTCTCCTCTATGCGTTCCCATGTGTGCCGTGAGATTACCGTTGTTGGCAAATTGTTTATTACAGACTGAGCAGCTGTAAGGTTTGTCTCCAGTGTGCGTCCTCATGTGTACGGCCAGATTGCTGTTTTTGATGAAGGTTTTCTCGCAGACCGAACAGCTGTAAGGTTTGTCTCCTGTGTGCGTTCTGGTGTGTACTGCAAGACTGCTTTTCCGTGTAAAACTTTTCTGGCAGATTGAACAGCTGTAAGGTTTCTCTCCCATATGTGTTCTCATGTGTGCAGCGAGATTACTCTTTTCAGAAAACGCCTTCATACAAACTGAACAGCTGTAAGGTTTTTCGCCCGTGTGCGTCTTCATGTGAACTGTAAGGCTGATCTTTTTGGTGAATGTTTTCTCACAGATGGAACAGCTGATCAAGTTCTCTCCCGTGTGGACTCTGATGTGTCTCAGTAGATCCTGTTTAGACAGATATCTCTTTTTACAAAATGGGCACGGCAGTTTCGTCCTCTCAGTTCCTTCGGCTGTTCCTGACATGTCTCCATTGTTCACAGTGGCACTGGTCTCAGCTGCAGACTTGTATGAGGGACATAAATATATAGATAAATAGTTTTGTACAGTTCTGGCTCTGATCTGGAGTTGGTTGAAGCGGCCTCCATCAGCGTCTGTCTTCTTCCGTCTCCAGTCTTCATCATTGTCCGAGTCTGAAGAGTGCTCCATATCTTCTTCAGTCTCTGAGCGGACGTGTGTCTCCGAGGGGATGTCCTCTTCCTGTGTGTCCTCTTCCTCTTCTTCCTCTTCTGACTTCACACAGACGGCAATGTAATCAGGGGTGGACCTGAAAATAAATCAAAGACACAACATGGTGGTCACAATAATGTCACTGCTCTTTATTATTATAAGAAAAATCTCAATAATCATAAAAAAAAAAAAAATAACATTTGAAGTTCGATCGGTCAGCCATGTGGTTTGAGTCACAAGAAACATTTGTTTGTGTTAAATGACATTTGAAAGTATTATTTTACTTTAGAAAATAAATTAAACTAATTGGAAATTGAGGAACTGTATGTAGCCTTTTTTTTTAAATAAAGTACAACAATCTCAATTGAGTCTCGGTTTCCAGAGCCGTAACCTGTAGTTAGGACATGTATAGGTCATACTCAGTTCATGGACAGGCTCATGTGAAGCTCAGAACCTCCAGAATTCACTCCCTGAGCTACAGAGGCTGCACTAGCACTGATCCATGACTGGCTGCAGGTGCTGGGGTTTAGGCTGTGACCGTTCAGATCAGAATAAAAAATCTTACACATAGATCATTTAAAGTAGTGAAAGCCCATGAGACTCACTCTGGCTCTTCCTCCTGTTTGATACTTCGCTCTTCTGGCTCCTCTTTTATCTGTGGAGTCTCTGGGATTTCCTGGTTCAGAGCCGGACCAGGACTTCGAGGGGGACCAGGACTGAGACCAGGACCAGGACTCAGAGAGGGGATATGGACACCTGTAGGAGACAATGTGAGAACAAAGGTGTGAGCTCCTCCTTACACATACACAACCAGTCACAAATTTGGACACACAAAGACAGTTTGGATGAAGCACCTCCACCTGAAGCAGTGGTTCAGCAGCACAGTGCAGACCTTTAAATATATTTCACTAGCAAGGACCACGCCACAACAACGAAATACGATAAAGATATTTATTGAAGAGGTTGAGGCGTGCTCCTGCTCCTGAATCTCAATCATATTAACTTCACTTATAATAACATACAACATGTGTAATAAGTATTTGTGCGATTGTTCTCACTGTTAGAGCTTGAGCAGGAGAAGTCAAAGCTCTTTCAGGAACACACATTAAGGCTGGGATCCAGAATACACACTATACACACACTTCTTTAGGAAGATGTGAGTCTGGTCAGTTCAGATGGGCATGACTGACAGATTAGGTACACATGGCATTTTATTTTATTTTGACTTGTACATGTACATATAATTATGCCTTATTTGACACGTGTCTCTTGCTCTCTTTTTTGCTACTTATTTAGAATTTATTATTACCATTTATATATTTTTGCTCTTTGTTATTATTATAATGTGATGTGTGAGCTGCTGTGTCCAAATAATTTCCCTTGTGAATCAATAAAGTTTGTCAAAGTCTAAGTCCATAACGATACATCCAGTCACATTAGAATTAATGTATAAATGCAGCATGGGATTAAACATTTGTTGTGTTTCCTGCAGTGTTTTCTATTTTCCGCTTTGTATTCCTTTGATTTTAGGAAAGTACTGTAAAAACTGTACTTTGAATACCACCAAATGAAAGAGTATTCGCTGCAGATTCATTATCACGTGGCAAGTCTAATAATCTGAGGTGAGAGAAGTTTGGGTTTGTTAAAAAATACTAGAAGACCAATGAGCTCCTTCGGTTCTTCTGCGCCACTGAAATAACAATCCATGATCCAACTAATCTGACTGAATCGAGTCTGGAGACACAATAGAGGGATTGGTGAATAAAAAATACAGAGATATCGTTCTCTCTCAGGTTTACCCAGTCTGACCCTGGACTCTGTGTGTCGCAGCGCGTTCACACGGGATAAGCTAAGTCTGTAAATTACTCTATTTCACTGACATTGACTGAGATTGAAAGAGAAAAAGATAGAAAAGGCGCACAGCTACAACAACAAACACTGAGATGCAGATTCGGGACTAGTATTATCACCGGATGTCTATGTTTGGCGAAATATAGTAGGTAATTTGCAGCAGAATTTTTACTTACAAATTACAGACATGGCGTATTTGCATGAAAATCTCAGGCATCCTTCACAATTATTACAAATCACCAAACGTCCACAGGTAAAACTAATCCTGTGCGAATAGGGCTTTACATGAGCTTCTTTACCATGGGTTTGCTATTCGGCAAACCACCACAGTCTGAAAGTGTTTCTACTGAACAAGTGACCCAACCCATACCAGGCTGAAAGAAGTCCAGCCCTGTACATATGTCCTGGTGCAGACAGGTTCCTTGCATCATTTGGAGCACAAATATACCATTTACATATCATTTTCGACCCTTTAATACATTTTCTGTAGCTGTTTTTACTAGGGCTGGATATCATTAAGAAGTTGCCGATATAATACATACCTCGATACATAGGCCACGATACGTTTTGTTTTTCGATTCAATACGGTTCAGTGTAAAAAAGGCTAAATCATGGCTGTGATACTAAAAGTCTACTAAGTCCACTAAGTTTGTGCATAGTTAATATGAAAAACACCCATTTTATTCATCATAACAGTATAAAAGAATGAGAACTTTGCATCAGTTTCTTGAAACGGGTGCATTGGAACAGGAGCAGCCCAAAAACATAGAGAAAAATCCCGCACAACGTCTTACTTGCAAAATGTGAGCTTTATTAAGACATTTATTTCTTTATTTACTTATGTCCTAATAGATCTCACATTTTGCAAGTAAGACGGTTGCGGGATTTTTCCTCTATGCTCTTGGACTCATCAAAACAGTGAAAATGTCAACACAATTGTAGCTCTTACACAACTTAATTTAGTAAAATACACTTAAAAATACTCTTGCTGATATATTGATACAACAGCCCATGATATCGATCCGGTATCATCAAATTAAACAATATGATATACTAATATTTTAATATTTTTGTACATCTAGTTTTTACATTATTTTCTATTACAGTAATAAGATGGCCGCCGCAAGTGCCACAGTAAACAATGCACGCTCCTATGTTTTTTACATGTTTCCCTCCTATAGCAGTTAGCATTAGCCGGCAAAATCGTAAATTATGAAAAATCAAGAGGTTTCTGGCTGCTACCAACCCATCCACCTTATTTACGTGAAGTTTAAGCCTCGTTAAAAGTCACTGTGGAGTGTGTAAAGCTTTTGGTGTTTTCTTCCAGATCAAAATTAGCGCGTAAAATTAGCATCTGAGCTAAAGGCTAACCCATTTCCGCTACACGCTACAGGATCATGAGGCCCCCGTTCGCTTTTCGTGAGTTCGGGGAGACGTGACCCGATTTCGGATCACATGTTTCGGATCCTCAGATGATTCAAGATGTAAAGAATAAAACATCGCCGCTGATTACTGCGTTATTATGGCGCACACACGGGGATGACAAACACGGGGCAGCCCAAAAACGACAATCATCACTAAACTCACGTCGGACAGGTAAGGCTACGAGCTGCAGCGTCCTCATCATCGTGTTCTGATCCATTTGCATTGTCCTCCGCAGATGCGCCCGCTCTTTGCGCCAGTCCAACAAGCGCTAATACGAGTTTGTAAAGTGCGTAAAGGGAGTTTTTATAAATCCACGCCGCGAGAGTCCGTGAATCTACTGCCGCATCTGGAGCTCAGCGGTGGGACATAATAAAACTAGAGAGACTGAGGATAGGCTTCTGTTGCCTTGGCGATTTTGGCGGCCATCTTGTGATTGTAAGAGCGGTGAAATTCTGATAGGAAATAAATGTGTGTAGAATCCCTCAGTCGTCCAGGTAGAATCTATGGCAAAAGGAGAAAATTCAATTTGTCAGCTGGACAAAAGTTTGTTTGTCGAATACATTTTGAGAAAATTAGTCAAAAATAGGGACACCTGGGACATTTCTTGTATAAAACTGGGACAAAGCACTGCTTTTGGATAAATCCGCTGGGACAGGGGACACAGGGCTCAAAACTGGGACAGTCCCGGGTAAATAGGGACGTCTGGTCAGCCTAATCTTGCATTTATTCAATTACAGGTGATTTTATTTCTCCAAAGTGTTTGAAAAGCTTGTCACATTTGACCTGTAACTTGGCTTGCTGGAATCACATGTTTGTCTCCATGGATAAGCTTAGTGCCATACTGTGGAACATTCCAGGCAAATAATAACATTCCATATAGAGGCAAGCAAGTGGCGGGTTCGTCACCAGCAAAGTTACACAGTGCAACTTTAAAATCAGTGTTTCTGCAGCTCTGTGATTATGTGATTATAGTGCTGTTCTGTCATACGGTCTGTGTGTTCCACTTTACCAAACGGTGATCACTAGATTCCATATGATTCCTCTGCCCATATGGCAAGGATCAAATATGATGTAATTCATAACAGTCCACACACAGATTCCAGTGTCCTTTAGTGCGTGCAAAACATGACACAACAGTCCCTTCTGAGTTAAAGGTGAAGTAATATTAAGTTCCATAACCATGAGCTCAATAGCGTCTTTGGCTTCCTCCTCGCTGTTTGCGTCATCAGAGATCCACAGCCAGTGAAGCCCGTCCTGAACCTTCAGCTGTGAACTTCTTTAACAATACTTTTCTAATGACCATGGCTCATTTGTGAACGTAACAAGAACCTGAACCATGGACATGTTGAGACCTGGGGTCAACTGTTTTTGAAAGTCATCTGCTATACATAAAAACATGACTTACAGTAGAGGAAATAAGTATTTGATCCTTTGCTGATTTTGTAGGTTTGCCCACTGACAAAGAAATGAACAGTCTATAATTTTAATGGTAGGTTTATTTTAACATTGAGAGATAGAATATTAAAAAGAAAATCACCTTATAGAAAATATATCCTCCACTATATCTGGACTTTATACTGTATTATCTGTTATACAGCAGTGTTTAAATATAATGACCACAGACGAGCATTCTAACCACCAGGTTTTGATGCACCTCCTCAGAGAAAATGGTGACGCAAATCTGTTTTTGTGCAAACTTTGTCTGCTCCTCTGAGTACTTCCCCTGGGACCTGATGAAGTCTGTTATTCCTGTAACATACAATAGGTTAAAAATCTCTTATAAATCATTACAAAAAAACATCAGGCTTTTGTTTCAGCTGTTCAGCCAAGAGTTCAGCTCATCCACTCTTTATTGCACTCTGTAAAGCACTTTGTGATTTTTTATCTGTGAAAGGTGCTCGATAAATAAAGTCTTAATTCTTTCTGCCGATGTGATCATTGGTCATTTTCTTCTTTCTTCAATCGTGATTGTGAAACTGGACAAATGAATCAAAAGTTACACAATAAGGTTGTATTTATTTGATGCACTGACTATTAATAAAAACTATCAATACAAGACCCCAGTAAGACTAGCTGCCCCTCGGGTAATGGGGATCATAATAAACAAATACTTGTTACACATTGTTACTAAATAAAACCATTATCAGCCTTTTGTAGATGACAATTTTCACAACGGCACATGGTCTGCTCTGTTCTGTCCTGAAGTGAGTTCTACATGAAGAAATGTCCTTTACGATGTTTTATATTCACCCTGTTCCGCCTGACAACTTTTACATTTCCTTTGTGGTGGGCACTTCAGTTATGTGGGAATGCCACTCATGTAAATGGAGAACTAGAGAAAAGTCAGATTTGTGTAAAATGTCCATGTGCACCACAGAGGATAAATTAACTGAGAATTCTCCATCAGTGACGAATTATTTTCATCTGTGACAGAAGTTCTGAACACAGTCTGTCATTTTTACACAAGATTTCATCAAACTTCAATTAAAGCGCTGAAGCTTTTACCGCTGCCTTCTTGAACTTACTGGGTCGAGACTGAAGTGAAACGAGCCTTTCCAGAGAACCTCAGCCCCACCTCCACAGCAGAACGTGGGATTTCTCTTTTCACTTTACTTTCTTCCTGCCCTACACAGTGACACAATGAACGTTTCCGCATAACACCGGGAGAAAACACACACTGACCTTGTGGGAGTGTGATTCTGTTTAGCCCCAGATGCACTGTGGGTAACACCTGTCACACACGTGCTGGAAAATAGAATGACGGATAACAATAGCTCACGATTGTTTTGAACTCTGCCACAATGACGGATCGGAATTATCTCATATGAAACCTTCTGAAACAAGTCGGCAATGCACTTTCTCTGGGAGCCCTGAAAAAAGCTTTGTGTACAGCTTTTTTGTTGTGGAGACCAGACCAGATCACGCTGCAAACAGTGAGTGCGGTCCATGTTTGACAAGGATCATACACTAAATATCAAAACAAACAGACAGCAACATGTGAATCTTTTAACAGAAAGCCAAGCTAAGGTTTAGGAGCACAGGGGCGCAGTGGTCAGCTCCTTCTCCCTGTGTCTGTTTAATTTCCTCCAGGTGCTTTGGTTTCCACTACCACTAAACCATGAACAATAAGCTCCTCCTCTCTACAATCAGATATGTGGAGTTTTATGTCATGCAATAATGGAAAGTCCAGTTCATTGTTATTGTATGTGTGGATGTGGTTAGGACCATGGAAGACGAGTTCAGCAGCTTCAGCTTTATCCGTGTATCAGCTTCAAGAAAACTGGTCAGTTCATTGAGTTAATTGTTGCCTTACTGCAAGAAATGGGTTTAATGTTCCGTCATCACACTGTGAGGACTGAAATCTTTACACTTCTGCACGCTTCATGGCCCGGCTCCAGACCAGACTGTTTCAGGATTCTTCCATTAAGTGTCATTATTTTATGCACCTGAAATGATGGTGCAAACACTCTTAAATTTTGCACCCTATAAACCGGAGCTTGTTTCTTGTGGATTTTTTTTTTAATCCTTCAGCATTATCCACAGATGCAAAATGTCCTTTTTTTTGACCGTTTAACCATGCTATACTGTTGTTCTCCTATCCAAAATATACCTGAAGTTGTATTTTTACTTAATTTAAGCTTTCATTTATCCATCAATTCAAAGTTGTCTTCTCTGAGCCCTCAAAAAAGCTCCATTTGTATTTGGTCCAGATTGTTGAGTCACAGATAAATTCTCCCATAAATCATCACTGCTGCTCACATTGGCTCTATTAGCACAGCATTCAAGTGGGAAAATGACTTCTTTTGTTTATTTCTGATTCATTCCCGTTTCTGACAGCAAAGGGCGCTCCGACGCCTAAATACCTCACTGGAAACAGAGGTGAAGTTTATAAAGTGTGTTTTCCAAAAGCAGACATTCATTTTGTAAAGTGAAATACTAAGCGCACAAAGTATAATTTAATCAAAGCCATAAGAATGCATAATATTTGTTCTTTAAGATTAACATTTTGGCTCATTTAGTTTATGGTTGTTTAGGGGGTTAAGGTTAGAATCAGTCTCCTGGATATTATATATATGAATGAAATGAAGTTTATGTAATGTCCCCACAAAAAATGGAAAAAATGGAACCCTAAAACATGTGTGTGGACCTACTGTACACGCGTCTCTGGTTTCCCCTGTCATCTCTGCTTCGTCAGGGGCCACCTGTCACCAGCACTCACCCGGCCGGTCCTCAGACATTTGGTCAGTGCAGCCCTGCTAACCCCGAGTTCAACAAACACACACAAACTTAGCCTAGTTCACACACAAGGAAAACGGGGACTATTTTAACACCAAAGAGAGTGAAGTTTGATTTTTGAAGCGATATTTCAGAAGTTCGTTTGGTTTTACCTTGATTTTGTGGATTATTTTGGAAGATAATTCAACTTCCTGTGCCCAGATTTAAAAGGTAAGTTTTTGATTTGTTTCTTTACTTTGCTATTGTAAAGAATTAACATTTTAAAGAGTGCAAGTACAAGTACAACGTTAGGATTTGAGGATAATTGCAGATTATCAAGCAGATTTTTAATTAAATAATCTATACAAATGAAGCATAATAAGACTGCACTATTTTCTGACAATACCTAATAATAATAATGAATAAATAGCCAAATTTACAGCCAAATTTACAAATACAGAAAATCAGATACTAATAAATACAAAATGAACCTTTCTTGAATAGCTTTAGAATGATCTTAAAGGACCACTATGTAACCTGGAAAACTGGAGGATTACACAGATAAAGTACAGGAAGTACCACGATTTAATGTGAAAATTACATTCTATTGTCTAAACAAAGAGAGTTCTTATTATCGTCGTATCAGAATCGGTTTTGCGTATAGAAGCTATTCCTTAGTATCGAAATCGAACTTGAAACCACAAATAGTACAATTTATTAGCAAATTTCAAGCATATGCAACATTTAATATGAGAAAAAAGACGAAGAAAATACTTTTTACTAAATTTTTTACTTTAACTATTCTCTACATCAGCAGTCTCCAACCTTTTTCCTCTGATGAGCTACTTTTACAAAATGAAAATTCCAGAAAACTACTAATTTTAGCGATTGCAAGAAATAAAGCTTATGTAAGAGCCACTGCAAGACTTAGATTGGGTTCAGTTAGATTTATTTATGAGTGCACAAAGCCAGGCATCAAAACAGATTTACAATAATAATCATAATAATAGGCATTTAATTAATCAAATTTGAGTTATTCAGGACTGTTCTGCTCTATATATCACCAATATTCTTCCAGTAAACGCTACCATATTTCTGTTAAGATAAATATTATAATGTTATTGTTCTTTGTGAGTATCTTGTGTTTGAGTTCGTCAGTTCCAGGGTCCAGATTTAGCTGAGAGGAGGAGATTGGGTTTCACAGCCCGAGAATAGGCACAGGCCGCTGGGCAAGTGTAAGTGGGTGAAGTGGTTCTGAGGGCACGGAGCTGCTGCAGGGTTATGTGGAGAAAAACGAGAGAATGGAGTTTAGAGGAGAGGTTTGGGATTAACCTGAGGAGTTAAACCACTTTTAAGGTGCACTGCGTAACATTTTTAGTAGAGCGTCCGCTGCCTGATGTCTCCACGGAAATGTTCTTGCTTTGTCTAGAAGGTTCAACAGTTCAGATTAAACCTACTGTATCTGTCACAAGGGAGACAAGCAGGTTACAGCTCTACGCTACATTACAGGTCAGATCTGTGGAGAGTCGACCCTAATCGCAGATGGAATTATTGTATTTTTGAGCAATAGAAACACCTGCACTGAATAAATGCTGGATGTGTGTAAAGCAGCTGTAGCTCGCCAAGGGATTTCTGAATTATACATATTGTGCTGAATGACTCAAATTTGATGAACGAACATTGTAAATGTTTCGTTTTGATGTCCAACTTTGTGCATAAATGAATAAAGATTTATGTTTTACAGGTATCGAACTGTTCCACATCTGAGGCTTTCCTGTGCTCAGTTTCTTGTGATAAAAAAGTAGTGGCTCTTTGGCATTTTCTTTTTGTAAACGTAACTCACTGGAAGAAAAAGGTTGGAGACCCCTGGTTTAAAGTCATACCATGGAACATTCCAGGGAAAGCACACCTCCAGCAGAAAAGTTGCGCAGTGCACCTTTAATATAGAAACTTTTGATGAGATTGTTGAAACATTTCATCACAAACATAATAAAATAAACACTGAAGGATTCACAGTAAAACTAAGGCTGGGTCTAATAATAAAGCCCCAGTGTGTAACTTTATAAGCAAAAAATAGGCTAAAATTCAAGTTTTTTAGCTTGCATCTCCACAGACCTGACTGTTATTTTAACTGGAGTAGGTTATCCTCCTGCTTGTTTCCATGTTTCTTGGACTATAATCTTACACATTATGGAGAACGTTCCCGTTTTAACTCTCACTGAATCATCAGATGATCTGGAGACGAGCCACACAACATTTGTTTTAATAATAATTCTGTTTTAATAATAATTTTGGCCACAATGCAGATCTACAGTATGGATATTTTCCCCGCAGGGACATTAAAAACAGAGCGATCCCACACAACGGACAGTCCCAGGCTCTTTTTATTATATAGGCCATGTTTTGTCATATAAAAAGTCAATAAATGTTCTAAAATTGTACTTAAACCACAAAATAAATAAATACAAAATAATAATGCAAAAAAACTTCTTCCCGGATGTTATAGATGGTGCATTTCTTAAATTGTCCCATTACTTGATCAGGTAATTCATCTTTTTTACATCTTTGTTTCATTATGTTATAGAAAGAGCGTAGCCTATAGTGTTGGTACTTTTTAAAATCACTTAATGAAAAACTATAATGAATTCTTTGTTTTTCAGTTCTTTTCAGACACATCTGATCTCCATCCCACCATGGACGGGTGAGTGTCCATGTTTAAACCCGTGAACCTTCCCGTGAACAAACCTACACTCGGCTACATTCTCTCTTGTATTGAGCCTGAGTAAAATAGCTTCTCCACGCTGTTGTCATCTCCACAACGAGCGCTGACCTGCTTCAGAGGAGAGGTCAGGGCTCTTCTCCGGTCTCTCACCGGCTCCTTTTGTGTTCCAGGGAGGATGACAAGCACTCGGTGGACATCCATGACAATCCTCCACAGCCTGATAACTTCGTGAAGGAGGACGGAGGGGAGACGGTGAGTGGAGCCTGGACCTCCAGCCTGGACCTCCAGCTGGGACGGGGGCCCTGACAGACAGCTTAGTGCCCTTCAAAAGTACAAGAGGATATGTTAATGAGACGATCAGAGAGGGGGGTGAAGTTTTGAAGTCCATGAATTGGCTTGGAGATAGTTTGAAAGACGAATATGAATATAAAAATGTGTGCGAGTCTTATTTATAATATACGGCTGGGTTTTTAACATTTATTTTTGTTGTAATACAGAATGGTCTTGGGTCTAATCAATAATATAAATGTTCAGATTCCATATTTGGGAATTTACCTTTGATAATTTGACATTATCACATCATAGACTCTGAAAACTACCAATTGTTGTTTCCTTGGGGGTGTTTTCTTTTAATCCTTGAGGTTGTCTCCGTTTACAGAGCTCAACATGCACACCAGAAGAGCTCCTATGTGTTTTTAAAGTCCATTCGCCTTCATCATTACCTGAAGAATGCCAGATTGATATTTTTAGCGGTCTGAATGGAGTTTTACACATGATCACTCCGGGAAAAGCAAATTAATAGGCAATTCATAAAAGGAAAAAAAGAAAGAAAACAATGACATCTAGATGAAGAAAACCGGGACATTTTCTCCCAGATTTTCCCAGATTTTGTCAGAGTTCCTATCGCCCACAGAGCCCAAAGGAAGTCGTCATCCGCATGTTTCCAAACGTCCGGTTTTTGTGACGTAAGCGCGAATAAAACCCCTAGTTTAACAGCCCAAATCATCTCGCCCATTGTAGTTCCAACTGAGTCAGCTCTTTGTGGTAAGATTGTGTTCAAATAAAACTCAGATTAAAGTCTAATAGAGCCTCAGATAGAGCAGTGCCTACAGTTAGCATCACACCCCCAGGGAACGTTGTCGACATAAGCTGCACAGTATCAATAGGTCAAATCCTTCAGCTGAGGAAGTCCAGGTTCTGCCCAAGACCAGCTGAAGATCTGGAGATGAGCCAGCGGTGTGAAAGGACGGGTCAAATGTAGAGGACAATTCTCCTACAGAACCAATAATAAATAAAGTCTTTGTAGTGTGTCTTCAGTATTTGTAAGTGTACTTTGTGTGTGTAACTGTACTTTGTGTGTGTAAGTGTACTTTGTGTGTGTGCAGGTGTACTTCATCTATGAGGAGGAGGTGGAGGTGGAGGAGAAGGAGCCCGAGCCTCCGTCGGAGGCTGTGGTGATGATCAACGACAAACCGCACAAGTTCAAGGATCATTACTGCAAGAAACCAAAGTTCTGTGACGTGTGCGCCCGGATGATTGTGTGTACGTCACACACACACACAAACATACACACACAGACATACACATACACACACACACACACACGCAGACTCGATGAGCTTCATTTGACTGGAGCTGAACGCTGTAGGTGACGTCACGCTGAAGTTTCCCCGTCGCACTAATTCTCTTTAACGTCATGTTCTTTTTAGTGAATAACAAATTTGCTCTGAGGTGTAAAAACTGCAAGACCAACATCCACCACGCGTGCCAGTCCTACGTGGAGTTCCAGAAGTGTTTCGGAAAAATCGTGAGTTTTACTGTAATCAGAAAAGAACATTTGGATGATCCTAAAAATGTTACTGAAACAAACGGTGTTGTTTTTGCAGCCTCCAGGATTCCGAAGGGCCTACAGCTCCCCTCTGTACAGCAGCGACATCCCCGACCCCAGTGAGCCGTTCACTTCTACATGACTGATTTTTGCTTTTGTATAAATTAAAACCACAGATTTTTCACAGGCATATACAAATATTTCAAAGTTATAGTATAATAAAGTGTTAAACAGTATATATTATCATGATATGTTTGATTACAGTATTTAAAAAAAGGGTATTATGCTTTTTACCATGTTATAATGTTGTTTTCTCACCAAAACTATGCGTGAAGTTTTACTCCTGGGCCATATTCGAACCCAATTATCTGTTAAAGATTCTGTCCATTGCTCCGCCCACGAGCCTACGTCATCCGTGCTCCATAAATATTCAAAAGCATGTTACAAAACAAAAAACAAACTCTACAACTTCACAAACCTGACGCGATGTGAAGTCGTTTCATTACTGGGATACAGGCTGATTGTAATGTGATAGCGCTGTGAAGGGGAAGTGACTTAGCGCAGAGAGCAAAATTAATCGCAACTGTTTAGACTTTTTATTACATTGTTTTGGGCAAACAGCATTTTCAAAACAAAAGGTAACATGGTGATCTGTTATGTCTTAACTTTTAATATCCCCCAGCGTCTTTAATATGGATTCTGATACAACTGACTCGTCTTATTAAACTGTTTATTATTGTATAGAGCCACAGAAGTTTTATGGATTATAAACCTAGAAGAAAACTGACCAGAAGATGGTCTATGTGTGTTTTTTAACTGTTAGACACAAACACGGTATTTTTGATAGACTAAAGGCCGCCACACTACAGGAGTTTTAAACGATTTTAAACGTGCTACAAAAAGCGCAAACCACAGACACGACGAGAATCTGATGAGATTTTAAATTTGAGATCGCAAAGACTTCAGCGGGATATGACTGAGGACCACAGGATACACAGGTGTGAGCGCACCTGTCGAGAGTAAAACCACTCGCTTTGAGACTCTGAAGTGTTCAAAAGATCAGAGCTCTGCATTTCTAGGTTAGATGCAAAAAACTGTGTTAATATTATTTGTGAAATGTGGTGCAAAACTTCAGATCCATGATTTTTAAAGCTCAGAAGGCTGGAGATAAAGTCCACAGGAAGTAGAGTCACTGTCACTAATCTGCAGCTTCACCTCGATCCGTCGCTGTGGATGTAACAGACACACGTGAGGAACCACTCTGGACTTTTGACTTTTAAAGAACGATTCAAACTGGATTCACAGAGCCGTTTGTGGACTGGGGACATTATTAGCGGGGGACCGTCTCTCCGTCTGCCCCTGACGCTCTGTTTTTTCGGCTTTTACCGTAGTGTTGCTGATGTTTGGTGGTTCTGATCTGACGGAGCAGCTCAGAGTCACACTGACACACACACGAGGCTTCAAAATCGCACACAAAGTCGGTTCACGCTTTCCCGAACTCCCCGAAGAAGCAAATCGCAGCCTAAATCCGGCAAACTCTCCTGTAGTCCGTGGCGGCTTTTAGACTTAGACAAACTGTTGATCTACAAGGGAAATAACTTGTAGTATTATATTATAATTAAAAGAGCCTGATGCATTTAAATTGAAATATTTTGTTCTAATTCATTAACATTTTATTTCCTTCTGACAGACAATGTGAACAGAAACGACCCAGTATTTGACACGCTGAGAGTGGGAGTCATCATGGCCAACAAGGAGCGCAAGAAGGGAGAGAACGACAAGAAGAACGTAAAAGTTTAACTGGATTTGACCCTGTTTATGAGGGAAACGAAGAGTAAAAATGTCTATGTTTTATCTAAAGATCATGATGATGGAGGAGGAGGAGGAAGAGAACCAGCAGCCCAAAGAGAACGAAGAAGGAGGAGAAGGTACCGTCACAGATTTGTACTTCTTAAAGTGCACGAGGGGTTTTCATGATTTTTCTAGCACCTGTGGTAAATATTTGTCACAGTTTTAGATCCGTTAAGAGGCTGTTTGAAAAAGTTGAAAAGAAAAATACAAAAATGCAGGAAATTTTAAAACAGGATCCCTCTTTTTTATGCCATCAACACTGAAAACTCTTTACAAAATGCGGAGACAATTTACGCACAAGGAAGGCACTTGTACACACACACTAGAGACAAGGTGGGTTAAGTGTCTTGCCCAAAGACACAACGACAGCATTCATCAACCAATTATGTTTATGTCGAGAGCGGAATTCGAACCACCAACCTTCTGATCAGTGGACAAACTCTCGTACCCGCTAAGAAGGTGTTTTCATCTATTTTTATTCCTCTAATCATAACTGTTGTGTAATTTAAACAGGTTTTGGCCCTTGTTTACGTCATTGTTGCTAACAGTTATTTTATTTTATTTTTTATTTTTGTAATATAGTCATGTTAAGAATGTTTTATTGAAATGAGTCGAACTGGTCACATGTGTTTTAAAATCTTAGAATTATAATGTTGGAATTCTGAAAGAGAATTATTTGAAATAATTATTTTATTAGTTCAGACCTGGTTTAGTCCTGGTTTAGACCTGGTTTAGTCCTACTTTAGATCTGGTTTAGTCCTGGTCCTTGTGTAGACCAGGCTGAACAGTCTTTACTCTCTTTTTAGATGTTTTCTATTCCAGTATATTCCTGGTTTAGTCCTGGTTTAGTCCTAGTTTAGACCTGGTTTAGTCCTGGTTTAGACCTGGTTTAGTCCTACTTTAGACCTGGTTTAGTCCTGGTCCTTGTGTAGACCAGGCTGAACAGTCTTTATTCTCTTTTTAGATGTTTTCTATTCCAGTATATTCCTGGTTTAGTAGTCATGAATATCTCCAGATTTCAGTGTCTTGCTCATGGGCACAGCGGCAGTATGCAGAACAATCATGTCTGAACACGTTTACTGTTCCAGGAAAACCGGACGACAAAAAGGAGAAAGGAGGAGACAAAGCCGATGATAAGGTCAGATATAAACAATGATTAAAGATGTATTTTTATTTGTATTAATCTGAGTTTTATTTTCTGCAATTATGAATATTTTTCTTTAATCAATTCAAGTTCAACCTTATCCAGGAACATAAACTGAAACATGAACTACTAAAGCAACACAAGAATGCCGTGCACTTCAGAACATGTTTGTATTTTTATTAATTTTCATTTATTTAAAACAAGGACAGTGCAGAAAACAGAAGCTCTGTGCCAGATTTAGTTACTACAACAAACTTTCCATCTGCCCCTGAGCAGGTGTGAGGTTTAAACTACAGAGTTATTTTCAGATTTTACACAGAATAAGACACAGGGAGGGCATCTGACACACAGGGAGGGCATCTGACACACAGGAACATGTAGTTTTCTGTATGAGACATTAACTGTTTTGTAATTATTGTAATATTCTAATTTTAATATTAAAGGACCTGTCTGCAGCCTGCACTCTTACAGTTTAAACGGGAATCACAATCAAAACAATCAGGGCCTTAACTTTTTGTAATTAAAAGTAAATCAGCATTATAATTATCGGTTAAAGTTTTATTTATTTGTTTTCCTCGTATCTGGGGACAAAGACGCTGTAGGTGTTTATGGAGTTTAAAATCAAATCTTTACGTACAGTTCTTTTAAATCTTTTCTCCTCTGGTCTCAGGCGAAGACCTTCTCTCAGTCGCACTATTACTTGGCTCTGTACCGTTTTAAGGCCATCGAGAAGGACGACCTGGACTTCCAGTGAGTTCAGACACGTTTATGTTCGTGTGGCAGGTTAAATATCGAAGTACTTCACTCAAGTACTTTTGTGTACTTTTGTACTTTTGTACTTCAGCCCTGGAGACCGGATCACTGTCCTGGACGACTCCAACGAGGAGTGGTGGAGGGTGAGTTTGGAAATACGTCCTGTGTGCAGGATTCTGACGGGAGCGACAGGTTCATGGGCGTGACTGACAGGTGTCTGATGAGCGAGGTTGACAGGTGTCTGATGAGCGAGGTTGACAGGTGTCTGATGAGCATGATTGACAGGTGCCTGACAGGTGTGATTGACAGGTGTCTGATGGGCGTGACTGACAGGTGCCTAATGGGTGTGATTGACAGGTGTCTGATGAGTGTGATTGACAGGTGCCTGACGGGTGTGATTGACAGGTGTCTTGACGGGTGTGAGTGACAGGTGTCTGATGGGCGAGGTTGGCAGGTGTCTGATGGGCGAAGTTGACAGGTGTCTCATGGGCGTGAGTGACGGGTGTCTGACGGGTGTGACTGACAGGTGCATTGCCCAGTCGGACAAACACATCGTCACTTTGGGTCAACACAAACATGGCAGTTAAAAAGCAAAAAAAGCCCTAACCCTCGTTTTAGAACCGTTTGAGTCCAAATATGGACTTGGTTTGGTCCCGTCTGGTCCAGATTTAATCCTGAGTTTAGTCCCAGTTTTATGCGGTGACTTTGTGAGTGTGAACGCATCCCGAGAACGAGAAAAGCGGTCGTGTTTCAACAGTTGTGAGATTCAAACAGAAATGACAAGGGGCTGATTCGCTGGACAGTTAATGAGTTTTAATCAAAACAACGGCCTGATCGTTCTGAGGCGTCGTTGTCCAGAATATTCCAGTGTGAGGCACCTGTCTGTCTGTGAGGAACAGTAAGATCTCGTTTGTTTTCAGGGTAAGATGGGGGATAAGACCGGATACTTCCCCACAAACTACCTGATCAAAGTCAAAGCGTCAGAGAGAGTTTATAAAGTCACACGCTCCTTTGTGGGGAACAGAGAGATGGGCCAGATCACACTCAAGAAAGACCAGGTAACACACACACTTTAAAAACCCTGCATGTGCCTTAGGGCTGCGCAGTGAGCAAGAAAATAAACCAGGGTGACCAGACGTCCTTATTTACCAGGACAGTCCCAGTTTTGAGCCCTGTGTCCCCTGTCCCAGCAGATTTATACAAAACCAGTGATTTGTCCCAGTTTTATACAAGAAATGCCCCAGTTTTCCCCATTTCTGACCAATTTGAGCCCCAAAAACAGTAAAGAGGGCAATATTTTGTCATTTGTTTAGCTAAAATATAGAAAACATGCTTGAAAATGACCAAAACAATGCAACAACTAACCCACAAGTGAGTCGAGAACGGACAATGTTACGTTCTCTTTTCACAATTTTATTTATATCAACCATCCCAAGCCAGGTGTGTCCCAGTTTTTCATTCTAAAAACACAAACACACAAAGCACACAAAGCACACAAATCAGCTCACCTGTTGTGTAATTCCAGATAAATAAGTTGTTTATGTTCAGATTGTGTTTAAATAAACCTCTGATTAAAATCTAACTGGAGTAACAGAGCCTCAGACAGAGTAGAGCCTCGAGTTAGCGTCACACCACCAGGGAATGTGGATGACGTCAGCTGCAAAGTATCAGTGAGATATTTTTTCCCTAAAGTACAGGTTTAAAATACGACTCAAAAAAGAAAATGTGTATGAAAGATAATTTATTCCATCAGATTTTGAATTTTAAATCCAGCTGAATTTCTCACTTTGAATTTTTTAACGCTGAAAAAAGATGTTTGAATTATTTTTACTCTGAATTTTAGTTGCTGAAATTTTAAGTATGCTTTTTCAATATGTATATTAAAAAAAATCACCTTATAAATATTCAGCACAAATATTTTTAAATTCTCAAATTCAACAGTCAAAATTCAGAGTGCAGCAAAAAAAATTTCACTGCGAATTTTACACTCTGAATTTTGACTTTTGAATTTAAGGGATTGAGAATATTTAAAAGGTTATTTTTTTATATACTGAATTTTAAACATATTGAAAAAGTATACCTAAAATTTCATCAACTTCCATTCACAATAAAAATAATTCAAACATGTTTTTTCAGAGTTAGAAAATGTAAAATCTGACAAAACAAATTATCTTCCATCACTGTTTTACTTTCCACCCTTGGGTTTAACGTTAGACTAACTGAAAATACTCTGATAAGTTACACAATACAAAATAACGAAGTTCCCTCTCGTTTTTTTTCCAGATCGTGGTGAAGAAAGGCGATGAAAAGGGCGGCTACCTCAAGGTCAGCACCGGGCGAAAACTCGGATACTTCCCGGCCGACCTGCTCCAGGAAATCACCGTCACATAAAAATACACAATAATGTTTTATTTACTCCAGTGATTGTTGGTTTTAGACAAACACAACCTCCTGAATCAGTGTTTAGCTGAGATGAGTACACGTTAAGTAAATGAGATGTAATACAGGCTAGAGAGACGGTCGCCATGGTAACTTATAATAACCCAAATCCAGTTCTGGCAGCCATTTTGTGACTGTACAATCCGACTCAAGAGAAGGTTATGTCGCTTTATTCGTACACGTAGGTAAATTTGTTTTGTAGATTTGAGAGGCAGGTCCCTACAATACACAATAAACACAAATAAAAACACAGTTACAAATAAAGATCCATAAATGATTAATTCATTCATCACGCTTGGCTAAAAATCACAATAAATAAGTATTAAATATATAAAAAAACACGATTTTCCAAGACAGGGTACTAAAATCGATAAATAAATGCATGACAGTTTATTCATAAGTACGACAGCAGCTGGAACGAAGCTCCTTTTAAAACAATTCGTTCTAGATCTTGCGACTAAAAGCCTCTGAGCAGCGAGAAGCAGCTCAAAAACTCTGAGTTTAGAGGATGCTGCAGGTCTTTTAGAATCCTCTGGGACATCCGCTGTAACTTTTTTGAGTACAGGGAGTCCAGGCGGCTCTGAGGACGGACAATCAACTTATTCGCCCATTTAACCAACTGATTCAGGGAGTTTTTAGCAGAGATGAGACCAGTGAAAAAGTTAAAAAGTCAAGATCTCATGCAAACTAATACAATTTTATCTTAAAGGGCCCGTGCCTTATTTTTCCCCGTGTATTTGATTTGACATTTGCAAAATGTGTCCTGCCCCAGTACAGATCTATTGTATAAGCAGTTCTTGAGGTCAAAATAAGTCTGCGGCGTGCTGTCGGCAACTAATTATAAAGCATTGTACTGTCAGAGAATCAGGAAGTGCCCGTTAGCATGCTAGTTGTCTGCAGCTGTTCTCTGAGAGTCGTGAAAAGTGCGTATAAGGTGAATAATTAGGACGCTCTGAATGCGTGAGGTAAGTGAACAGTAACTTTGGACCACTGCAAACTGTTTAAAATGTAGTTGTTTTTCAAGTTTTTAGGTAAAAATCCGATACTACTGCGTCTTTAAATGATTAAATAATAAATAATTTGATAGCTAGACTTTTTTTTAAATGTATTCTTGTTTTTTTTTTTATCTAATGCACATGCTCTATCTACCATACAAATGTGAAAAAAATGTAATTAGAATTAGAATTTTGCTGCTCTTACAGTCACAAGATGGCCGGCAGTCACAAGATTGCCACGGTAACAGAATCTATTGTCTCTCTAGCCCTTATTTGAACACTGAATCTATAATTCAAAATAAAATAAAAGGCAATACTAACGATACAGGGTTACTGGATCCCGACGCCACCTGAGAGGGACGTAAAAAATATAGAATCTCAAAACATCCAAATATGGATGGTGTGAAATAGAATAACTTATTTTAGCTCTCTGTTTTATATAAGACATGCAGATAGTGATGGTGAAAGCTTATTTATAGAAGTTATCAACATAATATATTAAAAATAACTATTTGCACTGTGGATGAAGATGTATGCTGTTCATAATCTAAATAATAAACCAGAAGTGCACTTATATCGCCTGTTTTTATAATTTGATTGATCAATACATTCACGACACAGGTATCGTATCGTAAATATAAATCCTTCTATAGGTAGTGTTAATTATAATAGTAGGTGAATAAATATCACCTTCATTTTACATCATGAAAACCAAAACTAATGTAGGCATATGCGTATGAATTTATTTAACATTTATTTAACATTTATGCCATTTCATTTCATTTTTCTTTCAATCTTTTTTTCATTCATTTAAGATGGATATAAAATAATAACGTTTCATACATCAGTGTGAATGAAAAAGAGCTTGTAATATCTGCCATGGTACTATTTTCTGACATTTTATATTTGATAGCCTAAAATATGATGAGTAAAGTTTGTTTAATTATGTAAAATAATAGACACTAAGGGTAATAATAAAGTGAATCTTAAATAAAACGCAGACGCCATATGTGATCCACGCGCCTCTGCTGCCCTCGTGTGGCCGACTGCGTGAATTGCATGTATATTGGTTTTTTGTTTTTTTGTTTTTTTATTATCGTCAGTGTTCTTACAATTTCCTCATTATCGATCATAAACTGTCATCTGTATGGATCATGTCTGAGCGTTTGTGCTTAAATTACTAAATTAAATGAATTAAATGAGCGAAATACCAAAACATACCGCAACACACTGTATTTGAGTGGCTTTACGTAGAAAAGTGAGTTTAAATATTTGGTTGTCACTTAGAATTCACAGAACCATTAAGTAAATATAAATTTCCCCTTCAAACTCAAACCGTAAAACGTAGACAAAACACGTAATAACATTAACTACAAATCACGTATTATTTACTATAAAACACGTAACATTATCTACGAAACACGTAATAACATTAACTACAAATCGTAATAATATTAACTACAAATCACGTATTATTTATTATAAAACACTTAACATTATTTACTAAACACGTAATAACATTAACTACAGACCACGTAAAACTAATATTTATTATAAAACGATATAAGTCCCAGTAGGACTAACTTCTCATTCTTACTATTATCTCCGTATGTGAAACATTCATTTGCTTTGGACACGTTCAGGAAGCCCCGCTGACGCAGGGCATCAAAAAATTGGGTAAAACTCTTATTGTTCCTCTCCACGGAAATCTTTAGTAAAAGGCGAAAGATTTATACGATCTGAAGAGAAACAAGAGTGTACTGAAGAGCCACAGTCTGAGTGTCGCGGCCCATTCTGAACCATACGAGCTTCAGTCACGGTGCTGCCGCCAGTGACGTCACAAAAATGCAAAAAGTTCGTGAAATAAAACGGAAACGCGGCCCGTTTAATATCGATAAAGTCGATAAAAGTGGAACTAATACTCACTTTTGACTTTAAAATATGTTGAAACTTAAAAACACGCAATGCATTTCGGGAATATGGCGGTGGCGGCGTTGACCACGCCTTCTCCTACACGAGACGGGATGGTTTGCTCATGGAAATACAAATAAATAATTTTCAGTCTTCGGTCATACACCCGCAGAGTTACACAAAGATAAACGCGGCGTTTACGTTACCGTCAGTGTTTTTCCAAAGCACGAGGCGCTGAGAGGACCGGGAGAGTTAACGGAAACTTCTGCAGTTCGGGAAAGCTTCATGTCTGCGCATGCGCATTGCCAACTGGTTTGGAGTCAAGACTTTCCCCCTTCAAATAACTTGATTTTTACTTAATTATTAATATATAAAATACATTCATGAATTTAAACTATTGTTTATTTTTGGCTAATTTAGAATTTAAATGTAATCGGTTTATTTGAATATCTGGCCTGTGCAAAGACGCTGGGGCATGAGCTCCTCATGAAATAATTCGGCCTGTCTGCTCACTTATATAAAGGATGTGAATGGACGTTTTTGAGAAACGCACACACAGATCTGGAGTGGAACCAGAGTAAATGTTATTCTATATGTTATTTGACCCACCCAGGGCCTCTGGAGCAGTGCCGTAGACCCATCTCCAAATGTTGGAGTAGAATTCCACCCAGTGATAAAACCATTTAGACTAGTGCAGGTTTTGGGTTGATGGGGAACAAAATGTAAAACTCTGCTTAGGAGGCAGTGTTTGTAGCCTGGCAAAATAAGGCCTAGCTCTGATGCAGCAAGTCTGGACACAAAAGGCTTATCAGTTGTGTTCTGTGGTACTGTTGTGTACCATAGATTGTATATGTAAATGGACATAGTTAAATAGGAGCATGTGCATGGAGGCGCTTCTGGCTCCATCAACTCTGGCTCTAAAAAAAAAAGGTCATCTGTCTCTGTAACTGCTGCTGTGAGCTTTATGATTTTGGTCTTAAAATGCCTCTATTTACCCACTCTACGTGATCCCGGTGTTTTGTTTTTTTTTGCTTTCTTGTCTGTAAACATTCCTATTCCTATAGCGCTCTGAAGGGGGAGTAACTTAATGCGGGGAGACTCAGAGCGAAAGTGAAAAATCTAAAACATTTTAATACATTCTTTTGAGTGAATATAGCCTATTCAAAACAAAAGGTGACATGGTGATCTAAACATATTATGTGTTAGCAGTTAGCACCCCCTAGTAGTAAAATACCCCCTCTTAAAGAGCACCCCTAGTGGATGTGGAGCCCTGCGTCTGCTTTATAGACTGTATAAAGTGTGACGTCACCCACAGCGTTCAACTCCAGTCAAATGAAGCTCATGAGGCTAGCAGGTACAGTATAGGGGTGAATTTGAATGAATAGTCTTTATTTGTCAATTTCTTCACATGTACAAGACAAAAAAAAAAGAATCAAAATTGGACCTGTCACCCCATCCGTACGTTACAACATACAAAACAATATGACATGAGGAAGACTACATAGACCAGACTGGAAAATGGGTAGCAAATAGGAATAAACAATGCAGTGTGTAACATGAGGATAAGGGGAGGAGAAAAAAAAAGAGAACCGCCCTCTAGACCACGCTCCTATAATGTGGTATGAGTACACGAAAAAAGACACCTCCACGACATCAGCACATA
Source organism: Taenioides sp. WSHXM2023 (assembly GCA_029959045.1). NCBI lineage: Eukaryota > Metazoa > Chordata > Actinopteri > Gobiiformes > Gobiidae > Taenioides > Taenioides sp. WSHXM2023. Next base: position 33,297,639 of record CM057086.1, on the reverse strand, counting down.
GTCAAAACACAGAACAAACACTCCACAGGACTAACAACAGGGTAGGGAAGGAGTGTGGAGGTAGTCCAACGTAGGCAAGCGGCCGTCCAGATCCTGCAGCCCTGTCGGTGCTGGATGCAACAGACCCGCCCACCCGGTTGGAGGTACGAAGCTGCTGTTCAAGAGGGGCCAGGCTCTCTTTGCTGTAATCTCAGGGCGATTTGACACCAGCCCGGCCTTAGTCTTGACCAGTACTGGCTTGGGGAGGCCAAAAGATAAGATCGGGTTGTTTTGGTTTTAGAGCGAGCAGCTGCGTCCAGTTTCCACAACACTGCTCCCTTTGTCCATTGGTCTCAAGGTCTTCCCACATCCAACCTCTCCAAAATGTTCTCAGTGTTGCAATTCAGAGCCACAGTTCCAAAGTCGATGGAGCCGCAAGCGCCCCCATGCTCATGCTCCTATTTGGAACTCGGCAGCTAGCAGGTTAGCTATGTCAGTTTATATATACAATCTATGATACGCATAGAGAATTTGAATTCAGTGAGTTCACTTTTTTTAGTCAGAACAAAATGTCCCAGAGTTTTGGCAGCACTGACAGATGGAAACAATTATTCTTCACTTCCATATTTCTTTATATTGAGACACAAACAGGAGGCGGCTCAGACTGTGTTGATATTAGCGGTAATTAAACAAGAGAAACTTTGTCCGAGCCTGTACCTCTCTCATTATTCCCTTTAACTCCTCTCCTCTCGTTTGTTGCCATGAGACTCTGGATTTGCAGCTGAGATGACACAAGCACAGAAATCCTCAGTGGAATTGTCAGTGATTTTTTTTTAAATATATATATATATATATTTCTCAGTGACAGCTTGCGTCATTTTGTCAGCCTCCCGTGGCTAAAGTAATGTGGGAACATTGGGGACGCCTGTCAGGACTGTACCCGCCTGAGAGAGCTCATCCCTGGGTTGATGGCTCATAATAAAGCCCTGACCAGGTGCTACAAATGAGGCTGGAGGTAGAGTCCGAGCGAGTGGAAAAGGGACGTGCGCTGGACATGTGTGATCAAATTAGCTCCAAGTCGGGTTTAAAGATGAAATAACTCACGCTGGTGTTACAATGTCCAGCTAATGTCCAGTGTCCTTCAGATATTTTTAGACACGGAACTAGAGTGAAATAGGGGGCCGTGTTGGACAGATAGATTAACAATTGATAGTCGATATGAGCCTGTATTCGTGAGTAGTCCAGGGACGCCTGAGCAGCCACTCTTTTCTGAATTCTGTTCGAAACCAGAAGGATCGGACGATAAAGCGCGAAAACCCTCCTCAGTCTAAATGTGACACGGTCCAACCACAGATGTTCATTTGTATTTGTCTCTCAAATGAGGAAAACGTCTCTTGAAAATTCTACATGAGGCATAGGTACAAGGTCAACATGTTCAAATCAAATATAACTTTTACAACAACTGTAATTCTGATTTATTGTTAATTACAAAAACATTGGACATGTACAGTATGTGTGTAGAATCCCTCAGTCGTCCAGGTAGAATCCATAGTAAAAGGAGAAATTTAATTTGTCAACTGGACAGAGTTTATTTGGTTGAATACGTTTCGCAGCTCATCCAAGCTGCTTCTTCAGTTCTGGTCAGATGCTGGTGGACACTGCTTTATATCTGCCTGAAGGGAGGAGCTTAATTACAATGAAAATTTCATTGTAATTAAGCTCCGCCAAATACAAGAGGAACCCACCCACACTCAGGAGAACCTCCACTCCACAGACCAGACTCTACTTAACGTCTCACTGAGAGACTTCTAACTGTTATGTCTCTGTGTCACTGAACTAAGTCGGGTTTAACGAGCGCCTACTACACTTCTGGACACGCTTTCATCTGGAGAAGTCTTTCCTTCTGCAGGTAAGAGAGAAAGAGAGAGAGAGAAGAGAGAGAAGACAGAGAGAGAGAAAAGAGGAGAGAGAGCGAGAGGAGAAAGAGAGAGAGAGAGAGAGAGAGAGGAGATTTTGATTTTTAACAGACCTTTATTATGTCTGTCAAAAACATTTTACACTGAAATTCCATTTACACCTCGTGCTATTTACATAAAAGTTATTGACATTACATATACACACTATTTACACTATTTACAAAAACAGAGGTCCAAAACAGAGTTGCCCCTCCTTCACAGAGGCTACCACCCCCCTAAAGCCCCAGCGCTCCTCAAAGCCCTCCTCATCACTGTTCATGGAGTAGAGGCCAAACTCCAGCCTGAGTCTGGCCTGCACCATCCTGACAAACAGGACCTCACACTGATCCTGCAGCCTCCTCCTCCTGCTCACATAAACCGCCATCTTGGCCTGTCCCAACAGGAAGCTCAGCACCTGGCCCCTCCTCCTGCTCTGCACAGAGTATCTGAGCCCACACACAAACACTTGTGCGTCAAATACCTGCCCCACACTCCTGAACACTGCCCCCAGCAGGTGGAACAGCGGTGTCAGACGCACACACTCCCAGAAACAGTGGAACACCGTCTCTCTGAGCCCACAGAAAGGACAGTCCTCCCCTACAGCACGGTTTATATTATGGACCAAAGAGTTGACCGCCACTGCTCCATGCAGCAGCCTCCACTGCAGGTCTCCCTGTCTCTTGGTGAGGGGGGGCTTGTACAGGAAGCCCCAGGCTGGGCTGAGGGCAGGGGCCAGGCCCAGGTGAGCTCTCCACACCGTGTCCGGGCGAGCACATAGTTTGCGATGGTTCAGGGCCTGAACCATAAGTTTGTAAAAAGTCTTTCCAGAGGCTGCTTCCAGGGATGCAGACACAGGACAGGACAGCAGAGGGCCTGAGGAGTCCACAAGATTAGGACTCAGGATGATGCCGGGGAAGGGGTCAGTAGAGTCTGGAGACAGTGAGCCAGAGCTGAACCCTCTGAGCAGAGTCCACTCCTGTTCTGTCAGTCGCTGCCTCCAGTGACACAGGAGCCGCTCCAGAATGCGAACGGACCTCAGACCCAAGTGAGCAGCCAGAGTTTCTGCAGTGTCCATGTCAGGTCCAGTCCTCTCCAGCAGCTGCTCCAGAGTGAGGACCCCCCCAGAGCTGAAACGGTCACACAGCGCAGGTTGCACCCAGTCAGGATAGTCCAGGGGCTCTTTTAGGAGCCAGTAGAGTGAGCTATACTCCTGTCGCTGCTTCCTCAGCATGCTCCACACAGACAGCAGACCACGGTAGAAAAGAGGGAGGGAGTCTGGTCGGTGGTTAGAGAGGAACAGTGAGAGGCCCAGGCCCCACGCCCTCTGCAGGATGGACACAGCTAAAGGTCTCCACTGCAGCTCCTCGGGACCTGTCAGGAGCCTCTGGACAAACTGCAACCTGAAAGCAGCTCCTCTACTGGCCAGATGGATGAGTCCCTGTCCGCCCTGCTCCTTAGGGAGGTAGAGCACTGCTTGTGGAACCCAGTGCAGCTTGTCCCAGAAAAAGTCTACTAGAATTGTCTGGATCATGGACAGGAGAGAGGGAGGCGGGTCCACACACATAAACTTGTGCCACAGGGCAGAAGAGACCAGGTTATTAATCACGAGCACTCTTCCCCGGTAAGACATTTGGGGTAGCAGCCACCTCCACCTGTTCAGACGACCCTGGACGTTCTCCACTGTCTGGTCCCAGTTCTTTTGAAGACTGCCAGAACCCAGGAAAACCCCCAGATATTTAAACCCTCCTGTGCTCCAAACTAGTCCACCTGGCAACCTGACAACCCGCAGCCCCTCTCCAACCAAAATGGCATCGCTTTTACTCCAGTTAACTTTAGCACTTGAAATTTGGCCAAACTGGTGAATTATGTGGGCCACACAGTCAATGTCTCTCTGCGAGTTCACAAACAACATTACATCATCAGCATAGGCTGACACCTTAAAAGGGAAAAGACACCCAGGGATCTGCACCCCCTGCAGATCTGACCTGAGTCGATGCAGGAGCGGCTCAATGGCCAGAGTGTACAACATCCCAGATAAGGAACAACCCTGTCTGACGCCCCTCCCCACACTGAAAGGAGCAGTAAGACCCCCATTAATCTTCAGTAAACTCATGATGTCACTGTACAGGGTCTGGATGTAAGCGATGAAACCAGGGCTGAACCCAAACGCAGCCATGGTTCGCCAAAGGTATTGGTGTTCAACCCGGTCAAACGCCTTTTCCTGATCTATTGAAATCAGACCCAGGTTGATGCCCAATGATCTGGAGACCTCCAAAACATCCCTAATTAGTGTGATGTTATCACTAATAAGCCTGCCAGGCACACAGTAGGTTTGGTCCATGTGGACTATGGATGCCATTGCTTCCCGCAGCCGGGATGCCAGTACTTTGGACAGGATTTTATAGTCCGTGCAGAGCAGTGACACCGGCCTCCAGTTCTTCAACAGTAGCAGGTCACCCCTCTTTGGCAGCAGGGCGAGCACTGCCCTGCGACAGCTCAGAGGCAGGCGGCCTCCCTGCAGACTGTCCCTAATGACCTCCAGAAGATCCTCTCCCAGTATGTCCCAAAAAGCCTTATAAAAATCAGCTGAGAGACCGTCTATTCCAGGAGCTCTGCCTGTTTTCAGGCTCCCGACAGCAGCGGTCAGCTCAGCCATAGTCACAGGAGCCTCCAGCTTATAATTCTGCTCTGTGCTGACCTGAGGCAGACCGTCCTCAAACCGCCTCCCCACATCAGCGCTGGGACGCAGTTCTGATGAAAATAAGTTTTTATAAAAACTGGAGGCATGACTCCTAATCTCCGAGGAGTCTGTGATTATGCTGCCACTATCAGAGCGCAGCGAGTGAATAATTTTCCTCTGACCATTCTTTTTCTCCAAACTGAAGAAGAATTGAGATGGAACATCCATCTGGGAGAGGTCCATATGGCGGGACCGGACCAGAGCCCCTTGTGCAAAGGTGCCCAGCAGGCTGACCAAAGCCGACTTTTTTGTTTTGAGGGACTGTAAACACCCCTGTTCTCCTGTAGACTCTGCTAAAGACTGCAGCTCTACTATCTGTATCTCCAGCTCCTTCACACGCCGGGCCCTGTCCCCCGTGACACCATGAGTGTACTGCTGACACAGCTGTTTGATCTGGGCTTTACCAAAGTCCCACCACTGCTGAAGACTGATAAACTGTGCTTTACAGTTCCTGTGAGATTCCCAAAAACATATAAAAGCAGATTTAAAAGATTTATCATGTAGCAACGAGGTGTTAAACTGCCAGTAAGCACTACGAACACGGACATTAGAAATATGTACATTACACACTACAAGATTATGGTCCGAAATGCCCACAGGACTAATGTGAGCAGATGTACAGACAGACAGCTGGTGTCTGAGGCAGTACACACGGTCCAGGCGAGCTAGAGCCAGTCTATTGTCCTTACAGTGAGACCATGTGTACTGCCTGTCACCTGGATGTAGAGTCCTCCACACATCCTCCAGGCTGTGTGTCTCTGTGAGCCGCTGCAGCCTGAGGGAGGAGGCGGGGTGGGGCTCACAATGGTTCCGGTCCAGTTGTGGCTCTGTAGTACAGTTCCAGTCTCCAGCCACAAACAGGAAGTCCCCAGTATCCCTACACCTCCTAATACACTCACACAGAGTGTCCATCACAACCAGTCTTTGTGCTCCTGTGCACGGCATATACACACACAGGAATAGTACTGCAGTGTCCTCAAAAAGAGCACGCACCTGCAGCACACGCCCTGCCACCACATCCTCCATCTCCACGGTAATGGGCAAAAAACTCCTGGAGAAAAGCAGTCCCACCCCTGCGCTGCAGTTGGAGCCGTGACTGAGAAAAACTTGTCCGCTCCACTCCCTGTTCCACTCAGCCTCTAACTCAGGAGTGCTATGGGTCTCCTGCAGCAGCACCACGTCCAGCCTCTTCATTTTTATGAGCTGGAAGACGGCTGCACGCTTAGTTTTGTCTCTGGCTCCATTAAGATTTAAAGTACCCACTTTAAAGTCACACATGATTAAAGTTAAGGTGAGCACATAATAGAAAACATATACACTGGCCTTTAAACTGAGTAGAAAAAAAACCATTACATTAAGACTCTTGACTAGCCACTTGGGCCTTGACTTTAATAAGTAATTTCCTCAAACGATAAACCTCTTGGTCTGTGAGCACCTCCTCCTCAGGTGTGGCTGGGCAGCGTGTGAGGGGCCGGGCTGACTCTGTAAACAGCTTCAAATTCGGGAAAAAATGTTCCACTTTCACACTCCTCACTCCTTTGGTGTCCTTTAAGAACTTTTTAATGTCAGCAGCTGAATAGTGCTCAGCTCCTGTGCTGTTTGAGTCTATCTGGGAGCGGTTTAAAACCTTAGAGCTGCGTGTTACCTTTGAGGGCTTTTCACTATTCTGGGAACTACCAACAGTTTTCCTTTTTTGAGGATAAACAAATAAGTCATCCTCATCCGACATGCCCTCCTCTAGATAGTCACTGTCCTCCTCCCCAGCACTGTCCCTGGGCTCTGCGCTCTGACTCTGTGATGCAGAGTCCAGGTCGGCAGCCACCTGCTGCCCGCCAAGCAAAACACTGTTCTCAGTTTGCGAGTCATTGGGAGAAGACGGAGCCGCGTCAGAAAATACGGGAGGCGGGGGACCCGTAGCAGGAGCTGCGGGGCCCGCAGCGGGAGGCGCGGGCTCAGACACGGGCTCCACGGGGAGGTCCGAGTCTTGCGCGGCACCAGGAGCAATTGGCTCCATGGCAACTTCACCCATGGGCTCCGCCGCGGACTCAGCATTATCATCAGTGGAGGCTGGCGCCGGGGCCACGGTGCGTGCGTCATTACGCACTATTGGATCAACTCGCTCTGGACAAGCTCTGATTAAATGTCCCTCTGCGCCGCAGCCAAAACATTTCATCGTGTCAGAGGTGGCAAAAACCATGTAGTTGAAACCCTCTATTTTAAAGCTGAAAGACACATCAAGATCCGTACGAGTTGTCCTTGAGCACCATCATCACTTGTCTACGGTGGCATATAACGTGCTTTAGCAAGGGGGATTTACAGCCGAGCGAAATCATTTTGATTGGCGACACAAGCTGGCCAAAACGCGACAGTTCCATTGCCAAGATGTCATTCTTGATGAACGGAGGAGCGTTGGAGATAGTAATACGTTTAGCGGGACTCACCAGTGGTAGGACAGGTGTGTACAAACCCTGGATGGCGGCCCCTTTCTCCACAGCCTCAGACACCTTTTCCGTGCTGGACAGAAACATAACGATGGCTCCATTCATGCGTGAGGCGGACTTTATGTTAACATATCCCACTTCTTTCCCGACAGCGAGGGTGGCCTCCTCTACAGAGCAGTTCACCGTAGGCACCAGTTTCACAGCATGGCGCCGCGTCAGCTGCTCGTAGTCACTCGCTCCGGCCAGCACGGGCATCGTGCGGCCGGAGCGTACCTGGACAAGTAAAGTGTCCTCTCGCCAACACAGAAAAAAGACAAAAACGATAAGATCCAGTGAAAAGCTCTTTAAAGAAAAAAAACCAAAAATCCCGCTCCTCTGGTACGCGCTTCCCACACACACACACCTGACCGGAAGCGGAAGAGAGAGAAGAGAGAGAGAGAGAGAGAAGAGGAGAGAGAGAGAGAGCGAGAGAGAGAGAGAAGAGAGAGGAGAGAGAGAAGAGAGAGAGAGAGAGAGAAGAGGAGAGAGAGAGAAGAAAAAGAGAGAGAGAAGAGAGAGAGAAAGAGAGAGGAGAGAGAGGACAGAGAGAGAGCAAAAGAGAGAGGAGAGTGAGAGGAGAGAGAAAGAGGGGAGATAGAAGAGGAGAGCGAAAAGAGGAGAGAGAGGAGAGAGAGCGAAAGAGAGAGGAGAGAGAGAGAAAAGAGGAGAGAGAGAGGAGAGTGAGAGGAGAGAGAGAAGAGGAGAGAGAAAGAGGGGAGATAGAAGAGGAGAGCGAAAAGAGGAGAGAGAGGAGAGAGAGCGAAAGAGAGAGGAGAGAGAGAGAAAAGAGGAGAGAGAGAGGAGAGTGAGAGGAGAGAGAGAAGAGGAGAGAGAAAGAGGGGAGAGAGAAGAGGAGAGAGAAAAGAGGAGAGAGAGAGGAGAGGGAGAGAGTGACAGAGAGAGAGCGAAAGAGAGAGAGAGAGAAGAGAGAGAAAAGAGGAGAGAGGAGAGCGAGAGGAGAGAGAGAGAGAAGAGGAGAGAGAGAAGAGAAAAAGGCTAGCGAGAAGTGAGAGAGAGAAAATAATAGGAGGGAGAGAGAGAGAAAAGAGGAGAGAGAGGAGAGCAAGAAGAGAGAGAGAGAGAAGAGGAGAGAGAGAGGAGAGAAAAAGGCTAGTGAGTGAGAGAGAAAAAATAGGAGAGAGAAAGAGAGAAAAGAGAGGAGAGAGGAGAGAAAAAGGCTAGCAAGAGAGAGAAAAAATAGAAGAGAGAAAGAGAAAAGAGGAGAGAAAAGAGAGAGGAGAGAAATAGGCTAGTGAGTGAGAGAGAAAAAATAGGAGAGAGAAAGAGAGAAAAGAGAGGAGAGAGGAGAGAAAAAGGCTAGCGAGAGAGAGAAAAAATAGAAGAGAGAAAGAGAAAAGAGGAGAGAAAAGAGAAGAGAGAGAGGAAAGAAAAATGCTAGTGAGAGAGAGAGAAAGAAATAGGAGAGAGAAAGAGAAAAGAGGAGAGAAAAGAGAAGAGAGAGAGGAGAGAAAAAGGCTAGCGAGAGAGATAAAAAATAGGAGAAGAGAGAGAGAGGGAGGGAGGTGAAAGAGGGAGTGAGAGAGAGAATATACGATGAGAGAGAGAGGGAGAAGGTTAGGGATAGATGAGTAGAGCAAGAGAGAGAGAGGAGAGGAAAGAAAAGAGGAGAGAGAAAGTAGAAAGAGGTAGATGGGTAGAGCAAGGCTAGGAAGAAGTGAGAGAGAGAGAAAAATTAGGAGAGAGAGAGAGAGAATACGAGAGAGGGGAGAGGGAGGGAGTGAGAGAGAGACTATAAGAAAAGAGAGAGAGGGAGGAGGGAGAGAGATAGAGGGGTAGAGTGAGGAGAGAAAAGGCTAGCAAGAGTGAGAGAGAGAGAAAAATAAGAGAGAGAGAGGGAGGAGAGAGAGGGGAGAGACAGGGAGGAAGGAGAGAGGAGGAGAGAGAAGAAAGAAAAGAGGAGAGAGAAAATAGAGAGAGATAGAGGGGTAGAGCAAGGAGAGAAAAAGGCTAGCATGAAGTGAGAGAGAGAAAAATTAGGAGAGAGAGAGGGAGGGAGTGAGCGAGAGTAGAGAAAAGAGAAGAGAGAGAGGAGAGAGAGGAGAGAAAAAGGCTAGCATGAAGTGAGAGAGATATAAAAAATTAGGAGAGAGAGAGAGAGATGAAGGGAGTGAGAGAGAGAGGAGAGAGAGGAGAGAAAAAGGCTAGTGAGAGAGAGAGAAAAAAATAGGAGAGAGAGGAGAGGGAGGGGAGAGAGGGAGTGTGAGAGAGAATATAAGAAGAGAGAGAGAGAGAAGACAGGAGTGCAGTTGTACAAAAGCAGGTGCTCCACTCTCACTTTCTCTGTCACTTTCCTCTTGAGCGCAGTCTCTTCTCATCTCCTGCTCCTGCCGTTGCTCCTGCTCCTCCCGCTCCTGCACCTGCCCTGCTCCTGCCGCTCCTGCCGCACGATGAGAGCCTTGTACCTGAACCTCCTCCTGTGCCTGTGCCTCCTGCTGCCCGCCGCGGTGAGTCCTCTGAGAGACTGAACTCTGCTGACTGCTCGTGGCTTTTGTTCACTGTTAATCAGCACAAATGTAAGTTAGAAATATGAGTTAGAAATCTGTGAGTAAATCAAAAAGAAAAACAGCTCGATTTTCTTGTGTTTTTTTAAAATTAAAGATCCACTATGTAACTTTTGTGCCGCCTGATTGTCTCCATGGATCTGTAACTTGCATTTATTATATTTTAGTGCTCAAAAATACCTTGAAAAACTTGATGTGAGTGGTTGCCTCTCCACAGATCTGACTTGTAACTTGGCCTCTTTGTAACTTGTAACTTGGCCTGTTTTGTGTCACCTGCCTGTCTCCATGGAGTTTAATGCCATACTGTGGAACATTAAAGACAAAGCGATATCGTCTGCTATAGGAGACATCCAAAAAAGTTGTGTTATTGAGTTATTTTAGGGGCAAAATCAATGTAGTTAAATTGAAATTTAAAGGTGCATTGTGTAACTTTTCTGGTGGAGGGTCCGTCACCTGCTTGTTTCTATGGAGATGTCACTGCTCTGCCTGAAATGTTCCACAGTATGACATTAAACAGCTCTGCCTTACGTTTATTCCATCACAGGTGGTTTTAGAGCACCTAGAAAAACAGGCGTTCTGACTGTGATCCGACCTGTAACTCAGTCTGGCTTGGTCTCCATGAAGATAAGAAAGGTTTAATGCCACACTGTGAAACATTCCAGACAAAGCAATAACGTCTCCATGGAGAAAAGCATTTGATCCCTCCACCAGAAAAGTTACACAGTGCACCTTTAACTGAGGGCAGGTGGACTTCAGTTGTTGAGTTTATGAGATTTCTTCATGGATCAGGCATTAGACAGTAGCTCAGCTGGTAGAGAGTTTGTCCACTGACCCACAGGTTGCTGGTGCAATTCCAGCTCCCACGGATGAATACTATCGTTGTGTCCTTGGGCAAGACACTTAACCCACCTCACCCCCCAGTGTCTACCTGGAAAGTGGAAAAGTGCTGTATAAACATGTGATAAAGGTAAAAATGGGTGGAAATGAACCTTTCCTGAAGAACTTTAGAAAGATCTGGAGCTGTATCAGAACAAGTATAAGAGCACATAGAAAAGAAAGTACGAGCATTTAATGCTGAAAATCACATTCTATTGTCTAAATAAAGGGTGTGTTTATTTTCATTGTTGTTTCAGACTTGGTATTGAGTATCGAGTCTGTTCCTAAGTATCAAAATCACGTTTGAAATTTTAATTTTCATCTGTGGGAGCTAGAATCGCACCACAAGTGGATCCAACGTTCAACCAATGATGGTTTTTTATGTCGAGAGTGGAATTCGAACTGCCAACCTTCGGCTCAGTGGACAAACACTCTACCAACTGAGCTACTGTCGCCCATATTTATATAAAAATAAGTACACAAATTGTAAAACATACTATTTGTGACTGATAAACCAACTTTATAGACGATCCTGGAAAGACCTTTTGACTTTTGACTGAAATAGAAAATGTAAGAAATTCAGAAAGATGTACTATTTTCTTTTCTTTTCTTTTCTTTTTTTTTAAAAATCTGATTCTGTTTCCAAAATAACTTGTTTTCCTGTAACGCTGATGAAAATTGGTGACTGCATTCAATTGTCTCAATCTCTGCACAAGTCCAATTTGAAACAATTTATGACAAGCTCAAATGTAACTTTCCCCCCACATTATTAAGGAAACAAAACATGATTTTATGATTGTTGCCATTCATGTAAAAATGTGAATATATTTGATACTAAGAAATAGATTTATACTGATTCTGATACTACGACGATTATAAAAAACACCCTTTATTTAGACAAAGTTCATTTCTGTCCTGTGAATGTGGCTTTTTTTAGTATTGATAATGTAATACTGCGTTATGTGGCCAACTTTATCAAATCTCTGTACACGTTTTATTACTGAGACAGATACAAATCTAAAATGTGTCTAAAGGCCGCCACACACTACAGGAGAATTTGCCCGATTTTGGCTGCGATTTGCTTCTCCCGATTTTGTGTCTTTGTGTGCGATTTTGAAGCTGCTGCGCTCCTCGTGTGTGTTTGTGTGGTGTCAGTGAGACTTTGAGCTGCTCTGTCAGATCGTAACCACCAAACATCAGCAACACTTCAGTAACAGCCAAGTTAAACTGCAGCATCTCATCCACATTATCCATAGAGTTTCTCCTCCGCAAATATTGACCCACCAGTCCACAAACCCGCTCTGTGAATCCAGTTTGAGGTGTTCTTTAAAAGTAAAAGTCCAGAGTGGTTCCTCACGTGTGTCTGTTACATCCACAGCGACGGATCGAGGTGAAGCTGCAGATTAGTGGCAGTGACTCTACTTCCTGTGGACTTTATCTCCAGCCTTCTGAGCTTTAAAAATCATGGATCTGAAGTTTTGCACCACATTTCACAAATAATAATAACACAGTTTTGACTTGGATCTAAACTAAAAGTGCAGAGCTCTGATTTTTTGAACACTTCAGAGTCTCAAAGTGAGTGGTTTTACTGTCGACAGGAAACAGCTGACAGGTGCGCTCACACCTGTGTATCCTGTGGTCTGCAGTCGTGTCCCGCTGAAGTCTTTGCGATCGAAGATTTAAAATCTCATCAGATTCTCCTCGTCTCTGTGGTGTGATCTTTTTGCCGCACATTTAAAATCTTTTAAGACTGAAAAATCCTGTAGTGTGTGGCGGACTTAAGGTTACATTGAAATTAGATCATGCTAACCACAATTAGCCCTTTATTTCTAACAATGACATCCTTAATCACATAATTGGATACACGAACATCTCCGCCCATCTTTATCAGTTAGTAGAACATATTCCCACTGTTGTTATGTCATTGGGCAAGACATTTAACCTCCCCTTGCCTCAGGAGTATATGAACATGTGTATGTTTAGGGGCTTTTAAATAGTAACCCTTTGCTTTGGTCGCTGCTTTGCACTTTTGGCATTTCTTGACCCTGACGTGGCACAGCTGTGAAGCAAAAACCATTTCAGGAGATTTCATCAAGAAGCTCACTGAGAGAAAGCCAAGGGTTTACAGTGCTGGCAACAAAACAAAGGGTGGCTAGAGTAAGGTTTTTAATGTAAAATATATATATATATATATATATATATATATATATATATATTTAAAAAAAAAAACAAAAACTACATAATCCCATAAATCTTGTATCATATATTTGATTTCTTCCATATTTAAAACGTAGAAAGTAGTAAACAAAAAGAAAGCAAACATGCCAGTGTCAAATACAGCTATAGTTAGTTAAGACATATTTTTAGTGTTTTTGTATTTGAACAAACTTCACATTCTGTTCTTATGAAGCAAAACATTATATCTGGGCCCCCTAGTGCCTGTGGGGCCCCCTGCACATGCACAATCTGCTTATAGCTATTAACACCACTGCCTCAAACCCCAGACAAAACTGTTCCTGGAAAACCATTTAAAGGTCCTATATTAGATAAAATCAACTCTCGTGAGCTTTTAGTCATGTTATAATGACGTTACCTCCTCTGTCTGTTTACATCTCCAAAGCTCAAAATGCTCTGCTCCACCTTGTGATGTCATGTAGTGGTAGTTTTAACAGCTCCTTTTACCTTTTTGTTCAGTAGAGACTGGCAATTCTGGTGGTGTAGGGATTTTAAAACACGTTATAGAAACAACATTATAACACAGATCTGAAAATCTTTATACATCTTCACAAACATAACTCTATCCTTGCATTTCCAGTAATCACATCGTCCCGTAATTACCCATAATCCTCTGCTGTTGTGAGTGCCGTGGTGCTTAGCTCACCTCCGCCCGCCTCTGTTGTTTCGCGGGTGGCAGCGTTGGCATCCTGACACCAGCCCTGTCACACACGGGCCCCAATTAGAGCAGGTGAGCGCTACATCTCTGCAAATTTAGGCTCCAACTATAGGCACAGCTGCAGAGGAGGAGAGGAAGAGAGGAGGAGAGGGGGAGAGGGGAAGGGAGGAGAGGAGGAGAGCAGGAGAGGAAGAGAGGAGGAGGAGATGAGAGCAAGGAGAGAGGGAGAGGTGAGGAGGAGGAGAAAAGAGGAAGAGAGGAGGATGAGATGAGAGCAGGAAGAGAGGAAAAGGAGAGGAAGAGGAGGGAGAGGGGAAGGGAGGAGAGGAGGACAGGAGAGGAAGAGAGGAGGAGGAGATGAGAACAAGGAGAGGGGGAGAGGAGGAGGAGGAGAGCAGGAGAGGGGAAGGGAGGAGAGGAAGAGGAGAAAAGGGGAAGAGAGGAGGAGGAGATGAGAGCAAGGAGAGAGGGAGAGAAGGAGCGGAGAAGACAGGGAGAGGAAGAGAGGAGGAGTTGAGAGGAGGAGACGAGGAGAGTGAGAGGAGGAGAGGAGGAGGAGTGGAAGAGAGGAGGACAAGATGAGAGGAGGAGAGAAGGAGAGGAGACAGGGAGAGGAAGAGAGGAGCAGATGAGAGAAGTAGGAGAGAAGGAGAGGAGAGGAGGAGGGGATGAGAGGAGGAGAGAGGGAGAGGAGACAGGGAGAGAAAGAGAGGAGGAAATGAGGATGAGAGGAAGAGAGAAGGAGAGGAGAAGAGAAGGAGAGAAGAGAGGGAGAGGAGGAGAGGACAGCTGGAGAAGAAGAGGAGGAGGAGAGGAGAGCAGGAGAAGAGAGAAGGAAAGAGGGAGAGAAGGAGACAAGGAAAGGAAGAGAGGAGGAGGAGAGGAGGGAAGGAGGAGAGGAGGAGAGAGAAAGCGGTGGCTGAAATAATGACACGCTCGGAGCTGTTTATGGGGAGGATACGTCTGAGCTGTCTCCCGGCGTCACCGCGAAGAGACGGAGAGAAAAAAATAAAACAAATACGAGACAACAACTGTCCCAACTTTGGCAATTTGTGTCTCTCTGTGGGAGGCGCAGGACGGGTGAGCCGGCTCCATATGCACAGCCACTTAAAGAACGTGTTTGTGCAGAAATGTAATCGGTTTACATTCCATTTTTATTTTATTTTTTAAAACTTTGACATAGTTTATCACCTAAGACCTAAGATACACTAGGCCCATAATTCAACCCTCTTCCTATTCACTTTATTATTATTATTATTATTATTATTATTATTATTATTATTATTATTATTATATTAAAGGGGTCCATGTGGAGCTTCTTGTCCTGGTCCTCCACATTTCAATCGACAGACCTGCAATAGTGAGTGGGATTGGGTTTTAGGTTTAGTTCTGAAATAGTTCAGAGTTACTCAAACACTACAGATTAGCAGTTTTGCTTCTGTCAGTTTGCCCCAGGGCAGCTGTGACTACAAAAGTCGCTTACTTCCACCTGGTGTGGCATGAACGCTTTGTTGAGCTTTGTAAGTATATAGTTCCTCTTAGGGCTGTGCAGTGAATCCAGTCTTCATCACGTCATGATCAAAATATAAAATAATGATTTAAAAAACAGTTCCGTGTATTTCAGAACATGTTTGTAGAAGTCTATACCACAGGGTTAGCAGATTTTATACTTATTGTGTTGTGTTTTGGAGTTAACAGCTACTTTTTACCTTTTACTCAGTAGTGATGGGTAATTCCAGAGCTGAAGTGAAGATGTATGGTGTTTAAAAACACAGTGGAGCACTTCCCGTATTACCACATGACATCACAAGGTGGAACAGAGTGTTTTCAGTTCGAGAGAAGAACTCAGCCTAAATACGCAGAGTTAAGGCCGCCACACACTACAGGATTTTTCAGTCTTAAACTATTTTTAAATTTGTGAAAAAAAAGCGCACACCACAGACACGAGGAGAATCTGATGAGATTTTAAAGCTGCGATCACAAAGACTTCAGCGGGATACGACTGCAGACCACAGGATACACAGGTGTGAGCGCACCTGTCAGCTGTATCCTGTCTACAGTAAAATGACTCGCTTTGAGACTCTTCTAGGTTAGATGCAAAAAAACAGTGTTATTATTATTTGTGAAATGTGGTGCAAAACTTCAGATCCATGATTTTTAAAGCTCAGAAGGCTGGAGATAAAGTCCACAGGAAGTAGAGTCACTGTCACTAATCTGCAGCTTCACCTCGATCCGTCGCTGTGGATGTAACAGACACACGTGAGGAACGACTCTGGACTTTTTACTTTTAAAGAACTGGATTAACAGCACTGTTTTGTGGACTGGGGTCATTATTTGCAGAGGACAAATTCTATGGATAATATAAATGAGAAGCTGCAGTTTAAATTTACAACTTTGCGGGAGGTGAGTAATAATTGTTTTCTGACACACTGACACACACATGAGGAGTGCAGCGGCTTCAAAATCGCACATGAAGACACAAAGTCGGGTCACGCCTCCTGAACTCAGGGAGAAGCAAATCACAGCCTAAATCGGGGAAATTCTCCTGTAGTGTGTGGTTGCCTTTAAATGTGTGAATGAAACAAAACACAACTTGTGATGAGGAAACTACATTATAACGTAGATCAGGAAGTTCGGTAACAGTTGTGTAATTACGTCACATCGGTGCCCATGTTCAACCAGGAAGTAAAACTGTTCACCAAAATGAAAAAAAAAATTGAATAACCAGGTAAGATTTTTTAGGAAAAACCACAGTTAGCAGATTTTATACTTATTGTCTTTCCTTTTGCGTCTGTGGATTGTGTGTCTGATGCCCTCTGCTGCCGAGAGAAGGAAGTGACGCATTTTGAAAGGATAAATTAGCAGCAAATCTACACATACGTCTACATATTCTAATAATGTTTAAATTAAAGTGTCGATACTTCCCGTTTCTGTTTACACCTCTGCCGTTTGCGTAAAGTTTTATTTATGTCTAAAATCCCCCCGTGTCACGAGGCTGCGTCGCCGTGGTTACCTCGTGTGCCTCTATAATGACGGGATTTGTCTGGATTTGAGCGTTTAAAGAGACTGTTCCATAAGCTCCTCACTGTCACCGCTGCACGCACAAACACACACATATACACACACACACTCTTCTGGATAATTTCAGCCCTGGAATCTCTACTCTGAACTAAAGTTAAAAGTAGCTGTTAACTTGAAAACTCCCACTTCATGACATCACAAGGTGGAACAGAGCATTTTGAGCTTTAGAGATGTCGACAGACGAATAAACCAGGATCACTCAAACATGTGTGAATGAAACATACGCAACTCCAGGTCTGTTTTTGACGCAGTAACAACCTTCTATCACGGCTTAAAGCTCACAGCAGTCAATTTTGCGTATTTGCCTGTCACCTGCTTCTTGTCTCCATGAAGATAGATACGTTTAATGCCATGCTGTGGAACATTTCAGTCAAATCAATGCAAGCAGGTGCCCATATGCTCCACCAGAAAAGTTCCATAGTTTGCCTTTAACTTTCTGAAATACTGGATTGGAGCAGTACCGCTGAGGTTGGGTTTAAAGCGGAGCCGCACCTCGGGCCTGTCATGGGGATTGTCTGTGAACAGGAAATATCATTCTGAGGTGATATAAGAGCTGCTATGTTTTATAATGTGAAAATGACAAGTCAAAAGTTACCATGAACTTTATTCAACTCAAGATGAAACCCATCTCTCAAACTGAAAACACTGTTCCACCTTGTGATGTCATGTGATAATACAGGAAGTGCTCCAATGTGTTTTTAGACTCCACACACCTCCACTACAATCATTTGGATAATTTCAGACCTGGAATTACCGATCTCTACTGAACTAAAAGTAAAAAGGTAGCCGTTAACTTGAAAACTGCCACTACATGACATCACAAGGTGGAACTAACTTGGCTAAAAGCTGTGAGCTTTAAACAAAACAAAATGAATTCTTGTGATCTTTTAGCCATGGTATAATGTTACTACCTTATCAAAAACATAATTAGGAGTTGTGTTTTGGAATTAACAGCTCCTTTTACCTTTTACTCAGAGATTGGCAATTCCAGAGCTGAACTGAAAGTGTACGGAGTTTAAAAACACAGTGAAGCACTTCCCATATTTCCACATGACATCACAAAGTGGAACAGAGTGTTTTCAGTTTGAGAGAAGAACTCAGCCTAAATCTGCAGGTTTGTGTGTTAAAAATGTGAATGAAACAAAACACAACTCCAGGTCTGTTTTTGATGAGGAAACAACATTATAACATAGATCAAAATAGGAAATAGCGTAATATGGACCCTTTAATAAACAAAATTAAAGATTAAAGTTTTGATAAGTTAGGTAACAATTATGTAATTACAACACATCAGCTGCCCATGTTCAACCAGGAAGTAAAACTGTTTAAAAAATGGAATAACTGGGTAAGATTTTTAGGAAAAACTTGAGTCTTGGTGCTACGATTGTGACAGTGACAGGTGACAGGCAGAAGGAGGTAAGATGGTAAGGTAGGAAATAAGAAATAGAATACAAATCATCATAGGGCTAGTTATTATGGAAATACATTGGAAATATTGCAAAGAAATACATAGCCAGTGCTGCTTTTTGGTCACAATAACAATATAATAGTCAATATACTGTATAGCTGGAAATTTTTAGAATCATATCAAATTGCATGTCATTTCTTACAGATTTTTTTCACACTGAAGAGAAAATGTGTTTTTGCTGCTGAGCTATTTAAAAAAAATAAATAAATGTTGATAGCGGTCTAAGTTACAGGTCAGATCTGTGGAGAGGCCAGCGATAGCAAGAATCTATAAATGTCAGATAAAAGGTTCATATTACACTATTTCCTTATTATAATGTTGTTTCCTCATCAAAAACAGACCTGGAGTTGTGTTTTATTTCATTCACACATGTTTAACACACAAATCCTGCATATTTTGTTCTTGTCTGAAACAAAAAACACTCTGTTCCACCTTGTGATGTCATGTGGTAATACAGGACGTGCTCCACTGTGTTTTTAAACTCCACATACCTTCACTAGTAAAACCATTTGGATAACTTCAGCCCTGGAATTGTCCATCTTTACTGAACAAAAAGTAAAAAGTAGCTGTTAACTGGAAATCTAACACTTGATGACATCACAAGGTGGAGTTTTGGGGATGTAGACAGACTAATAATAAAAAAGCAGATAGCAGACCCTTATTCAAAAAGTTACATAGTGTGTACCTAAGTAATTGTATGTATTTTCGCATACCAGACACAAAAATCTGGAGTGACAAATGATTCTGCGTGTGCCTTGGGCTGTGTCTGTACAACTGTCAAAAAGCTGCTAAATATAACATTTTATTGCAGCCTGGACTCTATATATGTAACTATAAGTGGATCATTTGTGGATAGAATATTGCAATTAGTGAACATTTTACTTTTCCTAACCACACACTGTAAACCGTACACTTGAATCTAATTATTTTTACAAGCTGTTGGATTCTGTTTGAGAGACAGGAGCTTATGTGATGATCTGGAGATGATGGACACAGAGGAAGACTGAGCTAGGAGGCACTGGCAGTCGTGAATAATTCCTCCACAGATATAATGACCTGACAGGTGACAGGGCCGGACAACAGATCTCTTATTCATTTACACCGAGTAATCCCATGCCACAAAAAGTAGATCTGGACAGTAAATGGATTATAGAGAGGAGAAGGGTTATGTTTCGGTACGCATGATGGAAATTAGCTAAATACTGTGACTATTTTTATCTTCTAAAATGGCACATTTTAATGAATTATATGTACATGTAGTTTGAGTTGGTCTGTGAGGACTAAACCAGGTCCAAACAAGGTCTAAATAAGGACTAAACCAGGTCTAAACCAGGACTAAACCTGGGTCTAAACAAGGTCTAAACCAGGGCTGAAAACAGGGCTAAACCAGGTCTAGACCCGGACTAAACCAAGACTAAAGGGCTAACCCAGGTCTATACAAGTTCTAAACCAGGTTTGAACCAGGTCTAAACAAAGTCTAAACCAAGACAAAACCAGGAATAAACCAGGTCTAGACCAGGTATGAGTAAGTCCAAAAAAGATAAATAAATTGAATGTAAAAGTGTGGAAAACTAAAGTGTAAAGGTGTCTGGCGCCCTCTACTGACAAAATTATGAAGTGAAGCTGTTTGAAAAAAACAATTAGCAGCGTGGTTGTTGTTCACGGCAACAGTCCTTTTTGTATCCCCAGAAATTTGGTATGAAACTGTTTTTCTTATTTTCCATAAATATTGACTTAAAGAGGATCTATTCTGCAAAATCTACTTTTTGGAGCTTTCTACCATGTCATAATGTTGTTCCCTCATCAAAAACGTGACTGAAGAGGTTTTATATTCTTGCAATCTCTCCCGGGCATTATTCCAACCCTCTTTACAGATAGCAGTACTCTACAACTTCACAAACTTGATGCAATGTGCAGCAGTTTCATTAGTAGGATGCACACTGATTGTAACGTGGTAGCACTCTGAAGGGGGAGTGACTTAGTGCGAAGAGCAAGGGAAGCTCAGAGCGTCAAAAAGGAAACTGAAACCTAAAATAAAACTAGTAAAATCAAATAAGAGCAAGAATACCAATAAATAATAAAAATAGATAAAAGACACAGAGGACCACCCAACTCACGCCGTGTTAAAAGCCAGAGAATAAAAGTGGGTCTTGAGACGAGACTTAAATCAGACTTGGGGGGAAAGAGCGTTCCAGAACGTGGGGCCGGCCACAGAAAAAGCCCTGTCCTCCCCGGTTTTAAGTCTCGTCTTAGGCCCCATGAGCTGGAGCTGGCCCTCGGACCTCAGAGCGCGCAGAGGAGTAAATTTGGAGGAGGTCCGAGATGTAACGTGGGGCCGGTCCATTCAAAAACTTTAAAAACAAACTATAAAATTTTAAAATAAATTCTGAAACAAACAGGAAGCCAGTGCAACAACACTTAAAATCGGGATAATGTGCTCTCGTTTTTTGCTTCCAGTTAAAAGTCATGCAGCAGAATTATGGACCAACTGTAAGCGATAAAGTGCATGGTGGTTTATGCCAGAAAAAAGTGTATTACAGTCGTCTAAACGAGAGGAGAGAAAAACAAAACGTATCCTCTTAGCCATGTTCTAATGCTGTTACCTCCTCAAAAACATACCTGGAGTTGTGTTTTGTTTCATTCACACATGTTTGAGTGATCCTTTATTATTAATCTATGTCTTCAAAGCTCATTATGCTCTCTTCCACCTTGTGATGTCATGTAGTGATAGCTTTCAAGTTAAGAGCTATAGTTTGCCTTTAGTTCAGTAGAGATTTTTCTGCGATTCCAGGGCTGAAATGATCCAAATGATTCTAGTGAAGGTGTATGGAGTTCAAACACACAGTGGAGCACTTCCTGTATTACCACATGACATCACAAGGTAGAACAGAGTTTTCCGTTTGAGAGAAGCCTAAATCTGCAGGGTTTGTGTGTTAAACGTGTGAATGAAACAAAACACAACTCCAGGTCTGTTTGTGATGAGGAAACGACATCAAAACATAGATCAAAAATAGTGTAATATGAACCATTTTAGGTTAAAAATGTGAAAGACTCATTGATAATGCGTAATTTTGAAACTAGCATGTTAGTAGTAGGTTTATTTTCAATCAGGAAGTTAGTTCAGTCTCACAGAAAACATAAAGCCCTCTGTGTGAATGAAGGACTGTCCCACTGTAGCTTCTCTTACAAGGTTAGACTTAATCGATTCAAATAATTATAATCTGATGTCTGGTTCAGGGAATGACAATGAAATCAATAAACAGGTCACAGCTCCAGGCAAGGACTGTGAAACGCACGCTCACATTTTAATTTGTCTCTCCACAAAGTGTCCACCGCAGTAATGGACACTTCTCGACCTTGATTGAAGACATCACTAATCGATACAGTGCGAGGAGACGGCTTTTATGTGAAATGTGGTTCTGATGTTTGGAAGAAGTTTGAGATAGTTGTAAGAACGTTGATCAGTTCTGGGGTAAAAAATCTTCTGTCCACTAGTATAAATGGACATGGCTAACCCGCTAGCCGTCGAGTTCCAAATAGGAAGTGAACATGGGGGCACTTCCAGCTCTATCGACTCAAATTAACTACCCATTCCTTTAAAAAAAAATAGTTGTAGAAACATCAATAGGAAAAACCTGTGCTTCTCATGCCATAAAAGTTTGACCTAACTCTAAACATTTCAAGGGACCTGGAAATGTTTGCCTGGGATCCAGAAAACACACTTCTTCAATACTTTACAAAGAATCTACCAGAGTTCAGATGGGCATGATTGACAAGTGAATTACCTGCCACTCATGGTCTGTAATAAAACAAATATGGCTGCTTACAAGGACAAAAGAAAGAAAAAAATATCACAGAATACTGAAAAACACAGTGTATTTCTGCGGAATCAATGAGCGAACAACTAAACTCTGTTAATCTGAGGTGAGAGGTTGAGAGAAGTGACATTTTAAAATTATACGTAGGTGATCACTGAGCTACTTCATTTCCAGATTTGGCATTAATACGGTATGGTACGGTATAATACAGCTCAGGTCAGCACATAAGTCTTGGTCTCAGGTCTCTGCACTGCCCTGTGGCTCAGAGAATCGACTTTAAAGCCGCTCTATTTGTGTTCAAGTCTCTCAATGGCCAAGTACATCTGTGACATGTTAGTGCCACATGAACCATCTCACACTCTGAGGACCTCAGGGACCGGCCTCCTGCTGGGGCCCAGAGTCAGGACTAAACACGGGGAGTCAGCGTTTCATTTTTATGCAGCTAAAACCTGGAAGAGTCTGTGAGACGGGCCTCTACTCTGACTCTGTTTAAATCTAGGCTCAGAACATTTGCCCTCTTCTCTCTCATTTAACGTCTCTCTCTTTTTTTTAATTTTATGATTATTGTTTATGTTTTGATTTGTTTGTACTGAGATTTTAATGTATTTCTTATTCTGTAAATTGAATTACTTTGTGTACGAATTGTGCTGTACAAATAAACTTGCCTTGCCTTACATATGGTATCTGTATTAAAAAGAGGAAAAAACTTGCTAATGTTTTAGTTCTTGAATTATGACAGCTAGCGATACACTAGTGGTGGCAATGGAGAAGAGATGAGAGGATGAGGCTTTCTTCATGCTTCATTAAGGTTAATTATTGTACAGTTATTTTAATGTGTAACCCAATGATTTTAATTGTGGCATTCTTCTTCTTCTTCTTCTTCTTCTTCTCCTCACAGGTCCCTGAAGTCTCCAAACCTGTTGTGATGGTCCAGAGTCCACCATGGAGGGATGACAGCAGCTCCTCTGTCAAAGCCAAGCACATCTCCAAAGACCTCCAGATCATCTCCACCAAGCAGAAGACCCCAGCTTATGGCTCAATGGGACCCTACGGCTGGCCCCAGAACTTCTCCCAGGCTCAGGACCAGTACCTGTACCGCCAACCTCCACCACCTCCTCCGCCGAAGACCAAACCTCCAGCAAAGACCTCACAGAAGGCCAAGAAGATCCTAGGATGGGGTGATTTTTACTTCAATGTCAAAACTCTCAAATTCAGTCTTTTGGTGACCGGAAAAATCGTGGACCACATCAACGGAACTTTTAGCGTGTACTTCCGACACAACTCCTCGCGATTGGGCAACATTTCAGTTAGCATAGTCCCGCCATCGAAAGCTGTAGGTTGGGAGGTGCTAAATGAATCTCAAACCAAGAATTCGGTTTTGATTCCAGATGTACTTTCAACAGTTGCAAGCACTCCACAATCCACAAGCATGCCTCCGATGGAACAGAAAGATGTGATGATGGTTACAGAGTTGAATTGTCGGATCGAGTATCAAAGAACGAATAGGTCCAAGAAAACTAAACCATGTCTCTACGATCCTGGGCAGACTTGTTACTCAGAAAATACGCAATCGCAAGCGGCGTGGATCTGCGCAAAACCTTTTAAGGTCATTTGTATCTTCATTGCTTTCACTGGAACGGACTACAGACTGGTCCAAAAGGTGTGTCCGGACCATAACCCCCAAACTGAGCCAAGTCAGCAGATCTTTGGATGAAGATTGTGAAAATAGGAACTTTAAGCGTTTCAGAACTGGGTGGATTTTGAATAATTTGATGTTAAAAGTAGAATATGAATTCCACAACAGCAAAATTATCTTTGTTTTGGATAAAGAAACTTGAGATGTAGGGGTGGAAGATATATATTCGCAAAATTGTTGTTTTGGAGATATGCAAAATTAGAATATTGAGTATATCATCTAGAATTAAAACAATTAATACTTTGCTGTGACATTCACGCTGGGGGTGTTCTACATGTATGTGTATTGGTGGAATGTTCAGCAGTTACCATGGTGACACAATGCACACATTAGCAAATAAGTTTAAGATCATCTAAAACCTCAAGAAAAAATACAAAATGGATTGAAACAGCACATTTTCAGGAGCCTGTGATCAATACGAACGTTCATGGTCCTGTTTAGGAGTCGATTTTAGACAAAAATGGTGAGTGTGAGTAACTGAAAAACTGTTTCTAGCTTGTTACTGTAATTTTATGTGTGAGAGTCTTGTTTTACAGCACAAATCAGCTCACCTGTTGTAGTTCCAGCTAAGTCAGGTCTTTCTGGTCAGACTGTGTTAAAATAAAGCACAGATTAAAGTCTAACTTGGGTAACAGAGCATTAGACAGAGCAGAGCCTACAGTTAGCATCACACCCCCAGGCAATATTGATGGCATCAGTTGCAAAGTATCAATTGAAATAACCTCAAAACAGAAATGTGTAGTTTAATCTCCTAAACAAGGGTATAAAGTGACATAGTGCGACAGTAGCTCAGTTGGTAGTGTTTGTCCACCGCTCTCGACATAAACGGCATAGACTGAGTGATCAGATCCACTGACCCACAGGTTGGCGGTGCGATTCCAGCTCCCACAGATGAACGCTGTCATTGTGTCCTTGGTCAAGACACTTAACCCACTTCGCCCCCAGTGTCTGTGCACACCGGTGTATGAGTGTGTGTGTGAATGTGTGAGTGGTTCCTTGTTGTAAAGCACTTTGAGCCTTTAAGGTGGAAAAACGCTGTACAAAATTGTGACCATTTACCATTTCTGCACTTTGGTGGATAATCTTATGCTCCATTCATGTTTTGAGCGATACTTGAATCTCAACCAAGACATTTTAGACACATTTTAGCACATATATTACATTTTTTGTCAATATCTCCCACCCCTAACAATATGTTAACAATGTTTCATCAAACATTGGATTGGCACAATAGCAAAACCCGTAATACAAGCAAAGATAAATTTTTTATCAGTTTAAAAATGTACATAATCGTTATTTGAAAGTAAATGGCTGTATATTGTTAATAAGAAAAATTTATTCAGTTTTCATAGTGACGGGAATGGTCCTATATTACACAAAATGGACTCTTGTGAGCTTTAAGACATGCTATAATGTTGTTACCTCATCAAAAACAACTCTCCAAAACTAAAAATGCTCTGTTCCACTTTGTAATGTGATGAAGCGGTAGTTTTCAAGTTAACAACTACCTTTTACCTTGAGTTCAGTAGATATTGGCAATTCCAGGGCTGAAATCATCCACATGATTCTAGTGAAAGTGTGTGGAGTTTAAAAACACTGTACCACATGACATCACAAATTGGAACAGAGTGTTTTCTGTTTCAGACAAGAACTCAGCCTAAGTGTGCAGGGTTTATGTGTTAAATGTGTGAATGAAACAAAACACAACTCCAAGTATGTTTTTGAGGAGGAAACAAAACTATAACATAGATCATAAAATGGCGTAACATGGGCCCTTTAAATGATGGAAGTGAGAGGAAGAGCAAAGGAGGACTTTTTTGTAAGGACCCAGTTTCTGTCCTTGACGTATCTTAATGTTTTTTTTTTTGGACTTTTATCGACAGCAAAATCAAACCGAGGATTTTCTGTTGAGCTGTACAAAGTTTTACACATGGGCCAAGAACCCTCCGTTGGATTTATTTCATTAAACATTTTTAAGACAGTCGGAAGTGTTGAGGACCAGACTGGAAGGACATGCAGCATGAAGCTCGAAGGATAACCACTCTGCCATCGTAGCGAAAGCAAAATTCAATTCCGTCAACTGGAAAAAAGAAATAAAGGACAAAAAAGGAGCTAACTACATTGAAACTACTCTGAAACTACTCTGAAACTAACAAAGTACAGTTTCTGCTTGTTAGCTAGGTCTGTTGAATTGCGGGGACTGTGCCTGAGTCTTATTTGCATAATCAATCAGATCCATAAACAATATGTAGGTGTGTTAGTTTCAGAGTAGTTTCAGTGTAGTTTGCTCCTTCCTTCAGGCAGGTATAAGGCAGTGTCCACCAGCGTCTGACCGGAACTCTAAAACTTTTGTCCACTTTGTTACAGAACTGAATTTTTCTTCTGTTATGGATCATATCTGGACGACTGAGGGATTTACACAGACTCTGCCGTTATGCAAAAACAAACTAAGAACATTTGTGATTCTCAATGAGTTAAAACTTTGATCTTGTCGAGCAACTTTGGAATGGCTTTCTGTTCGGTAACACTTTGAAATAGATACGCACTACTACAGCAATAATGGGGAGCTGGTTGATAAGTAACTGTTTTATAGACAAACTTAATTGATTCAGGGAAATTATTTGGACACATTAGCTCACACATCACAATATAATATAATATAATAACAAAGAGCAAAAATATAAATAATGATAATAAAAAAAATTCAAAAATAAGCAGCAAAAACAAGAAGAGACAGACAATTATATAAATGTATATGTACAAGTAAAAATAAAATAGTATAGAAAATATGGTAATACAAATATATATTTTATTGATGCTATTTTGGCTTGGTCTTCTCTGGGCCTTAATTGTGTGTTTCATCAACCACTGGAGCAATTATGAACTGTTACCATATCTCCTCACGTATTTACTGTCTGATACTGTTTCTGTTCACTGCTCAATATATTTGACCAGTTACACTCAGATAATGAGTTGTTTTTATTATTATATTGAGTTCTGAGTTTCTTTTATGCTTTGTTCAGACCGTGGCCTCCAGACGGATGCCTTTGAGGGCCAAAGTTTGAAACATGTTGATGTGTGGTAATCAAGCGCTCATTTATTTATGTATTTATTAATTTATTTGGGACAATGCGCATTAATAAACATTTCTGTATATATACCAGTATTAGCTATACGACTGTTTTCCAGCTGTAAGGTATAAAATGGTAGCATAAAAGACAAAATTTACTTTATAAATGAAACACGCTGTAGAAATATTGCACGAGCCTATACGCTTCTGCTCCATAGACACGCCTGACCCTGTGGTCTGAAGAGCTTTGACAAAACTTTATAAAGACGAGTGGATTTAGAGCTGTATTATGTCCCTCTGATTCCAAAGGTCGTGATTGACAGGTGGATTAACCAATCAGAGAGATGCATGCTCAGTTTGCGTCAAAAACAATTATGGCTTACAAGTAAAAAAAAATGGAGGAAAAACAACAGAGGATTGAGAAACAGCACAGAAACAGAAGCACCAAACTTTCATTTATCTCAGTAAAAAAGTTAATATATTTTGTTCTGAATGTTACAAGAATTTGAGAGACATGTGCTACAAATTAGCAGCTGCTCTGTGGCCTGATTCTAGACTTTTCTGGATTTGAATAGAATGTAGAAAGGACTGGCTGGTAAGCAGGCGGTATTTTTTTAAAGATTAATTTACTTTTTGTCCCAGTTTGAGCAAAGTGGCTTCCAGACTCTGATCATGTGGACACCGTGCTGCAGAGGTGAGTATGTCCTGACTCTTTAAAGCAGACAGTGTTTTTCTAAAGTCACATTTTAGAGCCATAGAACTCACCTGTCTGGGTCCAACAGGCACAACAGCCAAACAAGGTCAGTCTGCGCTGGAAATGTATGAGCAAAAAGACGACATTGTCTTGTTGCGTAACTGTCTGGCTCTGAGTAGGCTGTTGAAGCTAATTTGTGTAAAGCTCTTTATTGAATGGTGTCAACATTTCAAAACGTATTTGCAGTGATGTAAGACTTAAAGGTGCGTTGTGTAACTTTTCTGGTGGAGGGTCCGTCAAATGCTTTTCTCCACGGAGATGTTATTGTTTTGTCTGGTATGTTTCACAGTGTGGCATTAAACCTTTCTATCTTCACGGAGACCAAACCAGATCAAGTTACATGTAAGATCTGTGGAGAGGTGACCCCGCTCACAGTCAGAATGCCTGTTTTTCTAGGTATTTTTAAGATATAAAACCACCTGTAATTGACTAAATGAAACTTTACTGATCCACAAGGGAAATGATTTGGACACAGAAGCTCAAACATCACAATATAAAATAATAACAGAGAGTAACAAAAATAGATGGTGTAGCAAAAAAGAGCAAGAGACAGGAGTCAAATGAGACATAATTATATAAATAAAAATAAATGTATATGTACAAGTCAAAATAAAATAGAAAAATAAGTAATAAACTGTAAAATAAACAATAAAATCACAGCTATAAACAAGAGACAAGAACGACAGTGCAAATACTCTGCTGATTGACGGGGCATAAGGTTATCTGTAATTTAAGATTAAGTTGTTGTACGGTTGTAGGGAGTATTATCTCAGCTGTTTCATGTCATACTGTGGGACATTCTAGACATGGACACAAGTAGGTAGCGGACCCTCCACCAGAAAAGTTGCATAGTGCACCTTTAAGCCCGGCGTTCACTGCAGGTTTTTTTTTTTTTTCGTGTTATAAGATTGTTGGATGTCACACTACACGACGCGCTGTGACAGTTTGTCTGAGTGAATATCAGGCTCCGGGCTTTGTGTGGAACCATCTCTGTAACTGTACGGGTTAGCTGAGATTAGCGCTACATGCTAATGGTGTTTCAGTGTTTGTAAAAGTTAGTGACTGACAGTGACTCAGGGACAGATGTTTTTTCTGCTGTTACTCCGAGGAGAGCTTGTCTTTACTGTTGGCCACAAATATTCACTGGCTGATATCCGTGGCAGCTCGTCTTTGGTCGATGAAGTTCGATCTTTGTCCTGGTCTCACTCCTACGATTTTTAGCTACAACTCAAAAAACTTTCCCCATAATCAGAAATTTTCATTAAGACTAGATTAGAATCAACTACGTCTGAACAGGACTAACTCAGGACTAAACTAATACTACCCCAGAACGTAAACTAGGTCTAATTAAACAAGACAAAATGTAAACAATACAAGGTGAAAATACAAAAATTTCCACAATGAGACCCAGAGCAGACCATAAACAAAATCAATGTACAGTCTGGTCTTACACATGATTTACTTTTTTTTTTTTTTTAATGAATTTATAGAATTTTATTATATATTTAGTACTCTAAATGTGTGGAACATTTAGTTGAAAGCAAATCAAAGAAGAATGATTTAACAAAATTACCAACTGTTTTCTTTTCCATGAGTCAATATAAGAAGTTCTTTCCTGAACAAATGCCTCCCATGCTGTTGATTATCCAAAGGGACACAACTCTTTGTTTAGAACAAAGATCAGATTTGATGTTCCACACTTTTATCCGTCACAGGGGTCAGTACAGTAGTATGGAACATTCTGTACCACAGTCAAAAACACCATCTGGACTTAAGCAGCACATTCAAGGCCCTCTCTGTGCTGAACGTCAGGGCCCAAGTGATTCAGGCTGAACACTGCCTGTGGAGGGATGGAAGTATAAAGGGACATATCAGTTTTTTCCTCGAGTGTGTAGCAACTATTCTAACCCTCCTTACAGTTAGCAGTACGAGCCTGTACAAGACACCAGCTCCCACGTGGCAATTTTCCATAAATATACAAATAGTTTCATTAGCATTTCCGCCTACACCTCTGCGCTGCTCTGTCACTGGTCAGCTCTGTATGATAAGGTCCCAATCACACCTGACCTGACCTGGAGCTGGAACATGATCGAGTCTCGCTGAGAATTCATGTTACTGGCAAGGCTAGATTTTAATATGCCCCTTTTAAAAGTTACATAAGTTTGACTGGCAACTTTGATTTCCAAATATTCCGAAACACAAATCCAGAAAAAATCACAGTCCAATTTACTCATGGCTTATGGAACCCTTTACGAACAAGATGAAAGCCCAGCATGTTTACGCTAGCTGGGCCCAAAATGCATTTGTAATAGGCTAAAGTAACCCCCTTACAAAACTATCACACCGCTACACACTGCAAGCCTGATAAGCAGTTAGCACGTCCAAGGATTCTCCAAACATTTTATTTAATGTTGTTGTTTAGACTTCAAAAGGCGTATTACCCCTCTCCCCGTGGACCCGCCCCGCTCTGTGTCAGATTGTAATTTGACGTGATGAAAGAAAATGTATTTGGCGTCAAAGGAGCCATTAAGGACGATAAACAATAAGAAATACATATTAAACAAAGCATCATGTGGTTTATGGGGCAAAAGTGAGTGCTAAAAAGGCATAAAGGGACGCTGTTTTGTCATTTTACAAGCATTTTATTGGACTGTGGAGATTAAAACAGTGAATATTATGGGATGTGGTTCATGTCTTTTTATGATTATTGGTCTGTTTGAATGCCAGACAAAAAGTAAAAGTAAAAATAATGGGAAAATGTGCTGTTTGAACATAGTGGTTGATGGTTTGATGCCAGCTCCAAATATAAAACATAAACATAAAACTGTCTTCAGATTTACAAATATTATATCAACTGAAGCCATCCAAAAAGTGCTTTATTCTTGTGATTACGAGGGCTGCACAATTAAAGGTTTGTTTGAAATTGTCAATGAAAGGTCAAAATGACATTATAGAGATGCAGCAGCCTTGTAATTATGATGACCAAAAAAAAAAAAAGAATGAAAATCCATCAACTGTGGACGTGGTGGGGCCAGATAAACATTAGCCAATAGATAACGAGGCTCCCTTGTTATATATTGCCTGTTTGGTTGTCATCAAACTTCCTACGTTTCTAGCATAACTGACTCTCCGGCGCTCTGGGATTAGGCCACGGGCTAGGATAGTGGCCTAGCCCAATGTTTGATATGTTTGACATATCAAACATTGTATATGATGGAAATGAAAGTGGTAGTATTGCAAGTGTAGGTTTGTTGATACCTCGAAACATATGGCATTTCAATTTTTAAGCTGAATATGGGATCATTATGCGATCTTCAGCATTCATTTAAGTGTTTTATCGATCACTAGGTAAAACATATGATATCTTTGCTAGTATTTGTCCTACCAGATTACTTTTGGCATGAGATCAAAGCTGAGAGATTGGGCTTTCTTGTTGTGCATATAGTTTAGGCAAATGTATGTAGAATTATGATGAAAACAGAACTATTGTCATATTCATGTATTGTCATACGAGCATTTATTGTTTATATGGTGTCATACTTCACTAAAGCATATCTTCAGACACAATTAAGACAGACATATCATTTCAAAAGGGAATGATTTGGCACAGAGTTCGCTTTCATTTCATGCCTTATATGTTTATTCAAGTGAAAAATGGATGATTTACTGAGTCTTTGTATCATGTGGCGAAATCACAGGTTTCGCATTCAGCCATTTCATGAGTTTTATGGTAGGTCAATAAAACTATTGATTTGTCATAGCAAGTCCCAGTTTTTTTACTGTTACCAGTTATAATTGTAATCTAGACATCCCAAGGTTTCCAGTGATACCAAATTTATAGGGTTGTGGGGGGGGTGCACACGTGACTATCCTAGCCCGTGGCCTAGATTACGTGGTTTACATTTGCCTCTTATGCATTCCACAGACGCAAGACGCCGTTTACTCGACCAACGCAGCGGTTCTTAGCGGCTTTTTCCAACTGTCGCTTCCTCGCAGTTTGCACAGAGTTTGTTGCGATGGCAGACGAGAATCCACGAGCAGTTAGCCGCAAAAGAAAGTCCATTTTTGAGGTCACTGAAAGAAGACGAGAAGGGGAAAAGGATCGATGGCGTGCACCGAAGCAGACGAAGGGTCTAAAGACTGACGCGCTGGTTGATAAATTACTTCTGGACAGGTTACTTCAACAGCAGTTCGTTCAGCAATTCTGAATATGCACTGGCTGTAAACAAACATGATTTCTAGCGTAATGAGGAGGCGGGAGGAGGTGTTTTTACTTCGGGAGCTGGATTTCTCTTCCTTGGAAAATCCTCTATACAAACTTTAATTATTAAATACACTCTTGTGAGCTTTTAGCCATGTTATAATGTTGTTTTCTCATCAAAAACAGACCTGGAGTTGTGTTTTGTTTCATTCACACATGTTTGAGTAACACTTTATTATTAGTCTACATCTCTAAACTCAGAATGCTCTGTTCCACCTGGTGATGTCATGTAGTGGTAGTTTTCAAGTTAGTTCAGTAGAGATTGACATTTCCAGGGCTGAAATCATCCAAATGATTCTAATGAAGGAGTATGAAGTTTTAAAACACAATGGAACGCTTTATGTATTACCACATGACATCACAAGGTGGCACAGAGTGTTTTGGGTTTGAGAGAAGAACTCAAGAACTAAATCTGCAGGGTTTGTGTGTTAAACATGTGTGAATAAAACAAAACACAACTCCAGGTCTGATTTTGATGAGAAAACAACATTAAAAACAACATAGATCAGAAAACAGCGTAATATGGCCCCTTTTAAATATTAATGTCATCTGAAACCGACCAGTATTTCTGTGATATTGTTTAGTGTGTAACTGAAAGTGACAGCCTGTTTGTGTTTGTGGTGACAAAAGTTGGAGCAGAGGGCTGTTCAGGACACAGGGAAAACACAGTCTCATACATAATACAAATATATGGACAGAATACAGAATGAACTGCATCCCCGCTGTCTGACTGTAAACGCCACATCAGGAGCCGCCTAAACTCATCTCAAAGGACCCATATGACGCTATTTTCTGATCTGTGTTCTAATGTTGTTTCCTCATCACAAACATACTTGGAGTTCCGTTTTGTTTATTTGTTTTGTTTTGTTTTAGACAGTCCTGTGTGATGTCGCGTAGCACTTGAAATTGCAGCCCCTGGTGATAGCACACACTCAGTTTTTGATCACGACGCTGCAGAGTTACCTCGTTTGCGCTCAAATTGCCAAAATAGGAACAGTATCCACTCCTATTAAAACACCATATAGTATAATATATGTAGTAGCAAAAAAGTTTAGTCACAAAACAAAGAAAAAAGTATTGATTGAAGATTTTGATAGCTCCACATACCGGCCCGTATTGACCAGTTTTGTAAATGTTCTGACAGTTTCCAAACACGGTCCATCTCCTCCTTCCTTAATAGCGCTAGTTTCCTCTCCTCTGTCCGTCCTGATGATGTATTGTCACTGACACTTTTGCTGCAGCTGCTCTTCGGCTTTGAGGCAGCTTTAGGCCAGACATCCAAACTCATGAGGACACTGCACTGGAGTGGCCTATACGACTCACGTTAACTATATTTAACTATATTTAAAGAAGACATACTTTTTCTGTTATTTAGAGATGTAATATAACGGATCATTTAAGTTTGCTAATTTTTAAGAAAAAACATTACAACATGAGACCACTACTTTGTGCTTTTACTTAAGGGACATTACTTTGAAGTAACGTTACTCTTACTTAAGTGCAATTTTTGGATACTCTTCCTACCTCTGTTTCTGTTGATGATTTGAAGACACTTTATGATCCAGTTCTTTGTGTAAAATATAATATATATAAAAAGGTTGCTGGATTTGCGTAAAAAAAATATGAAAAGTGGTTTCATGCAATAAAATTAAACTTATTTCGATCCTCTCTACACTTATTTTTCTCAGGACATGAAGGTCACTTTTTCATGTCGATTAAATTTGATCTTTTATTTGATTTTTTATGTATAATTTAATTCTGTGTACACAATTATTTTCACATGCAACTTCAAATGCCCTTAAAGAGTTTTAAAGTAAAAGAATACAAAAACAGTCTTTAGTTTTCTACATTTCTGTATTGTTTTAAACAGAATACAGGTACAGAGATATACGGCCTGTTTGGAGCTGGACAGTGTGAAGATTTATTCCAGTGAAGACACTCTGGTCTCTGTGGACACAAGAACAACACATGATGGACACATTATGATGATCTACTCTGTGTTGTACATGTTTAAATACACTTGAAGCATGTATTATTCTCTAATACAATACTGGAACAGAACAGAACCATATGAACATTAAAATTGTACATGTAGAAACAAAACTCACCATGTGCTGCTTTTCTTCCTCACAGTAACAGGTAGGGCATCTGGTATAAAGGCCTCCTACTGCCACATCACCCTGTAGAAACACATGACAAATGTTCACTAGGAAGTATATGTTGAAAAAATATAATTCTGGTCAAATAATTTTATTTGGTTCACTTACTTTGTTCATCTGTGGTCTGTGTTTTGTTGGTTCTCAAACATCTTCCTTTTTTCTGAAAGATACAGAGATTTTTATTTTGTTTTAGTCTTTTTATTTGAACTGTTAACCGTCACTTTCAGAAAGGTGCAAAAAACGATTAACATCAACTATAACGTTTAGGAACTTACCCACAGCTACAGAGGAGTGCTCTGGATATCACTGTTTGTCCTGAGTGTGTCCTCTGCTCCTGTACCTGTCCTGTGTCCTGAGTGTGTCCTCTGCTCCTGTAAATGTCCTGTGTCCTCTGCTCCTGTACCTGTCCTGTGTCCTGAGTGTGTCCTCTGCTCCTGTACCTGTCCTGTGTCCCGAGTGTGTCCTCTGCTCCTGTAACTGTC
Source organism: Taenioides sp. WSHXM2023 (assembly GCA_029959045.1). Lineage (NCBI taxonomy): Eukaryota > Metazoa > Chordata > Actinopteri > Gobiiformes > Gobiidae > Taenioides > Taenioides sp. WSHXM2023. Next base: position 33,263,405 of record CM057086.1, on the reverse strand, counting down.
CTGTGTCCTGAGTGTGTCCTCTGCTCCTGTAACTGTCCTGTGTCCTGAGTGTGTCCTCTGCTCCTGTACCTGTCCTGTGTCCTGAGTGTGTCCTCTGCTCCTGTAACAGTCCTGTGTCCTGAGTGTGTCCTCTGCTCCTGTACCTGTCCTGTGTCCTGCTACATTTGAATTTTCCTTCCCAAAGTTTTGGAGAGGGGAATTCCAGAGGGAGGAAATACGCAGGTCAAACATCGGCCACAATCAAGCGACTTTAGTAAGACTTAAACATGCTGGACACAGAATCATAAAAAAGTCACATTATTGTTGTCAAATTTGTGTTTGCAATTTGAGCGACTCTTCTCTGACAATTTTTTCAGTGTATTCCAGCTTAGTGAAGAAAACTGATGCAACTTTCCTCTCCTCTCCTGTCGCTGATCTCACCTGCACATCTCAGTTCAAGTAAAAACACAGAGGGGCTGATCGACTTTTGTGCAGAGACATTAAGTTCTATAGTGAACTTTTCCCACCCTGACTGGCACATCTGACTAGTGCACCTGACTGGTGTGTAACCTCAGATGGCTTAAAATAGAATAGTACTGGAATCTATCCCCACAGCATTTAAAATCACATATGAATCTTGCTTATTTTACTCTAAAATGCGCTGATGTTACCTATTTTTCTTCAATGTCAATTTTTTTTCCTATGTTAACATCTCACATCTAAAAAAATTGTCATCTTGATTAACTCGTACTCATGTGCATTCAGAGAAGAGTGTGGTTTGTAATTAGTAATTGAAATGTGCATACAGTGTGTCCCCATGGTAACTGTGATCTCCAGTAAAATGCTAAGGTCAGATGACAAATTTTAGAATAACACTCTCAGTTACTTGCTCTTCAAGTGCACTTGTATTGCTCATCTATTGCTCATATTTGCTACAAAGCTAATCTACACAAGAATCAAAATGAATTCATCAAGCCCGCAAAGGCAACCTCTGTACAACGAATACATCATTTTAAACGTACTCGGGGAGGGGTCTTTTGGTGCGGTCGCTCGATACTTTCACCCTCAGACTTTAGAGGTTGTGGCTGTGAAAGTCCTGAAGGACACTGTTAGCTGCGTGGAAAATGAAGTGGAGATCTTGGAGGAGCTGAGCCTTATACAACCTGACAAATACAATGAGGTTCATCAAATACTTCAAGGATCAGAACTTCAAATACCTGGCATTTGAAACCTTAGACCAGAGCCTGCAGCACTTCAGCAAACACAGAAACAAGTTCCTCTCTCTGAGTGAGCAGAATCTGGTGGCACAGTAGCTCCTGGTGGCCTTCGACGGTCTCAAGACGGCTGGGATCATCCGTGCTGACATGAAGCTGGACAACATCATGCTGGTGGACCACAGTCATAGGCCGTATAAAGTCAAACTCATTGACTTTAGCCTGGCTGGTTCCACAATATGATCCATCCTTTACAGTACCAGGCTCCAGAGGCCACTCTGGGCTGCAAGGTTTTCATTTAATTTATTTTAATTTTTAAATTTGCTTCATTCATGAAAAATGAATACAAAGTAATTAGGTTCATACATCAATGTGAATGAAAAGGAGCAGACATTATATAGTTATGTTAAATATTCCAAAAATTATATAAAAATGTAAAAATGTGATTCCTTCTCGGTGTGACTCTAACCCTGTGACTGTTCTGTCAGTCCCTGTCTGTGCCACACTGCCTCTCCTCTCTGGTGACTTCTGTTTTTATGTATTATTTTTCTTATATTTCTCCTTTTTTATGTTTTCTCCATGTCACCTGTCGATCACACACCTGTCCACCTGTCAGTCTGTCTCCTGACTCTCAGATCAGGCGTCTGCTGCAGGCCTGTGTGGAGTTTGCCTGGAGTTTCATGAACTGCAGTCGTAAATATTTGCCCTCATTCACTTTACTTTTTTACTGTTTTAAATGTGTGTGGTTGTTAGGACAAATATATAGAACTGTTAATACATAACATATTTAAGTCATGTTACCTTTTAATCGTTTTGAAAATGCTATATTAGCTGAAAACAACGTATTAACACGTTTTATAAGTTTAATTTTTGTTTTTGGCACCTCCTTTGCTCCCCATGTTAAGTTATTCCCCTTTAGACAACACAATCGGTGAATGAAGCTACTGCACATCACAAAAGGTTTGTGAAGCAGTAGTTTTGTACTATATTTTTTGTATATTTATAGAGAATTGACGTGTGGGAGCATGGGTGATGGGTTTGAATAGTGCCCGGGAGAGATCACATACTCAAACACGGACGGATGACACATAAAACGACTTCAGGCATTTGTTTTATGAGGGAACAACTGGAACTGTGTGTATTCCACTCTTGCAGTTTTAAAACAGGTACGACAATCACAACTGAACCTTGGTTTCCAGAGCCTTAACCGGCAGACAGAGGACACAAGTTTTTCTCATTCTCAGTATATGGACAGGTCAATTTGAAAATTAAAAAAAAAAAAAAAAAAAAAAAGGAAGCTCCCCAAAAACTGCTGTACAGATCTACTTTCTTTCTATGGAGATTCTGGACTATGATAAACCTACTTTATAAGCACCATCGAGCACAAATCTGTCCAGTTTCAAAGCCACTGTTGGATGACCCAGAGCTGTACTGCATCACCGAGCGCGGCCAGAGGGGGGCGCTGTTTACCTGGACCTCCCCTGTGCTTTTCCTCTGAACACTGACAGAACAAGAGGTCTGATCACAGCATAAGTAAGACCAAGGTAAATCCTAAAGGAGGTTTTAAAATATTTGATTTATGGAGAATTTGGACTTGCATGCTTTGTTGCAAAATCCATCTGCTTGTTTCCATGGAGATGTTATTGCTTTACCTGGAGTGTTCCACAGTATAGCATTAAACATACAGTATATCCAAACTTGTCTTACTTATCTGTCTTTAATTTATTTACTTTACTTATCTATCTTTAATTTATTTCAGTTTTTTGAATGCTTAAATATACCTTGAAGACATGTATTCTTGCTCCTGCTTGTTTCCATGGAGATAGTGAAGTTAAGAAAGTCCCTGTACGTGAATTTTCCCCCGTGTATTTGAGCAAAATACGTCTTGCCCCAGTACAGATATATTGCATAAGCAGCTCTTGAGGTCAAAATAAGTCTGCTGTGTGCCGTCTGCATCTAATTACAAAGTGCTTTCTTGTCCGAGAATCAGGAAGTGAGTGTTAGCATGCTAATTGTTGTTGCTTATAAACTCATTGTGGTGAAAAATAAAGAGGGTCTGAATGCATAAGGTAAGTGAGGAATAACTTTAGACCACTGCAAACTATTAAAAATGATCTAGTTGTGTTGTGCATGTTTTAAGACAAGGAAAGCAATAACATCTCCGTGGAAACAAGCTCACGGCAGTCTACCAAAAAAGTTACGCAGTGTAGCTTATAAGATAAGATAAGATAAGATAAGATAATCCTTTATTTGTCCCACAATGGGGAAATTGCAGTGTCACAACGCAAGTTACAGAAACAGTAGGAAAATAAGAGCATGCATCAAAATCAAGATAAATAATAATAAGTATTTACAATCAACTAAAAAAACACAACACTGTAAGCTAAGCTAAAAGGCACAGGAACATTGCACAATAAGTGTTTTTGATTGTTTTGTTTTTGATTATCTTAAAAGTGTAGGACTTTAAGATGTTTTACGCATTCACTGGTTATAAAAAGCACCTGTTGCGATTGTTTTGCATTTCGTTGTGTTGAATCAAAAGCCTCTGAGCACCTGGAGTCCTGGGCCCTTGTGTTGTTCAGGTTAATCCCCCTGTAGGGCCCTTGGCTTTGGGGTAAGGCCTGGGAACCGCAGCTGCCTAATGAGAGCCGGCTCCAAAACCACTCACGCAGATTTAACATGCGCTCATTTAAACTCAAGAGTCATTCATTATTCATCAGAGAGTTCAAAACAATATTGTTAGGTCAGCTGGATTTGGTTTTCTTCAGGTTCAGCATTTGTGGATATTTCACAAGGAAAACTTGGCTCTTCTTCATATCAAACATAGACTGGGTTTGCCTGGGATCCAGAATACACACTTCTTCATTCAGTACTGTACAAAGATGTGAGTCTGGTCACTTGTGAATCTCCCCGAGTTCAGACGGGCGTGATTGACAAGTCCATATCAAAATAAATATGACAAGGGACTGGAACAAATGTTGGATTTCTGCAGAATCAGTGAGCAAAGCACTAAACTCTGTCCATCTGAGGTGAGAGAAATGTCTTTTTGTTTGTAAATGATATAAGTAACCAATGAGCTCCTTTGTTTTACATGTGTCACTGGAATAAATAAATCTGATTGGACGATCCTGTTAAGTTTGGACTTGAGATGCGACAGAGGCCGTGGGGACCAGACTAGTAACCGTTTGAATAAAAAATACAGAAAGATATCATTCTGGACTGGCCTGGCTTCAGATACAGTAAAAAATAATCACTTGTAATATAACTGTATTGAACTTCTTAAAGGCACAGTACGTTGCCAGAGCCTTAACCTGCAGAGAGAGACACATCCATGTTTTTCTCATTCTCAGTATATGTCATTTTTATTTTATATTTTAAACTGTAGGCACATGTTGTATCACTGGTGTAGGTCCACTACTCTAATATTACACACAATATTTTGTTTTTTCAATCAAGTTTCTCTGTGTTTGTATATATTTTCCAAATCTTTTATAACATTTGGCAACATTTCTCCTTGGATACTTTATTTAGCCTTGGGGCCCCTGGTGGTTTGAGGGCCCCTGTGCACTGGACATGTGTGATAAGTATCTGTGTGAGCTCTCAGGGGCCAGATCAGCTGCCTCTGTTTGTGTTTAGAGAAGGTCTTTGATGATGTTGATGTTGTGAGGAAATGCAGAGAGGAAATACCAACAAATTATTACAAGAAGGCCGAGGTGAACAAGACGATACAAGAGACGAGAGGGTCAGATGAGAAAGATTATGGTGAATTTAAAATGGAACCACAGAACTGGTACTGCATGTAAATTTTGATTTCAAATTGCATGAATGTGACCGATATCCCCAGATACGAGGTGGACATGTTCAAATTTACTTTTACTGCTATAACACTGATTTATTCTTAATCACAAAAACAATGGACATGATGGCCAAGTTGTTTTTGTTATTTTTGTAACGATTATCGTTTGTGTCTTTGTAGTTCCATGTTCATGAACAGAAGCATGATGTGCATAAATGACACACTGAACATGTGTCATTCAACTATATCTATGTGCAATACTGAAGACCAGGTAAAACATCTCTGATACAATTCACTTAAGTCACTCTACTGATATTTATACTGCCTAATGCTGCTGTACATAAACAGTCATATTACTGTAAATAACATAATATACTGAAGTCACTTTACTGAGGTTTATTCTGTTCATTTGCTGCACTGTTACTTTTATTGTACATAATAGTTTTTTGGTATTTTATATTTTTGCTCCACTGGAACAGTGTGTTACATTAGAGTCTATTTTAAGTCTATTTTTAAATTATTTTTAAGCCATTATTTATTATCTTGTTTTATTGCATGTTCCATTTTCCTGCTGCTGTTGAACTGTGCGTTGCAACACTGGAATTTCCCCACTGTGGGACTAATAAAGGCATATCTTATCTTATCTTAAACTCTTTGTCGCTGCTCATTGTTGTGCTGCTCTCCATCAGAGCTGACGCCCAAAGTGACCCAGGCCGATTCTGATGGAAACACACCCGAGGGGGGGTGCACTTCCCTCCAACTGGCCCTTGCCAAGACAGCCCCAAGTGAACCGTGCCAGGGGAAAAGAGGCTCCAGACTGTTCTGTGCCAGGGGTCTCACACAGGAGCAGCCCTGCACATGTACACAAACATGTCCCCAGCTCTGCCGTCTCCTTGGTCCAAATGTCCTCACAGCTCACACCACAAACTCCTGTACAAACATACAGCTCTTGATTACACTTACATAACTGTAATGAAGAGGCCTTCACTGTCCTCACCACAGTGGGACATTTAGATTTACAGCAACACTTCCTGTGTCAGTGCTATTGTATCTTCAAATTCAAAAGTTCACATAAGTTCACTTCTCTCTCTTCTCCTCTCTTCTTGAAAAAAGGAAAAGAAAAAAAACTCAGTAAAATTGATTTTGCATAATATCTCTCCTTTGACACACACGTTTTGAGGTGGAAATAAGACCTGATTTTTTCTGTCTTAAAACATGAAAAACAAAACTATTTCATTTTTAATGCTTTTTCCTCCTTTTAATGTTATTCCTCACTTAGCTTATGCAGAGACCAGAGTGGAGTTTTGCCGTCATGGTAAAGATAACAACAACTAGCATGCTAACAGTGAACTTCCTGATTCTTAGATAATAAAATGTTTTATAATTAGATGCAGACAGCACACAGCAGTCTTATTTCTACCTTGAGAGCTGCTTTTACAATATATTTGTATAAAAAAAAAATCAGGTCCAGGGCCTTTATATTTTATTTCCTTTTTAGGATCACCATAAAAGCACATTTAGTTTTATATCTTTTTATATCTATTCTCTGTCTCACATCTTTTATGCATCTTAAAAACTGTGTACTTGTTGCTAATATAAAAATGTGGCAGATTTCAGCAGAGCCGTACAGCTCCACTTCCTCAGAGACACACCAGCTGAATGCAGGGTCGGAGGTCACAGCGGGGGTCAGAGGTCACGTCTGCTCTCTCTCTCTCTGATCGTCGTGGAGACAGGAGAACGTGCAGCTCTTTCCACTCCTCTCTGCTCCTTCTCACGACCGAGACGCCATTTTATATCCTCAGGGACTAGTTTGTTTGTTTTTGGTTTGTGTGTTGATGATTTTGTTCAAGAAAGTGCAGTTATTGGCTTTCTCAACTTGTTTACAATAGTCCGTATTTAATTACTCTCTGGTCACAGTGGTGAGCATGGAGAAGTGTCTTGCCCGAGGACATAACAGCAGTATGTAATGCAAAGGGGATTACACGCACAAGCTACAAGTGGGGTTGAACCAGGGGAAGAGGGATTTGGAGAACAAGGTGACCAAAGTATGCTCTGATAACATAATTAAGGCTGTACGTAGTCACCTTCTTGAATCCCCCTGGTGGTTAATAAAAGAATAAAATAGTGGGAGGGATGGGAAAAAAAAAACAGCAATTTATTTCAGTCTTTGTTAAGAGACATAGGCATAAATAATGGTAGAAACATAGACTTGAGAGGAGGATTTGGAGAACAACGTGGCCAAGGTTTGTACTAGTAACACAGTTCAGTCTGTAGGTGGTCACTTTATTGAATCTCCGGGTGAAAGTGCAATTTATTTAGGCCTGTGTTAGGAGACATTGGCATAAATAATGTTTTAACCCCCTGCTGGTTGAAAGACATAGCGGGAAGGAGGGAAAAACAGCAGCAAAGAGAGGATCCTTGATATTAGCACCAGTTACATAGAAATATCTCTTTAAAAACACGTGGAAAAGTGTGTCGACTGTTTTGACTTGGATGTTTATTGTGAAAATGCCGCCTGTCCGTCCAGGGAGTGGATCTCTCCTTCTGTGGCTCTCCCTGAGGTTTCTCACATGAGTTTTTCCTCACCCTGAAGGAGGGTCTAAGGACAGGGGATGTAGCACTGTAAATGATGATTCAGACTGAATTAATATCTAAGTTATTTATTAAGTAGTTACTGCCTGAATCAATTTTAATAAACGATAATAAACCACAGATTTTTTGTTCATGCTTTATTATGGCTAATAGAGTTTTATGTGTAGTGTTTTATAGTCATCCATTTTCGATCCATTTTAGGGCGTTTTATTCAAGGCCGTGTCATGAAGGCAGCAGTCTGAGGAAACGGCCTGCGCTGCTGCACCGGCGCGTCAACCAAGACATTTCCACAACATCTGAAGATGCTAAGGATGGATCTCAACAACCCCTAACAGCTTTCCGCAAAACGGGCTGCAGAACATTGACTGACGTGCTCCTGATCATAAAAGTCAATGAGACCTATGCCCTAGTTTCTATAGTTTTGCCTCTAAAATCATTCACTTTTTAAAATTTTAAAGGCGCATTATGTAATTTTTCTGGTGGAGGGTCTGTCAGTCTGGGTTGCTGTGGGAAAGAGAGAATGGTGTGAGTCCCCGGCGGTCGCGTGATGGGGGCGTGCGCGTCGGGGCGAGGGCTGTCATTGCTGCGAGTGGCTTTAATTTTTTATTATTGTTTGAGACCTGCTGAAAAGTTTGAGCAAACAAAAACATACAAATAAAAACAGCAAGGAAAAAATATTGATTGAATTGTTTCTGCTGAACAAAATTCAGCACAAATCTTTATCAACACCACTACATTTAAAGTTACTTTTAATTTTTAAATGGCTACTTTAATACTTTTATTTCATTAGATTTTTTCATGTGATACTTTTACTTGAATAATTTTTTTTTTTGCTCTGGTATCTGTACTTTTACTTAAGTAACAAAATCGCTTTGCTGCAAGAAGGTTACAAGTTTGATCCTGGGACTTTCTGTGTGGAGTTTATTTCTCTCTGTGTCTGGGTGGGTTTCTTCTGGACACTCGCTTCCCCCATAAACCGAAAAAATGCACAATAACTCAAATCCTCCAGCTAAGGTAGTCCTCTCCTGACCAAGACCAGCTCAAGATCTGGAGGTGGGTCCCCGATCGCTGTGCTGAGGTGCTCACTGATCCTGAAGAAATGGAATGGGTCAAATGCATCCTCCATTACGGAACAATAAAGTGCAACATAACCTTAACCATCAGCCCCTCAGATCGCCAACCACTCACCATGTTCATTTCATACCAGGCGAGGTAGGTGAAGTGTATTGCCCGTGGACACAACAGCAGTGCAGGTCAGAGCTGGGATCAAACCGCTGACCTTTGGGTTGAAATATGGTAGAAGTTTTTCAATTAGTCAAAATTCAACAGCTTCACTGGACCCTGTATGTTATGGGGTAAATGATTATGTGTTATTTTTTATTTCTATTCATTTATTTCTACAGCGGGAGAGTAGAATGGTGACGGTGGTGAAGAGGAGGAGACAGAGAGGCTGAGGAGGCTGGTGGTTCTGCTGCTGCGGTGTCAGAGGGGAGGGAGTGCATTTATAGGTGTTAGTTGAGCGCAATGGCAGCAGCGTTTGGAAGTAAATGATCGAAATGTCTCATCTCTTTCTCCGCTCCATCCTTCTCTCCTCTCTCGCTCGTTCTCTCCTCTGCCCTCCTTCCCTCCTCACTCCTTTTCTCTCTCTGTGTCTCGTGTTTCATGGACAGGAGTGACAGGAGTGACAGGTGCAGTGTGGACAGATGGATCCATTCCAAAACAATGGCACCTCTTTGTCAGCCCCAAAGTGTGTGTGTGTGTGTGTGTGTGTGTTGCTAATAAGTTGTATGTGACCATTCAAAAATTATCTGCCAAAATGTATGAAAATGTACAAATATATGAGACAGTATTCCACAGATTTATAATTTATTTAAGTTTTAGTTACCTTCAGACATATTTCTACCGCATAAATACATTTCTTCCCATTGAGACTTTGCAGTGACATCCCGCTGGGGGTGTTCTACATGTATGTGTGTGGTGGAACGTTCATCGGTTACCATGATGACAATGAACGCATCAGCAAATATGTTTTAAGATCGTTTGAAAACTCAAGAAAAAAATACAAAGTGGATTGAAACAGCACATTTTCAGGAGCCTGTGATCCATACGAGTGTTCATGGTCCTGTTCTGGAGTTTGATTTTCGACCAAAATGATGAGTGACTAACTGAAAAACTGTTGGTTAACGCTAATGTGAGTGCAATGCTATGTGTGAGAGACTTGTTTAACAGCACAAATCAGCTCACCTGTTGTAGTTCCAGCTAAATCCGCTCTTTATGGTCAGATTGTGTTAAATTAAAGCTAAGATTAAAGTCCAGACTTCAGACAGAGCAGTGCCTACAGTTAGCATCACACCCTCAGGGAATGCTGATCAGCTGCAAAGTATCAATATGACACAAGAACAACATATACAATTCAGTGTACGAGAGCAAATATTACACACACACATATGTTACACACAGGGGCTTAACTGACTTAACTTGTGTTTTCTGTTTTGGTCCAAAAAGTCTCAGAGTCACATGGCATTCAAAAAACTGGCTTTTTTACTCTCAGATCTGTTTAAAATGGTTCAAAGTGAGAGTGGGGAGTGCGTTTTATGCGTAATCTATTTAAAATGTTGTAGTACAATAATAATAATTAAAAGACTAACGTATTACACTGCCAGATATGTTTTTGTGGACAAAGCTCGTACTTGTGTTTGCTGCAGGACAGGAGGACAGGGCTGGGGGTTTATGGTCAGTGAGTGAGACACCCTCCAGAACAGAAGACAACCACAGTGTCCAGGGACATGTGTCCAGACCTGAGCCAAGGTCAAGGATCAAGGTCAGAATTAGGGTGTTTTCACACTTGGTCCTTTCAGCCATTCAAACGAACTCAGACCGATGACTCAGCATTTTTTGTGCATATGTGAACGCTCCAACCGTACCCAGACCCTCGGAAACGAACCAGACTTTTCTCAGGAGGGTCTTGGTACGGTTTGTTAAAAAGTCAGCGGTACGGTTCGCCTAATCTGCACATTGTGAACACAAAGCGCACCAGGTTCACTTCACCTTCTTCAGGGTATTATAACCTCCTTCTCTTGCCGTAGATTTGTCACGTGACTGTAACCGGGAACACTCAGCTGTAAACATGGCTGGCCATGATCTTTGTCGTTGCTATGGCAACGCAAATACAAATATGTCATATGTATCTGAATAGTTCTATTTTCCCAGTGAATGTGAGCAAATTTCATCAAAAAACACAGGAGGGCATTGCAGCAGATATTATTGTTACAAGTGACAATTACCCAGAATTCCCAATGTACCCAGAATTCAGTGCACTGGGGGACTGAGCGCTCTAGAGGACTTGGGGGGACTGGGGCCCCATCAAAACTCAAGTGGACCAGAAAGAACCCGGTCCTCTTTGTAATAAACTCACAATCTGAACCCAAAATGAACTGAGTTCTTTTTCTGTTGGTTCACTTTTTGGTCCATTTACAGACGACTGAGTTCGGTTCACTTAAAGGGGACGATATGTGAAAATGCCCTAAGAGACATGTCTCACAGTGGACAGGTCAGAGACAGGTCCCACACATAGACTGTATATATAAATGGACGTAGCTAAGCTGATAGCTGCCACGTTCCAAATAGGAAGTGAGCATGGGGGGCACTTCTGGCTCCAATTGACTTTTTATTGAAAAATTGTGGCCCCTCTCCCTGTAACTGAGCCTTGTCATTTTGATCTTAAAATGTTCGTATTAACCTGCTCTACATGATCCTGGTGTTTTTATTTCGCTATTTTGTCCATAAATAAATTCCTATTCCTAATATGGAACTCGCCTCAAATTCGCTCCTATAACTGCTAGCCTCGTGAGCTTCATTTGACTGGAGCTGAACGCCGTGACGTCACACTCCTTTGGTCCACTTCTTTATACAGTCTATGATGTGGTCACAGTGGACAGGTCAGAGACAGGCCCCACAGTGAACAGGTGAAGGACGTGTCTCTGAGGACGTCTGTAGTGCCGGGGACATGTTCAGAAGTCGGGCCCCTCCTTCTTCAGGTTCTTGTAGTCTGTGGTGATGGCCATGAACTGTGGACAGAGATCAGCCTTCTTTAGTTCTGTAGAGATAGCTGAAATGATCCAAATTATTCTAGTGAAGGTGTATGGAGTTTAAAAGCACAGTGGAGTACTTCATGTATGACCACATGACATCACACAGTGGACCAGAGTGTTTTCTCTTTGAGAGATAAACTCCTAAAAGCCTAAATCTGCAGGGTTTGTGTGTTAAACATGTGTGAATGAAACAAAACACAACTCCAGGTCTGTTTGTGATGAGGAAACATTATAACATCGATCAGAAAACCCTTTAAACCAAGACTTAGGCTGCGTCCCATTCCTCTGTCTTACCCCTTCGTCTTACCCCTACCCTATGGTTTTACTCGTTCATGTGAGGGCAAGGGGCGTCTCGATTCTAATTTTGATCACGGGCTAGGGCCACGACCTCGGGCTACACACCCCTTGAAACAAAGTAAGCTCTGGACCAGACTTGAAACGAAGGGGTCGGCCTACGAGCTCAGGCAGGTGTTGGGATCAGGATGGAGCGTCACATCGACCAGCCAAGGAGTCTCATAAATGTGAGTATTTTCAGCAGGTGTAAATATCAATTAACAGTTTAGCAGGTTTACAATTATGACGCTTATGTTCTACGTTACTTTTAGTGAACTGTTGTTGCGGTTTTAATTGTAGTAATGTCTGTTTAGCCAACGTTATCGTTTTCATCGAACTTTCATGTATAAACAAGCTCGTTTTTGTCAAGCTGATACCCGATAATCCTTGACATGGCACTTTTTAGGTGAAATCAGTGTGAAGTCAATTTGCTTAACAGAAGCAAACGGTAATCGAGTGGAGTCCCATTTCTTAGGGGAACATTCGTACCCCGAGCCCTCACAGCTCGGTATCGAGGGGCAAGACAAAGACGTAGATAAACGGGTAGGGGAAGGGGTAAGACAGAGGAATGGGACGCAGGCTTATTCTGGTTCAGGGAAAATATATTCCAGTGGCTCCTTTTGCTATTTGCTCTCATGTCTGTCCTCATATTTTATCATCATGTTTTTACCTTGTACTGATACGTGGGGTCCAGCTTGTTCCAGGGCTCAGGGTTCTTGGTCTTGTTCCATCTACAACATAAAACACAAAAACACCACATTTTACCATTTCATTCACAGAGCCATTGATTTCTACTGTATTTTGCTGTCTTCTTTTGGGCTCTTTTATTTTTCAAACCAAACAGTGTTCCTTTTAAGTACTTCCTCAAATCCATCTTGTTAATTAAACTGCAGTAGCTGAGCGTAACATAGGGGGTCCATCCTGTGCTCTGTCAGCCACATCATTTGAATCAGAACCGAAACTACTGCACCAGATGTCCAACCACCAGGAGTTCATTTACAACACTATTTCCCAATCTGCGGTGCATGGATGCCTTTTGAATACACAGGCAGTTTGTAGTACCATTCACAACTTTCCAATTATCTCCAGCAGCAGAATCATGCCTCAACAGCCTCTCCATCTCCTCCTCCTTTTCTCAGTAGCACCAGATTATCTTTAAATGTATCACTCAAAACCTGAAGACGTTTAGAAACATGCGGATGACGACTTCCTTTGGGCTCTGTTGGTGATAGTAACTCTGGGAACAAAATCTGGGAAAACTGAGAAAACGCCCCGGTTTTCTTCATCTAGATGTCATTGTATTCTTTCTTTTTTCCTTTTATAAACTCTTTATTAATTTGTGTATTATAATTTGTCTAACTTAATAAAAAAAAAGATGTCATTGTAGCGTTCCGTGATGTTCGGCAGATCAACAGTTCCAACCAGCTGCCTGTAAGTGACACCAAAGACGAGATTAGAGTCCCGTCCCTCATGGAAAACTTTGGCAGGTTGTGAATCCACGGTTTTATCACATGCTCAGTGTCGGGAACTACACCGGAACTCGTCATCCGCATGTTTCCAAACGTCTTCCGGTAAGCGTGAAGCCTATAGAATGTCTATTGAGTGCATTTATAGTGTTGGTGGGCGTGTCCTTACGTCACATGGGGTCCCTTGGCCAATCGGATCAGGTAGACGAAAGCTCCGCCCATTCCCAAACAGATGAAGATGACCTGCGGCACCAGCTGGACAGACACATTAAGGATATTAAAATTAAGGATTTAAATGACTAGAAAAGACTTTAAAAGACTGCAGTGTGTAAGTAGTAACAGTAATTCATTATTCAGTACCATAAACTGTCTAAAAAAGTGGACTAAGCGAGCGTGACGTCGCCCATAGCGTTCGGCAGCGCTTAAATGAAGCTCGCGATGCTCATGGTTACAGGGCGAATTTAGAGCCAGACTCTATATTATGAAAAGGATTTTTTTGATGGACAAAATAGCGATAAAAAAACCACATAAGGATCGTGTAGGGTGGGTTAATACGAACATTTTAAGACCAAAATGCCGAGGCTCACAGAAGCAGTTACACGGAGAGGGGCCACAATATTCCAGTGTAAGTCAATGGGAGCCAGAGGCAGAAGGAGCCGGAAGAGCCACATACGCACTTCCTATTTGGAACGCGGCGTTAGTGCTAGTGCGTTAGCTATGTCCATTTAAATTTACAGTCTATGGGCGGACTAAGGGAGTGAGACGTCAGCCATAGTGTTTGGCTCCAGCTAAATGAAGCTAGTCGAGGCTAATTTGGATCCATATTTGGAAATCCAAGCATGTGTATCGTAGCAATCGGGCCAATCAGGAGCAAGGTTGCTGAATATACATGATCCTTCCTGACCTAAGCAAAGATACAGTAGCTGTCAGTTAAAAGTTACACAGTGCCTCTTTAACGGATCCTCAGAATTTAAGGAGTGATACAAGAAACACAAATGTTCAAATCATTTCACACTGTCGACATAAAGATTGTGTCACTTTCGACTTACTCACAGTGGGAAGAGTAACCAAAACTTTTACTCAAGTAAGAATACTGTTAGACTCTCAAATATGAATTAAGTAAAATCTTAATAAAAAGCTGGCATAGCTAAAGTACTTCACTAAATTTAATGTAGCTGAGTAATAACTGCATCACATTTGCATCACTTTAGTTGTAATTGTGTATACAGACACTCCCTCTAGTGGTCATTTTCTTAATTTTGCCAATTATGTCCTGTAAAACTCATAAAACGTCCAATATTTTTAATAATTTGCACTGTTAACGTCACCTAAAGACCCATATGGGGAAACGCAGCTGCACTTTCTAAACCAGGTCTAAAAGTTATTCTGGAGTTGCATCATTTTGGGTGAAACAATCATATTTAATAACTTCATATTTCGTCATCCCTCGCAGTAATAAGACCCAGAGAGTAGTTTTGTATATGCAGATGAGCCACACACACACACACACACACACGCACACACACACACACACACACACACACACACACACACACACACAGACACACACACCTAACACCTGCATAAGGATCATCAGAGTGTTTCGTCATTATATTGTGAACGCCAGGTCATAAATATGATAAACAATCGCGCTTTTGAATGATTTATTTTAAAGATGCACTACGTAGTTTTTTAGGTTGGGGGTCCGTCACCATGGAGATGCTGTTGCTTGGCCTGTAACGTTTCACAATATGGTATTAAACTTATATAAGATGCATTTATTCAGTTAAAGGTGCTTTAAAATAAAATAACTTTATGGGTTCTGAAAGGTCTGACTCTTGGTTTATTCTTGGTGTATTCTTAGTTTAGATCTGTTTTTCAGTACAAGTTTAATTCTGATTTAGTCCTGGTTTAGTTCTGGTTTAGTCCTTCTTCCGTTTTAGTTTAATCCTGGTTTAGTCCAGGTTTAGTCCTTGTTTAGTCCTGGTTTAGTCCTAGTTTAGTCCAGGTTGAGCTATTGTTTAGTCTTAGTTTTGTCCCAGTTTAGTCCTGGTTTAGTCCAGTTTTAGTCCAGATTGAACTATTGTTTAGTCTGAGTTTAGTCCCAGTTTAGTCCTGGTTTAGTCTTAGTTTAGTCCTGGTTTAGTCCTGGTTTAGACCAAGTTTAGTCCTGGTTTAGTCTTAGTTTAGTCCCAGTTTAGTCCTGGTTTATTAATCTTGGTTTAGTCCTGGTTAGGTCTAGTGCAGGTATAGTCCTGAGTTAGTCCTGATCTATCTTTGGTCTCACATTTTAATCTTATTTTTAGTCCTGGTTTAGTCCTCCTGTAGTCCATACACCAACACCTGTTTGTAGACTTTACTCAGTCCCTTATCGTCCCAAATTCTCCTGGTGTAATCCTGGTTTAACCCTGACCACACGTTTACCTTGTTTAGTCATGGTTTAGTTCTGGTTTAGTCCTGGTTAATTCTCAGAATAGATTTCATGAACAGAGATTTCTACGGTCCTGGTTTAGACCAGGGTCTTGGAGTTGGACCGGTTATAGTCTGAGGTCCTGAAGGGGGAAATGATTCTGATGCCAAAGGTCGACAGTGCAAATAAATAAAATTAACTGAAAAATTGGACTGGACTAGGGCTGCACTAGGACTGGACTTGGACTGGACTTGGACTGGAGTAAAACTTGACTAGAAATTAACCTGGATTGGACTGGTCTGGACTGGACTGGACTAGAACTGGACTTGGACTGGACTTGGACTGAACTATAACTGGACTAGGTCTGAACTTGGAATGTCTTGGACTGGACTGGTTTTAGACTGGACTAAGTCTGAACTAGGACTGGATTAGGAATGAACTTCGACTGGACTGGTCTTAGACTGGACTAGGTCTGGACTAGGTCTGGACTAGAACTGGACTTTGACTGGATTTGGACTGGACTTGGACTTAACTAGAACTGGACTAAGACCTGGACTCTGGACTCCACTCTGGACTCAGACTATTCCGGGACTTTATCTTTGGTTCATGGTCTCAGTTCAGCCTGTTCTTTTTGCCATGGTCAGAGAATATTCCCCAAAGGAAAACAGTGAAATAAAAAAATATAATAATAATAAAAGTTAAAATATAAAACTTTTAATGAGGCAGATGGATGCACAGATGCTTTAATTATTAAATCTATAAAAAAGTGACATATTGGGCATTATTGTCAAGGAAGACAATTAGACAAGTGCAGTTACCGTAGCAACAAACCAGGTCTGAGAAGCTCTTATGTTGCTGTGGCTTTATGAAGTATTATTTTTGTTTGTTTTATTTAGGTCTTTTCCATAATAATATATGAATAGAAGAAGAAGAAGAAGAAAGAAGAAAGAAAGAAAGAAAGAAAGAAAGAAAGAAAGATAGAAAGAAAGAAAACAAGGATACAGATGATTTACTTTGAAATGTAATTATTTTATTTTTAAAATTTGAAAAGAAAAAAATAAGCCAGTGAATGTTTCTGTGTCTTCTATTCTATTTATTATTTACTTTGAATTCAAACAACAATTCAAACTGTATATATATATATATATATATATATATATATATATATATATATATATATATATATATATATATATATATATATATATATATATGTGTGTATACAATTAAAATTGTGTATACAATTTTAAAGCCAACCATATTTAAGTCATTTAAATCAAGACTAATTCACTAAACAAATTTACATGAAATCATTTTTGCATTGGCCAAATTTTTTACCAAAATCTTGACTTTTCAGTGTTTTATTTTAAATTTTCCTATTTTTTGCAATTTTAAATGACATGCCATATTAAAATCTGTACAAGAACTCTGAATTTTGTAGTAAAAGCATTGATTTTAACTACGAATTTCAACAGCTTGTAAATAATAACTCCAGTAATTATTCTTAGAGATTTTTGTCATGATATAAATGTATAAATATTTGACTTACGCCTGGGTGCTTTTTGGCTTTCTCCACTGCAAACTTGAACAGCATGACTCCTCTGAAAGTAGGTCTTCAGTCCGGTCTCTGGTCTGGTCCTGGTCTGGTCCTGGTCTGGTCCTGGTTTAGATCTGGGTCTGGTCTGGTCAGTGAGATGTGAGGGACTGGAGCCTTTGAAAAGTCCAGACCCAGAGCAGAGCAGACCTGATCACCGCCTGGACCCAGAGGACCCGGAGGGGAGGGGCTAAAGGGCAGGGAGGAGGGGGAGGGGCTAAACATGACAGGTGACAGGGCAGGCGTGACAGGGGCACAACAGGGTAAGTATAATAGGTGACAGGGCAGGCATGACAGGGGCACGACAGGGTAAGTATAGTAGGTGACAGGGCAGGCATGACAGGGGCATGACAGGGTAAATATAATAGGTGACAGGGCAGGCGTGACAGGGGCACATCAGGACAGGCATGACAGGTGGCAGGGCGAAAGCAACGCAGGTGTGACAGGTGACGGGGTAGAGCAGGACAGGTGTGACAGGTGACAAGGGTAGAGCAGGGCAGGTGTGACAGGTGATAGAGCAGGTATTACAGGTGACAGGGCAGACATGACAGGTGATGGGTTCAGCATGGCAGGTGTGACAGGTGACAGGGGTGTGATTAAAAAGACTGATTTATATATCCAATTCAGCCTTGGAACAATTTTTTAAGGAAGGAGGGAGAGTAGAGAGGAGGAGAGGAGAAGGGGGAGAGAGGAGAGAAAAAGGAGGACGGAGAAGAGGAGGAAGAGGAGGAGAGAGAAGAGGGAAAGAGAAGGAGGAAAGGAGGGGTGAGGAGGAGAGGGGGAGGAGGAAAGAGAGAGAGGAGAGGAGGAAGAGGGGAGAGGAGGAGAGAGAGGAGGAGGAGATGGAGAGGAGGAGAGAGGGGGAGATGAAAGAGAAGAGAAGAAGGGTGAGAAGAGGAGAGAAGAGGAGAAGGGAGGAGGGAGAGGAGGAGGGGGAGGAGAGAAGAGAAGAAGGAAGGAGAGGAGAGGAAAGAGTGGAAGAGAAGGAGGAAGGGGAGGGGTGAGGAGGAGAGGGAGAGGAGAGAGAAGAGGAGGAAGAGGAGGAGAGAAGAGGAGGAAGAGGAGGGGGTCCCATGGAGATGCTCTGGACGGTTTATTTCAAATCCCGTGGGACCAAACAGGGAAATGGAAACACAAACAAACACACTGTCCCCTGCACTTCCAACGGGACATTTGAGAGAGATGTATGGACATGGGTTTGATGTACGGCTACGAGTACTTCTGTTACTTACACTGAATATATAATATACTTTAAACCTGATGCACTTCCAGGTCCACACATACAAACATTAGCAGAATATTTTTAATTCTAAAGACTTTCCTAAAAAGCTGTTTCTGGTGGCATCATTAAACCCCTGTCTCCTGCAGCAGCTGTTTCCTGTTTATCGATGCACGCCTCACGTCAAGATCAAAACGCTGATATTTCAGGAACAAACTGTGACGCTCCGAACACGAGCCAGGCCCACTGTGTTACATAAGGAGAGGATCAACTGAAGGAAATCTTGAAATGTCCAGGAAGATATTATCACGAAGTCAATCAAAACAACTGGATTTACAACGTTTTTGCAGACGTCTCGCTACCAACCAGACGGCTTCTTCTCTTCTTCTTCTTCTAACACGTTGTAGCTCCACCGTTACATCTACTGGGAGTCAAATTTTCCCGGGACAGTCCCAGTTTTGAGCCTTACGTCCCCTGTCCCAGCAGATTTATCCAAAACCAGCGATTTGTCCCAGTTTTACCAAGAAAATGTCAATGCCACTGCGTTTTTAAACTACATACAGCTTCACTAGAATCATTTGGATAATTTCAGCACCGGAATTGCAAGTGGATGAATGGAAAGGGCTTCCTAGAACATTCCAGACATTGCTATAACGTCTCCATGGAAACAAGCAGGTGGTAGACCCTTCTCCAGAAAAGGTACACAGTCCATCTTTAAGTTTAAATGCTCAAGGTTTATCATCATTAAAGGTCCAATATTACACAAAACTTCCTCTTGGGAGCTTTAAGAATGTTAGAATGTTGTTACCTCCTCAAAAACATTCCTGGAGTTTTTTGTTTCATTCCCACATGTTTGATCAATCCTTTATTATTAGTCTGTGTACATCTCCAAAGCTCATAATGCTCTGTTCCACCTTGTGATGTCATGTAGTATTTAAAGAGCCATTAAACACCCTCCCAAAGCTTTACTCCGCCCCTAAGCAAAGTCAGAAAAATCCTCTAGAGTGGGTGGTGCCGACGGGTTGGGGGACCGGGTGTGGGGTGGTGCCGACGGGTTGGGGGACCGGGTGTGAGGTGGTGCCGACGGGTTGGGGGACCGGGTGTGAGGTGGTGCCGACGGGTTGGGGGACCGGGTGTGAGGTGGTGCCGACGGGTTGGGGGACCGGGTGTGGGGCAGTGCTCTGGAGCCAACTGACAGCCATAACAATCCAACATGGCACGGACCGGTGCGCTTCGGACTTTGAAACAGAGCGGACATTTGAGCTGGGATCACGCCGTTTCCATTTTCTCCAGACGCGGCGGGACATCGCGGTGTCCGGTGGTGCCAGGTGGGGGCGGGGCTGAGAGGGGCTCCTCACGTACCGCCCGTAGACGCCAGGGGCTGTGCTCGTCACGTAATAACCTCAGAACAGCATCTGACTCACTGACTTCCGTTAGTCCAACCCGAAAATTCAAATGTTCTGGTTGTAGTTGATCCTAAAGACGCCAGTACAGACAAGGCTTTGACCCAAAAGTCTGATTTTTAACAAATATGAACTAAAATGTCAAAATAAGGCCAGGGACAGGTTTACACTTCTATTTTAGACCCATTTATACAGATAAACAGTAGAAAAAAAGTGATTTTGGTGTTTAGTGGCTCTTTAAATTAACAGCGGCCTTTTCCCTTTTGTTCAATAGAGAGAGGAAATTCCAGGACTGAAATCAACTAAATTATTCTAGTAAAACTTTATACAGTTTAAAAACACAGTGGAGCACTTCCTGTATTACCGCATGACATCAAAAGGTGGGACAGAGTGTTTTCTGTTTGAGAGAAGAACTCAGCCTAAATCTGCAGGTTTGTGTGTTAAACATGTGTGAATGAAATAAAACACAACTCCAGGTCTGTTTGTGATGAGGAAACGACATTATCACATAAATCAGAAAACAGTATAATGTGGACACTTTAAATCAAGGTTTTCAAGGTTTTATAATCAACTCCGTCTCCGCCGTGTGTGTTGTGATGTCCAGACGCACATCTCCACACGCACACTGATATTGTCTCTGCTTCCTGTATGAGCCCCGACCCTGGCACCTGTCCACGGGACCGGCCGGGGGACAATGGACAGGGCAGGAGGGACCCGGGGCCTGGGCTGTCCTGGGACCGCCGTACGTGTGGAGCTCCGGCACGGCGGGCTGATCTAATGCCCACATGCTGACGCCAGTTTAACAGCTGCGGATGTGATTGTAAATAAACTCTGGACACTTTGTTATTGTGATTTAAAAGTCCAACTGATGATTGTCTCTATGGTGATGTTATTGCGTTGTTCCACAGTATGGCATTAAACATCTATCTTTCTTGCATTTATTTATTATTTAAGTATTTTTATTGCTCAAAAATACATTCAAAAACATTCATTTTACCGCAAGAGGGCATGTTTCTACACAGATCTGACCTGTAACGTGGTCTATAGTGGCACCGTCTACTTGTTTCCATGGAGATAGACAAGTTTATTGCAATACTGTGCAGAAAATGTGGACCATTTCAGGCAAAGTAATGGGCTCTTTTCACGCTTACGTCACAAAACCGGAAGACGTTTGGAAACATGCGGATGGCGACTTCCTTTGGGCTCTGTCGGCGATAGAAACTCCGACAAAATCTGGGAAAACTGAAAAAAGATGTCATTGTTTTCTTTCTTTTTTCCTTTTATAAATTGCCTATTAGTTTGTGTATTATAATTTGTCTAACTTCATAAAAAAGAAGCGATGTCGGAAGTCCAAATGTTTCCAAATCTCTTCCGGTAAGCGTGAATAGAGCCTATAACAGGAAAAGTTACACAATGCTCCTTTAAACTCCATTGTGCTTCATTTATACCAAAAGCGTGATGCAAAACTGTGCACAAAAACTTCAAATTCTGCTCTTGAAACAGACCATACCGTGCTTTTTTTCTTGCGATTTACAATTTTGAATTACGTGTTAATTAAGTGCAGTACAGAGCAGTGGGCGGGGACAGGGAGTAGGTGAAAACGGCAAATTTCAGAGCCTCAAACGCAGCACAATACACGATTACTGAAGCAAGCAGGAATCACTCAAAATGCATAAATTATTTTCTATATCTATAATATAATTTTTGTCATTTTAAGGGAATGAATACCCAGCACATTAATAAAAAAATAAACATAAGAAATAACAAAATATAACACTAACACACATACAAAAAAAACAAAACAAAACAAAAACACAACAACATATTTTGTGTTTCCTTATATATTTTGTTTCCTGTTTATTAATCTTTTTTTAAATTTATTTTTTATGTGTTCCTTTTAACAGTGGGTCAAAGCCACGTAGTCTGGGCACTGGAATCATCTCCCAGAATTCAGATGGTCGTGACTGACAGGTGGAGAAACGCTTGATCCGTTCATATCAAACCAACAAGCTAACGAAAAGAACGAAATGCTGCCGACAAATTATATTTATGGTTCTGAATGACACAAGTACATTTGAGAGCAGAGATAGAGGGGCTGGCCAGGCTACATTTTTACTTGTTGTTGTACCCAGCGTTTCACAGTGACCTGGTCTGAACTCGAGTCCAAGAAAAGATCAGTGGTTTCTTTCCCAAACAAAAGCAGTTTTAAGGAGCAGACCGGACCCAGCCCCAGAGCCTGAAGAACATCTGGCACCAGCGCAGAATTCCCATCATCCCCTCACATCCAACTGTTTGTGGAGCTTAGACAAGAAAAACATACTATTTTAGTTGGATGTTCATTTAGATAACGATGACAACTTGTTTTAGACGTTTATTTTCCTAATTCAAAACATTACAGGATATTTAAAGGGGCATTGTGTGTGTGTGTGTGTATGTGTGTGTGTGTGTGTGTGTGTGTGTGTGTGCGTGTGCGTGTGCGCGCGCGCGTGTGTGTGTGCGTGTGCATGTGTGTGTGTGTCTCCATGGAGATCTTATTGCTTTATCCAGGGCTTTACATTAAACGTATGTGTTGTTTTATTATTGGTCAAAAACAGAGTATTATCTGTTACATAAGGGTGAGTTGTTGTACAGTTGTAGGGAGTATTATCTGTTACATAAGGGTGAGTTGTTGTACAGTTGTAGGGAGTATTATCTGTTACATAAGGGTGAGTTGTTGTACAGTTGTAGGGAGTATTATCTGTTACATAAGGGTGAGCTGTTGTACAGTTGTAGGGAGTATTATCTGTTCCATAAGGGTGAGCTGTTGTACAGTTGTAGGGAGTATTATCTGTTACATAAGGGTGAGTTGTTGTACAGTTGTAGGGAGTATTATCTGTTACATAAGGGTGAGTTGTTGTACAGTTGTAGGGAGTATTATCTGTTACATAAGGGTGAGTTGTTGTACAGTTGTAGGGAGTATTATCTGTTACATAAGGGTGAGTTGTTGTACAGTTGTAGGGAGTATTATCTGTTACATAAGGGTGAGTTGCTGTAGAGTTGTAGGGAGTATTATTTGTCACATAAGGGTGAGTTGTTGTACAGTTGTAGGGAGTATTATCTGTTATATAAGGATGAGTTATTGCACAGTTGTAGGAAGTATTATCTATTACATAAGGGTGAGTTGTACAGTTGTAGGGAGCATTATCTGTTATATAAGGGTGAGTTGTACAGTGTAGGGAGCATTATCTGTTACATAAGGGTGAGTTGTTGTACAGTTGTAGGGAGTATTATCTGTTACATAAGGCTGAGTTGTTGTACAGTTGTAGGGAGTATTATCTGTTACTATCTTAATATAATTTGAAGAACAAAACAATGAAATAATGTACAAAATCTGCACAAATCTGGTAGACACAAAAACGGGACAAACTAAATCATGTCTGAAGCAGCGCTGCAAGAAACACAAATGTTCAAATTATTCCATATTGTAACATAAATCTAAAAAGAACACAGCTGCTTCCTTACGTGTCGGTTTGTGTAAACAGAGACGGTCTGGAGTTTGGGGCAGGTGCCTGGGCAGGTTCACATGACAGGGACAATTGGAGCTGATTACACAAACCCTCCATTCACAAGAGCACAAAGAGGATTAAGGCCTTTTTCTGGTCCTGCTCCTCATTTAGACCGAGTACAGCAAAAGAACAGACTGTACAGAGCCCTGGATAATATAATAAACATGGACAATATGGGAATACTACTCTTGACTTAGGTTAAAGGTCGTATATACAGTTAAAGGTCCTATATACAGTTAAAGGTCCTATATACAACCTGCTCTTGTGGCTCTTTCCAAAATAGTTAAATACGTCTATAGGAAGCTTCTTTCTTAGACTTAGACAAACTTTATTGATCCTCAAGGGAAATTATTTGGACACAGGAGCTTCACACGTCACAATATTATAATAACAAATGGTAAAAAAAATATAAATGGTAATAAATTCTACTGCAAAAAATATACCAAGAGACTGGTGTTAAATAAGGCATAATGATATAAATATATACGTACAAGTCAAAATAAAATAGAAAAATAAGTAATAAAATATAAAATCTCAGCTATAAACAAGAGGTCATAGGAAGACAGTGCAAAAATGATATGGTGATTGACAGGACATAGGGTTATCTGTTACATAAGGGTGAGTTGTTGCACAGTTGTAGGGAGTATTATAGTATGAATGTAGTCCTGTATCTCACTGTTTGAGCGGAGCTGTAGGAGCCTGTTGGAGAATGAGCTCCTCTGTCCCTCTATAGTTTGGTGCAGTGGGTGAGTTGTTGTACAGTTGTAGGGAGTATTATCTCCTCTGTCCCTCTATAGTTTGGTGCAGTGGGTGAGTTGTTGTACAGTTGTAGGGAGTATTATCTCCTCTGTCCCTCTATAGTTTGGTGCAGTGGGTGAGTTGTTGTAGGGAGTATTATCTCCTGTGTCCCTCTATAGTCTGGTGCAGTGGGCAAGTTGTTGTAGGGAGTATTATCTCCTCCGTCCCTCTATAGTCTGGTGCCGTGGGTGAGTTGTTGTAGGGAGTATTATCTCCTCTGTCCCTCTATAGTTTGGTGCAGTGGGTGAGTTGTTGTAGGGAGTATTATCTCCTCTGTCCCTCTATAGTCTGGTGCAGTGGGTGAGTTGTTGTAGGGAGTATTATCTCCTCTGTCCCTCTATAGTCTGGTGCAGTGGGTGAGTTGTGGTAGTGGTAGTTTCTTTATCACTGACCCGGCTGTGTGTCTTCGTCATTCCTGCTGCGTTTTGGTGAAATCCACTAAAAACAGTGACGGCTCCTTTTCCTCACCGGCCTTGGTCCTTATAGTTGACCTCATGGAGTAGGTCAAAGGTCAAGGTCAAGAAAATAACAAGGTTTTGTTATTTTCAGTATATGGACAGGCCACGCCTCGTGTGAGCTGCAGAGGCTGCACTAGCACTCATTCAGGATCGGTGCAGGTGCTGGGGTTTAGGTAGAGACCGTTCAGATCAGAGAGACGCATTTTAGGTTTAAACCAACTGGATTTCCACATTGAAACTGGCAACGCAAATGAGAGACTCAAGTGAGGCTCATTCTGCTTTCTGATTGGATAATCGTCTTGACAACCAAAACACCAAATTATAACAAATAAATGAATAAGTGGGACATTTTAATTAAGAATAAATCAGTCTTACAGTTGTCACCAGTAAAAGCCATGTTTGATTTGAACACGTTTACCTCGTATCTTTATGAAATTTAAAATCTTCATCCAGTTGCTTTAAGTTTTAAACAATATACTGTATTCTACTAACAACAGTATTTTACTCTTTCAGCAAAAACAACTATTACATTGATTCTTCCAACATTGACCTTTATAGATTTTAATCTCACCCATCAGCACCATTGTATGAGAAGTCTTTAATGACGCCTGTTTGCTGCTTTTACCCCACCTCCGCGTGTTCTCACTAACGAGTTCTTTTTACTGATGGTTTGATTAGTCTTTATTTTGGCTTGTACAATCTTGAGCCTTAACAGATGCCACTTTGTCCACTGTCGAACTCGCTGGCTGACCCATACTTGGGACGTAGACCGACCTTTAAACACACTTGATTCTCTTCATTTTAACTTTAATTAATTCAGTTTGCTGACACGCCGCACTGCTGCTTTTCAACCAGGCGTGCTTCTCTATCAAAATCCAGCGGAACTGAACAAAACAACAACAGTTCCTACCTGTGGACTACCAAAATAAAAGCACTACATTTTCTCTTATACACGTATTAGTGGACTACTACAAGTCCCTTGGCGTCCATGTGAACAACAGGCTGGACTGGAGGGACAACTGTAACGCTGTGGACAAGAAGAACATGAGCAGACTCTACTTCCTGAGAAAGCTCAGGTCTTTCAATGTGTGCAGTGAGTTACTGGAGATCTTCTACCAGTCTGTGGAGACCAGCGCCCTGGACTTCACTGTGGTTCTGCTGGGGGAGCGGCACCAGGAAAAGAGACACTGGGCGGATTGACAAACTGATTCGTAAAGCTGGACACGTGATCGGCTGTGAGCTGGAGACATTTGTCACAGTGAGGGACAGGAGGACACTGGACAAACTGCTCTCCATCATGGACACTCCTGCTCACCCACTGCACCAGACTATAGAGGGACAGAGGAGATAATACTCCCTACAACTGTACAACAACTCACCCACTGCACCAGACTATAGAGGGACAGAGGAGATAATACTCCCTACAACTGTACAACAACTCACCCACTGCACCAGACTATAGAGGGACAGAGGAGATAATACTCCCTACAACTGTACAACAACTCACCCACTGCACCAGACTATAGAGGGACAGAGGAGATAATACTCCCTACAACTGTACAACAACTCACCCACTGCACCAGACTATAGAGGGACAGAGGAGATAATACTCCCTACAACTGTACAACAACTCACCCACTGCACCAGACTATAGAGGGACAGAGGAGATAATACTCCCTACAACTGTACAACAACTCACCCACTGCACCAGACTATAGAGGGACAGAGGAGATAATACTCCCTACAACTGTACAACAACTCACCCACTGCACCAGACTATAGAGGGACAGAGGAGATAATACTCCCTACAACTGTACAACAACTCACCCACTGCACCAGACTATAGAGGGACAGAGGAGATAATACTCCCTACAACTGTACAACAACTCACCCACTGCACCAGACTATAGAGGGACAGAGGAGATAATAATCCCTATAACTGTACAACAACTCACCCTTATGTAACAGATAATACTCCCTACAACTGTACAACAACTTAATCTCAAGTAACGGATAATTTTATGCCCCGTCAATCAGCATATTATTCGCACTGTCGTTCTTGCCTTTTGTTTATAGCTGTGATTTTATAGTTTATTTTATATTTTATTACTTATTTTTCTATTTTATTTTGACTTGTACATATACATTTATTTTTATAATTATGTCTCATTTGACACGTGTCTCTTGCTCTTTTTGCTACACCATCTATTTTTGTTACTGTTATTATATTATATTGTGATGTTTGAGCTGCTGTGTCCAAATAATTTCCCTTGTGGATCATTAAAGTTTGTCTAAGTCTAAGTCTGAGTATTATTATAAAAGTTGTTTTCAAGTCTAATGGGCCAGACGCGTTCCCCCTGCAGTGATGAAGGGGCGTGTCGGTTTAAAAATCCCCCCAGACCTGCTCCTGTCGGCAGGGCCCCCAGCTCCTGCCCTCAGTTTCTCACAGACTAACCCTGTATGCGGTGCTTCTGTTTTCAGAGACTTTAGAATAGTGTTATTAATGCCTCTCTAGCTTTAAAAAAATTGGGGTAATGTAAAGATCCAGACTTGGGGGAAAACATGTGGAGCAAAGCCAAAAAACTCAACAGTAAGAAACTTTTTCCTCTGTAACCTGTTCAATTTGTTTCATTAATTGGAGATTCTGGATCTTTAGACTCTACCGACAGCTGCAGTTTTGTGTTTATTGCGTAACTTTTCTTGTGGAGGGTTCGTCAAATGCTTTTCTCCATGGAAATGTTACTGCTTTGTCTGGAATGTTTCAAAGTATGGCATTAAATCTTTCTCCATAGAGACCAAAGACCCCGCTCACAGTCCGAATGTTGTTTTTCTGCGTATTTTTGAGCTCTAAAACCACCTGTAATTGAATAAATGTAAAGTAGAGCTGTTTAATGTCACACTGTGGAACATTCCAGGCAGAGCAATGATGTATCCATAGAAACAAGCAGGTGACGGAGCCTCAACCGAAAAGTTACGCAGTGCACCTTTCAGTAAAAGTACAGATATTGGAGCAAAAAAAATACTAAAGTCAAAGTATTACATGAAAAATCCACTTAAGTACCTCAAACTATAACCAAAAATACTTTTACTTTTCAGTCCTGTTAAAAAATTTAGTGGTGTAAAAAGTACAGATACTTTCTTCCAAATAAAGTAAAGTAAAAGTAAAAAGTATCCACTGTAAAATCTACTTAAGTAAGGAACAGATACCTAAAATATTTACTTAAGTGCAGTACTTTACTACTTTACGTCCACCACTGCAGCCTTTAAGTGAAGAGCACGTTTTTCTTGCTTCAGGAGTTGATGTGGTTCAGATTTTTTTTTCTTTTACTTGAAATTATCGTTTTATATTGATCTAAACCGACTTAATGAAAGAAAGAAAACTTTGCCGACTTCCATGTTAGAAAACTTTGTACCAAAATGTTTACGCTGCAGAATCCTATGTGTATCACTGATTTAAAAAATTAAATAGAACAAGATTATAAAATGACTTAAAAGTGCATTGTGTAACTTCAACATCATAGACATGTTATTTCTTTGTCTGGAAAGTTTCACAGTATGGCTTTAAACCTTTCTAGCTTCGTGGAGACCAAACTGGACCAAGTTACAGGTCAGATCTGTGGAAAATGTTGTAGAGACATCAGTGACATATCCATACACTGCAACAAAACTTAGCCAAAATTTAAGATATAAACACTTAAATCTATCAGAAAATGACGTAAAAGGAGTGAAATTATTAGAAGTTATCTTAAAATAAACTACCTCTAGACTAGAATTAATCATATTCAGAACTAGTAAGTAGAAAATAAATCTCAAAACAAGATGAATAACCTGATATAAGTTGTAAAATCTTGGCCAAATCAGAGAAATTTGCAGTGTAGAAGCAAGAAGGTGACAGACCCTCCACCAGAAAAGCTACGCAATGCAACTTTAAAGCTCACAAGAGTCAATTTTGTGTAATATTGGACCTTTAAAACTCCTCCTGACCGGCTCCTGTGTGCAGTGGCCCTCAGCTCCTCACGGTTTAGTGTTTCTCTGCATAATGGTGAGGATTATTGGAGATAACAGCCGCTGTGCCTCAGCTGAAGACAGTGGAGCAGATGAGCTGAAACAGAGACTCTGTCCACTGGAAAGGAAATATTCCAATGTAAAACTTTCTCTTAGACTTAGACAAACTTTATTGATCCACAAGGGAAATTATCTGGACACAGCAGCTTCACACGTCACAATATTATAATAACAAAGAGTAAAAAATATAAATGGTAATAATAAATTCTAAATAAGAAGCAAAAAAGAGCAAAAGACTAAGGCATAATTATATAAATGTAAATATAAAATAGAAAAATAAGTAATAAAAAAATCTCAGTTATAAACAAGACAGGACATAGGGTTATCTGTTACATAAGGGTGAGTTGTTGTACAGTTGTAGGGAGTATTATCTGTTACATAAGGGTGAGTTGTTGTACAGTTGTAGGGAGTATTATCTGTTACATAAGGGTGAGTTGTTGTACAGTTGTAGGGAGTATTATCTGTTACATAAGGGTGAGTTGTACAGTTGTAGGGAGTATTATCTGTTACATAAGGGTGAGTTGTACAGTTGTAGGGAGTATTATCTGTTACATAAGGGTGAGTTGTACAGTTGTAGGGAGTATTATCTGTTACATAAGGGTGAGTTGTACAGTTGTAGGGAGTATTATCTGTTACATAAGGGTGAGTTGTTGTACAGTTGTAGGGAGTATTATCTGTTACATAAGGGTGAGTTGTACAGTTGTAGGGAGTATTATCTGTTACATAAGGGTGAGTTGTACAGTTGTAGGGAGTATTATCTGTTACATAAGGGTGAGTTGTTGTACAGTTGTAGGGAGTATTATCTGTTACATAAGGGTGAGTTGTTGTACAGTTGTAGGGAGTATTATCTGCTACATAAGGCTGAGTTGTACAGTTGTAGGGAGTATTATCTGTTCCATAAGGGTGAGTTGTACAGTTGTAGGGAGTATTATCTGTTACATAAGGGTGAGTTGTTGTACAGTTGTAGGGAGTATTATCTGTTACATAAGGGTGAGTTGTACAGTTGTAGGGAGTATTATCTGTTACATAAGGGTGAGTTGTACAGTTGTAGGGAGTATTATCTGTTACATAAGGGTGAGTTGTACAGTTGTAGGGAGTATTATCTGTTACATAAGGGTGAGTTGTTGTACAGTTGTAGGGAGTATTATCTGTTACATAAGGGTGAGTTGTACAGTTGTAGGGAGTATTATCTGTTACATAAGGGTGAGTTGTACAGTTGTAGGGAGTATTATCTGTTACATAAGGGTGAGTTGTTGTACAGTTGTAGGGAGTATTATCTGTTACATAAGGGTGAGTTGTTGTACAGTTGTAGGGAGTATTATCTGCTACATAAGGCTGAGTTGTACAGTTGTAGGGAGTATTATCTGTTCCATAAGGGTGAGTTGTACAGTTGTAGGGAGTATTATCTGTTACATAAGGGTGAGTTGTTGTACAGTTGTAGGGAGTATTATCTGTTACATAAGGGTGAGTTGTACAGTTGTAGGGAGTATTATCTGTTGCATAAGGGTGAGTTGTACAGTTGTAGGGAGTATTATCTGTTACATAAGGGTGAGTTGTACAGTTGTAGGGAGTATTATCTGTTACATAAGGGTGAGTTGTTGTACAGTTGTAGGGAGTATTATCTGTTACATAAGGGTGAGTTGTACAGTTGTAGGGAGTATTATCTGTTACATAAGGGTGAGTTGTTGTACAGTTGTAGGGAGTATTATCTGTTACATAAGGGTGAGTTGTACAGTTGTAGGGAGTATTATCTGTTACATAAGGGTGAGTTGTTGTACAGTTGTAGGGAGTATTATCTGTTACATAAGGGTGAGTTGTTGTACAGTTGTAGGGAGTATTATCTGCTACATAAGGCTGAGTTGTACAGTTGTAGGGAGTATTATCTGTTCCATAAGGGTGAGTTGTACAGTTGTAGGGAGTATTATCTGTTACATAAGGGTGAGTTGTTGTGCAAAATACTTTTACTTTTTTACTTTAATACTTCTACTTAAAGGTGCATTGTGTAACTTTTCTGGTGGAGGGTCCGTCAAATGTTTTTCTCCATGGAGATATTATTGCTTTGTCTGGAATGTTTCACAGTATGGCATTAAACCGTTCTATCTTCATGGAGACCAAACCAGACCAAGTTACAGGTCAGATCTGTGGAGAGGCGACCCCGCTTTTTAGGTATTTTTGAGCTCTAAAACCACCTGTAATGGAATAAATGTAAAGTAGAGCTGTTTAAAGTCACACTGTGGAACATTCCAGGCAGAGCAATGACATATCAGGTGACGGACCCCCAACCGAAAAGTTACATAGTGCACCTTTAAGAAGATTTTTACTTTTACTTGAGTATTTTTTGTTCTGGTATCTGTACTTCTACTTAAGTAACAAAAGCGAGTACTTCTTCCACCGCTGATACCTTCAAGTGCTTCAAGTGCAAAATTCCAGGTGTGGAGGAGTTACGTTAGAACAGTCATCGAACCAGAGTTTTCCAAACCTTTTCCAGAATGGCTGAACAGTGAAATACCTCAAATAACCTCCCCAAGCCTCTCCTTCCTCCCTCCTGATGGACTCCAGTCATTAAACGAATAATGTACCGTTAAAATAGAGCGTTGTTTTCATTGTAATCGTCTAGTTCAGTCTGAGCCAATCATAATCACACACACGGATTTTGTTTGGCTCCGTACAATGTGTCTGTGCAGGAAAAAGTAGGATTCTAATGTTGTTTCTTCATCACAAACAGACCTGGAGTTGTGTTTTGTTTCATTCACACATGTTTAACACACAAACCCTGCAGATTTAGACAGTTCTTCTCTCAAACAGAAAACACACTACATCAGACCTGGGATTTGTCCAGCTCCAGTCAGGTTGACTCTGACCGGCCCATTTAAGATAATTTGGAACTACAAAATAAACATATTTTATAATATTACCTCATGCCTGGGCTAAAGCTGCACTGATTTAATTTTAGAGGTGTTTTTTTGTAAGGTAACCTCACTTTTTCATTGCTTAGTCATAACATAAACTCTTACCAGCGCGTCAAAACAATGATATTTACTGCTTTTTATAAAGAAATACAATTAATATTATGCAGAATTGAGTTTTTTGGCCCGGCCCGACACAATATTTTCTGTTTCTCATGTGGCCCCATGGAAAATATAACTGCCCACCCCCTGCACTCCACACGCTTTCATTAGAATCATTTGGATAATTTCAGTCCTGGAATTGCCGATCTCTTCTGAACTAAAGGTAAAAGGAGCTGTTAACTTGAAAACTACAGCTTCATAACATTCATCACAAGGTGGAACGGAGGATTTTGAGCTTTGGAGATGCAGACAGACTAATAAAAGATTCAAGGTTTGTTTTTGAGGAGGTAACGATATTCTAACAGGGCTTAAAACTCACTCAGTTTTAGGTAATAAAGGACCTATTTTTTTACCTTATTTTTTTTTTTTTTTTTTTTGGTGAGGTTTATAATTTTACTTCCTGGTTGGAAAAAGAAAAACAGATGTGACATTCAAAGAGGTGATACCATAACTGTTACCTAGCAACCATGTTATGTTAACAAGGGGCAAAACCAGAAGTAAAAATCGCACAAAAATGACAAAAATGACAAATGACAAAACCTTTATTTTGTTCAATGAAGGCATACGTTGTTGTTTTTTCCTACTTTTCTTCTATAAATGGTGTGGTTTATTCGGTAATTCTTCTTCTTCATATTGTTGAAATATTTGTTGAAATATATTAAAATACAACGAATAATTTTAAAAGTACAGTTCAACATGGGATTCCTTCATTTAAAACGAGGATTACACATTGGGAAAAAAAAGTCAGGAGCTTCAAATCCGTGACTAAACCTGAGAGTGAGAGTGTGTGTGGGTGTGTGTGTGTGTGTGTGTGTGTGTGCTGGCGTCTTCTAGTGGTCAAACATTGAACTGCAACTAATAATACAGAGAACGAGCTACAGCACGCACGTTTAAAGGGTAATTATTGAGCTATTTTCTGATCTTTGTTATGTTTCCTCATCAAAAACATACCAGGTAAACCATGTGATGTCATGCGGTAATACAGGAAGTGCTCCACTGTGTTTTTAAACTCCACACCACTTCGCTAGAATCGTTGAGATAATTCCAGCCCTGGAATTGCCAATCTGCTCAAATATCACAATATCAACAAGCGCCTTGATTTACTGATTAAAGATGCATTGTGTAACTTTTAGTGGTGGTCAATCACTTATTTACTTATTTGTCTCTCTGCACATGTTGCTGCTTTGCCGAAAATGTTCCGCACTGTGGCATTAAACAAGAAAAACAAACAAAAGCGCCTGTAATTGAATGAATGCAAGATCGATAAGCTCAATGTCACACTGTGGAACATTCCAGCCAAAGCAATGACATCTCCATGGAGACAAGCAGGTGGCCAACTCCGTGCTGGAAAAGTTACACAGTGCGCCTTTAATAAATAAATAATCATGTTTAATAGAAATATAAGTCAGCAGCCATTTTCTTTTTGAATCTTTATCTCAAAAAGTAAAAAAATCATATTTACAAACACAAACGATACAAAACTACTTAAAATCATTCAATGTGAACGATCTCTCACTGCTCCACACCTGTTCAGGAGGTAACCATGGCGACGTGGGAGCTCCCTGTCACCGCGGCGACAGATGCTGTTGGGACGGTGGCGTCGGAGCTGCTGGCAGGCGGGGCAGGCGCGGCAGGCGGGGCGGGTTTGGCGATCCTCAGAGGCACAAAGAGGTTGGAGGCGCAGTGTTCACTCAGATACTCCCCTCCCTTCTCCTCGTAGTCCTGCCTGCTGATCCAACCCTCGCCACCGGGGGCAGGAGGGTGCTGCAGGGCCCAGTCCCTCGCCCCGTACCAGGCATCAAGAGAGGGACGCGACGCCATGCTCACCTGGAGAGAAGAGCACGGAAATAATAATAATAATAATAATAATAATAATAATAAAAATAAAAATAATAATAATAATAATAATAATAAAGGTAATAAATATAAATAAATAAATAATAATAATAACATGTATTATTGTTATTATTAATGCATTTTACATTCACAAACAAATCTCAAAGTGCTGCAGAACATTAAAACAATTAAAAACAATAGAGAAAATAGATCAGAGGCAGGTGGTGGAGATAAAATCAGCTGTAGCTTACACTGAGAGATTTACACTGACAGATTTACACTGAGAGATTTACACTGAGAGATTTTTTTTTCCTTTTTCGTTTATTGTAAAATAATTAGAATCAACTGAAGTCCAAACTTTCAGGTGGGAGCAGACGTTGTACACAAATAGCGGGATGTACCAACGCTCAAAACACACACAAGACGCTGCCACACATTTGACTTTTTACAGTTGCTGTTGTTTGTTTGAACACCTTTGCGTTGTTGTTTCACGAATAACTTTAAAACGGACTGTGTTTAGGTATTACCCGTCTGGCAACAGAGCGGGGAGTAAATTGTGAAACTTTCTGAATTGGAAAATGAGCAGAACGGCTGTTGTTAAGAGGCAACAGCGTGAAGACAATTTGGTTTCAGCAGCTTCCACAGAAAGCTTAAGAAAATAGTTTAAATATGTGAACAAAATTTAAGAAACGGCATAATATAATACAGTACAGCTTTAAAGGTGCACTGTGTAACTTTTCTGATGGATCACCTGCTTGTCTCCATGGAGATGTTATTGCTTTGCCTGTAATGTTCCATAGTATGACATTAAACACATCTATGTAGCATTTATTCATTATGGCTGTTTCTATTGCTCAAAAAAACACAATTCTCTCTTTGAATAGGGGCGCCTCTCCACAGATGTGACCTGTAATTTGGCCTATAGCTGTCTCCCTTGAGATAGATTTAAGAGGTTTAATCTCTAACGTGGAACATTCTAGACAAAGCAAAAACATCTCCATGAAGACAAGCAGGTGGCCGACACTTTTAATAAAGTCATTTCATCAAAATAAAGACGGTCCCTGGTCAGTACCTTGAAGTGAGACTGGAAGGGTCTCATGGCCAGCAGCTCCCTCTCCACCCTCTGCTTCATCCCTGGGTACAGCATGTTTCCTCCCGTCAGGAACACATTACTCACCAGCGCCTCCTGCTGCTCACGACTGTACCTGCACCCATAAAAAGACACTTGTTTCAGTGGTTTGTGGAGCAGGTTATTCGTTAAAAGGTCCTATATTACACCAGATGGATTCTTGTGAGTTTTAAGCCACGTCAGAATGTTGTTACCTAAAGCGGCTCTGTTTGTGTTCAAGTCTCTCCATGGCCGAGCACCAAAGTACATCTGTGACATGTTAGAGAACCATCTCTCACTTTGAGGAGCTCAGAGTCTGGACTAAACACGGGGAGTCAGAGTTTCAGATTCATGCAGCTAAAACCTGGAACAGTCTGAACATGTGGGACTGGACTCTACTCTGACTTAAATCCAGACTCAAAACGGTTCTGTTTAGCTGCGTATGACTGAAAGGTTTTTATTCTGCACTCTTCTTTCCCTTTTTTAATTTTATGATGATTATTTATGTTTTGGTTTGTTTGTATTGTGATTTTAATGCATTTCTTATTCTGTAAAGCACTTTGAATTACTTTGTGTACGAATCGTGCAGTACAAATAAACTTGCCTTGCCTTGTCTTCTCAAAAACAAATCTGAAGTTGTATTTTGTGTCATTCGCACATGTTTGGTTAATCCTTTATTATTAGTCTGTCTCCAAACTTCAAAATGCTCTGTTCCACCTTGTGATGTCATGTAGTGGTAGTTTTCAAGTGAACAGCTCCTTTTACCTTTAGTTCAGTAGATCAGCAATTCCAGGGCTTAAATGATGATTTTAGTAAAGGTTTATGAAATTTAAAAACACAGTGGAGCCCTTCCTGAATAATCACACGGCATCATTCTGCCTGAGAGAAAAACTCAGTCTAAATAAGCAGGGTTTGTGTGTTAAACGTGTGTGAATGAAACAAAACACAACTCCAGGTCTGTGTGTGATGAGGAAACGACATTATAACAGATCAGAAAACAGCGTAATATGGGCGCTTAAGTATAATAAAATGTGAAAGACCTGTCCAGAACGTATTGCAGAGTCTCCATCAGTCCCATCTGGTCCTCTCCGGTGAGGGAGGGCTGGAACAGGATCTCAGGGCAACGCAGACGCTCCGTGCCCACAAACAGCTGGTGGTACTCGGCCAGGTTAAACACGGGCTGCAGAGAAAACAAGTGTGAGCAATAATCTCGTTGGATTCATTTCATACTTGATGCTTTGTACAGTTAAAGTGCAAAATGTTCTGCTCAGTGAATGATGTTTGCTGCTCTGTTTTATGATACAAACTGCAGAAGCTCCGGAAGATTCACAGGGTAAAACTATCAGCTAAAGATAAAATTTATAAATGGACATTACTAAAGCTTTGGTTAGACTCGCAGACCCTCGGAAACTCTCTGCTAGACGATTACAGACTTTTTTTTTTGCCTGTATGTCACCCTGATGCTTTAAATCCTGCTGTAATATCATTAAAGGTCCTGTAGAACGATCTCCATGCCGCTGCGCCTGTTTTTTGGTTGTTGTTTTTTTCAATATACAACAGAAATCGACACATTTTAAAGTGCCTATGACTGGCTGAACAACACATTTCACCAAAACACAGTTAACATCATTATATTTAAGATTCTACTACAGGTTTTACTTTTCTTTTCCCAATCACACCGGGGAATTCTATAACTGTTACCAAGCAGCCATAATGTACACTGGGCCAAAACTACAAAAGTACACAGAAATTATAATTTGATGAATAAAAACAAAAGAAAACACCTCTATTTTGTTGAAATAATGTAACAGCGAAAAAGTTATTCTTGCGTGTAAATGTAGAATTCTCCGTAGTGCTGTTATCAATGTTTAGAACTCTTTACTTCCTGTAATTTTCATCAACTTTTCTTCTCAAATTGCTCCTTGATTCTTGTAAAACTATAATTTATATTTACAACAGGTATTATTCCACTAAATTATGTAGAAATTAAAGAATCGTGTAGTAATGTGAAGTACAAAATGAGTCCAGCGAAGGTTTATGGACTTAAGAGCACTTTATGACGAATTAGTCTCAGTATACAGTAAAAGTTAAATTTTAAATGTGATTAAATGCGCCGTTACACCTTGTGATGTCATGAAGCGGCGGTTTTCTTCAGCTGCCTTTTATCTTTTGTTTAGTAATCGCAAATTCCAGGGTTGAAATTATCCAAATGATTCTAGTGAAGGTGTGTGGAGTTTAAAAACGCTTGGGAGAAGAACTCAGCCTAAAGACACAGGGTCTGTGTGTTAAACATGTGCGAATAAAACAAAACACAACTCCAGATTTGTTTGTGATGAGGAAACGACATTAGAACAGATGAGCAGTGTTTAAAAGTGTGTGGGTGTTTTTATGCTAATACCTGGACTACATTAGCTGGTTTCTCTGGCAGCGTCTCCTCTGGGAAGTCAGGATCCATCAGCCCCACCGCGTCTGCCTCGTCTAAGGGCTGCTCCAGCTCCGAAACCTGGGGACGAGAGCCCGAGGATGCCCCCGGGCGCACTGTCAGCCGGTGCTCCCTGGTACCACACACTCACATACACTCACATGACATGCCCAGGTAATTAGCAACTGGAATTTGAATATAAGCTTAAACATGAACTCCGGTGGGATCTTTGAGTTGAGCTTTTCCTGTACTTAATTCTGTGGAGTATCTTGTTAGTGTCAAGAAACTGGAAGATTTTTGCATATGACAGAGTGGCCTCATGTGAACTTTGGTATTTTTTCTTTTATTTTTACTTGTAATCCAACTGCGTGGTCCTATATTACACAAAATTGAGTCTTGTGAGCTTTAAAGGTGCATTGTGTAACTTGTCCCCATAGAGATGTTATTGCTTTGTCCAGAAAATTTCACAGTATGGCATTAAACCTTTTTATCTTCATGGAGAACAAAGCATTTTTTCAGTTTTTACTGAACCTGTCTCCCTGACGATCTGAGGTCCACTGCGAGTGTTCATATTTATAAAAGTGAACTCAAAACGTATCTCTGTAATTTAGTTTTTAATTGAAACTTTTACTGCTTTTAAATGAAATTATTATTTTACTTGCTTTAAATTAAATTATTTTACTTAGTCTTCATCTAATTTTAGCTCTCCATTATTTTTATGCATTTATTTATTTATTTATTATTTTTAAATTTTACTATAACCTTTAGCAGCTTTATGTTTTATGTTTCTGCTAAATTGCTGGATATATGGAAAAAACAATGGCTATTGTTTTTAATAATTGTAATTTTTCTTTTCTTTTCTTTCTACTTTGTGCTACATTTCAAATGTATGAAAAGTGCTATACAAATAAAGTTTAATTGATTGACTGATTTTTGAGCTATAAAACCACCTGTAATGGAATAAATGTAAGGTAGAGCTGTTTAATGTCATACTGTGGAACATTCCAGGCAGAGCAATGACATCTCCATAGAAGCAAGTGACCAAGGTGACCAAAAGTGCACCTTCAAGTATTGTCGATATCCAATATTCACCGATACCAGTGTAGGAACAGAAAATGGTACCACTTCCTTAAAACACGGTTAATTTACTACACAAGAGATCCAAATGTGTTATACAACTGTTATTTATCCTTCACATCACTACTGAACCCCTTTATATGAATAAAAGTAAAAAATTATGAGACGTTTTAGGCCAAAATCTGTCTGTAAATAGTCTTGTTACATCTAATTTAAGTCCCAATCAGGATATTTGCTGAATCGATATCATGAAACAGATATCAGATACAGGTCATTTTTCAGTATCAGTGACAATATTTGATTCCAGTATCGGCATCGGTGCATCCCTAGATCTATGTGATAATAACGATGAACAGATGAGTTAAGCAATCGATCAGAAATGTGCTAAAATATGCCTGTAAGTGTCTAAGATTCAAATATGACACCAAAAGTGGCTGTTATCCTTTTGTGTGAAGGGTTACACTGCATGTTTAATTTCTTTTATCGCTCTCAGCAGCTTTTAGTCATTTCAGTTTCTATGGCGTCTTGTGGAGAATACATCACCCGCCTAATACACAGGACAAAGTTCAAAAATTTCAAAGAATGATGATAACCTCTTATATAAGAAATTATAACTTGCCTTCTGTTACATCAGTATAGTATATATATTTAATTTTAATGGCAACATAAACCTGCTTTGCAAGTAAGAAAGTCAGGAGTAAACTTGCTTCATGCAGTAATAATCCTCAATTTCATAATGTCACAATTTTTCAAAACACAAATTGATAAAAAAAAATTAATTTGATTAATTGTCCAGCCCTCACAAGACCTGTAATTTAATTTTATTATCTGTTTATATTTTTATATTTTTTATAATTGTTGTTATTAAATCATTTTGACAGATTTTTTTAGTTGTCAGTTACTGTGAGCTTTGTACACTCATACTGTTTCATATTAAAACATTCATTACCATTATTATTATTATTATTTATTATTACCATTTGCTACTTATTTTGAATGTATTATTACCATTTATATTGTTGCTCTTTGTTATTTTAATATATTGTGATGTGTGAGCTACTGTGTCCAAGTCATTTCCTTTGTGGATCAATAAAGTCTAAAAGCCGCCACACACTTCAGGAGAATTTGCCTGATTTAGGCTGAGATTTGTTTCTACCGAGTTCAGGGAGGCGTGACCCGATTTTGTGTCTTTGTGTGCGATTCTGAAGCCGCTGCGCTCCTCGTGTGTGTGTGTGTGTGTGTGTGTGTGTGTCAATGCGATTCTGAGCTGCTGTTTCAAATAGTATACGGTAACAGACGATAAAACAGAGCGTCAGGACACAGAGGCGCAAGATACAAACTCTGTCTAGCAAAAATAATTATTACTCACCTTTTGTAAAGTTGTAAAGTTAAACTGCAGCATTTTCATTCAAATTATTCAGAATTTGTCCCCCACAAATAATGACATCCAGTGCACAAAACAGCGCTGTTAATCCAATTCTTTAAAAGTCCAGAGTGGTTCCTCACGTGTGTCTGTTACATCCACACAGCGACGGATCGAGGTGAAGCTGCAGATTAGTGACAGTGACTCTACTTCCTGTGGACTTTATCTCCAGCCTTCTGAGCTTTAAAATCATGGATCTGAAGTTTTGCACCACATTTCACAAATAATAATAACACAGTTTTGACTTGGATCTAAACTAAAAGTGCAGAACTCTAATCTTTTGAGAGTCTCAAAGTGAGTGGTTTTACTGTCGACAGGATACAGCTGACAGGTGCGCTCACACCTGTGTATCCTGTGGTCTGCAGTCGTGTCCCGCTGAAGTCTTTGTGATCGGAGATTTAAAATCTCATAAGTTTCTCCTCGTGTCTGTGGTGGGAGCTTTATGTCACACGTTTAAATATTGTACCACCCCACATTATCAGCAGCAGACTGGTCTCTCTGTACCCACCTCGGGTCTCCCTTCGCTGGGTTCAGTCTGCAGCCGGAGCCTCCCCTGCTCCACACACAGCTGGAGCTTGTGGATGTAGGACTGGAGCTCCTGAGCTGAGTCCATGTTCAGCTCCACCAGACTTTTATGGAACTGCTCCACAAGGCCGTCCTCCAGCAGCTCCTGGAAACACACACGCACACACACAGATCCATAGTAACACAAAGTAGTTTACTGTGTGTTAACCAGTGGTGGATGAAGTACTCAATTTTGTTATTTAAAGATCTACTGTGTAGCTTTTCTGGTGGAGGGTCTGTCAAATGTTTTTCTCCATGGAGATGTTATTGCTTTGTCTGGAATGTTCCACAGTAGGGCATTAAACCATTCTATCTTCATGGAGACCAAACCATCCCAAGTTACAGGTCAGATCTGTGGAGAGGCGACCCCGCTCACAGTCAGAATGAATGTTTTTCTAGGTATTTTTGAGATATAAAACCACCTGTAACTGAATAAATATAAAGTATAGCAGTTTAATGTCACACTATGGAACATTCCAGGCAGAACAATGACATATCCATAGAAACAAGCAGGTGATGGACCCCCCCAAAAAGTTACAAAGTGCACCTTTAAGTAATAGTACAGTTACAAAGGTAAAAGGTTACTCAAGTAAAAGTATCACATAAAAAAATCTACTTAAGTAAAAGTATTTAAGTACCTGTTTAATCTATGTATGTTAAAAAATGTAAAAGTTAAACAAATGTCATGTAACATATTAAACAACACAATATTGTTCAATATTACGTGTATCAAGTGTTTACTGGGGTGGTTCTCTACTCAGATTCACTCTTTGCAGTTATTGTCCTTGTTGTATTACTCGTAAATAGTCACTGAACTGATGCAAGAGAGACCAGGACTAGGACTAAACCAGGACTAGGACCAGACTGGGACCAGACTGGGACAAAACCTGGACCAGCCTCTGAAGTAGGAATCATCTGATCACCTCCCAGTTCACAAGTGAGAATTAGGGTATTACTTCAAGTCAGAGGCGGGAAGTACGCCAGTTACCAGTCAATAAAAGTAGTTTAAATAGCATAAAATTCCCATAAAATAAAAAGTGAAAAGTGAGTTAGGACGCACCTGCACAGCTAAGAGTCTGTCCAGTCTCTCCTGGTCCTGCTGGAGCCTCTCCTCTCTGCGTCTGGCGTTGATCTCCTGGAGGCGTCTCATCTGTTGGGCCTTCCTCTCCTGTCTCTCCTCCACACTCACCAAACCCCCGGGGCCTTTAGCCGAGAACGGGAGCTGTATCCGGTGAACCTCGCGCTCATAGAACTCAGGGCTGCGCCACTTCTCCAGCTCTGAGGACGATTTCAGCGTAAGATATGATCAAATAAACGTGCGAAGAATAAAAGTGTACGGTAAATTATAACTTTTATTCACTAAGACTGAGAAAATATGAACATTGTGCAACTTTTGGAGACCTTGATATTGAATAAAAAGTAAACCGTCAAAATGTTATTGGTTATTAGTAAAATGAAATGTAATACTGAAGGACTCAGGTAAAGCTAAATACATATAGTAAGTAAATAAAATCATACAACTACCATTAGTAAAGCATAATGTGTGTGATATAATGATAACTAATCTAATCAGCGAGTGTAAGAAAAGTGTATTTTTGTTGTTCTTTGTCATTAATTGCAGTCTTTTCACTATATTCACTGATGTGGTACATTAAAGGCGCTCTGTTACCTTGGTGATAGTCCACTGCGGTGTAGCTGTGTTGGTGCAGCAGCTCCTCCATGCGGCTCAGGGTGATGGCCGCCACGTGCCCGGGGTATTTGAGCTGTAGGAGGCGCTGTAGGTACGACGCAGCCTGGCTCCCTGCTACATTCACACGCTTACAGTTCACCGCATCCACCCTGACAGACAGAACAGAGGCGCTGTTAGTTCTAAAGTAACTGTCATAACATTTACAGTGTGGGTGTGAGGCTGCTTGAAATCATTTTATGCAAAATGGACCATGTTATAATGGGTTTCCCACATTATTACTTCAACAGTTGTATTTTGATTGAGCGTTGAGTGCATTTAACACTTATGTGGGGCGTTTGTCCACGGATCCGAAGGTTGGCAGTTTGAATCCCGCTCTTGACATAAACATCATTGGATGAGCGGTCAAATCCACTGACCCACAGGTTGGTTGGTATGTTTCCAGCTCCCACAGAATGCTGTCGTTGTGTTCTTGGGCAAGACACTTTACCCACCTCGCCCCCAGTGTCTGCGCACACTGGTGTATGAGTGTGTGTGAGTGGGTGAGTGGTTCCTTGTTGTAAAGCGCTCTGAGTGCTTTGAAGGTGGAAAAGCACTTTATAAAAATGTGACCATTTACCACATGCTCCAAAAATGTCTTTTTTTTACCTTTTCACCTTATCTCGCCCTTTTCTCTTCAAAAACTTGCATATAGTTCAAAACATTCAGACCCAGGGTCATTCCTACACAGTCAATATTCAGCCATTTTACATCAGTTTTGTGGTTTACAAAAAAACAAGACAAATTTCCCTTTGTGGCACAATTACCTGAAAAAATCATACATTAGGTCACATGGCTGCTACGTAATTACATATGTCATTATGTAATTTCAATATTCAAAACATGTGTAAAGCATTATTATGGTGGAAGTCATACAGTGTAGTGAATTCCATCAACATTTATAAGAGTGTATCCTGGAGCATCTCATTATTACTATAAATCAATGTTACACTAAATATAAAATCATCTAAAATGTCTCTTATATTCAGAACACAGTATGAACAGAGATGAGAACCACTTATCTGTAAAATATTGGATGAACGTGAGAAAACACACAGCACATACTACAGACTCCCATAATCCCTTGCGGTTCTGACCTGCCGTTGATGACAGGCAGGACGTGGGAGCAGCTGTACCCAGAGGAGAGCACGATGCCGGTGTGGGGAGGGGCCGTGCTCTGCTGGAGGTTGTGGCGGTAGAAGCTGTAGAGGCTGTCGATGCCATAGGACACAAAGGGCACTCGGTAACACTCAAACAGCAGCTCTGACATCATCTGCCGACAGTGCAGGGGGTTACAGGGAGCCTCCGTCACCACCAGGGGGTGCTCCACGCTGCCCTGGGACACACAAGAACAGCATGGTAACAGTTAAAGAAAACTGATTTGGCTTTTTATCAGGTATTATTGGATTATTGTACTGAACTATTACATATTTTTGGAATTTTGTATACTGCATTATTGATTGATCTGAACCAATTTAAAGGTGCATTGGGAAACTTTCCTGGTAAAGGGTCATCCACCAGCTTCTCTCCATGGAGATGTTGCCTGGAATATTCCACAGTGGTGCATTACGCTTATTTATCTCTACAGAGACAGCAGGTGACGCCATAGGGTAAAGTAAGGACAAAAGTTCATATCTGGAGGGCGAGCTCACTCATATTAGCGATGG
The DNA here is from genome assembly GCA_029959045.1 of Taenioides sp. WSHXM2023. Classification (NCBI taxonomy): domain Eukaryota; kingdom Metazoa; phylum Chordata; class Actinopteri; order Gobiiformes; family Gobiidae; genus Taenioides; species Taenioides sp. WSHXM2023. The sequence goes on along the minus strand of CM057086.1, from coordinate 33,219,551 downwards.
AAATATTTAAGTCAATAAAACCCAGGTTATGAGTAAATGCAAGATGGATACATTTAATGCCATACTGTGACATTCCTGACAATGCAACAATATCTCCATGATTTTCAACAAAAAGCTGAATTTTCAACAGAAAGCTGAGATTAACTAACTGGTTTCTAGTCAGATTGTGTTAAAATAAAGCTCACATTTAAGTTTAACAAGCTTCAAACAGAGCAGTGCCTACAGTTAGCATCACACTTCCAGGGAATATTGATAAGGAACTATTTATGTCCTATGACCCAAGAAAATCCGTGAAGGCAGCTTTTTTATTTGTCCCCGACTCCCCGGAGCCTGCCTGACCTCGGAGCCGATTCCCAGGCGGCTGAACACGTAGTCGAAGATGAGCTCCTGGATCTCGAAGTTCACCACCACGTTCCGGTCGAATTGGCTCTTGAGCAGCCAGCGCAGCGGCTCCAGGCTCGGGATGTCGTTCCCGATCTGCGTGTCACTGCGGGCGGCTCCTCTGCTCCGCGCCGCCACAGATCTGAACGAGAGCCGGGGAGAGTCGAGTCCCGGCGCGGACACTGCCCATCCGGCCCGGGTCTGGAATGAGCCGTTATCTATGACGATGGGCACCGGGGACGGGCTCACGCAGCAGCCCGGGAGCTCACAGAACGGGTCCGGGGACGTTTTAGGGTCGTTAAATGTGAAAATCTGGCACACAGGCGGCTTCTCCTGCCCAGGGGCCGCCATTTTGGAAGTGTGTTACTTCAAAATACAGCCGATGGGAAATTATACAATGCTAAATTATAGTTCCGAGTCCGCTGTAGGCAGGTTATAATCACTACATAAAACGTAACAGTTCACATTTTGAAAATAGGCCTATAAAACATATAGCCTGTTTATCATGTTTAATAAATATGCCTAAATATGAATGACAAGCATTTTACATAAGTTAAAGCGTTATAGCCTATGCTAATGTAGGTTTACCATATAATTTACATAGGCATACGTAGGTATATAGGTCTATTATGCAACTAGGCCTATATTGTAGGCTTTGATTATCAGTTCATAAAATACTTCACTTTTTGTAATGTGCATAAAATTCCACCAGATGGCACCGTGTCTACTTTTACTGCCACTATTATAGCATTAAGTTATTGAAAAAAATACCCAGTTAAGTTAAAAGTTTCTATTTTAGTTTTTGTGCTGTATCAGAAGCTGGTGGGTGGAGAGCCTCGCTGCAGCTGCAGGTTCACATTTTCAAGGTAAATGTTTCCTCCTTTTACAGGGGATGTGATCCCTCTGGTCCTTCTGTGGGGCCTGGTGGAGCTGTAGCCTTGTTCACATCGGCATCTGCTGTAATATAGAAGGAGTCAAAGGCAAAGCTCTCCATCCTCTGGTCATTACATTCTCCGTATGGTCCTGAGCTCTCAGGGAGGGGAGTCCACACTGTGAGGAGCCAGCTGAGGTGGCTCTGGCTCAGACGCTCCTGTCCCACATGAGACAACATCTAAATGACTGAACATCCTAAATGAGATACTTTCCAGGAACACTGTCTAGAGCAGAGGAGTCCAGCCCTGTGCATAATACAGAGATGTGAGTTTTGGTCCTAGAATCCACCTCCCTCCCGTGCCCTGTCCCCCTGTCCTCTTGTGTCCCTGTCCCCCTGTCCTCTTGTGTCCCTGTCCCCCTGTCCTCTTGTGTCCCTGTCCCCCTGTCCTCTTGTATGTGTGTGTGGGTGTGAGGAGCTGATGCTGGCGGTGGGTGGGGCGGGCGGAGGGGTCATGTGAGTCAGGATGGTGTGTCATGGCCCTCACAGTTCACTGCTCTGGCACAAAGTCCCCCTCTTCCTCCTCCTCCTCTTCCTCCTCTTCCCCTCCTCCTTTTCCTCATGATGATGGTAATAAGCAGATCTGGGTCACACACACACACGCACACACACACACACACACACACACGCACACACACACAGAGTCATGTAGCTTGTTGTTCTTTGCTCCTGAGGGTAAGACGTGACATTGTGCCATCTCCACTGTCCATATAACCCACATCTCCCTGCGTCCCTGTTTCTCTCTCTCCCTCTCCTTCTCGACTCGTTCTTCTTCCACCTTCCCTCATCTCTCTCTCCCTCTCTGTCTCTCTCCCACATATCGCTCTATATATCTCCCTTTATCTCCCTCCCTCTCTCTTTTTCTCTCTCCCTCTATTTCTCTCGCTCCTCATCTCTCTTTCTTGCTCTCTTTCTCTCTATCTCTCTTTCTCCCCCTCTCTCTCCCACATGTCCCTCTCTTTTCTCTTCAGTCTCTCTCCCTCTCTTTTCTCTTCTCTCTTTACTCACTCTTTCTCTCTCACTCCCAATCTCTCTTTCTCTCTCTCTCCTCTCTCTCCTTCACACGTCCCTCTCTCTTTTCTCTTCCCTCTTATGCTTCACTTCCCTCTATTGCTCTATCTCTCTCTCCCTCCCTCTCTTTTTTCTTCTCTCTTTCACTCTCTCTTTTTCTCTCCCCATCTCTCTTTCTTGCTCTCTCCCTCTCCTCTCTCTGTCCCACATGTCCCTCTTTTCTCTTCACTCTTTCTCTTAATTTCTCTCCCATCCCTCTCTTTTCTCTTCTCTTTCTCTAGCACCTCATCTCTTTTTTGATCTCTTTCTCTCCTCTCTCTCTCCCACATGTCCCCCTCTCTTTTCTCTTCACTCTTTCTCTTCACCTCTTTCCTCCTCCCTCTCTTTTCTCTCCTTTCTCTCCCACATGTCCCTCTCTCTTTTCTCTTCTCTCTCTGCTCTGTCGCTCTCTCCCTCTCCTCTCTCTGTCCCACTTGTCCCTCTCTCTCTTTTCTCTTCACTCTTTCTCTTCACCTCTCTCTCTTTTCTCTTCCCTCTCTTTTCTCTTCTCTCTCTCTGTCGCTCTCTCCTTCTCCTCTCTCTGTCCCACTTGTCCCTCTCTCTCTTTTCTCTTCACTCTTTCTCTTCACCTCTCTCTTTTCTCTTCTGTTCTCTCTCTGCTCTGTCGCTCTCTCCCTCTCCTCTCTCTGTCCCACTTGTCCCTCTCTCTCTTTTCTCTTCTCTCTCTCTTCTCTTCTCTATCTGCTCTGTCGCTCTCTCCCTCTTGTCCCTCTCTCTCTTTTCTCTTCTCTCTCTCTTCTCTTCTCTCTCTGCTCTGTCGCTCTCTCCCTCTTGTCCCTCTCTCTCTTTTCTCTTCTCTCTCTCTTCTCTTCTCTCTCTCTGTCGCTCTCTCCTTCTCCTCTCTCTGTCCCACTTGTCCCTCTCTCTCTTTTCTCCTCTCTCTCTTTTCTCTTCTCTCTCTGCTCTGTCGCTCTCTCCTCTCTCTCTCCCTCTTGTCCCTCTCTCTCTTTTCTCTTCTCTCTCTCTTCTCTTTTCTCTCTGCTCTGTCGCTCTCTCCCTCTTGTCCCTCTCTCTCTTTTCTCTTCTCTCTCTCTTCTCTTCTCTCTCTGCTCTGTCGCTCTCTCCCTCTTGTCCCTCTCTCTCTTTTCTCTTCTCTCTCTCTTCTCTTTTCTCTCTGCTCTGTCGCTCTCTCCCTCTTGTCCCTCTCTCTCTTTTCTCTTCTCTCTCTCTTCTCTTTTATCTCTGCTCTGTCTCTCTCTCCCTCTTGTCCCTCTCTCTCTTTTCTCTTCTCTCTCTCTTCTCTTCTCTATCTGCTCTGTCGCTCTCTCCCTCTTGTCCCTCTCTCTCTTTTCTCTTCTCTCTCTCTTCTCTTTTCTCTCTGCTCTGTCGCTCTCTCCCTCTTGTCCCTCTCTCTCTTTTCTCTTCTCTCTCTCTTCTCTTCTCTCTCTGCTCTGTCGCTCTCTCCCTCTTGTCCCTCTCTCTCTTTTCTCTTCTCTCTCTCTTCTCTTTTCTCTCTGCTCTGTCGCTCTCTCCCTCTTGTCCCTCTCTCTCTTTTCTCTTCTCTCTCTCTTCTCTTTTCTCTCTGCTCTGTCGCTCTCTCCCTCTTGTCCCTCTCTCTCTTTTCTCTTCTCTCTCTCTTCTCTTCTCTATCTGCTCTGTCGCTCTCTCCCTCTTGTCCCTCTCTCTCTTTTCTCTTCTCTCTCTCTTCTCTTCTCTCTCTGCTCTGTCGCTCTCTCCCTCTTGTCCCTCTCTCTCTTTTCTCTTCTCTCTCTCTTCTCTTCTCTCTCTGCTCTGTCGCTCTCTCCCTCTTGTCCCTCTCTCTCTTTTCTCTTCTCTCTCTCTTCTCTTTTCTCTCTGCTCTGTCGCTCTCTCCCTCTTGTCCCTCTCTCTCTTTTCTCTTCTCTCTCTCTTCTCTTTTCTCTCTGCTCTGTCGCTCTCTCCCTCTTGTCCCTCTCTCTCTTTTCTCTTCTCTCTCTCTTCTCTTCTCCATCTGCTCTGTCGCTCTCTCCCTCTTGTCCCTCTCTCTCTTTTCTCTTCTCCCTCTCTTCTCTTCTCTCTCTGCTCTGTCGCTCTCTCCCTCTTGTCCCTCTCTCTCTTTTCTCTTCTCTCTCTCTTCTCTTCTCTCTCTGCTCTGTCGCTCTCTCCCTCTTGTCCCTCTCTCTCTTTTCTCTTCTCTCTCTCTTCTCTTCTCTCTCTGCTCTGTCGCTCTCTCCCTCTTGTTCTTGTCATTCAGAGCTGCTGATCACCATTAGGCTCCTCGCTCGTTGGCACTGCCCCTCGTCACGTCAGTCGGACTCCATTTTGTGAACCGACTGAACCAGAGCGACGACTCATGTTTAACATTTGTATTAAACAGTCAATTATTATCAATATTATTATCAATATTATTATCAATATTATTATCAATACTGTGTTACACTGTCCCATATTCCACTACTGACATGTGATAATGTCGTTTCCTCATCTCAAACAGACCTGGAGTTGTGTTTTTGTTTCATTCACATGTTTAACACACAAACCTGCAGATTTACACTGAGTTCTTTTCTCAAACTGAAAACACTCTGTTCCACCTTGTGATGTCATGAAAGAGTTCCATAGTGAATTCACTAGAATCATTTGGATAATTTCAGCCCTGGAATTGGCAATTTCTACTGAACTAAAGGTAAAAGGAGCTGTTAATTTGAAAACTACCACTTCATGACATCACAAGGTGGAACAGAACACTTTGACCTTTGGAGAATGAAACAAAACACAACTCCAGGTTTGTTTTTGAGGAGGTGACAACATTCTAACATGGCTTAAATCTCACAAGAGTCAATATTGTGTAGAATATAGGGCTTTTAAACTATAAAAAGACGACTAAAATCTAATCAATTAATACAAAACACCACAAGATTGGCCTATTCTTTTTGCGTGTGTTTGCTGGTTGTGTTGGTGGTTGTTTTGGTTTCTTTCATCTCTTGACTGAACTGTCCCGGGGCATGTGGAGGTCTGAGGGGGGTGTAGGCGGGTCTTGGGGGGGTCGGACACTGCAGCTCCGGACTGAACCTCGGGGCGTCTTGTCTCGGTTAGTTACAGTGACTGGACGTGATTTCCGTGTCCTACATTTGGTGCAGCGAGGATTCAAACACAGAGCGCTCACATAACGGGACATCAGACACAAATCACACAGGACTCCATTTTAGACGGAGAACAGCTCATCTGGGTCTCAGTGTGTTACCGCGCCAGTGATTTCTATAGTTAACAGGGGCAGACAAAATGGCCACTGTTAAAATGATCTACGAGGTCTTAGTTTTGGTTTGGTCCTAGAAACATAATGGAGCATTTCCTGTATTACCACATGACATCACAAGGTGGGACAGTGTTTTCTGTTTGAAAACTCAGAACTCAGCCTACGTATTTCTGTGTTAAACATGTGAATGAAACAAAACATAACTCCAGGTCTGTTTTTTTGGAGCTAACACCAATAAAACATAAATCAGAGAAGAGCACACGGGCCCTTTGAGTTTAGTTTAGCCTTTGTTTTATCCTTGTGTACAACAACTCACCCTTATGTAACAGATAATACTCCCTACAACTGTACAACAACTTAATCTCAAGTAATAGATAACCTTATGCCCTGTCAATCAGCAGAGTATTTACACTGTCGTTCTTGTCTCTTGTTTATAGCTGTGATTTTATAGTTTATTTTATAGTTTATTACTTATTTTTTCTATTTTATTTTGATTTGTACATATACATTTATTTTTTATAATTATGTCTCATTTGACTCCTGTCGCTTGCTATATTTTTGCTATACCATCTATTTTTGTTACTGTTATTATTTTATATTGTGATGTTTGAGCTGCTGTGTCCAAATAATTTCCCTTGTGGATCAATGAAGTTTGTCTAAGTCTAAGTCTAAGTCTAAGTCTAAGTCTAAGTGTGGCCTTAAGTCTTGATTCAGTCGTATTTACATCACCCACTCCAAAGACACATTCCGCTCACAGTCCATTTACACCATATGTGCGGGTTTATAGACTCTGCTCCTTGTCTCTTCACGCGGGTGTTGAGGAGAGCAGCTGTACGGGCAGAAGGTTGCGGCTCTGTCAGATGGAGACCAACATGTGGCGCAGTGAAGCGGCTGGTGGCGCAGACTGCGGCTAAACCACGGGGACTAGCACCACGGACAGCTCCCCAATGCCTAACTGGATTTCTCATTAGAGGCTATAGTCCTGGTTTAATCCCGGTTTAGAACTGGTTTGGTCCTGGTTCTAGTCTGGCGCAAACATTATGAACGCGCATAATCCGGTTAGTTAAGCAGCTATGAAGCGATATTGCGGTTTTAAACATTTGCTGCAGTGTGATGTGCAGTGTGCAAAGCCCGAGTTCGTCTTTTACATTTTCCAGAGGCGGCAGACAGGACTCAAACTGCTCTTTCTCCGCCTCATCAGCGCGTCTCTGTGCGCCTCTCCACGCGCTAACCCAACTCTCCTCCTGCGTCATTTAATCTGCTGCGACACGCGCGCGGACACATTATTTTGTGCAGCGCGCGGCGGCTCCTCCGTGTACAGGACCAGATCACGCACGGGAAGCAAAGCGCAAGAATCTTGAATCATTTGAGGCACTGTTTTTGCTGAATGTTGTTTTTAACATGATGATCTATGGCAGGAAATTTAACAAAAATCTAAAATATGCTAAAAAGGTGCTTTATAAAACAGTCCCACGTGGTGCCAGTGGTTCGGCCCTCTCTGTCTTAATTAGCAGTTGTCAGAATTCTGCTTTAGTAAAAACGGGGCCCCTTATCTCTTTATTCAACCTCTCCAAATATGGTCATAAAGGCCTATTTTTCCTTCCGCTGCCTTAATTAAACACTACAGAAATGTTGTGGTGCCGTCTGAAATGTAGCATGGAACACATAGTCGTGATTCGGTGCGCGCGGAGGGAAACCAACCCGGGATCACGGCGCACGCAGCGGTTTAATTTTAGCCTCCGCCCGCGGACAAAGTGAACGCGCAGATTGCCACGCTCGGCCTGCGCGCGCTGCAGCTGCTGTGTGCGCGCGCGCGTGCAGCAGGCCTTGTTGTGAGCGTGTGCGTGTGCGTGTGCGTGTCACATCTGGGTTGCGTGAGGATGTGCGCGCGCAGGAGGAGGTGGTGGGTGGCACGCGCAAGGACGGAGGCTCCTCGAGGCGGCCGCAGACCCCCCCCCCCCCCCACGTGCATGCGCGCACAAACCCCGGGCTCGAGCAAATGTCACACGCACGCGCACATCCAAACAGCGGCACGCGATGGACGCTCGCGGACAGTCCGGCGGACAGTCCGGCGGACAGTCCGGCGGACAGTCCGGCGGACAGTCCGGTGAGACTGAGGAGGGACGGAGCGTGTGACTTTCACAAAGGAATAAAACAAAACAAAAAACAAAACAAAACTGGCAATACTGTACTTTAAACGCGAGCGTTATGGAAGCACTGAAACCTAAAACCGCAATGTTTGATCCGACAGAAAAGCGTAAAGGTTGAGATCTGTGATTTTAAATTAACAGCCTACCGATTTGTGATTATGGACTTAATTTGAACAACTTAAAATTTAAAATAACTACGGTTCTAAACTTACAACTTGCATTTATTGTATTCACTCGATATTTGTAATGTGTTATTCGAGACACAGATGCCCGTATCTTTTAAGTCCTTGTAGATTTTTCTAATGAATTAAACTCATAAAACAGAATATTAAGATGGATCTTCATGGATGGTTTCCTCTGTCTGCTCGGTTGCCGTGGAGACCGTTTTGGGCGTAAAAAGTACAAAGAAACGGATTAACTCTCCGTTTAACGTGCGCGTAAAGCCGAGCACAGACGTCACGTGCTGCTGTGTGTGTGTGTGTGTGTGTGTGTGTGTGTGTGTGTGTGTGTGTGTGTGTGTGTGTGTGTGTGTGTGTGTGTGTGTGTGTGTGTGTGTGTGTGACGGTGCGCGCGTGCAGGACTGAGATAGGCACGAGCTCATTTCCCGCGCTACAGGCCCTTCACGAGGCGCGCGTGAGGGGCGTAATCTCTGATAGTCGCTATGGAGACGGTAATTGGACAGACCGCGAGCGAATTTAGAGAAAAAGGGTTTATCCACACAGCGGGATGGGAATGTGGAGACAAGTGCACTTTAAATGTAATATAGCCCAGTAAATATATAGTTTTTTTTTGTTTTATAGCCACTAGAATATGGTACAGGTTATAAAAATAAAAAAGGAGCAACCACAAAATGTACGGTTAATTTACCAGTAAGGAACCCCAATATACAAAGGCATACGCAGCTATTTGGGTTGTCTGGTCTCTTAATTCGGTCAATAAACAAGTTAAATGGGCAGATATGTTCTTGGTTTAGTTGACCCCATTCAGAAAAACCTGCACAACAAAAGACTGACCAAGATCTTATAGACCTCGGACCTCGTGGACCTGACAGACTGTTCCTGGGACTGGAGGGTGGGTCAAATGCAGAGGACAAATTTCTGTGGGGGGAAAAGAATAAAGTCATTCAGAAAATACTTTTTAAAATAAGCAACTTCTTCTAGTATAGTGTGTTTTTATTTGTACAGGGGCCGTGCACAAGAATACATGAAAGAGTCCATATTACACAAGTTTCTGATGTTGTTTCCTCACCAAAAACAAAGCTGGAGTTGTGTTTTGTTTCATTCACACACGTTTAACACACAAACCCTGCAGATTTAAACTGAGTTCTTCTCTCAAACTGAAAACACTCTGTTCCACCTTGTGATGTCATGTGGTAATACAGGAAGTACTTCATTGTGTTTTTAAGCTCCATACATCTTCACTAGAATAATTTCAATCACTTCAGCCTGGGAAATGCCATTCTCTACTGAACATAAGATAAAAGGCATCTTGAAAACTATCGCTTCGTGACATCACAAGGTGGAACAGAGCATTTTGAGCTTTGGAGCTGTAGACAGACTAATAATAAACTGTTACTCAAACATGTGAATGAAACAAAACCAACTCCAGAGCAAGAGCAGGAAAACATCCATAATTAAACGAATTATGCTTAATGCCACACTGTGAAACATTAAAGGCAAAGCAATAACATCTTAATGGAGACAAAGAGACGGGCCCTCCACCTGAAATGTTACACAGAATATATATTTAAATATCCCAAACAAAACAAAGAGCAGATGAACCCTTGTTCTTTACTTAACAGAAGTACAAATTCAACATGGCATTATTCGTTGTGCGTAATATATCCTAGCCTCTTAACATGAATTAATGTTTTCCATTTGATCATATTTATTACTCCTGTCTCCTCCATCAAGTATGCACTAAACGACCCATTAACTTAACCATCACTTTGGGGTATCCTCACTTCTTAAAGTCATATGGAGAGACAAAGAGTAACCCGGGTGGACAGCGGTGACATGTCCGAGGCGCTGCGCAGGTGAAGCCTTTGCTCTCGCGGTCTCCCTCTGTGCGTCACGCGCCTCCATCTTTTTCCTTGGCACTGATCGGGAGCGCGCTTCTTCCCTTCTCCCCCTCTCCTCCAGGCGCGTGCACGTGTCCCCTCCCGCGCGCGCTCCTGTCGCCGATGCAGAAATTCCACCGCTCGCGCTGTCACCGACGGAAAATAACGGCCAGTGGAGGAAATATGGACTTTTCGTATTTTTAGCGGACAAAAAAGGCATTTAGGAGGTTGTATTTTTATTTTTTGTACGAATTTGAGGTTGAGGAGCGGTTGGAGGATTAATATGGAAGAGACAAGCAAGAAAAGCGGGTGAGAATTGTATTTTTTTTCTGGAGAGGCCTAGCAAGGTGGTTCAAACGTCGACGAGTAGGGAAGCAGCGATGACTTCTGTTTGGCATTTTTAGAAATATTACGAAACGAAAACGACGTATTTTCACACTTTTATCACCATTTCCATTCGCTTACACGCAAGAGGACAAAATGGCACACCTAATCCGCCACAAAATCACCAACAAAATCACCAACACTGTCCACACGGTCTCCAACAAGTCGCAGGCCAAGGTCAGCGGAGTGTTTGCCCGGTTGGGGTTCCAGGCGGCCACCGACGAAGAGGGACTTGGTTTTGCGGAGTGCGACGACCTGGACTATGACTACCGACAGGGCATGCAGATGGACGTGATGCAGCGAGAGGACTCGGGGCACACGGAGGACGGCGGCGGGGAGGACGGGGACATAGACGGGGACAGCCACTACCAGCGCGACGGTACCGGGCCACGGGGTGCGCTCAAGAGCACCGGGTCTCTGGAGGAGGTCAAGCCCAAGATAACGTCGTGGGAGGCGGGATGGAACGTCACCAATGCTATCCAGGTATAAAACTGTCAATCAAAGTCAATTTAGGTGAGGGATTCGCGCGCGTAGTGGGAAATGTGGGATTATGTTGTGCGTAAATGCTGTGCGTAATTGTGTTCCGTTTGTATTAAAACATCATCAGCGCCATCCAAGTGCTAGGCAGTCCATTCTGGCTGTAGTAGAGGGATTTGGAAGGCATAGGTGAACAAGGACATTTATCCGTGTACCAACATCTAGTTTATATTGTGCGTAAAATGTGCGTAAATTTGCTGCCATTTTTATCGTTTTAATACCAAGAAAGCTGTCCATTGTCTTGGTTAACCTATATTTAGAATTCACCCCTATCTACGGCCTGTATATTAAACCTAACTTAGCCTACACTGTGGACCACTGCGCTTTCTCCCGGCGCTGTCTCTGGCCTGGATCCGGGCCTTGACGTTAATACCCTCCGCTGTGGAGTCAGCAGGTCACGTGGCACTGACGGCCCACCTGTCACAGACGTCAGCGCGCACGAGATTCACTCTGGGCCCGAGGCTTCAGAAAGAGTCACCTTCACTTTTTACGCACGGGGTTTTAACGTCATATATAGACCAGATTTTAAATATATAAAATCACTGATAAAGCGTAATAGGGAACATTTTCTGATATTTCTTATTTAAAACGTTTAAATAACAGAAGCACTCACATGGGGCCTGTATAAGCTACACACTCGATACAGTAGGCCTATGATATCCGCTGCGTAAAACAATGTGACGATTGAAAAGGTTTTCTGTTAGCCAATATCTATTCGCAATATTTGTAGTTTCAGTTGCTAAACTTTAATCAATTTATGTCTGTTGTCACCGTGCGTAAACCGTGCGCTCCTCCACCCTAATGTTAAAATTAATCAAAGCTCAATGCAAAAAGAAATTAATCCAGCGCATCACATGTTCAACCACGTTTAAGTCTTGATTAAAAATCGAGGCTATTGTATTAAAATAATGCCAGTTTCTTATATACATAAATACTCTAAATTATTAGCCTTGTTTATTAGCCTATAGATTTATAGATTCATAAAGCTTTTTATTTTTCATTTATTGACTATTGTGTATCCTATAGCTCGTTGTCTCATAGTGAATCATCCTTATGTAATCCAGCCTATTTTGTTCCAACCAGAGCCAAGGAACTGCACCTATTACAGAAAAAAAAACGTTTATGTTCGCATTTAATTTAAAGCACATTTTTACATAAATTTAGAATGGGTAAAACCACTGTCTCCGTCACGACAATTAAAAAGCCTTCAAATATTTCATCACATACGCGAATTATACCACTATAAAGGCCCGAACCGTTTGCACTATCTTAAAACAAACGTATTTTCTAGTCTTTTCACGCTTTAATTGTGAATCTTAAATCAGCGCATTTAAATTCAAATTAAATTCTAATCTTTTTATCGCTTCGCAGCAGACCCGGGCGCACGTGACACGCCGCGCACACACCACGGTCCACGCACACGCCACACAAGCGCAGTATCGGCTCTTTCTTAATCGATACCGCGCTGGTTAATCTGGTCAAACGTGTGTTACACTGTCGTCGATGCTTTGATGCGCGTTGTGTGTCCGGAGCGCGCACACGAGGCCTGGATGCGTCAATAAAATGGCGAGAGGAGAGAGAAGAGAAGGAGGAGAGAGAAGAGAAGGAGCAGAGCAGGGTGCACGCAGCTCAGGACTGTCACCGTTTCAGAGCGAAATGGAAGTGGATTTGTTGTTGCGTAAGAAGGAGAGAAGGAGACAAGGTGATAAGGAAAGGAAGTGAGGATTAAGGAGGTATAGGAAGGGAGGAGGGTGGAGGATGGTTCACACTCAGTCAAGCAAAGGCAAATAAACCAGGGGAAAATTAGTAATAAAGTAAGTAGCAGTAAAGTAAAAGAAAGTAGAAAATTATATGATTAATCATTTTAGAAGCTGCAAAAGCCTGGTAAGTCCAGTTGTTTTGGTTAACTTATCTTATCCCTGGACATCTCAAGATTTGTTTCAGTTAAAATTATGAACTGATCATTTATTTATTTTTTAAGTGTCAAACATTGTCTAAGGAAGGAACAGTGGTGATCTAACAGCGGTGTGCTATCCCCTCTCTCCGCTTTAGTCCTCCAGGCACTGCCCAGTTTATTTTAAATGTGGGCAGAGTTCAGGTGTTTAATCTCTCTTTAAGTAATAAACATGAAATACCATAAAAGTCAGTGGCTCAGCACCAATCTGAAGGTCGGAGATTTGATTCCCACTTGACTCCCACACAGTTCTGTTACTGTGTCCTTGGGGAAAACACTTGGCTCACCTTGTCTTGTATGCATGAGGTGTGTGAGTGTTGGTTGGAGGGGCCGAGAGTGCAGATTACAAAAAAAAGTGCAAAACATCATATTACTAACTTAAAAACAGTAAAACACACATTCTCACAGTGTCCCCTCTGTCCCTCCAGGGCATGTTCGTGCTGGGCCTGCCCTACGCCATCCTCCACGGGGGCTACCTGGGCCTCTTCCTCATCATCTTCGCGGCGGTGGTCTGCTGCTACACGGGCAAGATCCTGATCGCCTGCCTGTACGAGGAGAACGAGGACGGCATCAAGGTGCGAGTGCGGGACTCTTACGTGGACATCGCCAACGCGTGCTGCGCCCCCCGCTTCCCCACGCTAGGCGGCCATGTTGTCAACGTGGCACAGCTCATCGAACTGGTCATGACTTGCATCCTCTATGTGGTGGTGAGCGGAAACCTCATGTACAACAGTTTTCCGGGGTTCCCTGTGTCTCAGAAGGCCTGGTCGGTCATAGCCACAGCCGCCCTGCTCCCGTGCGCCTTCCTCAAGAACCTCAAAGCAGTCTCCAAGTTCAGCCTCCTCTGCACCCTGGCCCATTTCGTCATCAACATCCTGGTCATCGCGTACTGCCTGTCCCGTGCGCGAGAGTGGGCCTGGGAGAAGGTCAAGTTCTACATCGACGTTAAGAAGTTCCCCATCTCCATCGGGATCATTGTCTTTAGCTACACCTCGCAGATTTTCTTGCCGTCACTGGAGGGGAACATGCAGAGACCCAGTGAGTTCCACTGCATGATGGACTGGACCCACATCGCCGCTTGCGTCCTGAAAGGTCTGTTCGCGTTGGTGGCGTACCTGACGTGGGCCGACGCCACCAAAGAAGTCATCACGGACAACCTCCCGTACTCCATCCGCGCAGTGGTCAATCTCTTTCTGGTAGCTAAAGCGTTGTTGTCTTACCCGTTACCATTTTTCGCCGCTGTTGAAGTCCTGGAGAAATCGCTGTTCCAGGACGGAGGCAGGGCCCTGTTTCCAGACTGCTACGGCCCCAACGGGCAGCTCAAAACCTGGGGTCTCGGACTGAGAGTGGCCCTGGTGGTCTTCACTTTACTCATGGCTGTTTTCGTTCCACACTTCGCCCTCCTGATGGGGCTGACCGGGAGCTTGACCGGAGCGGGGTTGGCCTTCCTTCTCCCCAGCCTCTTCCACCTCAAGCTGCAGTGGAGGAACCTTCTCTGGCACCACGTTTTCTTCGACGTCGCCATCTTTTTCGTGGGTGGGATTTGTGCGATCTCTGGACTCATTCACTCCATCGAAGGGCTGATCGAGGCGTTCAAGTACGATCTTCCAGACTGAGAAAAACGTATCCAAAAATATCATCATCAGATATCATCAAGAGGAAATATTTGTGTGAATTGTACATCTTTTTATTTTGCCTTCGTGATAATGTGCAATAATGGACTCTAAAAATCATAGTATCGTAGTACAAAGTATTTGCTGGGGAAGTGCATGAGGCTGTGGCTTTGTGCGCGTGTGTACAGTGCGTGTAGTGTTTTCTCTGGAGATAAAAGTCTGTGTTAAACATGTCCGACGAGACATGAAGGTGAAAGAGCCACTGGAGGTACTCGGTCTGCACAGGGCTCAGGCTGCAGCAGGGACAACAGCTACGGCAACACGGAGGGGACATGCAAAATTTAACTATGCACCAGTTCTAAAAGTAGTCTCAAAGTAGCCAAAAGTAACATACAACACTACAGCTAATCATTCATGCAGGTTGTTTTGGATGTTTTTATGTCAGATGCCCTTCCTGACAACCAACAACATTATGGAAAACCAGAAACCAGAAACGTGTCTAATGTGAGCTACTGGGGTGAAATGTTGCATGGCAGTGTCCAACTCAAGCAAGAATTAAAGGTTAATTAAAAGTTCTTCTGGTAAGATGTGGTGCCCTGAAATCATTATACTGTTTCCAGATTGTTTTTTGAAGAAACGGACAGAAAAAAGGATATGCAGTTGTCATATGAAACTAAAATACAGTTTGTGGAAGGTACATATATATGCTGTAAGTCGAAAAGACATTCATGAACAATATACAACTTCTACCTCTTCGACTATTACCAACCACATTTTCACATTCACAGTAAGTATGAGAAGTGTCTTGCTCAAGGACACAATGAAGCGACGCAATTCCTGTAGCGGGTATTGTACAACTAACTCTTAACTCACTCTCACAAACAAACCAGATGCCGTTCCGTAGCGGCAGCCTGAGCCCCGTGCGCCTCTTTACAAATTTCTTTATTTTGTGTCTCATCTTGGTCCTGTTGAGTTTCCGTGTTTCAAGTGTTTCAGATGTTTCAGATGTTTCAGATGTTGGATGAACTTTTGCAGTGAAGCAGTGGGTCCTTCTTGTGTTTTTATGATGAAAACAGTTTGTCTGATAATATACTCCTCCTCTTGAAGTTGTTCAATGTGATTTCAATGGATCTAAATCATGGTGTGTGAGAAAAAGACTATTTGTTGAAATAAGAGATACGTAAATAAATCAAATATTTTATGGCCAGTGATTCAAATGTGTGTCTTGCGGCTTCAGTGACTTTTGGGGCTTTAAAAATGTAACTTTTCTGGTGGAGGAGCTGCCACTTTCTTGTCTCTATGTTGTTATTTTGCAGGAATAGAATATTTAACTTTTCTATCGCCATTAAAACAAGCAAACCATAAAGAAAGCACCATTTTGAAGACTTTTACCCATCACTCACACCCATGGATAACGTAAGTTAACCTGAAATGATTAAAAGATGAGTTAATTGTGAATTGCTGAATAAACAGTTGTGAATCAAACATGCAGGTGACATCAGATCTATGGAGAGGTGACCCTGCTTACAGTAAGAATGTGTTAGTTGCAGGCGTATGTTAAGCTATAAAACACCTGTAATTTAATAAATGCAAGATAGATAAGCTTATGCCACACTTAGGAACATTCCAAGCAATTCAATAACTTCTCTATGGAAACAAGCCCCCACCAAAAAAAGTTACATAGTGCATGTTTCAGATTAGTTTAAGATTAAGAACTGTCACCCCTCTCTCTGTAATTTCTGCTGTGAGCCACGTCATTTTGGTCTTAAAAAGTTCATATTAACCCTTTCTGGGGACTTTGTTAAAACTCAAGATATGAATATTAAAAACAGACAAATTGGGTGCATTTTTCCCCGTGGTTGCTCCCGCTAGCGTTAGCAACAGATTTGATTGACAGCATTGCTATGCGCCCGCTCGCTGCTAAACCAAAACCATCAACATCCTCAATCCTGATTGGCTCGTTCGTTGCCATGATGCTCACAGTCGAAATTCCAAAAATGGAACTTGGGTCAAAATTTGCTGTAATATCACTATAACTGCCTCAATGAGCTTCATTTGACTGGAAAAGCTAAGGGTGACGTCACACTCCCTTGGTCCACTTTTTTATACCAAAACTAGAAAAGTTGAGCGTAGTATAAGACCTAGTTCATCTTTAAAATCATGACAATACGATGCAGCTCCTTTATATTTTTAAAATGTTTCAATCCCCAATGTGACCAGCAGAGGGCGCCAGACACTGAATCTAAGTGAAAGGCCACTGGTTATAAAAGTGCAAAAACCCTCAACAGCTTTTGCTTATTATTTTTGGTTCAGTCTCACTTCCCTTTTTTTTTTTAGGTTTGTCTTCTTTCAAAGGCAGACGTGACATGAGAACAAAAGACACATGTAAATCTAAGATATTTTAACAGAACATGTGAGGTCTGAAGGAGGAACCAAGCACACAGATCCGCTTTTTAGAGAGTTGAACAAAGATATATTTATACACACACAGACATACACACATACACTTAACCAGATATCATTACAGGTCTGGTAGAGGGTCCGCCACCTGCTTGACTCTATGTAGATGTTATTTTTTTCCCCTGGAATGTGTGTAGAATCCCTCAGTCGTCCAGGTAGAATCCATAGCAAAAGGAGAAATTTAATTTGTCAACTGGACAGAGTTTATTTGGTTTTGATTCACACCACCCACTTCAGCACAAACTGGGAGTCATTCGGACATTACAACACAGGGCCCAAGTGGTTCCTACAAGCGCAGAGGGAAAGGAGAAAGAAGAACAACACGTGGAGAAAGCCCTCTCCATTTGTGGATATCCTAAATGGGCTTTCAATAAAACGAAGAGAGCAAAAAAACAGGACAACAGAGAACCAGAGCCCAGGAGAAGGGGTGTAACTATTCCTTACCTGGCTGGCGTTTCCGAAAAACTACAGAGGATCTTCAGACAACATGACATCCCAGTCTATTTCAAACCCACAGACACTTTAAGACAAAAACTGGTCCATCCTAAGGACAAAACACCGAGCCACAAACAAAGCAATGTGGTCTACTCCATTCAGTGTAGTGAAGACTGCAGGGGGCGCTACACTGGAGAAACAAAACAGCCACTTCACAAAAGGATGTATCAACACAGACGGGAAAACCAGGGTGGGCCGCAATCTGCCGTACATCTCCACCTAAAAGCCACAGGCCACTCCTTTGAGGACAGCGAGGTCCAGATCTTGGCCAGAGAAAAGAACTGGTTTGAGAGGGGAGTTAAAGAAGCTATTTTTGTCAAGAAAGAGAATCCTTCCTTGAACAGAAATGGGGGTCTCAGACATCATTTGTCTCCATCTATAACTCTATCCTCAAACCTAAATCAAAACAAACTGGGAAAACAATGGGACTAGCCAGGTCAGGTCCAGAGGTGTGAAAACACCATCATGGCCCTGAATGGTTCTGCTAACTACTCCCCCACTCCCACTCCATATTGAATAGACCCACCTGACCAACTGAAACTGTATTTAAATATGTGTGTCTCAGAGTAATTTTCATTGTAATTAAGCTCCTCCCTTCAGGCAGATATAAAGCAGTGTCCACCAGCATCTGACCAGAACTGAGGAAGCAGCTTGGATGAGCTGCGAAACGTATTCAACCAAATAAACTATGTCCAGTTGACAAATTAAATTTCTCCTTTTGCTTTCCCCTGGAATGTTCTACAGTATGGCATTTAATTTAACTATCTCCATGAAGACAAGCAGGCCACATCACCAGGCCAAGTTACAGGTCATATCTGTGGAGAAGTGGGCCACCGCACAGTAAAAATACATGCCTTTCTGGTACTTTTGAGAAATAAAAACGCCTGTAAATTAATAAATACAAGATATATTTGCAATAGCATCACCATGAAGACAAGCAGATGGCGCACCCCCCACCAGACGTTACAGTGCACCTTTAATGTTAATATAATGGCATATTTATTATGAAAGTTTATGTCAAACTAGTTTAAAATACCTGAACCTACAGAGCAATTGCCTGATATAAGTTTTAGCACTTTTTTTTTTACCATAAAGAAAGCAATTCAGGGGTTTCAGCTTCCCGTTTGTCTGCGCCATTTTGAGAACTTTTCATCATTCTAAAGATGTAATATTTTAATTGTTAGGTTATTTGTCATGAGTTGAATAAACTGTTTTTAGACCGTGTTTAGACTTGATTTAGTTTTGGTTTAGACCCGGCTGGATCTTGGTTTAGATCTGGGTTAGAACTGACCTGGTATAAACCTGGATCTAGTTTAGACCTGGTTTAAATTGGTTTAGGCTGGATTTAGACCTAGTTTAGACCTATTACAGACTTAGTTTAGACCTATTTTAGTCCTAGTTTAGACCTGGCTTATTAAATCTATTTTGAGCTGGTTTAGAACTTTAGAACAGTTCATTGGGCGTGTTTACTAAAGCCAGAACAACATAGATTTAATAAAAAATCAAACTCTACACGAAAAGTAACTGAACCAAGGACCCTCCGGTTGTGAGGTTAATTTTGCTGCGTGGATTTTCAAACACCTTCAAAAACACATCATCAGCCATTTTTACTTTTTTTTTTTTCTTCTCACTGAAGATCACTCTGTAAGTAAGTTTCATTTCTGACTAAACCAGGAAGTGGCCCTGCCCTGGCAAAAGCGTGCGCCAGTCCAGACGCACGGGGACGAGACGCGCCTGCAGCAGAGCGCGCGGCACGGTGAGTTCAATGACCTGTACAAGTTTAACTTTTACAACACGCATCTTTATTTTCATGTCTGTATGCAGGTTATATACAGTAGATGTAAACAGAAGTAACTAAAGACATTGTCAAATAAAAGTACCAGGCTATTTTGGCAAAACTGTTCTTGGTTAGTTTAAATGCATGTAGTTAACAGTACTTTACTAGTACTAGGAGGAGCAGTGGTGGGACGTAAAGAAGTAAAAGTAGTAAAGTACTGTACTTATGTAGGCATTTTAGATATCTGTATCTTGCTCAAGTAGATTTTACAGTGGATATGTTTTACTTCACTACATTTTTTGACTGGACTTAAAAGTAAAAGTAGCCTATTTTCTGTTATAGTTTGAGACCTGCTGAAAACGCTGAGGGTTTTATTACCAACACGTTCATAGCTTGAGCAAAAAAAAAAAAAAAAAAAAAAAAAAAAATTGAGAAAAATATGCAAATAAAACAGTTAGGAAAAAAAGTATCAGTTCAGTTGTTTATGCTGAACAGAATTCAGCATAAATCTAAATCACTACATTTGAAGCTTTATCACATCTCAAAATGTGCGAAATACTTCTTACTTTTTACTCCTTAAACACATTTTTAAATGGTGTTTAATTTGAATTTTCTATATTGTGCTAAGATAACATTATTGTCCTTACCCTCCAGACTCTCCATAAAGATGCTGTGTGTTGTCGTGTTGTGTTCACTCGCTCTGATCTCATGCGTCTGTGGAGAAAACCCGGCGGTCCAGCTGGTTCTGACCGACAGAGGACTCCAGACCGGTGAGAACAGCAGGAGTCTGAAGTCTTCTGTTTTTCTGTCATGTTTTCTTAAAGGGTTTTTGCAAATGGTCACATCCTTTTCCATGTTCAAACACCAGATTACACCTTTACTACATAAACAATATCTGATGCCGAACAACGTGAAAACCCACGTTATTCTGGTTTAAACTACACCTGAGGGTCTGTGGTGTTCTTCATGGGACATCCGAGCCCATCTAAAAAAAAAAGTTCACGTGGCTACGACTCAAATGAGACTCTGTAACAATGAGCTGCCTGAAAAAATAAGATAAAAAGTAAAGCGCAGAATTCAGTCCCTGAGTCACGACTGGCTGCAGGTGCTGGGGTTTAGGGAGTGACCGTTCAGATCAGAGAGAGGCGTTTTAAGGGCTAAGGGTTAAGGTCCACTTTATTGTCTCGTTGGGAATTTTGTCCTCTGCATTTGACCCATTGACTGTGAGCTGGAGACATTTGTGACAGTGAGGGACATGAGGACACTGGACAAACTGCTCTCCATCATGGACACTCCTGCTCACCCACTGCACCAGACTATAGAGGGACAGAGGAGATAATACTCCCTACAACTGTACAACAACTCACCCACTGCACCAGACTATAGAGGGACAGAGGAGATAATACTCCCTACAACAACTCACCCACTGCACCAGACTATAGAGGAACAGAGGAGATAATACTCCCTACAACTGTACAACAACTCACCCACTGCACCAGACTATAGAGGGACAGAGGAGATAATACTCCCTACACTATAGAGGGACAGAGGAGCTCATTCTCCAACAGGCTCCTACAGCTCCACTCAAACAGTGAGAGATACAGGACTACATTCATACTATAATACTCCCTACAACTGTACAACAACTCACCCTTATGTAACAGATAATACTCCCTACAACTGTACAACAACTCACCCTTATGTAACAGATAATACTCCCTACAACTGTACAACAACTCACCCTTATGTAACAGATAATACTCCCTACAACTGTACAACAACTTAATCTCAAGTAACGGATAACCTTATGTCCTGTCAATCAGCAGAGTATTTGCACTACTGTCTTTGTCTCGTTTATAGCTGTGATTTTATAGTTTATTTTATAGTTTATTACTTATTTTTCTATTTTATTTTTACTTGTACATATACATTTATTTTTTATAATTATGTCTCATTTGACATGTGTCTCTTGCTCTTTTTGCTACACCATCTATTTTTGTTACTCTCTGTTATTATATTATATTGTGATGTTTGAGCTGCTGTGTCCAAATAATTTTCCTTGTGGATCAATTAGGTTTGTTTAAGTCTAAGTCGACCCACACTTCAGTGCCGCTGTGGCATTTCCTCCTCAGGAGCAGTGGGCCTGTAGTCCCAGGGACCCGTCTCTGTGATCTTGATCTTGTTCCTAGTCTTGGTCAGGACTACCTCAGTTGAAGGATTTTACAGACTGTACGATACACGTTTTTGGGTTTAAGGTTTTAACCAAATGGATTTCAGCAATGAAACTGAACTGGAATCAGAATACCAAATTATAACATAAATAAACGGCCATATTATGCTCAGTGTTGGTGTAATTAAGAATAAATCAGCATTACCATTGCCGTCAGTAAAAGTTATAATTGATTTGGACATGTTTGATGATTGATTAATTTGTATCTGGAGAAACAGATGTCACGTTTATGGAATGTAAAAGCTAAAGTTTGGTGAGGATCTACTTTTTCTGCACACTCTGGTGCTATGGTGGGGATTCTCTTTGCTGGAGATGATCAATAATATTCCTTTTTATTCTGATGTTACTGTTTATTCCACAAACACTGAGCCTATGTTTTTTCATTCGTTAACAGATTAAAAAGTGTGTTTGCCATGATATCACCACATCAAAGCTTTTTTTGTTTTTCAGTGCGACACTTTGCAGCTGAAGTGATTCAAGATAAACTGTCTGAACTGGAGCTTCCTGAAGTGAGAGGTTACATCATGGGCATCCACTATTCTCTGTCTGGGTGAGGCCAAGTCCTGCACAGGGAGGGACAAAACAGTCTCATTATCAAGCAGTACTCAAGCAGAAGTAACGCACTACAGAGGAGGCGGACTGTGCGTCGAGAGAAAAATACACACGTTTTAGGTCACCGCATAAGAAAATATCAAGATGTGTGAATACAGGGGAAGAAGACGTGAAGAGCGCTGGTCAGATGGAGAAGAGGAGAGGGCAAGATGGAGAAGAGGATCTAGAGGAGAGGGTCAGAGGAGCAGAGGATGTAGAGGAGAGGAGCAGAGGAGAGAGTCACAGGAGCAGAGGAGATGTGAGATGGAGCAGAGGAGATGGTGAGGTAGAGGAGAGGATGAAGAGGATATGGTCAGATGGAGCAGAGGAGAGGCTCAGAGGAGCAAAGGAGAGCATCAGCAGAGCAGAGGAGCAGAGGAGGGGGTCAGAGGAGTAGAGGAGAGGGTCAGAGGAGAGGGTCAGAAGAGCAGAGGAGAGGGTGAAATGGAGCAGAGGAGATGGTGAGATAGAGGAGATGATGAAGAAGATACGGTCAGATGGAGCAGAGGAGATGCTCAGAGGAGCAGAGGAGAGGGTCAGAAGAGCAGAGGATGTAGAGGAGAGGAGCAGAGGAAAGGGTCAGATAGAGCAGAGAACGAAGAGAAGAGGGTCAGAGGAGAGGGTCAGAACATATTTTTGGAACATATTCTATATTTTGCATTAAATATAAAACTATCGTCTTGCTACGTCAAAGCATCTTGTTCTTGAGCAAGACACTTCTCTCACTTCACCAATAACCATGTGTGAGATCCGTAGTGGTCAAAGATATGATCAAGTATGAATTTACACAGTGGCCTTGTCCAAAGACACAACAACAAAGGCACTTTCAGAGTTTGAGAGATTGAACCCTCAACCCCACTGTTATTGTGTGTGTTTCAGTATGAAGATAACCAAGCTGGACTTCCCTGAGCCTGAGGTGCACTTCTGTCCTCTGAGGTCTGGACTGACGGTGTCTGTGACCGGTCTCAATGTGGCTCTGACCGGGGACTGGCGCACAAGCATGGGCTTCATGTGAGTGTTATTATTATGGGATGGATGTTTTGATTTTACAGAGTTATAATAATAACGGAGTATTTGTATTTTAAAGTACTCTTGTGAGTGCAGTATTATGAGATGGATGTCCAGATTTTCCAGTGTTATGAAAGTACAATAATAATGGAGTATTTGTATTTTATTGTATTTTATTTGTTGAATCAGGTTTTCTTGTATTTCGGTGACCTGTATAATGTCCTCCAGCTCTTTATTGTAATATCAAGAGTCTTTTTCCACATCTAAAGGTGCATTGTGTAACTTTTCTGGTGGAGGGTCCGTCAAAAGCTTGTCTCCATGGAGATGTTATAGCTTTCAGGTCAGATCTGTGGAGAGGCGACCCCGCTCACAGTCAGAATGCCTGTTTTTCTAGGTATTTTTGAGCTGTAAAACCGCCTGGAATTCAATAAATGTAAAACAGAGCTGTTAAATGTCACACTGTGGAACATTCCAAGCAGAGTAATGACGTATCAATCGAAACAAGCAGGTGTTTTTTTGTTTTTTGTTTTTTTTATGTAAATGACATTCGAAGAAATAAGAAGTTAAATAACGACACTGAGGAAATCACAAACAGGAAGTGCATATTGTTGAATTTCACTTCATGATTTCCCCGTGTGCTCAGAGCGACTCTTGTGATAAATATTTTGAATCATTCTGAATCAGGAACCATCTCAAAGTCAAGTGATTTAGCGTCTTATGACCAAAATATCATCTTACATGTAAAGGTTTAAGTGATGTTTTATTTTTAGCTTCTTGTTTTAAAGTCGCACTGTGTAACATGTCCAGTAGAGCATTAATACTTAAATAGTTTTCATATGTGGTTTATAATCAGCTCTGCTCAGTCTTGTCTGTGGAATATACTGACCCCTGTGCCTTTGTCCTCGTCCAGTCGTGACAGAGGCACTTTCAGCTTGGCCGTCTTTGACCTGTCCCTGCGCTCCGTCCTGGGGCTGGACATGGACGGCTCCGGACGTCCCTCTGTGTCCTCGGAGTCCTGTGACACGGACATACAGTCGGTGAACATGCAGTTCTATGGAGGGGCCAGGTACAGCCATACACAAACATGCACACAAACACACACACAAACGTAAACACATGCACACACACACGCACACACGAACACACAGACAAATTCCATGGAAATGTTCCTTTGGCTTTAATCTTCTACTCTATGGCATAAGAATTATCATGGAGAATGTTCTGAAGGGTGGTTTTAACTTTCAGTTTCCATGGAAACGTGCAGGTGACGCGCACCTCCAGAAAGTTACATATTATGACTCTATGTTAAATGCACAAACACTTCACTTTGGATCATACTGTTGGCTGCTGTTTAATACCCCGTGATGCAGTGTTGTTATAAAATTGTGTTTTTATTGAAATTTTAATGAAAATAACACAGTACTTTTCTCTCTGAACACAGTTGGATGTTTCAGTGGTTGGTGGAATGTTTTCAGGACCACATCAGGGACAGAATACAGAATGAAGTGAGTTTTTAATTAATAAAATCTACAAATATAAAAACATGTAACTTAATCTCCTGTTTATAAATAGTGTTTATAATACCACCTCTGTCTTTGCTCAGATCTGCCCCTGTGTGGAGAGCGCCATTCAGGGCTTAGAGCGCCATCTGCAGGCACTCAACGGTACTGCAGCTTCTTATTGTCTGCTGCCTTATAGATTTCAATTGAATAAATGTAGGGTAGATACCTTTAATGCATTACTGTGGAACATTCCTGGCTTCAAAATATACACTATATTGCCAAAAGTATTCGCTCACCTGCCTTGACTCTCATACATTCATCCCAAAGGTGTTCTATCGGGTTGAGGTCAGGACTCTGTGCCAGTCAAGTTCATCCACACCAGACTCTCTCATCCGTGTCTTTATGGACGTTGCTTTGTGCACTGGTGCACAGTCATGTGGAAGAGGAAGGGGCCATCTCCAAACTGTTCCCACAAAGTTGGGAGCATGGAATTGTCCAAAATCTCTTGGTATATTGAAGCATTCAGAGTTCCTTTCACTGGAACTAAGGGGCCAAGCCCAACTCCTGGAAAACAGCCTCACACCATATTCCCCCCTCCACCAAACTTTACACTTGGCACAGTTCAGTCGGACAAGTACCGTTCTCCTGGCAACCGCCAAACCCAGACTCGTCCATCAGATTGCCAGATGGAGAAGCCCGATTCGTCATTCCAGAGAACGTGTCTCACTGCTCTAGAGTCCAGTGGCGACGCTTTACACCACTGCATCTGACGCTTTGCATTGCACTTGATGATGTATGTCTTGGATGCAGCTGCTCGGCCATAGAAACCCATTCCATGAAGCTCTCTACGCACTGTTCTTGAGCTAATCTGAAGGACACTTGAAGTTTGGAGGTCTGTAGCAAGTTGGCGACCACTGCGTACTATGCGCTTCAGCATCCGCTGACCCCGTCCCGTCAGTTTATGTGGCCTACCACTTCAAGGCTGAGTTGCTGTTGTTCCCAATCACTTCCACTTTGTTATAATCCCACTGACAGTTGACTGTGGAATATTTAGTAGCGAGGAAATTTCACGACTGGACTTGTTGCACATGTGGCATCATATCACAGTACCACACTGGAATTCACTGAGCTCCTGAGAGCGAACCATTCTTTCACAAATGTTTGTAGAAACAGTCTGCAGGTCTAAGTGCTTGATTTTATACTCCTGTTGCCATGGAAGTGATTGGAACACCTGATTTTGATTATTTGGATGTTTTTTCTTTCTCTAAACATGAAAAACAGAACTAGTACAGTTTAAACAGTTTGCAGTGGTCCAGAGTTATTCCTCACTTTTTGACCCTAAGAGCTATATATTTTTTTTACTTCATGAAAAAAAATCTAGTACAGGAACATTCCAGGCAAAGCATTAGCATCTCCATGGAGACAATAGGTGGTTGACCCTCCAACAGCAAAGTTACATATTTTGTACCATGTTTAAATAGTTATCTTGTGTTTTTTGTGCTCTTAGTGTCTGTGGATGTGAATTCTGTGATGGATCTGGACCTGCCCCTGACGGCTCCTCCCACTGTGGACTTGGACAAAATCAACTTTGGACTCAAGGTACGGACCAGAGACGGAACGAAACAAAGGAAAAGGAGTAAAGCACTCTTATTTAAAGGTGTACTGTGCAACTCTTCTGCTGGAGGGTCCGTCACCTGCTTGTCTCATGCAGATGTGCCTAGAATGTTCCACAGTAAGACCATAAACTTAAGAATCTCCATGGAGACTTGCAAGCCAAATTACAGGTTAGATTTGTGGAGAGGCGACCCCACCCACAGTAAGAATCAACTTTTTTTTTTTTTTTTTTAGGTATTTTTTTGAGCAATAAATCTCACCTACTGTATAGTTGAATAAATGTAAGACAGATTAGTTTAATGCCATACTGTGGACAATTTAAACCAAAGCATCTCCATGGAGACAAACAGGTTGCAGAGCCTCTCCAGAAAAGTTACACAGTGCACCCTTAAGTTACATTTTTAGGTATCTGTACTTTACTTAAAGATGCACTGTGTAACTTTTTGTTTGGAGGTCTGTCCCCTTCTTGTTTCCATGGATATGTCATTAATCTGCTTTGAATGTTCCGCAGTACGACATTAAACACCTCGACCTTACATTTATTACATTACTACATTGTATTGGTGCTTTTATATCTTAAAAATACCTAGAAAAACAGACATTCTGACTGAGCGGGGTCGCCTCTCCACAGATCTGACCTGTAACTTGGTCTGGTTTGGTCTCCATGAAGATAGAAAAGGTTTAATGCCATACTGTGAAACATTCCAGACAAAGCAATAACATCTCCATGGAGAAAAGCATCTGACAGACCCTCCACCAGAAAAGTTACACAATGCACCTTTAAAAAATCCATTTTAATATCAAACAAGAGCAATTTTGTATTTATTTACTGTTGAAAACCAGATACACTTTTTGTGGCCTAAAAGAGCCATAGTTATGTAGAGATTGCCCTAATACCATAGAGTTGCTGGTTCAAATCTTCCCCAGAGCACATGCTGCCATTGTAAATACACAGCTGGTAGCAACAGGGAGGGCATCAGGCTTTTTTTCTCTTTTTCCTTCTCTATTACCGCGTACATAACTATGTGTAATTCCTGGCGCTTCCTGCAGGGGGAGTTCTACAGCCGGGAGTGTCACAAGGACCCTCCGTTCGTGGCTCCGCCCTTTTCTCTGTCCGTACAGTCGGATTACATGTTTTCAGTGGGCGTGTCCGAGTACAGCGCCAACTCCGCCTCCTTCGCCTACTACGTCTCTGGACACCTGCAGGCGCTCGTCGATGACAGCATGGTACGGAAATAACTATTCTAATATTGTTGATTTATTTACGAATTTATGAAAATGTGGAATATTTCTGTGTTTTTTCAGATTCCTTCCTACTGCCCGGTCCGTCTCAACACCACCTCCATGGGGAAATTTATTCCACAAGTATGATTATTATTCTAACATATTATTATCATGATTTTATTTTATTTTATGGGAAATGATGAAGAAATAAGGGTTAAAATAGCTTGGACAATTATACATAAAATATTAAATATGTTGTTGTGATAAAATTATGAAAAATAATGTAATTTCTTGTAAAAAAAAAAAAATAGTAGTTGACGGCAGTATGGTTTTGTATTAATCTGAATAAAATGGGTCTAAATCAAAATTCAGTTCAAAAATTGTAAAAAGGACTAAAGAAAAGGACTAAACCTGAATTAAATCCGTTATAGTTTTTAATCAACCCCCATTTTAAGTCCTCTTTTTTTTCTAAATCTAACCTAGAAATAAATTTAACCTTCACCAACCTGTGCCTTTTGTTTAAATATTTATTTTTTTTTGGATTCCAGCAGTGACCCGTGCACCAATTTTAAATCTAATTACACATTTCTAAATCAAAAACTAACACTGGACAAAATTTAACCTCCAAGAACCTTTTGTTTACTTTTTACCTCCAGAAGCTGCCATTTTGGATCTAAATTTTTGTTTTATTTTCCAGTTGGTGCAGTTGTTCCCAGACCTCCTGATGGTTCTGCAGGTTTACGCTCGTCAGACCCCGATTTTCTCCTTCGAGTCTGGATTTGTTAAGCTGGACCTGCCCAGTGCCGTCAAGGCCTTTGTGGTTCAGGCCAACTCCACCCTGACCCCCGTCTTCAAACTGCACGTGGTGAGGAGCAGGGCATCTGGTTTAGTTTAGTTTGCCATGCGAAGACTTCACATTTTAAACTAATGGTTGGCTGTGGGTTCAGATTGAAATACATAAAGGAATTGTATGTAAGATTTTATTCTTAAACGAGGTAAACGTTCAAATCAAACAGAAATTTTACTGATTACAATTTTAATGCTGATTTATTCTTAATTACAAAAACACTGGTCAAGTTTTTTATGTTATAATTTGGTGTTTTCGTTCAAGACGATTATCCAATCAGAAAGCAGAATGAGCGTCACATGACTCATTTGGGTTGCCAGGTTCAGGGAGGGAATTCTGGAGGTTCTGAGGTTTCTGTAGAGGATGTATGTGTCAGCTCCATTTCCTATTGGGAACATAACATTTTCTTCTATTTTTTTTTCTTTTCTGTTTGTTTTTAAATGAGTGACGTCTGTATTTTCCAGGACTCGGCGCTCAGGGGCAAAATGTGGGTGGACAGTGAGAAATTCAAGAGCAATTTGAAAATGGACAAGTGAGTGGAGCTATGTTCAAGCGTCTCAAACCGTGCATGTCTGTATCATGTGAATTATATGTGCAGGTGTTTGAAATAAATATTCTAACTAACTAAGTCTAACACTGGAGCGCAGAAGTGTTCCAATCCCCAACCTCATGAGGCAGCTATTGTTTTAACCTGATTCAAACGGCCTCCCTCCTCTCTAATGTGAAGAGCTGTAGTTTGATTACATGAATTATCAAGACGTGCCTATTTCATGTTTTTAAAAAGTAATTTAAAACCTGAACTAAACCTGTAAGAAAAAGACGAGCGATAAAATTTGATATTTAAGTCTATAAAATGTTTTTCAGTTTCACCCTGTCTCTGGTCAGCACTGAAATTGGACCCTTTAAGGTAAATTACAACAAGTGAACGCAAAAAGGTGCACTGTGTCACCTGCTTGTCTCCATGGAGATGTTATTGCTTTGCCTGGAATGTTCCGTGGTGTGGCATTAACATTTCCATCCATTTATTCACTACAGGCGTTTCTATTGCTCAAAAATACAAACATACAATCTCTCTGTGAATAGGGGCGACTTTCCACAGATCTGACCTGTAATGTAGCGTACTGTGGAACATTCTAGACAAAGCAATAACATCTACGTGAAGACAAGCAGGTGGCGGACCCTACGCAGTGCACATTTAAATTACGATGGGTTTTCTTTACAGACAGACGCGTTGGAAAGTATGGCCAAGTTTGGAGCAGGCAGAGCGGTGGATATGATCAACAGTGAGTTTAAGAATGAAGAGTATTCGATTTTAAATTACGATAAACAAATATACAGCTGAATTGACTAATGTGAGGCTAATATCTGCAATAATCTGCATTTGTGACTTCAGAATACCTGGCCCAGGGTTTTGATTTGCCCCAAACCAAATGTGCCCACCTGGTGAACTCTATGCTGAGCGTGGAGGAGGTGAGTTTGACACGTTTTTGTCCTTTATTAACCTGTATCTGTAACTTTTGTATTTGTTTATTTCAGGGCTTCATCGCCTTCTATTCAGACGCCAAGCTCCAGTCGACGTTTTAACTGCACTTTTATTTTTGTTTTTGTTTTCTGTGTCACTTTAGCTGTTTTTAGACTTTCACATAATGAGAGTTATTGTTACTATGGGTGTTGAATGCATTTTCTTATTTTTGTCTGTAAATTTCCAGAGCAAATAGGGTGACCAGATTTTCAAAATAAAAAAACTGGGACACAACCGTTTTGGGGCGGTTGTTAATAATAAAAAAAAAAAAGAAAATTGTTCTGCACTTGGCCTATTCATGACAACATGTGAGTCAGAATAGTCATTTTCTTTGTGTTTTCTGTAATTTTGCCTAAAAAAATGAGAATTTACGCCTCTCTTTACTGTTGGCAGGTGTTAAATTGGTCAAAAATAGGGACACCTGGGACATTTCTTGTATAAAACTGGAACAAATCAATAGTTTTGGATAAATTTCCAGGGACAGGGCCCAAAACTGGGACTGTCCCGGGTAAATAAGAGCGTCCCGGGTAAAATCTTAGGGGCCTCTTTAGAATCATGGAGCTATTCTGGTCAGAAAGGCTGTCGGTCTGCGAGTATCCATGGGTATCAAAAGTATGGAAAATTAAGACTGTTGCCATAGCGATTAAACATTTACAACAAAACATTTTATCTTTTGAGCAGAAACACATGAATAGCTGTTGGGGAAGTGTTAGTGTTGAAGTGCGTGCCATTATTTATCTTTATTTCTCCTCTATAGACCTCACAGTCCCAATAAAAGGTGCGTTAGTCATTTGAGGAAATACTAGGTTTAGAACAGCAGTAGCTTTAGTCCATCAGCAGGGGGCGCTGTACTCACTGTTGTCACACAGCAGTAAATCTACAGCGAAAGAGGAAATGCCTATAAGATCACTGCTGTTATGTGCATCTGATCAAATGGTTATTTCAAGTGTACACTGAGACTTTTTAAAATACATTATCAACCAAAAAAAAGGTTTAAAATGGTGACGGTCGACTTCTGAATATAGAAGATTTACTAACTTTATTATTGATGAAAATTGTTACATTAAGGTGACCCTGTTTCAGCAGATTCCTCCCAGTTTTATACAAGAAAAGTCCCAGGTGCCCCTATTTTTGACCAATTTAACACCTGCCAACAGTAAAGAGAGGCATAAATTCATTTCTTTAGGTAAAATACAGAAAAGCTACTAAAAAAAAATGACCAAAACACAAAGGAAAATGTGACTGTACTGACTCATGTTAGTCGTTAAGTCATGAATGGGCCGAGTGCATAACAATTTTCCTTAGTTACGCAGGGTTCGTTCGTTTCACAATATTATTACCAACCACCACAAACCGGGGGTGTCAAAGGTTTTGATTTTGAAAATTTGGTCACTTTTTATTGAAAATCAAACTCCTAAACAGGACCATGAACGCTCGTTTTGATCACAGGCTTCTGAAAATGTGCCATTTAAATCCATTTTGTATTTTTATTATTGTATTTTTTCTTGAGATCTTAAAACGTCTGTCTGCTTATGTGCGTGTTGTGTCACCATGGTAACTGCTGAAAAAAACTAGCCTAGAAATGACGACAAGCACAACCCAACGTCATGAAACAATGAACCTCTTTATTTGAAACATCTCACTCTTTGTCTTTGTTTTTTTTACATTCGTGGAATGTAACAGCACCAAAAATATAAATATGACAGTATTTACAGCCAACACTGACGCAGGTCTATAGAAAAGACGACGTGCGGTTTACAAACAGGGCAGGTCTGCGGAGAGGAGAGGAAGAGCAGTGAAGTATGAAATGATGCCAAGAAGAAAAGAAAAAAAAGAGCAGTATTTTGTGAGTTTTAATTCCAACAGGCTGCGTTCATGTTTTAGAGCTCGATAAAATGCCAGCCTCTGTTTCCTGCAGGTTGACCCATTACAGGTCCAAAGAAATAATAAAATATCTGCTGTACAATTCTCCGCTGTTACAGCAATGACGTAACTCAAATGACATAATTCTGAGTCAGCAAGTCACCACAAAATCAGGGACTCCCTAAAACCTCGGCATTTCATTCATATTCACCCGAGCTGCCGGACTTTGACAAGACAAAGCAAAATTAAACAAAAATACATCCAGCTTTTCTTTTTGTTTGTGCGAAATGTTTATTTTAGTCTTGGGAAAACCGAGCTGTCATTTTTAGACAAAAGAAAATGAGGAAATATAAATCACAGTGATCTATTAAAAGGTATTAAAGGGATTGGTTAAATTTATTTAACAGATCACAAAAATACTGTCAATGTGGCTGAACCGTAAGATTTGTTGTAACTGCATCTGCTCATTAAGAAACCGGCGGACGAAATGCCGAGAATTTAAGGAGTCCTCACAAAATGATTCATCACAAGAAGAAAGCATCGCCTTAAATCCAATGAATCCAGTGTGATGAACGCAGCGTGTTGGGAGTTTTCTGTTTGGAGGAGCGCACAGGAGCAATGTCTGTCAATGCAAAGCTGTAGCCCAGTGTTTCCATAGTAACACATAGACAAGGGTTAGAATAAATAAGTTACACAAGAATCAATCGTTAAAACGTTACCGTAATCAAAACAGATGTCGGTAAAGCCAATAGGAGGTAAACGTAGCACTTCCTAATCTTGATAAAACGAGACGGTAATGTCGGGGAGGGCATCTGGCATAAAACCCAACATTCTCTGACAAATTACTACCAATTAAGAAACGGGCATTGACGACCTCAGGGAGAAATCGATTGCAAAGGAGTACAGTAATTTTTAAAGTAGTAGTCATAATAGTAGTACTAGTACCAATACTAATAGTTGTAGTCATAGTAGTAGTCGTAACAATAGAATAGTACTAGTACTAATTGTCGTTGTCGTAGTAGTCGTAGTATTTGCATTTCCAGTTGATCCGTTTGCGCTCCCATCTACTTCTCCAAACCCAAACTACATTTACAAGTACCCTTTAGAGCAAAATACTTCTTAAATACACAAAATACTCTTCTTTGTACACAGACCATCTCGAAAAAGTTCAGTTTTTTTTTTTTTTTTTTACACTTAGTGACAAAAAATATTCATGGTATTGTAATTTTTTGAGATGGTCTGTACTTACATCCATGTGAGTTTTTCACATTAACAAACACTGAAAACAAAAACCAAGCTTTTTAAATAGTGAACAGCCATTGCCGCACATTCATATCAACTATAAATATGACAACAGTTTCGTTTTAGTTGAATTGCAATATAACACTATGGTAAATGCAAACAGATTTCTTCACAGCCTTCCACGCTTAAAAAGATGCATTGTGTAACTTTTCTGGTGTAGGGCCCATCAAACGCTCGTCTCCATGGAGATGTTATTGCTCACAGTCAGAACGCCTGTTTTTCTAAGTATTTTTGAGCTCTAAAACCACCTGTAACTGAATAAATGTAAAGTAGAGCTGTTTAATGTCACACTGTGGAACATTCAGAGCGATGACCCATTCGTAGAAACAAGCAGGTGACTGAGCCTTCACCAGAAAAGTTACACAATGCAGCTTTAATCTCAAAATAAGTTAATATAACATTCAAGTATGAAGCACAAACCAATAACACAAACAGACAAGGTAACATGAGGAGATTGGGAAGTGACTACAGGCAGACTGACCAGCGTCTACCAGGCCTGAAGTACTTGTCATTTTAGTAATATTATTATATTTTTAGAAATATGGTCCCCTGCCGTATAGCTGCTAATTGTACAGTTATTTACTGAAGGTCAGAATTAAATGGTATTCTATGGAGATTTTAAAAAAATATAATAAAAATAAAAAAAATGAAGCAGTCAGTTGTAAAGCTATTCCCAGGTTGCAAACTGTTTTTCTATTTTTTTTTGTGTGTAAATGGTGGTGTAGTAACCACTTTATTTAATTTTATTTTTTAAACTAATTTTGCACATAATATCAATCAATATAATATAATATTAATTATACACAAAATTAATAGGAATTGTAATGAATTATGGTGGAGAATTAGTTCACAGATGCCCATATTTTTAGTGGCTTTTACAAAATACTGGACAATACAGGGCTTATTTGAGCTTGGCTAAAA
This sequence comes from Taenioides sp. WSHXM2023, assembly GCA_029959045.1. Lineage (NCBI taxonomy): Eukaryota > Metazoa > Chordata > Actinopteri > Gobiiformes > Gobiidae > Taenioides > Taenioides sp. WSHXM2023. Next base: position 33,185,943 of record CM057086.1, on the reverse strand, counting down.
AAAGTTGTCAATATATAGAACTTTAGAAGATACTGTTCTATTACCACCAAATTAAAAAGAAAACAAGTTCAAGTAATTCTGTAAACTGGTTTCGAGTTAGAAATTGTATAAATATTTGAGAAGACAGTATTAAGTATTTTCGGCTCTAATTTGTAAGGATGGTGCAAGATCTCGTGCCACAAGGTCTGAGACAAAACTGCCAAAAGACTCTACACACGTGAGAAAAATGTTCCAAAAAGTTGTACCAGTTTCCAGTTTCGGCCTCAAAATTGTGAGGCCAAAACTGGAAACTGGATCGTGGAATTTCTACATTAGGAATAATGATAAAACCTCGTCTTGTCTCGTTCTCGTGGACCCAATCTCGTGTCTCGTCCCACCCTTATTCATTTGGCATAGTACATAGTATATAATATGGATAGTATATAGACTATTTTGAATAAGAATTAGTGTTAAATGTGTATCTAAAAATATCAACTTAATACCAGTAACAATTCAAATTTATGCATTAATGGTCCTATATTACGCAAAATTGACTCTTGTGAACTTTTAGTCATGTTCTAATGTTGTTACCTCCTCAAAAACATTCCTGGAGTTGTGTTTTGTTTTATTCAGACATGTTTGAGTAATAATTATTAGAATTCCGCCTAAATCTGCAGGGTTTGTGTGTTAAACGTGTGTGAATGAAACAAAACACAACTCCAGGTGTGTTTGTGACGAGGAAACAACATAAACACTCATAAAACTGCATAATATGGGCCCTTTAAAATGTATATTTTGTATATTTATGTTTCATTCATAATTTAACACCGTAAAATGCAATAGTTCAGCTGCTTGTGTCCAGTTTAGGATAACACCAGTTTTCAAGGTCTAGAAGGAGTCAGCCATTTTGTTGCTCTAAAAACGATAAACAAGGGACAAAACGGATACGAAAAACAAGATGGAAGAAATGCGTTGAAGAAGAAGAAGTACGTGTAGGCACTGAGTGAATTCAAAAAGAGTTTGGCAATCACAACTTGGCGAACCTCCAAGATCTACCTGTCATCGGCTCAACAGTACAAAACGGCGGACGCGCTGGGGTCGTGTTGTGGGCTGAGACTGTAGAAGAAGAGGAGGAGTGGGTTTGTGCATGTAGAGTCCATCGGTTCATGAAAGGAGGAGAGGAGGAGGAGAGGAGGAGAGGAGGAGGAGGAGGGAGAGAGAGGGGGAGGGTCATTTGTTTGTCATCGCGGCGGCCATCGGCGCTCGGATCGTCCCCCTCGCTGTCGCCGCCAGTTCTTCGATTTCGCTGTTGAGTCTCCGGATCACCCACTCCATCGCCTCCCGCCCCTGAGAAGAACGACGGATGACGGGTGAATGAGAGAAAGAAGAGAAAGATACAAGGGCTTCAAAACAATATCTGACCATAGACGGTATAAAGAAGTGGACGAAGTGAGAGTGACGTTCAGCTCCAGTCAAATGAAGCTCACCGAGGCCAGCAGTTATAGGAGGGAATTTGGAGTCAAGTTTCATATTAGGAAGAGGAATTTATTTAAAGGACAAAATAGCGAAATAAAAAAAACACCAGGATCATGTAAAGAGGGTCAATACGAACATTTTAAGACCAAAAAAGGAACTTGAAATTGCTTTATTTGACCGTTTCCTCTGCTCGAACACCACCTCACTTCATGCGCCCTTCACTTCATCCATATCGAGATTAAATCAGCCTTTACCGTGTCCTTATGGAGAAATTCTTGTTACAAAAGCATTGGGCACAAAAACGTGGAGGCAGTTACCATGAAAACGGTTTAAATCCCATATTTGGTACAACTATCCAGTCCAGTTTGAGGCCCAAACAAAATGCACCCAGTCCTGATGCTTAAAACACACTGCAGCAAATGTCTGAAAAACTTATTGCAAAATGAGTTCACGTATCACCTGCACTTCATCAGATAAGGCAAACATGGACGCCTTAAATACTGGTTCTACTCCCGGCGCTCAGCCAATCAGAGCTCTCTCCATTCTCCCAATGCACCATGAAGGAATTGCAATATAACATTATAATGATTTTTTTAACTGGATTAAATATAAAATGATTTTAAAATTTTTATACTTCAGCCACCACGGTGCATTTACTGTGCGAATCTTTAACAGCCTCACCAATGTGACCAGTGCCCCTAAACATGTGTGGAATATAAACTCACATGAAACAGGGAAATGAAACACAGAACCCTCTGGATAACTCCATCAGTGTTTAACAGTCCAGTCCATCAGAGCCTGATCCGGGGGACCTGGTTCTGTGACGAGCTCCACATCAGAGCAGCAGCTCTTCTGGATTTACGCACAAGCTCAAAGGAAAGCAGAGATTTGGAGGACGGATGCAAACTGCTGGGGAGTATTTTACGCACAAGAAGGACTGCGCTCTGAGTGAGTTCTACTTGAACCTTTAATGCCCCTTACCCATCATGCCCGTGTTTCTTTCTTATGAGCGCTTTTTATTCATTAGATGTAACCTGTTTCACAGCGAGGCCTGGAGTAGCGCCTGCTCGTGCTCATTGCTCTTGCTCGTGCTCTAGGCTGCTCTTTCATACGGCACAGCTTTTGTTTAGAACGCTGCGTCCCGGGTTATGACACAGATGTATGGAGACAGACTCTTGCTCCAGAGTAAAAACAGACAAACAATATAAACAGAAACACAGACATAAAGTGATATGGCACAGCCCACTGTGCACCGTGCAGAGGATCGAGACCCACATGTCAATTTTTTTTTTTTTTTCTCCCCAAAAAATGTCGTCATGTTCCCCCTACGACGCCGGGTGGTACCACAGTTTGGGAACCACTGCTCTAAGCCTTTATGCATCTGCTAAAATGTCACAATATTGAGACTTGTCACTGTTTTAACACAGTTATAGCTACAATACCACCTCAGGTGATCATAAAACACAGCAGAAGCTTAACTCTGGCTCCAGCCCTGATTAAATGAGTCTGTACCTTTCCGGCGTTGGTGGAGATGGTGTTGGCCATGAGACCCTCGAGGTAGCTGCTCAGACTGACCCCCTTCACACTGATCAGAGCCTCCTGCGTCAGCACAGTCCTGAGAAAAACAGGTCAAAGGGCAAAGGTCACACAAACAATCAGCCAGAGCCATGTGGTAACCGATGTCTAGGGATGGGCAAAACGAAGCCTCATGAACCAGCAAAGCACTCGAAACAAATGATTCGAGGCTTCGAATCACTGTTCGAATCACGACTCTACAGTGGCCTCTGGTGGTGATGTCCCAGTATTTCTCCACAGTGGCTCAACAAAACACATCCTGATCTGACATGGTTTCTAATAAAGCTTGTTCTAATAAGTTTGTGTAAGTGTATGCAGGCGTATGTTATGAATTAATTTGTGTAAATAAAATTAAATAAAGCCATGGAAGCTATGCATTAATCAGATTTCAAGGTTTTTATTCAAAAATATAATTTTTTCGGCAGTGGAGGGGTGCAAGCGGTTTCTTTTTTTGTTTAATACCTCCCCTGTTTTTGAAAAGACTCGTTCACATGGAACACTGGTTGCAGGTATGCCCAGAAACTTTTTTGACAGTTTGTATAAATGAGGAAAAAAACTGCCCTCTCTTTCCAATAGAGAAGTGGGTCCGCGGTGCGGGGAATAAACGGGTCTTGCAAATAATTTCCCACTTCAACTGTGGCGTCTGCAGTTATGCTGTGCTACTGTAGCAGTAGTGTAACTTTACAGTCTGTCTAATCTGTGGTCTAAACTAGCTGCATAAACTCACTATCTCACTATTAATCAAAGTATCAGTATCTCTGTCAAAATCTCACGATCTCTCGCCTCTCACAAACCCACATTGGGCAGCGCGCTAAAATATCTTTTAAACTTTGTGGGAGTAGGTTGAGACAGGTGAGCAGGTTGAGACAGGTGCGTAGGTTGAGACAGGTGAGTAGGTTGAGACAGGTGCGTAGGTTGAGACAGGTGCGCTGCTTTGTGGTTCGTTGAAATCCCTGTCAATCAAACTTTGGATTCGAGACGTGAGCCTCTAGTGAAACGCGTTCAAAACGGCAGTGTTTCATGAACCACTTGAGTGACGTCACGCGTTTCGTGAGACGTCTAAGTCACGTGACCAGTGTTTTGACTCGCGTTTTGGAACACTGCTTCGAAGCGCATGCGCTTCGAGGCTTCGAAGCAGCGTCGAAAAACGTGTTTCAAAACTGCCATCACTACCGATGTCCATAACAGGGTTGTTTTCAGTCAAAAAACAAACAAAAGAACAAAACAAAAAAAAACTAAATGTCTTTTTTCTCCAGACTTTTCTTTAGGTGAGCAGTCACTGTTCTTCATTACAGAACAAAAAGTGTATATAAAACTATAACAAAACTGTAATAGTTGTCAATAAAAACAGGAGACCCAGACACCGTTCAACACTAAAACTTTTATAGAAACTAGATAAGAATACTGCATGTGTTTTTTACCAATATAGAATCATATTTTCCTTAGTATAATAATAAAAGTCTGAAATTTTAGTTTAGTGACAACTCTGAACTGTAGTGAGTATTAATGATATTTTGGCAACAGAGCCATTTTCACTTACTTTTGAGGGTCTTGTGGGTGTGGTTTGTAGGTCAACTTCTCATCAACAGATACTAGATTTGTGAAGGAGATCTGGAGAACAAATAATTATATTAATTAATGTAGATTTTAGGATTTTAGGTTAGACAGTTCTACAAAACCATTTTCTACTTACATTTGTGGATTGCAGTTCAAAGGTCTTCTCTTTAGGGTCCACTATCGAGTGCTCTTGGACATATGTGCAGGTTCGTGTTACACCAATTATCTGGAGGAAAAAATAATAATACAAACTGTTCAAGCTTCAATTATCCAGTATATTTTCCTGCATAAACACAAGTTAAAGGCAGAATGACTTGGAAAATGTATCCCACTGAAAAAAAAAAGGTAGCAAGATTAGAATGGACAGTCAGCAAATCACAAAGGCTACAATTATTCAAGTCCTTTGCAAATACCAAAACATCCCGTCTTTTCCTGCATAAAAGCTGCCAACTCTGTACTTTAGGTCTGTACATGCTCTCAAATGTGTTCAGATTTCTGCCTTTCTGTTTAAAATGTGAACTTTGAACAGAAATCTAGTATTCAAACATAAAAATCAAATCTAGTCACAATCGAAATTATAATTTGATTAACAATTTGATACTTTTCCCAAATAATTCCTAATGCAAAGCCATTTTAAAAGGTGCATTGTGTAACTTTTCTGGTGGAGGACCCATCACTTCTCTCCATGCAGATGTTATTGCTTTGTCTGGAATGTTTCACAGTATGGCATTAAACCTTTCTACCTTCATGGAGACCAAACCAGACCAAGTTCCAGGTCAGATCTGTGGAGAGGCGACCCCACTCACAGTCAGAATGTTTTTCTAGGTATTTTTGAGCTCTAAAACCACCTGTAATTGAATAAATGTAAAGTAGAAGGTGAAGGAGCCCAGACAAAAAGTTACATAGTGCACCTTTAAATTAGGATTGTATAGGAATGTTATGGATTTTTATCTTCTGGAGGGAAAATGTGTTTATTTTTTTTTACGTTTTATTTTATGGTACAAGATGTGATAAGGTTAGGCGATTGTCTTGAAGTTATTGCTGCCAACATTGTAATTAACACATTCGCTTACCTAAATCAGAACACAACAGTGCATACAGTACAGTTACATTTACTCGAGTACCTGACCTTTTTCCAGTTTAATTTTGTTTAATGGATCCTAACTGAGCGATTGAGGAATTACAAAGACTTACTTGAGTAGTAGTTCCCTCAAATACTTGTTTATTCTTATTTCAGTAATTGATTGGACTACTACTTTGTACTTCTACTTAATATAGTAATATTTTTAATTAGTGTTACTCTACCCACGCACCTACCTCCAGTATCAACAGCTGCCATGTCAAGTATTTATATTATCTTAATTTACAGGGAAAATCAAATGCTTTATTCACCTAGTTTGCACTTTTATATTACAGGACTGTGAGATCCAATGGAGACAAGACACTGTGTTCTCTGCAGAGGACAGTACAGATACCAGTGTCAGTATCAGAGCAAGTCAAATCTTATCTGCTTTATTGCTTTAGTTAGCTTATTTATTTACAATTGTGTTTATAAGGTCTTACATTACACAAAATTGACTTTCGTGAGCTTTAAGCTGTGTTGGAATGTAGTTACCTCATTAAAAACATTCCTGGAGTTGTTGAGAAAAAGAAAAATATCAGGCGCTAAGTTACAAAATATTGAAAAGCCTTTATTATGATCGGGCAGGAAGCATTAAAAATATCTGGAGTTGTGTTTTGTTTCATTCACACATGTTTGAGTAACCCTCCAAAGCTCAAAATGCTGAATGTGATGAATGTAGTTTAAGTTAACAGCTACTTTTAGCAGTTCCAGGGTGAACAAATGATTCTAGTGAAGGTGTATGGAGTTTAAAAACACAGTAGAGCACTTCCTGTATTACCACATGACGTCACAAGGTGGAATAGACTGTTTTTCTGTTTGAGAGAAGAACTTAAAGCCTAAATATGCAGGATTTGCGTGTTAAACGAACGAAACAAAACACAACTCCAGGTCTGTTTGTGATGAGGAAACGACATTACAAACGTAGATCAGAAAACAGAGTAATATGGGGCTCTTTAACTGTATTATTTTTTCCTTTCGCCCTCTTTTGGTTGGACTTACAGACTTGGCGATGGCGGGCAGTCCCCACTCGGTGCTGAGGAGCCTGGTGCTGTGGAGTCGTCCGGCCGTGTCCACGCTCCGGTCCAGTACGTCCACTCCAAACACACTGGGGTTCATGGGGTTGGGGTATTTCTGCATTGCTGCTTTGGTCACCGTCTCCCAGGGGTGACTGTTGAGAGACACAGGTTCAACGTTTAGGGCTCTACTATTACTACAAGTGTTGTCACGATACTAAAATTTCAAACTCAATTTCCATACCAAGGAATAGACTCGATACCCAACACCAATTCTGATACCACAATAAGCTTAACATACACATTTATACAATTATGCCTCATTTGACACCAGCCTCTTCATATTTTTGCTGCTTATTTAGAATTTATTATCATCATTCATATTTTTTCTCTCTGTTATTGTAATATAATGTGATCTGTGAGCTACTGTGTCCAAATCATTTCCCTTGTGGGTCAATAAAGGTTGTCTAAGTTAGAAACAGAATATGATTTTCAATATTTACTTTCTTTAATATTACCATGCGGTCTTATATAGTTATAATCCTTCAATCACCCTGATAGGTTCCACAGTGGTCTACATATGTGCTCTTTTACTTGTTCTCAGCTCAAGATCGTTCCAAAACTATTCAGGAAAGGTTCATTTCTGTCATGTGAATGTGAAAATCAAGTAAACTGCAACTGCACAGTAACTATTGGGTTGATTTTCTTGTTTTAAATGTCAGGTACAAACTAAATATTTAGCAGTTGTAGACTTTTGAATTTATTATTAAGCTGTAGCTGCTCTTTCACATTTTACATGCATTTTGAGCTGAAGAAAATGTCATTATTCACCGCTGACAGTCATATGATGTTGCCACTCACTCTAAAAATTCAGGACGTACTAGTAGTGATCATTTGCACAACCTCAATAGTGTGGTTATTCATGGGTTTCAGCTTCCTGTTCTATGCAACACTGAGGACTTAATGCCATTCAAAAGACATATTTTTTGTTGTATTGTTACAGCAGCAATCCTAATTACTCATCCTTCTGAAACCTATGAATAAACAAATGTCTTAGCCAAGAAAAATAATCATATTTTGTGCCATCCTAGTGAATATTACCCATTACTTCCAAAAAAAAAAAAAAAAAAAATGTTTCACAGTATGGCATTAAAGTTAAAGAAGCGAGTCCCCTCACAATAAGAATACATGTTTCTCAAAGTGTATTTTTTGCAATAAAATCACTTGTAATTGAATTAAAACTGGATCGATCACTTTAGTGGCTTACTCTGGAACACTCCAGGCAAAAAGCAATAACATCTCCAAGAGACAACCTGAAAAGTTAAGGCGAGGAAATCCTTTTGATGGGAATTGAAGGATTTATTTGGGATGGGAAAAGAGAGGTTCATTCTCACATTTTCCAGAATATTGAAGGAAAATGGAAAAAAAAAAACGGCCTCTGCTGGTCCCTTACATAACACATTTGCTAAGAAAAATAAACCTTGTCCTTGTGTAGAGACATAACCTTCTTAAAATAACAAAGTCAGAAAAATATCTGGACTAAAACACTGATGCGTCAAGGATTCGCGTTGGCCGAACGAGGCGACGCTCTCCCGGGATGACAGCCGGAGAACGCCCCCTCCCACCGCAGCATCATCCCGGAGCTTCCAGAAACTTCCCAAACACAAAAGAAACGTCGAAACCATCTCAAATCCAGAACACAACTAAAATTTTACGATAATCTGAATTAAAAAAACACGGTAACACACGCAGCGCTGCAGTTTAATCGCATACAACCCGCTGCCAATCAGTAATCTGTTATGTAACCAGTGTCATAGCCAGTCAAAAACAACACAACACTTAAAATATACGATTATACAAGATCACAACAAATGGGGAAGCTGTTTTAAATTATAATTTAATCTTAATAATACATGTCCTTAGGTCTTGTCCCCTGTGACCGCAGTTAACCCTGAGCTGCAGCTAACTAGTAAGATTAATTATCTTAAAGTGTGCTAAAACAATGATCAATCGTCACTAACACGAGTATAAATGTGTAAAAAAAATAATCACAGATATCTAAACGTAAGTGTTGTTCTAGTAGGATTAAAAATGTGGAAGATGTAGTAACTTTTACGACCGACGAGCGCCAAGTTAAGTATGAATGCGGCTAATGCTAACATGCTAACAGACAGTTATATAGAACAGTAGATCTCGCATCGACTCCCGCCGTCTATTGGAACGAATGCGTCACCGAAGCCGCCATCTTGGTACAGGTGTAACGCTGCTTTTAAATCAATTAACAGTAAAATATATAAATATAATTAACGTAGCCTCCCTTAAATCAGCAAGTTTTATTTTTTTGGTTCGTTACAAATGTCAGACGTGTATTTACAACCGAGCCACAAATAAAATGATAGAGGTTTTTGTTAACATAGCCTACGTTTTATGTTCAAAATGTAAAGGACATACTATAATAATGCCATTTTTCATATTCTTCCATTCAAAATAAACGCAAACTACTCCTACTGCAATAACAATAACGCAATATGGAAACCACAAAACAGGCCAGCGATGTTAATTTAAAGACCCTGGCAAATTAATCAAATTGAAATGACTATACAGTATATTCATACAATTGTGAGCCTGCTTGTATAAGTTTGGAAAAATAACTATATATTAAATACTAACTATACAATATACCGTATGCGGTGCAAAAGTGCGGCATCTTCGCTCGCTGATACTGTGCAAAAGTGCGGTCAGTGACTATTTTAAACCATGGAACTCCCGTACCAAGATGGCGGCGGTATTAACGCATACCCAAAGGCTCATCGCGAGATTTACCGTTCTATAACTATGACAGCCAGACAGCAGTGTTGGCAGTGTTGCGAGACTTTCCTTTGTTTTGAGGCGAGTTTGATATAAGATTATTAAAAGAATATTCACACATAAAACTGATCGCTTACTTGAATACGTGCTCTGACGCCCAGATCTTCATTTTGACGGGTTTTGGAGTCAGGGCAGGGAGCCGGTGCCGAACGACAGCGCGACCGAAGTAAGAAGGAGGGACGGAGGGAGGGCAGCTTTAACCACGCCCGCTAGTGGCCGAAACGCGCACTGCAGCTTATTACTGCCTTACGTAATAATAATAAATACACTTCTAGAAGCTTGTGTTTGTGTAAATTATAGGAAAGTGTATTACCATTTTTATATTGTTTTACTCTTTGTTATTGTAATATAATGTGATGTGTGAGCTACATTATTTATGTTTTGATTTGTTTGTATTGGGATTTTAATGTATTTCTTATTCTGTAAAGCACTTTGAATTACTTTGTGTGCGAATTGTGCTCTACAAATAAACTTGCCTTGCCTTGCCTTGCCTGCTGTGTCCAAGTAATTTCCCTTGTGGATCAATAAAGTTTGTCTAAGTCTAAGGATAAGGATAAGCCTAAGGAAAAATAACCCTACCCTATTTTAAACAAATAGGACTCTTGTGAGCATTAAGCCATGTTATAATGCTGTTACCTCATCACCACATACCTGGAGTTGTTTTTTTGTTTGTTTGTTTGTTTTTTGCTTGCTTGTTTGTTTGTTTGTTTGTTTGTTTCATTCACACATGTTTGAGTAATCTGGTTTATTGGTCTGTCTACATCTCCAAAGCTCAAAATGCTCTGTTACACCTTGTGATGTCATGTAGTGGTAGTTTTCAAGTTGAGCTGCAGCTGCTTTTTATCTTTTGTTCAAGAAAGATTGGATATTCCAGGGCTGAGATCATCTAAATGATTCTAGTGAAGGTGTGTGGAGTTTAAAACACAGTGGAGCAATTCCTCTATTATCACATTACATCACAAGGTGGAACAGAGTGTTTTCAGTTTGAGAGAAGAGCTCAGCCTAAATACGCAGAGTTTGTGTGTTAAACATGTGTGAATGAAACAGTCTCTTCTGTTAAAGGGAAACACTGCTCATATATATTTGACCTTGAAAACACCAGGACCCCACAAACCCACTCTTACATCATGTGACAAAGGAAGTAATAATAGAAAATATTAATACAAAAATTTACAAAAAAAAAATATATATATATATGTATTAATTGTTAATCCATGACATAACCAGATTAGTTTTATTATTACAAAGATTTTTTATAAAGTTATTTTTTGGATGTAAAAAGCTTAAGTACTTAGGGGCGGGTCATGTAGGGTTTTAAGATCAATCAAAACTCTCCAGCGTTTTTATTGGTCAATGCTCTTACGCTCATTTGACGTCATCACGCACGCATTCGACCGTCCTTGAGCCGCACACAAGCAAAATGGTCGCGTACTGGAGACAAGCTGGTCTAAGGTGAGATTTTACGAGTTTAAACTGAAATTAACCTACCGTTTTTGGTCTGGATATTGTTAAAATTATAGCTGGACAATCTCTTAACAATATGGAGTTTCATTATGGCCAAAATATGCTCAGATCTTGATGCTATGCTATGTAGACTAGCTTGTGTCACACCACTTCGGCAGGAGGATCACATTGGAATGAATTGAAATCGTTTAGCTCCGCATGCTAATGAATGCTAACGCTAAATAAACCTAAAAAGTGCTGTCTGTTCGTTAACCTTGTTCATAAATGTTGTGTCCTTTTGCAGCTACATCCGCTTCTCGCACATTTGCGCTAATGCGGTGCGGGCTGCGCTCAAGCCGCAGTTTAAAGCGGAGGCAGTGAAGGCCGCAGAGGCAAACGTCAAAGTCAACAAGCCCAAAAACAGCAACAACATGTGAGAAGAACCTCTCCTACACCTCTGTATGTCCCACTGAACCTGTACCTGTGCAGCTCTACCAGTGTGAACCATGTGACCTTTAGCTTTCCCCTTGTCCCGCTCATTTTAGTAAAGACACTGTGGTAAAGAGTTCATGTGGGAGAGAAACTACAAACTGAAGCAAAATTTACTCTCAGGTCTTGCTTTCTATGGTTAAATCAACTTTAAAGCCACAGTATGGTTAAAGTCGGAATATTGACTAAAGTAAAGACTTGTGTTGTTCTCATTTTGGCTGGAAAACACTTCTCCTTGCTGCGAGTGGGTTTGCATCTCCACAAACCTGACTCTTATTTGACTTTGAGCAGGGCTTCTTCTGCATGTTTCCATATCTCCACGGAGAATGGTTTAACTTCTCATTATGCAGGTGCTTCCTCTAGAAAGATATATGCTGTACCTTTTTATCATTTAAATGGTAGTTTTTGATCCCCAACACCCACACGTTTAGAGTCTTTACTGAGAGGAAGACACGATGCCATAACATTGTTTACCTTCTTGTTTCCCTCTGACAATAAATAGGCATCTGATTCTATTTTGCCATGCTGAAATAGCGTACACAATGGATCTTTAAACTTTTCACACAAGTATCAATTAAGAAAATATTTGACCAGGTCTAAACTCTTGACTATTTCAGGTCTAAACTAGGATTACACCCATGATTTCAGACTTTTCTAAACTGGGACTAGCCTATAGGACAAAAACGTAAATAAAACTGACTCAAAATTAAACCAAATGCTAAATCTACAAATGACCTCTCAGTCTGGTTTACTGTTTCTAGTGCGTCACATTCTAATATGTGTTTCTTGCTTTGACAGGGTTTGAACCTGCGTTGTACATAGTTTTGCTTCTTTGTTCCTGACCTTGTCCAGCCGTGCACCAGAGAAAATGGACAACACCAAGAGAAATCCAACACTGAAGGGGGACCTGGATGAAATCATTTTTCCTCATTTGTAATTAAAGTTATCCATGTTTAAAAACCAGTGTCTCATGTGTAATTTCTGATTTTGGATCAGATAGAAACGCATGACAACATTTTTCTGCAAAGTTTTAATTTCATATAAACAGCCAGGGCCTATACATCATTGGAAGATCAGACTTTACCCTCAGTGGTTAACCCATTTAAATCCTTGTATTTTTCTGGTATTTATCCATTTACACAAGTAGAAAATATTTGACATAATGAAGGCATGCCTGAATGTGTCTCCTAACTACTCAATTATTACAGGCACTTAATCTAGTAACGTGAAGTTTTATGTATGAATTTGCAATAATGAGGTTTAAAGGAATATTCAGTTGTTCTTACATTGAAAACATTAATACAGATGTTGGTGTTTTATAACTATATTCAGTGGTTCAAATTCAATACTGCAAGATAAAAAATAAAAAAAAATCACCTTTGTGCAGATAGAGAGGGCATTAAAATGTTTGTTTTTTGTGGATTTACATAAATATTAACCACAATACTTGGAGTTAAAGGTCAAATTATACCTGAATTAAAAACTATGAGCAGTTTAAAATACTCCGTGAACTCAACCAATAAGCAGCTGAGACCTTTTAGTCAGACTTGAGTAACAAATGAGCACATCTTTACACATGTAGTCATAGTAGTATTACAATTACAACCACATAAATACATATTACACAGTTGGAGCCTGTTGAGTCTTTGAGAGTAGCACGTTTCTAGCTGTCTTTCTTCTCCCTGGTCATTTTGATCATGGTTTCGGGGGATCTGTAGAGGAAGATGAGCTTCTCGAACAGGGTCTCCTCCAGCTCCATCTCTCCGGTCTCTCTCACCACAAAGATGTCCGTGCAGAGCTTCAGCACGCGGTCCACACACGGCAGCTCCTCAAACATGATGGACCTCGAGATGCCGTTAAAGAACTCGCGCACAAACTTCCCAATGACGAGGACCACGGACATGTACAACCCCACGATCCTGCAGAGTGAGACGGGATATGGATTTAGTGCTTAATATTATAAAATACGATATAAATAGGAATAAAAAAATATTCAAGGTCCTATATTAAGCAAAATTGACTCTTGTGAGCTTTAACCCTTGTTATAATGTTGTTACCTCATCAAAAACATGCCTGGAGTTGTGTTTAGCCTGTTTACATCTCCAAAGCTCAAAATGCTCAGTTCCAACTTGTGATGTCATCAAGTGGTAGTTTTCAAGTTCATAGCTACCTTTTACCTTTTGTTCAGTAGAGATGGGCAATTCCAGGACTAAAATTATTCAAATAATTCTAGTAAATAAATTGAGTAAAAAAATGTAAATTGAGTTTTAAAACACAGCGGAGCACTTCCTGTATTACCACATGACATCACAAGGTGGAACAGAGGGTTTTCTGTTTGAGAGAAGAACTCAAATATGAAACTTAAATATGCAGGGTTTGTTTGTTAAATGTGTGTGAATGAAAAAAAAAAAAAAAACACAACTCCAGGTCTGTTTTTGAGGAGGAATGCCATACTGTGGAACATTCCCGGCAAAGCAATAATGTATCCATAGTGACAAGAAGGTGGTGGACCTCCGACTGGAAAAATTACGTAGTGCACCTTAAAAAAAAAAAAAAAAATTATAATGGTATTTCAAAAATGAAAGTGACCAGTTTATAATAAAAGAATACAATTAAATAGTAATAGTAGGAGTAATACAATTAAATACAATTAATACAATACAATTAAATACACTTAAATAGTAATAATAATTTAGTAATAGAATAATACAATTCAAATAACAATTAAAAAAATCACATAAATACCCATGTCCTGCCAGGAAGCCCAGACTGGACGGACTGACTTTGTCGCTGAAGATGGTGATGTGGATGTTGTGGCAGCTGCGTTTGGGTCCCGTGGTGCACTCCTCCACCGCCCACCACTGGTCCGTGTCTCCGTCCTGATCAGAGCCGCTGTCCTGCTGCAGCTTCAGGGACAGAGGTCTGAAGAAGGAGAGAGCGTGGAGGTCCGGGCGCTCTGAAAGATCTGAAACAGCTCGGGATATTAGACTCAGACACTGGTGGAAGGAAACGAAGTACAAAAGTAAAAGTAAAGTTTATTTTTAGCACATTTACAGTAATTTGAGTTAACGTCCCAACTTTGAGCAAGTCGAATACACAAAAACAACTAGAAATCAGTTGAGCCACTTAAAATCAGCTGAATTCTTTATCAAAATCACTACATTTGATGCTTTAATTGTTCTGCAAAATACTTTTACTTTTTAAAACAGATACTTCAGTAGTTTTACTTAAGTAGATTTTCTTTCATGTGATACTTTTACTTTTACTTGAGTAATCTTTTGCCCCAGTATCTGTACTTTTACTTAAGTACTTCATCCACCACTGGACTCACGTGAGAAATGTGGAGGAAATTACAAGCCCAAGGACTCAACAGCACCCTCTAGTGTCTAGTCAAAGAGTGAATGCTTAAATTATCACTCACAAGTTAATTTTGCTTAATATAAGGTCTTTAAAAACTGTGCCACTGTCTTTTAGAAAGGGTATATAGAATTTGTAGTGTGTAAATTAAATAAACCCAACTTATCTCTGTGTCCTGAGATACTAGGCAAAAAAAAACGTTCATAAACATTGGCCAAGATGATGAGGTTTTAATTTTGTGTTTTAGTTCACAAGTTGATGGTCCAGTCAGAAAGCAGCCTCAGAAATGGGTTGCCAGTTCCTAAGACTAAAAGCAATGAGAAAAACGTGTGTCCAGGTTAAGGTAGTGGGGTGGAAACTCAGGTTCAGGTGTGGCTGTGGTCGCTATTTCAAAACAAAAGTCAGGTCAGCGTGTGTACAGCTGTAATTCACTGTGTCTGTGCAATAAGTAAATATTAGTCTGCTTAGACACAGTAAGAAAAGTGCCATTGTTTCATTAATTTGTGTGCGTAAACGAACACAGTAAAGAATTTCAACTGACCAACTTTCATCCTGGTGGCCATTTTAGACTCGGGTCCCTTTGGTCCGCGGATGAACTTTGGGAGCAGATGGTCGATTATCCTGGAAAATCATATGTACATGCTGTATATAATCACAGTACATTGAATCCAGTACATTATATTTTATCATATTTGGGTTAATACACAGTTGGTTTCTTACACAGGCTTACTACTGTTTCCTTTGAGCATTTGGACGATGCCTTCTCTCAAAACCATGTCTTCATATTTCACCGTGTGTTCTCCCGCCGTCTCAGGGTTCATGGAGATTGAGGCATTCCTGCAATACAAATGTCAAAACTATATCATTTTATACTTGTATAATTGATAAGAGATTCATTGCATTGTTTTTGCACCCTGTCTGACGTATGTGGCTATAAAAATGTTACATATATATATACATCTAATTATAATGCATTTAATCCTCTGTAAACCTGGTCTTTTAAAGTTGTGAAAAGTGCTCATAAACTCATTGTGGTGAATAATAAGGACGCTCTGAATGCATAAAGTAAGTGAAGAATAATTTTGGACCACTGCAAACTGTTTAAAAACTCAATTTTTCACTTTTATAAGACAATAAAACTTCTAATATCTTCAAATCATCTACTTTCCTGTATTTAAATCAATGCAAAACATATTAAACGTTTGTTCCGTTTGTCATTTTGTCACATAGCGGTGCGTGTGAGCGTACCTGAGCAGCGTCCACCTGAGCGTGATGTAAATGTGGGAGGAGTTACTGAGCTCCTGGATCATGGCGGCGCGTGAGGCGGGGCTGATGCTCCACAGCAGACTGGCGTCGCTCTTGATCTTCGCCACCATCACGTCCGCCGCCTCGTAGTTCATGATAAACTGCATCGCCGACTAAAACAGGGAGGAGTTTGAAGTTTAGTGCTGGAAATGATCAGTTTGTAGTGAAGAGTAAAAAGGTGAGTTAATGTGAGTTACGGGGTGTGTGGCGTAGACTTTGGTGAGGCGGTTAAAGGCGGACTCAGAATAAGGGACGAGGTTCTGCTCCTGAGCCGTCATGGTGAACAGAGGCTGTGAACACAAAGAAAACACTCAAGTGGGAAGTAGGTCACATTTAGTGCATTCATTATTCGCACATGAACATACTTATAACATATACTTAACTTGAGTCATATTATTTCAATGAACTACGCACATTAAAGGGTTAGGATAATATGACCATGTAGAAATACTGCAAATACTATAATATAAACCACAACCTGAGTAATATTACAAAACAAATACAATAACTCTATGACACTGGTTTCCTTTTAGCAAATGCATTAAAATAGTAAAAATAAATCATGATAATTGTGGGGAAGCTGACCAAAGTGGTCTTAAGCAGGAGGCAGACTCTGAAAATATTCCGTATTTGTCTCAAAGATTTATTTGACAATTCACCGTGGCAAAACTGTGCTCAAACTTAGGCATAAGCAACAGAAATTAATAACCCACATGTACCCGAATACACTGATGTGTCTCCCCGAGAGGCTGAGCTGAGCTGCTTTTATAGTCCGACCCACAGGAAGCTCCTCCCTCCAGGTAATTCAACGATCCCTCATCAGGTAAGGCCACTTCATTTTTGTCTACAGTTTCCCCTCGTTCTACTACAAGGGTCTAAGTCCACTTAACTTAAAGTGTTTAACGTAACCTATAAACACTAAAACATCCAAATCAAATATTCAAAACCCAACAAACAAAAGGAACTGAAACCAATTCTCCACATGGTCTGGTCCAAAACCTCCCCCCAGAGGCTTTAAATATGTCCGTCTCAGGACACGTCCTCTTTTGTCTCCAGACCAGGTGGAGGAACAGGTAAGTACAGAAGTGTCTGAAATGTTTAAGTAAATTGAATAGATTTAACCAAATAAAATATATTTAAATTAACTTGAGTGTTGTGTTATGAACTAAACAAAACTAAATAAAACAAACCCGGGATAGTTATATTTAGCATTTCAGTTGATTATGGAGAAATTAACAAATCTGAAATGAAATTAAGGTGAGTTTACAGGGACCAAGGCGCTCTTTGTCACAATAATGCTGCTAGTTGTTTTGTAAATAACTCAAAAATACCAGTTAAGATGGCTATATATTGATACTATAGTGATATTTACACACTCCTACTTAAAATAAAACTGAAGTATTAAGAAGTATTTTAATTTCAGTGCTGACATTATGAAAAATCCGTTTCTTGTACCTTTTGTACTTTTCTATTTTCTGGTCTGTTGCTTGGAAATACCTATCCACATTAGTTTGATTTAAGTTTTATCTCATTACTGTAAAACTTTCATCTGATTTTATGTCTGTCAAATACTGCATCAGTCCAAAAGTTTGTCATGTACTTTGTTATTTGAGCTTATTCTTTGACAGTTTGCAGTACATACACACAGTTTTATATTTAGACGCACCCGTCCCGTGTCTGTACCTCATATCCTGCGATGCTGAGCTGGATCGACACGTCCACGGGCTGGTTGGTGACTCCGGCTGCCGACTGCACCAGGGACATGAAGAGCAGAGGGAACCAGATGATCCCGATGAGGACGAATATCAGAAGACCTCCCATGCCGTACTTCACCACCTTCTTCTTCTTCTGCCCCGGAGGATGAGGGAATTTCTAAACCAAAACCACACACACTTTCGTTAATCAGTCACAAATTATTCACAGGTCCAGTTGTAGCGCTGTGACAAGGAATATCTCCTCATTTAACACACTACAAGAGCTGAAACATAATTTAAAGCCTACCGATTACAAAAAAAGACAAACAGAATGCCTTAAAAAATGCTTTTACGTAAATGATATGTTCTTGAGAGACCCTGATAACATGACGACGTCATGCCAACGTTGGGCCAACGTATGTGTATACGTTGGCCCAACGTTGGCAGTTGACGTTGGGCCGACGTCATTTTGCTCATTGGCAAGTGGTTGGGCCAACGTCATCAAAAGACGGTTGGCTAGACGTTGGTCCAACGCCTTGCCAACATTCAATAGGTCAGTTTCAGACGTTGGCCCTACGTCGGGCCAACGTATGTGTGGACGTTGGGCCAACGTTGGCAGTTGACGTTGGCCCAACGTTGGCAGTTGACGTTGGCCCAACGTTGGCAGTTGACGTTGGCCCAACGTTGGCAGTTGACGTTGGGCCGTCATTTTGCTCATTGGCAAGTGGTTGGGCCAACGTCATCAAAAGACGGTTAGCTAGACGTTGGCAGTTGACGTTGGGCCAACGTTAGCAGTTGACGTTGGGCCGACGTCATTTTGCTCATTGGCAAGTGGTTGGGCCAACGTCATCAAAAGACGGTTGGCTAGACGTTGGCAGTTGACGTTGGGCCGACGTCATTTTGCTCATTGGCAAGTGGTTGGGCCAACGTCATCAAAAGACGGTTGGCTAGACGTTGGCAGTTGACGTTGGGCCAACGTTAGCAGTTGACGTTGGGCCGACGTCATTTTGCTCATTGGCAAGTGGTTGGGCCAACGTCATCAAAAGACGGTTGGCTAGACGTTGGCAGTTGACGTTGGGCCGACGTCATTTTGCTCATTGGCAAGTGGTTGGGCCAACGTCATCAAAAGACGGTTGGATAGACGTTGGCCCAACGTCTACCCAACTATTAATTAGGCTTTTTATATACTGTATATATTGTACTACTAAATTGCATACTTTATGGAAAGTAATCACAGGTGAACAGTGCATGTAGGTTTTGTTGCAGTATTGCAACATTTATTGATAATACTTGAATTCATGTACACACATATTATCAAAATATAATGTTCAAGGGTGGTTCTTAATTACAATGTACAAAAAATGTTACCAAAATATATTGCTGAAGGCTGATTTACAACAGAAAAAGTTAACTACATTTCAAATGCATTAAAATGCACTACAAGTTTCTGTGTACCTATATAAGTAGATGGAAATAAGTGTAATGAGATCAACTTCTGAATGTAAAAATAAAATACTAACAACATGTCAAAACATACCTGAACAATCATGAGAAATCATAGCACCAAAACATAGCATATTTTCATACTTTTATCAACTAAACACACCCTAACTATGCATACACCGTGCGTGTGCCAGCACTGGATGGAATTACTAACAAAATAACAACCAAAATTACGAACCCAAATCTTAGACAATATATCTAAAGTGAATTTCAAATACAAGCCGATAAACCACGTGGGACAAAATCCAGTTGGAAAATGGATAATTAGTCAATATTCAGTGAGTAATCTAGCACTTTTCACGGGTGACGGCACATACTTGAAAACCGATGGGATGTAGTCAGGTGAAAGCGGGTTGTCACTCTTTTTACCTAGGACACAAAATAAGTAACGTTAAGTAAAGAAACCACTAAGATTACACTGAGAAAAAATATTCACTATTCAATGATACAGACAGTTTAAAATGTTGTGATGTCACATGAATGCAACCCATTAGCTAATACGTTTTTAGGTCTGGACATTAACCACCGTAGTGAGGTTTATATCGCCAACTAGACTGGGTTGGTAGATTAGGTTGAGGACGTTTCGGCTTGTCCGACTGAAATACAATCCACCCAGTTTAGTCGGTGATATTTATTGTCCAAAACAATAACTATCAGCACCATTTAAGATAATATGAAATGTATAATGTTTACGTGAAATTACCTGATATGAAATGGTCACTGCACAAGCGAAATCCATTAGGTGACGGGTTCCAACGCTCGGTTTTCTTCAGCGCGCTTCTTGCCCGTTTTATCGCAGAAATCCATTTTCCCCTCCGAGCTGGATCTTTGGGAATGCGATAAAAGGCTTTATCTTTAACTTGTCCTCGGTGGTTTGTGCATCCAGGGGCACAGCATGAGTCTACCATCGTTGTAAGCTGGAAGTTTTGTAGGCTAGTTAGTTAGTTTGTTTACAATAATTCCTGCCAAGATGGCGCCCGGTGGTGCATGCTGGGATAGCGTGACGTCATCTCCCGGAGCTCTATTGAAACGAATTGTCATTACAAACGTCGGCTCGACGGTCGCGCCAACGTCGTTAACCTGTGTCAGATATGACGGAATACCGAAAAATCGCGAACTTCAAACAACGTCGGTTCGACGTTGCGTAATGTTCGTTGGCTGCACGACGTCGTGTAGACGTCGGCTCGTCGTCTAAGATTATACGTCGGCAACGCCGACGTCGGCAGGACGGATCAATGTTTTCAGGGGAGTTCAAGTTTGAGACAGATGAGAAAAAATTATGATTCAAAAGCCACAACGTCCTAAAATTATGACAAAATATGGCAAAAAGCTTCATATACTGTATATTTGTCTTATTATTTTTGTTAATAATATGCTATGCTATGCTATGGTATTACATAGGGAGCCGTTTGGGAGCTGATCCAAAAGAACCGAATCTTTGAAAAGAGCCAGAATGCCACTAATTTGTACTGTATTTCTTCTTCACTGACAGTACTATCATAAACTCTTGGGCAGTTTACTCGTACAAGAAAATACAAATGAAAACTGAAACTAAAACCTTTAAATGTGGGCATAAAAACAAAACAAAACAAAAACAAAATCTTCCATTTTAAAGAGTGCTCACTTTCTCAGACTCCCTCCAGCACTTGAGGATAAAGATATTTGCGTAAATATCCTCAACACAGATCCAGCTGGACAGGGACAGGGTGGTGTCGGTCCAGACCCAGTCCATCACCGCACGCAGCTCCGTCAGGAAGGGCACCAAGCGGAACCTGCACAACCAGAGGGTACACGGACTCAGACAGTGTGGGGATTATACACAGAGGATGTAATAGTAACAAAATCCCAGAGAAAACAACTCCAGACTTGTTGCTTTATCTGTTTGAGGCCCTGGACTGAAACACAATTTATTACACAATGTATTTTTATTAATAAAGCTATGTATAATCATTTATTTAAGGTGAAATGTGTAACTTTTCCGGTAGAGGGTCCGTCAAATGCTTTTCTACATAGAGATGTTATTTCTTTGTCTGGAATGTTTCACAGTATGACATTAAACCTTTCTATCTTCAACGGAGACCAAACTAGACCAAGTTACAGGTCAGATCTGTGGTGAATGTTTTTCTAGGTATTTTTGAGCTTGAAAATCACCTGTAATTGAATAAATGTAAGATAAAACTGTTTAAAGTCGTACTGTGGAACATTGATCCATAGAAACAAGCAGGTGATGGACCCCCAAACCAAAACACAGTTTAAAACGTGAAAAGAATTATAACTGATTTGTTTTATAGGGGCTATAAATAAAAATATCCATAGAAATAACCACAGCCACTGGGCCAAACTGCAAAAAAAAAGTATATCTCGAGTTTTTGATTGTTCTGGTGACAAAATTCAGACAATATTGTGCTAAAACAGACTGTAAATGTTGCATGTCACAAAATGTCACACTGTTTTTGGGGGAAAATACTGCAAACAATCACAATACTGACATTTTTAGACACTGACGCAATTTTCAGTGCAAAATATTAGTAGTTTATACTTAATAAATTTCATCTTTCCTGGTCTATATCAGAACTAGTGTAGTATTTATATAATAACTCTTAAATATAATATACAGAGGTGGAGACTTGCAAGTCCTGACTATTTTTAGGACTTGAGACTTGACTTGATAAAATGGACTAAGACTTGGGACTTGATTTGGACTTGAAGGTCAATGATTTGGGACTTGACTCGGACTTGAGCCCTGTGACTTGAGAAGACTTGATGCTTTTCTTAAAAAAATATGTTTTTTTTTAAATAAAATACTTTTCTCTTTACAGTTGATACATGCAGTGCTTCATTTTACAGGAACAAACTGGAAGACGTCACTCCCACTTCTCTATTTGTTACTTCGGTTGTAACTGAAGTACTGAGAGATGGTCTCCTCAAATGTACTACAGTAAAATACAGGAGAATACAGGCGAATACAGTAACAGTAAGTAAGTAAACAGAGGGAACTACACAGAACATGATCCTTCCATTTCATGACAAAATAACTGTTATTTAGCACTTTTAAATCTTAATTAATAATAAATTAATAATAAAAAGTCTAAAGTCTAAAGTCCTTTCTGTTCTGACCGTAATGATTCACATTAAGGTCTTGTCTTGGAAAAAACTGCATTTCTACAACTCTTATATAGATACTCATATAAATATACCATGACTTTTTAAGTACAATTTAGCTTAAAGGTCATATAAATTGCAAAAATCTATGTTGGTTCTTAGATTTAAAGACTTGAAAGGACTTGAAGCTCAAAGTGGACGACTTGGACTTGACTTAGACTTACGTGCCAGTGACTCGAGACTCGACTTGGACTTGCCTGTATTTGACTTGGGACTTGGCTCGGACTTGAGGTCAAAGACTCGAGACTTACTTGAAACTTGCAAAACAACGACTTACTTACTTAGTCCACTTCTTTCTGCAGTCTGTGAGTATAAGAGGAGGACCCACATGGAACACTGAGTCCTTCTTCTATTCTCTTACCCTTGGAAGAGGAAGAGGTTGAGGTAGTTGTAGTTCTTGGTGAGGAAGTTGCCCAGGATACGGTTTGGATATCCACATTTGATCTGATACGCAGACAGGCCGAAGTAAATGCACTTGACAAAGTACCAGAGCTGAGCCACTGGGTTTCTGTTGAACCTCCTACAAAGATACAGAACGCAGAGAGAAGGATTCACATCAAACAGGAATCTTATTTAGGATGTACAGTGTCCTCAAGAAATATTAGCTCCCCAAAGTAAATATAGGAAAATAGTTATTTCATTACAAAAAATATGATTCAAAACCAGGGCTGACTAAATAAATTCCTGGACAAATTAGCAAAATAAAATAACAGACAAGATTTGCCTCATTTCAGCATGTGGATTGAATATTCTTTGAAAGGAACGTCTTTAATGAGGTGGTGTTCCACTTCTATGGGGCATTAATTGCTAAGACGTAACATATTTAGATCACCGTGTTAGCTTTTATTGTTTTGAAAATGCTGCATTCACTGAAAACAACGTATTAACAAGTAATCACAAGAATACTCGAACATGCATGGATGAAATATAAAACATCTTCAGGCAAAACAAAATATGATTTTGCATAATACCCGCTCTTTAAAGGTCTAAACTCCAGGGTTGACCTCATGGATTATAGGATTATATCACCTAGTCTCCCTGTAATAGATACAACAAACCTGAACCACAAATTACACAAAAAAAATATATAAATGCATTCATGTCCTCTTCTTGTTGTGCAGAATTGTTATTGCACAGAGAAGCGTCCTCCCTGACCTTTCAGTGACCCCAGGCAGAATGAAGAACATCCAGAAGTGAATGCCGAACACGAGGACCACCTGGAACACACACTTCCCCAGCAGAGACTTCTTCAGGTACAGGGCCCGGTCCACAATCATGGTCCCAAACTGCATCAGCAGCATCACCAGGAAGGCCTCAGGAACCTGGTCTTCAGACAGGGACTCTGTGATGTCGGCCGCTGCGGAGTATTTCTAAACACACATTTGTTCTCGTTAGAAATACATCTACAAATACATCTGCAGTACTTTCCACATTATTGATTCTGTGTCTGTACAAAGAAGTGGACTAAGGGAGTGTGACGTCACCCACAGCGTTCAGCTACAGTCAAATGAAGCTCATTGAGGCCTGCAGTTATGGGAGTGAATTTGGAGCCGAGTTCCAAATATTTACAGCCAAACTACCTAAATAAAAACACCAGGCTCATGTAGATCGGGTTAATACGAACATTTTAAAACCAAAGACGAGCAGCAGTTCCAGAGAGACGGTGACAAAAGTCAGTAGGAGCCAGAATCGACGGCGCTGGGTTCGGGTTAGCTATGTTTTATACGGTTTATGGTTGTGACCAGAACTAGCTCAAGATCTGGAGATGGGACACAGCGGCATTAAAGGATGGGTCAAATACAGAGGACAAATTTCCCTACGGGGACAATAAAGTGTTACTTTAGTAGGTTTTACTTTCTCTTACCTTGAGTAATTCATATATTTGACAGTGGAACAAGTTTTGATTATGTTTCCCACTGTGAGTAAGTCTATGAGGGACAAAAGCTTTATGTTGACAATATGAAAGGATTGAAACTTTAATGTCCTTCCAAATACATTAACTTCAAATAATAATCACTCTTAGCTTGGTCTGGGCATTATAACGATACATAATGAATTGTGATCTCAGTACTGTAATTGTGTGTCACTAAGTCTATTATCTAATCTTAGCTTAGTTGTAGGTTTTCTAAATGCTTTTTTTGACTCTTACTTGACCAATTTCTAGTGGTGATACTTTACAACACTCGTCTTTAATACCAAATCAAAATAAAGAGTTACCCCGAAAGCCCAGTATCCATAAATGGTGACGATGAAGTTGACCACATCGATGAGGAACATGAGCGCGTACACGTCACACACAGGGCTGTAGTCCGGGTGGATGATGTCATAGAAGAACTGCCTTATGGGTAAATAAATATGGAGCCCACTGTGGGGAAGGAGAAGAGGAAGGTTTTTCATTTGTCTGGTAAAAGGAAAGGCTTGTCAAGAAAGTGCACAAGGTTTGGTTAAAAAGAATAAGATAGTGTGAATGAAAATAAATAAAACATTTCATTTCCATTTTTCCCTTCTCCCTTCCTTCTCACAATAATCCTAAAACTAGAATTGTGATAATAACCAAACATAAGAGTTAAACGCACACTTCGATGATGGCAGCTTTGGCCTGGAGCATCTTCTCTCGGATCTGCTGACGGATGCGCTGTTTTCGGGTCAGAGGAGTTTTGTTGCGCTGGTGTTTCCTCTTTTTACTGCTCTGCTTCTTGGGCTTCATTCCTCCAATACAGAAACATTATACACAATTTTCAGTTAAATAAGTGGTGTGTAGTAAGAAATATCAAATGTGTAAAGAGTCAAATGTGTCATTTTAGAGAGTATTGACAATGGAAATAAGAGCAGTTTGAAAATGCTGCTAAATATCCATGTCTATTATAAATTATGTGTACATCCATCATTCTATTTTCTTCTGCTTATCCGGGGCCGGGTCGCGGGGGCAACAGTCTAAGCAGGAACTCCCAGACTTCCTTCACCCCAAACACTTCCTCCTGCTCCTCCGAGGGACCCCAATGCGTTCCCAGGCCAGCTGAGAGACATAGTCCCTCCAGCATGTCCTGGGTCTTCCCCGGGGCCTCCTCCCAGTGGGACATGCCCAGAACACCTCCTGAGGGAGGCATCCAGGAGGGATCCGGAACAGATGCCCAAGCCTCAGGTGCTCCTCTCGACATGGAGGAGCAGCAGCTCTGCTCTGAGCTCCTCCTGTGTGACTGAGCTCCTCACCCTATCTCTAAGGGAGCGCCCAGCCACTCTGCGGAGGAAACTCATTTCGGCCGCTGCCTTTTTGTCAATTTTTCTGGACGTGTTTAAGACGTGAACAGAATCCTTATTATAAATTGCAATAAATTGAAATGTTATTGCCTTGTCTGTAATGTTCTACAGTGTAGATTAAACCCGTCTATCATGAGGAAGATGAGCAGGTTACAACACTACGCTACATTACAGTTCAGATCTGTGGAGAGTCGCCTCTATTCTCAGAAGGAATTATCATATTTTTTGAGCAATAGAAACACCCGTAATGAATAAATGCTAGATGGATATGTTTAATGTCATAACATGGATCATTCCAATAACATCTCCATGGAGACAAGCAGCACTCCACCAGAAAAGTTGCACAATGCCTCTTTAAAATCTCAGGCACGTATACGGTTGGACATATTTTGGACATATTCACCATCGGCGTCTGCGTCCCCTTTCCTGCGCCGACAGAACAGGGAGGTGGTGGAGGCGTTGAGGGGCAGAAACTTGAGACAGCGGGGCCCCTCTTTACTGCTGGACTTCTCGGAGCCCTGGGTCTTCTTCTTGTCCACCTTCTTCTTCATCTTCTTAAAGAAATCGGGCATCTCCACCTCTTTGTTGTCCCACAGACCATGGCACTGTCGGCAAAGCGTGGCGGTATTAGCTTTAATCATGCACAGAAAAGTGGAATTACAAAGCTCCCAGTTAAGCTCCAAATAAAGGCTTGTCTCCATGGAGATGTCATTGCTTTGCTATGTTCCACAGTAAAGCATTGAACTGATCTCTACTACCAGGACAAGTTACAGGTCAGATCTATGGAGAGGCGCACATGCTCCAAGTAAAAAAGCATTTATTTCCAAGCTATATATGAGCCATAAAAACATCTATATAAATGTTTAATGCTGTATTATGGAACATGGAGGCAAAGCAATAGCATCGCCATGGAGACAAGCAGGTGGCAGGCCCAAACCAGAAGAGTGAGTGCACCTTTAAGTCACGTAGTAGTGGTAATGGTACTAGTTCCAGTAGTAGCTTATAAATATTTACTAATATGTATTTACCAGAGAGAACTGTAATTGTGTTTTAGGGAAGAATCTTTACAGTTGGAAGGGCATCTGGGATAAAAAAACAAACAAACAAAAAAAAACAGCTAAATTACTGTATTGCTGCAGTAATAATAAAGTTGTGCAATTATTTAATTTGCGTATATAAAGAGTTCAGACTTGGAAGAAGACTGTTCTTGTGTTTATGTTCATATAAGTCATATTCAAAACCATTTTTATTTGCATTTTAATAAGTAAAATAAAATGGAATAAAAAAATTGTATCAATACATTTTTTTAAAAAAAAAAGTGGATTTTCTTTGCCATTAAGTATTAGGAACCCTAAAACTAAAAAAAAAAAAAAAAAAAAATTAAAATTAAAAAAATTAACATTGCTTGATATATTGACTGTATTTTTGCTGCACATTTCTGATTTTTTAAATTTTTTTTATTTAGAAGCACTTTTTGGTTAACGTCTGTGCAATATAAATAAAGTTTACTTACATAATTACTTATAAATGAGTAAAAGGACCAAAAGTTTTTATGTACACCACAATGGTACACAGTAAAGACATCAGCGTTGGCCTTCACCTTGAGGATGGACCTGTGGAAGAACAGAGCCAGCAGCTGTATGAGGTCGAACAGAACGTATCCGTCCTTCTTCTCCACTCCGATGATGTTTGGTAACGCGAAGGGCCTGTCTGCGTTTATGCCTCTGTACGCAGACGTCGTCCAGGGGAAAAACCCGAACTGGAAAAAGTATTTCACCACCACAGTCAGCTGCACACAACAAACAACAAAGAGGGAGATGAACTGAAGGCACTACGCTGTTAGAAGGTCTGAACAGATCTGAACAGAAAGAGATGACTTGGTTGGAACTACAAAAGATGAGATTATTTGTGCTGTTAAACAAGTCTCTCACTCATGAAATTACTGTCACTCTCTGTCACTTTCAGTTAGTCACTCTCACCTTTTTGTTGAAAATCAAACTCCTAAACAGGACCACGAATGCTTGTATTGATCTGTTTAAATCAATTTTGTATTTTTTCTGGAGGTTTTTTTTGTAGTACTTTTATTATCCCTGTAGGGAAATTGTCCTCTGCATTTTACTCATCCTTTCAGGAGCAGTGGGCACGGAGGAAACCCACCCAGACACGGGAAGAACATGCAAACTCCACTCAGAAAGGCCCGAATCGAACCTGGAAGCTTCTTGCTGTGAGGCGTGAGTGCAGCCACTCAGCCACCGGGCCGCCCAAAAAACTATCGTTAAACATTTTTGGCAGTTTTTGCTAATGTGTGCATTAGGGCTGGGCATCATTAAGAAGTTGCCGATGCGATACATACCTCGATACATAGGCCACGATACTATATAAATCTCAATAAAGGGCACTTTCGATTCAATACAATATATTTCAAATTGATTCAATATGGTTGGATAAAAAATAAAGGCTCAATCATGGCTGTGATACTAAAAGTCTTTGTTAAACCACTTCTTGTGCAAAGTTCATAAGAAACACAAACATTTTAATCTTCAAAACAGTGAAAATGTCAAATGTGTCGCATAAACGAGTTTCCTTCCTCTGAACAAGCAACACAACTGTAGCTCTGTAACAAAATAATTTAGTAAAATAAAACAAAAAATGCTCTTGGCGATATATCGATACAGCAGCCCACGGTATCGATACTGTATCATCACATTAAACGATACGATATATTGATATTTTGATATTTTTCCACACCCCTAGTGTGCATTGTGTCACCATGGTAACTTCTGAACATTTCACCAATATGAAAATTGTTATGTGTCCGGCCCATTCATGACTAACATGTGAGTCAGTATAGTCACATTTTCTTGTTTTCTTGTGTTTTGGTCATTTTTAAGCAGCTTTACTGTATTTTACCTAAACAAATGGGCTGACAGGCTTCAAATTGGTCAAAAATAGGGACACCTGGGATATTTTTTGTATGATACTGGGACAAATCACTGGTTTTGGGTAAATCTGCTGGGACAGGGGACACAGGGCTCAAAACTGGGACTGTCCCGGGTAAATAGGGATATCTGGTCACCCTAATGTAGAACACCCCCAGCGTGACGTCACTGCAAAGTATCAATACAACATAAAGGGGGTACGAGTACATTTGGAGGCAGCTCTTGCTAAATAATGGTGATGCTGCATCTAATGTTCTCTACAAGCAACAGCAATCGTCACACTCGCTCAGTCCACTTCTTTACACAGTCTATGGCCGTACCTCGGTGTAGATGATCGCGGTCATCCAGAAGCGCTTGGTGGGCCTGGGCACAGAGAGCATGGCCCAGAGGAAGATGAGGATGGGCAGGATGAGAGACAGCAGTGAGGCTGAGACGATGTGGTTCAGGATGATCACAAAGTAACACAACAGCTCAGACTTAGACACCATGGTGTTGTACAGAGCAAACAGCAGCTTCATCGGACGAGGCAACTTCAGGAAGAACTTATCAGACTCCGAGATCTCATCGTTTTCAAACATACTAAAATACAAAAACAGGATATTATTAGATGTTAAATAGCAAAGCATCCTGAATCTAGAGCAAGCGAAATCTACTTTTTGACAACCTTAAACATGCACAGTAGGTTAATAAGGTAGACCTGAAGACCCAGCTACTGCATGTGGTTTCTCCAACAGCACTGAAGAATGTGTTAAATACAGAGCATTAACTAACTGATAACACTAATCTTAACACTCACAATCTAAATTAAACTAAATGAATATGACTTGCCTGAATCGAGTTATTTAAAGGGCTCATATTACGTTGTTTCTGATCTATGTTATAATGTTGTTTCCTCATCACAAACCTGGAGTTGTGTTTTGTTTCATTCGCACATGTTTAAAACACAAACCTGCATATTTAGGCTCTTAGTTCTTCTCTCAAACTGGAAATTATCACGCAGGCAACTTGGACTCAAATGCAACACAAAAGAATGCAGTTAAATACAAAGGTCTTGGTTCAGTTCAGAAAGTGTCCTACAGTAGGAAAAGGTTAAAATGACAAATCAGGCTGATAAACAACAAAGGAAGATATGATTATATAATGTGAACTAAAATATCCTCCAAAACTGGGAAATTCTATAATTAGAAAACGGGCTGGGAATAACTCAGAAACAGATTCTTCAAACAGGGAATAATGCAGAATTGCACAAACTGGGGATAAACATGTAAACAATAGGCAAAACTGTGACAGAAACACTCAGAAAGTGCTCAAATGTGTATTTAAATTCAATACTCCTTTCACTAGTATCATTTGGATAATTTCAGCCTAGAATTGCTAATCTCTACTAAACAAGTAGACAAACTAATAATGCAGGATTACTCAAACATGTGTGAATGAAACAAAACAACTCCAGGTATGTTTTTAATAACAAATAACGCTCACAAGAGTCACGTTTGCGTAATATTTAAGAAATAACTTACTGTATGTTCAAGGTGCAGACTTACTTGTTGAGCAGTAACTCGCTGGCGGTGAGGTTTCTTGTTTCCTGACTCAGAGGCCTGGGGGATTCTGGGAGATCGAGGCTTTTGTCTGCGTCACTGTCTCTGAAGCCCAGGGAGATGCTGCCGTCCTCCTCTTCCTCTCTGAACTCTTCATCGTGCTCCTGATCAAACTCACAGCTCACCGGGTCACGGGCGTCTGAATGTGTGGACCGCTCCTCCGTCTCCTCTGTGACCTGGTGTTTCACTGCTTCAGGTGATTCCGGCGCTTGCTCATCTTCATTCAGAACTTCACGCTTTTCTTGGAGAGCGAGATCTTCAAGGCTGTTCCATAAAAGTCAAAACAACAACAATATTACGTCACAACAGTCACTGCTCAAAGGGCCCATATTATAATGTTGTTTACTCATCATAAACATACCTGCAGTCGTGTTTTGTTTCATTTGTTTCATTCACACATTTAACACACAAACCCTGCATATTTCGATCTTCACGCAAACGGAAAACCCTCTGTTCCACCTTGTGATGTCATGTGGTAATACAGAAAGTGCTCCACTGTGTTTTTAAACTCCACACATCAACACTAGAATCATTTGGATGATTTCAGCCCTGGAATTGTCGATCCCTGTTGAACTAAAGGTAAAAAAAAAGCTGAAAACTACCACTTCATGACATCAAGGTGGAGCATTTTGAGCTTTGGAGATGTACACAGTCTAATAACCAGCTTAATAACACAGGATTACTCAAATATTTGTGAATGAAACAAAACACAGCTCCAGATTTGTTTTTGATGAGGTAACAACATTATAACATTAGTTAAAGTTCACAAGAGTCAATTCTGAGTAATATAGGACCTTTAACAGTATAAAATATGTATCCTGCACTCTTACTGCTTTAAAAAACAAAAACTACTATCACAAATAGAGATAAACGATATTTGGACTTTTTAGCATATTGTCTTCAAACTCCAGCACAGGCCGATATTTTATTTTGGTAGATCTGCTGACTAATAAAGCTTTATTTTAACACTTTAATACAAAGATATAACTGCGTAAAGTGACACTACGCAGCTTAAAGGTTTGTGTTAAAAAAGGGCTGTGGGTGAGTTTGTAGTAAATTTAAATCGATCAAAATCTGCCCTATATCGACCATCAGTTTCTCTGTATTCTAAACAATCGATATCGGCCATGAAAAACCTTTATCGGTGAATCTCTAATCACAACGGAATCCGGGTTAAAACCAGTGCCCTGTATAGAACAATACAAGTTTAATGATTGGCGGCAGGTGCTGGGGTTTAGGTGGTGAGCGTTTAGGTTTTAATTAACTGGTTCTAGTGTTAGAATCTGGCAACCCAAATGAGAGTCATGTGAGGCTTATTCTGCTTTCTGATTGGATAATCGTCTTGAGAACGAAAACACCAAATGTGATTATCAAAGTTAACAGTCACTTTTATTAAAATCATAAAACATAAAATAAACAGCCTATTAAAACTGATTTAAAATAATTGTCTTTATATATTATACACACACACACACACACAGAATATGTTTGTGTAACACCTGGGTGAGCGGTCGTCATTGTCAAACGAGCTTAAGTCCACGTTGCTGGTCTTCAGGAGTCTCCGTCTGAGTTGGCCCGGACCTGGAGGGACCGGGGGCTCGTCCAGCTCCTCCTGGGTGGGCTGCCTGGACCCCAGCAGCGTCTCATCTGTCATACAGCTGATGGGAAATACACAGAAGAATTAATTTAATCATTCTTGGGCGGGTCTCCCATCAACACAAACATCAACACACATTTAAAGTGGTAAGGGGTGTTGCTCAGAGGCATAAAAACAGGATGAACAGAGGAGAACAGGATCAGAACCTCTACCTCACTGTTGTCCAAAATTAATTAATACCTTATTGTTTTTATTTACTGTACTTATTACAGATGGTTTTGGTTTTTTTTTTGGCATCTTAATTTTATTCACTGGATATTTTAAAAGGTTAGACTTAAGGTACATTTTTTTCCATGTTGTTTGCTATTTATCTGGCTTTTTAAATATTTGATTTTGATTCTGCTGCAGTTTTTCTCTGACATTTCTCCATTGTGGGGCAAATCCTCTTCTTTTCTTTTGTGTTAAATAGTTGCTCCAGACATGCACCAAACCATTTTCCACACTGATAAAAATGAAGCGTCCCAACTCTGAACTCAAACCTGTTTCTTCCTCTTTCATAGCCACGTTATTCCAATCTAATCCTTATAGCACGTCTCCACTGACCTGGAGACGCTGCTGCCCCAGGACACTTTGGAGGTTTGGCTCCTGAGTTTGGCGTAGCCCCGTCGTAGGGAGGGCGCACTGGGCACAGAGCGGGGCACGAGCGGCGGGTCATCCAGATCCTCCTGAGATGAAAGGGTGTTCTGACGCGACATCCAGCTCTCGTAGAACTGTTTCACACTCTCCTGGCTCACCTCTTTACCCTGGCGAGCACACACAAGATCAGCTGAAAATAACCCTACTAGGCCTGTCACGTTAAATAATATATCGACTTATTGCTCAAGATATGATGGATACAACAACTGAGGGTCAATATTTACTGTGTGTACTTTTACTTTGTACTAGAGGGGAACATTTTGTTATCTTTCTGTACTACGACCATAACATTTGAGCTGTAAAGGGTTGAATAAACAAAGGTTATGACTCATTATAGATACAAACTAAGGTAAGGTATTAGGGATAAACAATTTCAGGAAAATATCTCATTGCAAATAGATTTGTGATTTATGTTTTAATAACAGGATTCAGTTCCAAGTTCACATGAGAATTGACAAAAAGACTGAAATGTAAATTGACAAACTACAACAACATTTCAGATCATTTTTGTACAGATGTAAAGTACAGGGTTAGCAGTTTTTTATGCAGAATAAGACAGGAAAATATGTTGCTTGTGGTGGAAATTACAGTACTTTAAATATTGCAGTGTGCTAATTGCATCCATCTAAAAAGTGAAGCTGATTCGATTGTGATTGATCTTGTGACCCCATAAGGTCCACTTTATTGATCCCTCCCTCTGCATTTGATCCGTCCTTCAGCAGCCTGTCAGGAGCAGTGAGCTGTGAGCTATCGCGCTCACGGACTCATCTCCAGATCTTGAGCAAGGCTTGGTCAGGATCTTAAGATTTTACATATGCTGCATTTTTTGGACCTGTCTATGTGGAGTCTGCATGTTTCTCCCTGCGTTTATGAACCAACTACTCACGTGTTTCATTCTGATATTTATTTGTTTCATCTGATTTTGGTTTTTTTTTACAATATTGTACGTTTAGAATAGTTTTTCTTCAATATATCACATTTCATTTTCAAACAGGTGATACCCACAGTTGTTTTCCACTGTTAAATCCAAAAAAGGTAAAAATGACCAAATATACATATAATGAAATGTATAAACTGTATAGTACTGTAAATATTGTTATTGTATATATTGTTTATTCATACATCCACTTCCCTGCATCTTTTTTTGCTTCCTCCTCATCACATCGAACAACCTGAATTGTTTTGGAATAATCCTGCTGTACAGTAGATTTGATTTAATAATTATCATTTATCCTCTGTCTTTTCTTTCTCTTTATCCTCTATTTGTTTTTTCGACAGGCCTAACCCCTAGTTTATTTTCAGTGTTTGAGTTCCGACCTTCTTCAGTTGTTGGCTGAGGAGAGCTCTCTCAAACAGCAGCACTTTGGAGATGTCCAGGTTGTTTTTGCAGAATGAGTTGAGTCCCTCGGTCAGATCGTCCAGCAGAGACTGAATGAACGCGAAGCCGAACTTCACTGTGCTGATCACGCGCTGAAGGAGGTTTTCTGGAGATACAACAAATAAATCATGTATTATAGTTATTTACCTGAATGATCCGGCTCTTTGGAACGATTCCTTAACGTGAACTGTTGGAACCGGATCTCATTTTGTAATTCTAACCCAAACCAACACAAGAATCAGCACAGAAGTGAGAGCTTTGTGCATAAAAAAACATTTGACATGGCAAGTTTTTATTGTAATGCAACTTTTTATTTAGACAGTGCATAATTCAAAGGGTAAATACTCCCACTCTCAGTTTGAACCATTCTAAACAAATTTAAACCCTGGTAATTTCTCTTTCTCACATTGTCTTCTGTCATAAATATAAAACAAGTCTTTTGAACGGCTCTTTGAAATATGCCGATCCACAAGTTCCCATAAAAGAGCAGGAAGTCAGGAAATCACTATGAATTAGCAATATAATAAAGTTGAGTGGTAATGTAGGTTGTGTTCGGTCCTAGTGCAGTTACCTTTCTCTTCTGGTGCCTCTTCATCCATCGTGGTTTCATCAAGTTCATCCTCACTGGAATCGGCTCTTTCAAGACCTGCAAAGTCAAGTATAAAATTCAACTGCGCCATTTTAGTGTTTATGACTGTAAGAAGAAACTGGTTTAAAGGTCCTTTATTAAGCAAAATTGACTCTTGTTGCTGTTACTTCATCAAAAACATATCTGAGTAATCCTGTTTTATTGGGCTGTCTGCATCCCCAAACCTCAACATGCTCTGCTCCACCTTGTGATGTCATGAAGTTGTAATTTTCAAGTTAAGAGCTACCTTTAACCCTTTAGTTCAGTAAAGTTTGGCAATTCCAGGGCTGAAATAATCCAAATGACTCTAGTGAAGGTGTGTGGAGTTTAAAAACACAGTGGAGCACTTCCTGTAAGGTGGAACAGAGAGTTTTCTGTTTGAAGGAAGAGCTCAGCCTAAATATGCAGGTGTTAAACATGAGTGAATGAAACAAAACACAATTCTGGGTAAGTTTTTGATGAGGAAACAGTCAAAAAGTCAAAAAAATTAATATGGGCCTTTAAGCAAAAAACATATTTGACATTTACAACTGTTAAAGGAGTTTCTTTTCCATATATTTGACCAAAATAAGTCTTGCCCCAGTGCAGGTATATTGTATAAGCAGCTCTGGAAGTCTCTGCATCTAACTATAAAACCTTTTATTACTCGATAATCAAGAAGTGCACCGTTAGCATGCTCAGAATACACAAGGTCAGTGAGGAATAACTTTGGACCACTGCAAAAATGAATTCGTTCTGCTTTTCACGTTCTGAAAATAGTAAAAACACCACAGCACGGCAGTAAAACGTAAAATGTGACATAACTTGATTAGACTTTATTTTGTTGAAGGTAAGATTTTAAAAGTCAGTTCAAACATGTTAAATACAGTCGTCCTCACCCTGTAGTTTTTGCATCTCTTTCTTGGCTTTCTTCTTTTCCTCTTTCTTCATCTTTTTCTTCTCTTTTTTCAGGTCTTTCAGGGCGTTTTTAGAGCTGGTCACCCACGCTTCATACGCCAACTGGAGATGTCAAATGTGGACGACTGTTAAATGTAATGTTCTAATATTTACATATACTAGTCAGTTATTTCCTAATTTGATCTCTCTACCTGAAAGGCAGATTTTTTCTTGGGAGGCTGCTCTTCCTCTTTTTTCTCTGTGACCTCCTCCTCCTCTTCTTCACTGTCACTTTCAAACAGGTGATACCCACAGTTGTTTTCCACTGTAAAAGGTAAAAAGAGCACAGATATAATGACCTAAATGTATAACCTTTAGGTACTGTAAATATTGTTATTACATATTTTGTTTATTCACACCTCCAGGCTTTGAGACCCACGGCTTCCACCACTTCCCTGCATCTTTTTTTGCTTTTTCCTCATCATCTGGATCAATAAAAAAAACATACTGGATGGTAAAGTCAAACAGCAGCACAGCCTCATGATGATTTAAACCTTACCCTCTGTGGACTCCTCTGGTCCAGGTTCTTCTTTTGAGGCAGGTCGACCCTTCTGTTTAGATTTGATTTTCTCCATTCTAAAAGGTAAAAGTAATGAAGTATTTTTAACTATTTAATATTACTATAACGTAATGTTTTTTTTATTTTGTTCTTACTGTTTCTTGAGCGTGGCCACAGACTTTTTCTCCACCTCCAGACGAGCAGCCACCAACTTCTTTACCTTTGCTTCAAACAGTTCAGCACCTCTAAAGTAAATCAAAATATACACTCACTGTCCATTGTCTGGCTGCCTTTAGCGTGATTCATTCACTCCAAACTGAGTGTTGGTGAGATGTGCACAGCTGCCCTGAGGCAGACTGACAGAAGCAAGGCTGCCAACACACACTCACACACCACATCCATACTGGGACTCAATGACAAGCAATCCTCCACTCTTCAGATTGAAAATGCATGCAATCATGGTATAAAAAAAACTGTTGTATAAAACTATTTATAAAAGAATATAAATGATCATCCATCAGTACAGTATAGACCCTATAGCACGGAGGAGCAATTATTTTTTCCTTGGGGCCACATGAGAAACAGAAAATACTGTGGAGGGCCGGGCCAAAATGCTTAACTCAATTCTGCATAATATTAATTGTATTTCTTTATAAAAAGCAGGAAATCTCATTGTTTTGATGCACTGGTAAGAGTTTATGTTATGACTAAGCAATGAAAAAGTGAGGTTGTCTTTAAAAAATATCATTAAAAAAAACATCTCTAAAATAAAAGCAATGCAACTTTAGTCCATGCATGAGGTAAAATTATAAATTATAAAATATGTCTATTTTGTAATTCCAAATTCGCTTGAACGGCCAGTCAGAGTCAACCAAAGGGCCGTATGTGGCCCCAGAGCTGGACAATACCCAGGTCTGGTATAGGAGTACAGACACACCCTAGAGCAGTACACACCCTAGAGCAGTACACACACCCTAGAGCAGTACACACCCTAGAGCAGTACACACCCTAGAGCAGTACACACACCCTAGAGCAGTACACACCCTAGAGCAGTACACACCCTAGCAGAGTAGTACAGACCTGGAGGCCAGTATCTTGGAGGACTTGAGGTCTGACACCACGTAGAGGAAGTAGTAGCTGAGAAATACCCTCCTCTGGGCCAGGAGCACAGTGAAGCAGATGGCATCCCACACAATGCCCGCCTCCCCCTCGGGCAGCTCGCACTCATCGTCAGGGTCAGCTGGAAAACAGATATCGAAAACATCAGTATCTCCAAAAACGAAAATCGAAACCTAAGAATTACAGACAAATCCAGGTTTTGGGCAAATATGGCATCTAGATTTGACCTAAAGCCGTACTGAGAGGGACACTTACGGACATCGTATCCTTTAATGGTGCAGAACATACTGAAGGCCTGAATGAGCCAGCAGCCATTCTTCAGCAGACTGTCCAGGTACGCACAGGAGCCCAGCTGAATACATACAGAGAGCCAAACATATTTCAATGAACAAAACGTTAAAAACAAGTTATTAAAGGGCACTGCACCTGATTTTACCGTCTTCAAAACGTGAATAACACGCTAATCTGACCATATATCTTTACTGGGGCAAGACATATTTTACTTTATAAAATGAAACAAAAATCCGGTACAGCCCCTTTAAATGGAACTAATCCAAATATTTCTGCGTTCTTTTAATAAAAACAGACTCACAGACAGTAAGTTCTTCATGGCGATGACGAAGCAGGTGTATCCTATGAGCCAGTCCCACAGTCTGAGTATACAGCGCACGGGCTGCATCAGGACGCTGCCCCCAAACAGCATGAAGTAGAAGCAGGCCACTAAGTACCCCAGGCAGAAGATGTTAATGCGCGTCGTGCCCGTGATGAAGATGAGGCACAGCACCAGCCAGAAGAAATAACTGAACACGAACACTTTCACCATGTCCAGGTAAGATCTGGGAAGGGGAGGGAGAGGGTGGTTAACTGTAAACCAGAGGAGGGTCCATATGGCAGACCGTAGAACCAGCAGAGTTCCTGAACATGTGACACAGGCCTCTGCTCTGACTGTGTTCAAATCCAGACTCAAAACTGTTCTGTTTAGCTCCATATTATTCCACACTCTTCTCTTTTAATGTTGTGTTGTGATTTTAATGTTTTCCTTATTCTGTAAAACACTTTGAATTACTCTGTGTACGAACTGTGCCGTACAAATAAACTTACTTTGCCTAGACCAGTGGTTCTCAACCTTTTTTCCTTGAAGCCCCTTTGCCTGTGTCCAAGACAAGCCAGGCCCCCAACCCCAAATCCTGCCCGCATTTACGCACTAAAAGAAAAAAGTGATTAACTACAAACTTTTATTTGCAAAAATTCTTCCTTAAATCTTATCAGGTGTATCTAACACAGACAGCCAAACAGAATAGGTTTAAGATAACATAAGATATGCCTTTATTAGTCCCACAGTGTTGCAACGCACAGTTCAAGAACAGCAGGAAAATGGAACATCCAATAAAACAAGATAATAAATAATGGCTTAAAAATAATTTAAAAATAGACTTAAAATAGACTCTAATGTAACACACTGTTCTGGTGGAGCAAAAATATAAAATACCAAAAAACTATTATGTACAATAAAGTAACAGTGCAGCAAATGAACAGAATAAACCTCAGTAAAGTGACTTCAGTGTATTATAATGTTATTTACAGTAATATGACTGTTTATGTACAGCAGCATTAGGCAGTATAAATATCAGTAGAGTGACTTAAGTGAATTGTATCA
Source organism: Taenioides sp. WSHXM2023 (assembly GCA_029959045.1). NCBI lineage: Eukaryota > Metazoa > Chordata > Actinopteri > Gobiiformes > Gobiidae > Taenioides > Taenioides sp. WSHXM2023. The sequence continues at coordinate 33,147,094 of CM057086.1, read as the reverse complement.
GAGATGTTTTATGGTCTACCCCATTACAACAGAAAAAAACGACTCATTGTTAAGATATATCAGTATCTATATGGCGTTCTTTTCTTCTGTGCGTCACCAGGTTTATAAAATGTTCAGAAATAATAACTGCAAGAACATTTAACTATGAATCACCCAGGCTGAATTACCTGCCCGCTGACCTGAGGATCAACTGTGTAAGTTCAGGTCAGAGGTAATAAATACTTTAATGAATTTAAACGTGGACCAAAAATATGTTTTAATTTGAATTACACCGGATTTTGATTATCCTGTTGGGTGTGTTGTTGGGATTCTATAATTTTAATGTGCACAAATATAATTTTGGTAAAGTCACAACCTCAACGCAGATGAAATTGTGCGCACCCCAGGTTGAGAACCACTGGCCTAGACTGTATAAAAACTTGGACTAAGACGGTGTGACGTCACCCACGGCATTCGGCTTCAGTCAAATGAAGCTCATGAGGCTAGCAGTTTTAGGAGCGAATTTGGAGCCAGTTCCATATAAGGAAAAGGAATTTATTTACGGACAAAACAGCGAAATGAAACCAAGACTGTGTAGATCAGGATAATATGAACATTTTAAGACCAAAATGACGAGGCTCACTGCAGCAGTTACAGAAAGAGCACCCCCCATGGCCACCTACTCTTTCACTATTTCACGATTTCAATAAAATGTACTTAACATAATCATATTTAGGATCAAGGTGAAGTTTTTTAACTTTACTTCCAGATTGGACGCCACACTAACTAGCAACCATAAACTATGATTTGACAAATAAAAATATATGTCATCAGCTTTTAAAGTATATAAATACGAAAAATATAAATATAAATATGAAAGTACCCTTTACCCTCCCAGTCAGATGCCCCTGATTCTAATCAACTTTAATATTTCATGAGAAGGAAAAAAACGTACACTTGAGGCAATATATTTGACAGTATATAAAATGCCAATATACTAGAACTTGGTCCAGTCCAAGAAGGATTTTGGAGCAAACCCAGACCTCACAGTGACCTGAGAAACTCTACATTTCTTATTTCTTCAACAACAAACAATAACAATAACAATAATAATAACATCTTATCACAAGCCTCCATCTTCTGAAGGTTAATGTAATATTCACTGCACCTTCTATTTTTCCCCATTCTGTGAATTTAAGGTGTGTTTTAACAACCCGGACATAATGCATCATCAGCACTTACCCAGCAAACCGGGTTTAACAGGAGCAGCTCTCCCAAGTCTGAGCACATGAATTAAAGATCGACTCCTTAATATTGTCCAATTAAAAAGCACAAACTAAAGTAATGGAGTTTCCATTTGCTGCTGCGGCTCCGGCAAAAGAGACGTAAAGACATTAGAGAGGTAAACCAAATGCTCTGGTTCAAAGATCTCTGAAGTGAATGTGATCAAACGTCGATATTTTGTAGTGATATAATCCTGGGGACTACTGCATGTATGTCTATGTAGCAATGTTCAGCAGTTACCATGGATTTAAACAACACATTTTCAGGAGCTTATTTATGGTAATGCTAGTTAGCTTGTGACAGGACAGTAGAGCTGTAAATTAGTTATTTATGGTCAGAATGTGTTAGAATAATAAACAGCACATAAATGGACATAGTTAACCTGCTAGCCGCTACGTTCCAAACAGGAAGTGACCATGGGGTGCTTCCGTCTCCACTGACTCCAGCTGACTTTTTATTTTATTTATATGCACTGAAACTTTGTCACCGCTTTCTCTGTAACTGCTGCAGTGAGCCTCGTCATTTTGGTATTAAAATATTAGTTTTAACCCACTCTATATGATTCTCGTGTTTTTATTTTGATATTTTGTCAGTTATTTTATTCTAATATAGAATCCTGCTCCAAATTCGTCCTTAAACTGCTAGCCTGGATGAACTACACTCCCTTAGTCCACTACTTTATCCAGTCTATGGTTAAAATAAAGCTCAGATTAAAGTCCAGCTTGAGTAACTGCTTCAGACAGAGCAGTGCTTCTAGTTAGCTTCACTCACCCGGGGAATGTTGATGACATCTGCTGCACGGTATCGATACAGACTCCACGGGTCTTTGCGCAGAGGGAGTTTGGACACAGCATTAGAACACTGGAGTTACCTGCAGTGGAGGAAGTTGTGGACTGGGATGAACTGGTTGAAGGAGCAGGGGTCCAGGCTCCGGCTGATCTCCACATTATCTCCGGCCAAAAGTCGGATCGCCGCTCGATTCTCCTCCTCGAAAACCTGCCACTGGAGCGAGGCACAGATCAGCAGCATGTAGTCGTCTGCACAGAGAGAGCGGATTCAGGAAATGTATTTGTGTTTAAACCGCCCATATTACGCCATTTTCTGATCAGTGTTATAATGTTGTTTCCTCATCAAAAAAACATACCCGGAGTTGTGTTTTGTTTCATTCGCACATGTTTAACACACAAATCGAGTTTTTTTTCTCAAACAGAAAACACTCTGTTCCACCTTGTGATGTCATGTGGTGATACAGGAAGTGCTCCACTGTGTTTTTAAACTCCTTCACTAGAATCATTTTGATATTTCAGCCTTGGAATTACCAATCTCTACTAAACAAAAAAGTTAAAAGGAGCTGTTAACTTGAAAGCTACCACTACATGACATCACAAGGTGGAACAGAGGATTTGGAGATGTAGACAGACTGATAACACAGGATTACTCAAACATGTGTGAATGAAACAAAACACAACCCCAGGTCTGTTTTTGAGGAGGTAATAACATTATACTGTGGCTAAAAGCTCACAGGAGTGGATTCTGCGTTATAATATAGACCTTTAATCGAGAAAAAGTTTTAAAGAAATCATAAATTACAGAAGATGAAGAGAGGATTGGGTCTCATGGCGAAGTCTGGCAGGTAAAACCATTTGATCGCGTTGGAGGTTAGAGGTCGATGCGCAGTTCTCCACGGGTAGTCTAAAGGTCAAGACAAAATACAAATAAATACAAAATTGTTAAATATGGCCAACAATGAATATAGATAACTACAATGTTGAGGGTTTTGTGCAGTGCTGTTTCTTCAGATTAAGATAAAACAGCACAGCATGGGTCTCCAACAGGTTTGTGCAAAAATACTGAAATATCTATATATTGTGATACTAAATTTTGTGATATAGTATCGTTATCGGGAGCTGCTGTATCGATATATCGGAAGGAAACTTGTATTAGATGTATTTCTTATTAACTTTGCAGTAATTTTATGTGTGAGAAACTTGTTTAAGGGCACAAATCAGCTCAACCTGTCCAAGTCAGCTCTTTGTGGTCAGATTGTGTTAAAATGAAGATCAGATTAAGTCTAATTTGAGTTAAGTCTAACTTCAGACAGAGTAGTGCTTTCAGTTAGCATCACACTCCCAGGGAATGCTGATGATGGCCTGGAATGCCCCACAGTATGTCATTAAACTTAATTATCTTGCATTCCTTCAATCAGGTTTTTTATTGCTCAAAAATACCTGGACAAACGTACATTCTCACTGTGAGGGTGCACTCCTCTCCACAGATCTGACCTGTAACTTGACCTGGTGGCTGAACCTGGTTGTCTCCATGGAAACAGATACAATAACATTTCAATGGAGACAAGCAGAGGCTGGACCCTCCACTATAAAAAAGTTACATAATGCACGTTTAATTTTATTCAGAAGTAGTTTGCTTTAGGCGGCACGGTGGCTGAGTGGCAACACTCATGCTTCACAGCAAGAAGGTTACGGGTTCGATCCCCGGGTCGCCCGGGCCTTTCTGTGTGGAGTTTGCATGTTTCCTCCCCGTGTCTGGATGGGTTTCCTCCGGGTACTCCGGTTTCCCCCATCAACCAAAAACATGCAACACCCCTATGAACAGTATACGATCAAGGACCGTCAAGGAATTCCTCCCTCCTGTGGGCTCACCACCTGCAGAGGGGTTCATAGGGGTCTGGGTCTGGTGCACAGAGTAATGGGCAGCGTGCTGCCCCCGCGACCCAGCCGGATTAAGCGGGAGAAGATGGATGGATGGATGGATAGTTTGCTTTATATTTCTACATTCTCATCCTTGAAAATCTATCTCAAAGAACCAGTGGACAGTTCCCATGACGACACACAGTATTTAATGCCATACTGCGGAACACTCCAGGCAAAGCAATAACATTTCTCCACCGGAAAATGAACATAATGCGCCTTTTATTCAGAAGTTTGCTTTATATTTCTACATCCACATGCCTAAAATCTCACTGTCAGCCTCAGATGAATCAGCGGACATTTGCCGTACCGACACACAGGGCGGGAGGGATGCCTATGCAGAGGAGGTACTGTAGAACCATGAGGCCCGCCGTGAAGCAGCAGTATTTGGGCCACACCTCCCCGATGGCCTTCCTCCTCCTCCGGGACAGAACCAGCAGCAGAGCACACGAGTGGAGCAGAGCGTAGAAGTCCATCCTCTGACCGATCACGTTCACCGCTACGATCAGGCTCACCTGTGGAGGAGGAGGGACGCAAAGGACTGAAAACCTTATTATCTGGCAAGAGTAAGAGTTAAAGGCCCTGTGTTTGTGCAACATCTGTCTTGACTAAGTGCAGATATATTGTATAAGCAGTTCTTGAGGTCAAAATAATAATGCTAGTGGTCTCTGAGAGTTGGGAAAATATTTATAAACTCATTATGGTGAATAATTAGGATGATCTGAAAGGATAAGGTAAGTTGGGAATAACTTTAGATCACTGTAAATTGTTTTAAATGAACTGTTTATAAGACAGTAAAGTTCAGGTGCAGTGCCTTTAATGAGACAAAAGCTTAACCAAAAGCTTCTGTAATGCAATTTTTTATTTTTTTACTGTTTGTCTATGTCCAAACAAGTTAGGCACATTGTAAAACATACAATATTTGTTTGTTAATAGTTTGTTAACTGATTAAGAACTTAAGAAAATTAAGGAAATTAAGAACTGAATCCACAGTGTGCAAAATGTAGGCAGTTTTGAGGGCTTGGGGTCAATTTTATCATAAAAGCTGATTTTTTATTTATAGCAATACTTATACACCAACTGTTTATTACACATTCCCAAAGGTGTAAAAAAGACTAAACAAAAAATAGCACTTAACAAATACTACTTACATCTGAAATTTTTTTTTACATTATTTTACATTTTTACACTATTTAATTCTCAGCTCTCAATGTGTCCACCAGAGACAAGCTTGATACCTCGAGTCCAAATTTGTAGAAGAAGAAGTTGATGAAGTATTTGACGCAGGGCCCGACGCCGTGGTCCAGGTGTTGCCGAGTGATTCCCTGGAACAGGATGGTGAAGGGAGGAGGCTTCAGGTCATTACGGAGACGGAAGTACAGCTGGTGACGGAAGACGGTCGCCTCGAAGACAAGCAGCCCCAGAATCATCAGGTGGTTCTGCGACACGAGAAAGAGAAAGCCATGCAAGAATAGAAAATGACAACAGCATTTCAGAGGAGCCATTCTAGAATTAAAAGCATAAAATCAGTTGTGTCAGAAATAAATTAAGAGTGTACTAGTATAAGCAAGACAAAACTTAAATAAAAACTACCTGTGTGCGCACTGTGTGTATTATGTAACAGTTTAGGTGTAGTTTTATGATATCACAATCAAGATTTATATTTTAACATATGGTAGATTAGAGAAGTTATGATTTTGGGGGGTATTTAGACTGTATTGACTGAAAACTGCTTAATTATAGAAAGGTTCACTGACTTCCTGTTCAAAACTGCAAAACATGCCTCTTCAAAGTTGTATTTTCATGTGTTTTAATTGTTAAAAATGGCTGCATGACATTTTGGAAGCCTACAAGCATGACCCCGCCTCCGATTTTTGTTTTTTTTTTTAAATTATAATAAAAGGTATGTACAGAGAAATGGGTGGGGAAATAGGGTAGGTGAAAAGATCATCATGACCTTTTTTTCTTTTTAAATCCTATATTAACTGAAAACAACATATTAACATGTTTTACAAGTTTATAATTCGTTTATTCAAAAGTAAAAATAACAGATTTAAATGCGTTACTCTGAGACAGGGGAGGATCCGGCCCTCACACTTCCGCAGAGCCCCACACCAGTACACCGGGTCCACAGGCTCAATGTACAGGATGGACCTCCTCAGCAGCTCCACCATGTTTCTCCTCAAGTCCTCCTCCTCCATAAAGGAACTGTTGGACTGCAGCAGGCCCTGACAAACACACACACAAACACACACACAAACACACACTGAAGCGTTGTCACACATTTAAGGGAAAAATCAGGAAAAGGACATTCAACAACAAGATAGTGTATGTGCTGCTGTTTGGAACACTTCTTTACCAGGCAGCAAATATAATCTTTTATGTTTCATACACGTTTAAAGGTCCTGTAATACACAAAATCGACTCTTGTGAGATTTAAGCCATGTTAGAAAGTTGTTCCCTCCTCAAAAACATACCTGGAGTTGTGTTTTGTTTAATTCACACATGTAACTCGTTATAATTCGTCTGTCTACATCTCCAAAATTCCAAACGCTCTTTTCGATGTTGTCGTGATGCCATGAAGCAGTAGTTTTTTAGTAGTTTGGTAGTTAACAGCAGCCTTTAACTTTTACCTTTATCCAAATGATTGTAACGAAGAGTTTAAAAACACAGTGGAGCCTGTATTACAACCTGACATCACAAGGTGGAACAGACTGTCATCTGTTTGAGAGAAGAACTCAGCCAAATATGCAGAGTTTGTGTGTTAAACATGTGTGAATGAAACAAAACACAACTCCAGGTATTTTTTAATAAGGAAATAAGATTATATCATAGAACAGATCAGATAAGAAAGTGAAACCAGTAAATGCTTCTGGGTGTTCAGGGCTGTAGTCGACCAAAAAATGATTAGTCGATTAAAGACACTGATCACTTGACTAAAAACGCGGTGTGGTAAAAGTATCAGCACTCAAAAGACTACACAGGTGTTCATCCAAAAACAACTATCTAAAAAAAAAAATTAAAGAGGGTATCAGGCTTCCAATCCAAGCTATAGAAACATGAAGAAAGTTACGTAAAAAAAAACTAAACTATTGTCACAGGGCTGTCCAAAAATACGTCCTTTGAAAAGTTTCCTTTAAATCTGTGTCTTGTACTCTACTCACAGCCGTGCAGTTGGACGAGTATTCCAGAGGCTTGATGACTTTGAGCTGGTAGAACATCTTGCACACCACCATGACGCAGGCGTGAACAGCGGAGATACTGGAGGCCAAAGGTCGTAACCGCGGAAACGGGAGGGCGAAGACCCACAAGACCAGGAAGAGCATGTTCATCAGAGACACCTAAACAAAGAACAGTGACACGCCCGTTGTAGTGATGGTTTTCAGATGATGTGACTTCACTATGAAATATCCAAAAAGTGAATTCACAAATGTTGAACCTGATGATTTCTGTTAGAGACAAGACCAGATCAGACCTTCCAAACAATCTGATCCGGCCAGCAGAACATCATCCAAGTTTTACTGCATGCATACTGGTTTAGCCTTAGTTTAACTCTGCTTTAGACCTGGTTTAATTCTGAGTTAGTTCTGGTTTAGCCCTGGTTTAGTCCTGAAATCTGAAATGAATCGTATGTACAGTGAGTGTGCTGGTGTTATGTACTTTTGTGTGATTGTTGCTGTACTTTTCCCTGTCCTGTAGATGATTTGACATCAACCTGCCGAGGGACTGAAGATGGAAATTAGCCACGCTCCGATCGTCCAGTGTTCATTAATATGTGCTGTCCCTTTACAAATAAATAAATAAGAAGAAGAAGTCCTGGTTTAATTCTGGGATAGTCTTAGTTCAGACCTGTTTGATGCTCGTCCTAGTTCAATGCTGATTTCAATACAAAGGAATAGACTCAATATTCAATACAGATTCTCAAATTATAATCAAATCATAGTACTTTTCTTAAAAGGACAAGAAGGTCCTGGCTAAACTCATGTCTATGCTGGACCATGAGTGTCACTCCCTGCAGGACGCCCTGTCTGCTCTGGAGAGCAGCATCAGTGACAGACTGATTCACCCTCGCTGTGTAAAGGAGAGATTTCGCAAGTCTTTCCTTCCTGCTGCTGTCAGACTGTATAATGAACAATGCTAGTCATGTGTCATCCCCATAGTAATAATAACAATGTGCAATACTATTTAAAGTCACTACCTGCTACTTATTTATTTATTTAACCACCACTGTCCATCACTGCACTGTACACAATATTTTGATTGTAAATACTTATTATTATTTATCTTGTTTTTGATGTGTGCTCTTGTTTTCCTACTTTTTCTGAAACTTGCGTTGTGACATTGAAATTTCCCCACTGTGGGACGAATAAAGGATTATCTTATCTTATCTTATCTAATTACCATGTTGTTTTATATCTGTGTACTCCCTCAGTGGTCCTGTAGGTTCCACAGTGGTCCATGGGCGTATACTAGTCTATGTGCTCTTATACTTGTTCAGATCACCTCTAAAAGCTATTCAGGAAAATTTCATTTTTTTCCTGTGAATCTGACATTTTTAGTATTGATACCAGCTCAAATGAGTATCTAGTTTTGATACTATTTCTACTTTTATCAACCCCATTCTTTTCTCTTACCAATAAACTTGCTTCCTCACAAATCTCCTCTTTGCCTCCTGTTTCCTTTCTGTTCAAACCCTTTAACCTTTTATCCACCAGCCCTCCGCGGTCAGTGAGTTAATATTGCATAACGCACAAATAGTTCCGGCAACAGCCAAATCACTGTTCTGTATCACTGCTCTGGGGCCATCACCATGACATCACCATAGCGACGGGTAAACACATCCTCACCTGCTCTGAGTAGTCACTGATTGATATTTTGGACGTTTACAGACGGGGAACGGGCTTTTCCCATTTACAAGTGACACATTTCAGTTTGTAGCCGTGGTGCGTTTTACAACTTGGAGCCGTGCGTTCTGCAGTTTTAACGCCCTGCTCCTCGTTGTTTGATGCTTTTACACATCACTGCTCTGCTGCCATCGCCATGACATCACCATAGCAACAGTAAACACATCCTTACCTGCTCTGAGGAGAATGGAGGGACTAGCTTCATTTAAAATACAGAAATAACTCATTTGAGACATTTACAGACAGTGAACAGGCTTTTCAGACTCACTGGTGAGACATTTCAGTTTGTAGCCGTGGTATAAGCGCATTAAACAACTTGGAGCCGTGCGTTATGCAGTTTTAACGTACTTTGCGGAGGAACACCTACGACTCAGCGGCGCGTGTTAAAACTACATATCTAACTGGTATAGCCATTGAGAATAATATTAGGATAATAAAAAATATTAAAATAAAAAAAAAAAAAAACTAGAACTATGTCACACCTCTTGCAGTGAGACCCAGATGATGCCAGCGGACACGATTTTGAGACTGTGCAGTTCCATGAGTCTCCAGAGGAGCTCCTGAAGCCTGCGCAGTCCTGACAAACCCTGGTACAAGAGGAGACTGGCCCTGTCCACGATCACATCCCACTGGTCAACAGCCGCACTAGGAAAGCTGTCTGGAGAACAAGAAGAGACAAAAGAGGCATGGCTGTTTATTAGGGCTGCAAGATTAACTGCAATCGAAGTCGCAATTTGAATGGATGCAATTAGCAAACCTGCAATTTTTTAAGTACCATAATTTCCTCCACAAACTTCAAAAACCTCCCCATAAATACTGCTAATCCTGTAGTTTAGATTTGCACAAATGTGTTCTGGAATACATGTGATTCCAAGCACAAACGTGAATAATAGAGAGTACACAAAATTGTTTACTATTAATTTCTGGACTGTTGAGCGCACCTGAATATAAGAATATAAAGAAAAAAAAATGTATATATATGTATAGGCCACACTTGTCTATAAGCCACAGGTGTCCACTCGCTCTTGCACCCCCCTGGAGGCAGCCGCAGGATTCAAAGTGTGTGAAAAAAGTAGCGGCTTATAGTTTGGAAATTATGGTATTTTTTCAAAAGTATTTTTACATATCCTGTGTATGATGTACACATTTTGTTTTACCATACATCCTTTTACAAATTAAAAACATATTCTTTATACATGACACAGATAGGTTGCATGAAAAAATCAATTTGCTAATCAGAATCAGAATTCAGTTCACAGGAACTTAAAGATTTGAGAGACTGAAGACTGAAATCTGAATTGATAAACTAGAAGAATCTCATGTATTGTTGTAGTGTTTGTACATGTTTGTAGAGGTTTGTACAGGGTTAAACCTTTTTTTTTTCCATAAAACCGACAGAATATTTTGCTATTTGCAGTGGACATTGTATAACCTAAATATTATCAGTCTTTGCTACTTAAAGGTGCACTGTGTAACTTTTTTGGAGGAGGGTCCATCACCTTCTTGTTTCTATGGATATGTCACTGCTCTGCCTGGAATGTTCCACAGTATGACATTAAACAGCTCTACTTTACATTTATTCAGTTACAGGTGGTTTTACAGCTCAAAAATACCCAGAAAAACAAACATTCTGACTGTGAGCGGGGTCGCCTCTCCACAGATCTGCCCTGTAACTTGATCTGGTTTGGGCTCCTTTAAGATAGAACGGTTTAATACCACACTGTGAAACTTGACAAAGCAATAACATCTCCATGAAAAAAGACATTTGACAAACAATCCACCAGAAAAGTTACACAGTGCACCTTTAACAGTTGCACAATGCCCATGTAGTGCAGCTCTAGCAGTTACCATCTCCCGCCTCGCTCGCCTCCTCTCCGGGGTCTTTCTCTGAAGACGTCTGGAGCCCCACACTGTTCAGAGTGTCCTGACTTTTGCCTTCTCCCATCTGCTCCTTCGCCAGTCTGAAATATTAAAAAAGACACATTCAATAATCAAACAAAGTCTGACAATAAAACCTGGTTATGAAACATTGGAATCATACTTATTTCTCAGCTTCTTAATGGTTTCCTTGATGCTGAAAAACAGAAAACACAATGGAACTATCACAATGTTTGAATAGTGTCATTTACTCTATGAAAAAATATATCTTACATGTCTCTTATTATGGCAATTGAACTCTTGAGCTCCTCATCACTAAACACAAGGAAATAAAAACAATAAGATTATAAAGTACATCGTGCCAGCAAAGTGTGTTTATGATCATTTCATACATTTACAGATTGGGCCTTTATCTACATCCTATTCATAAAATGTTTATACAGAGAAAATTAACAATTAATTTGTGCCTTTATGTGTGTCTGTGACAGTATTGGGAAGTAACTAAACACATGTACAGAAAATATGTACTCTGAATACTAATTTTGAGTACCTGTATTCTGATACAGTTTTTCATTTGGTGGTATTCAGAATACAGTAACTTTTCTTAAATAAAAGGAATACTTAGTGACACTAAGTGACTTTGAACTGCACATTATTACTGAGAAAAGGAAACACAGCTCATGTAATACGTGTGCGTGTGATTTTTCTGTCTCTAGAACCTCTTCCAGTATCTCGGGGTCTTGTTCACAGTGAGGGGAGGATGGAGCGTGAGACTGACAGGTGGATCGGTGCGGCGTCGGCAGTGATGTGGTCGCTGTACTGGACCGTTGTGGTGAAGAGGAGCTGAGCCGAAAGGCAAAGCTCTTGATTTACTGTCAGTCTATGTTCTTACCCTCACCTATGGTCATGAGTTTGCTCGAGCTAATTGAACGAGCCACCCTGAAGTGCCACCCACCAGTTTCCTTTTAGCCGATCAGGTCAAACCTGTTAAAATGACGTATCCAACTTGCGGCAGGTAAAACCAAAACAGGTGTTATGCTGGAGAGGGAAGATGTCCATAAACCAATTTAGCTGTTTTTGCAATATAAATTTGCACATTAAGGTCGTTATAAGCCACTATCACCGTCCGCTGATGGATTCTCGTGAGTTTGTGAACTCACAAATATCACGAGAATCCATTTTGCTGCGCAAGGTTAGTGAGGATAATGAATGTCTGAAAACGCGGCTATATGCAACTGCAAAGAGTTGCTCAAATAAATGTAAGTAAAGATGATTTGTGACATGCGTTTGTGCACCTGGACACCTGGCGCACTGGTACATTATCCAGGTTGGTGAGAGCGAGGAAGTCAGCGTTGAAGTAATGCAGCTGGAGGATACAGGCCAAAAGAAAAGCAGCAGGCAACAGGATCCGAGCAAACAACTCGACTGTGTCATAACGCTCCAAACCAAGATCACGCAGACTGCAGAGAAACCCAGAAAAACAAACTCAGAATGTTTTGATTGTATTAGGGGAATAATAATTAAAGCAACAATCTAAAGTAGTGCTGTACGATACTAAAATGTAAAACTCATTTCCAACACTAAGGAACTGACTCAATACATCACACCGATTACAATACCAGAATGAATATTAAAGGTGCTTTATGCAACTTGTCAGGTAGAGGGTCCTCCACCTAACTGTCTCCATGGAGATGTTACTGCTTTGCCTGGAATGTTCCACAGTCTGCCATCAAACATATCTATTTCACTTTAAGTGATTTACAGATATTGTTATTGCTCAAAAATACCTTAAAACATGCATTCTCACTGTCAAAGTAGTCGCATGTTTAATGTTTAATGCTGAAAATCACATTCTATTGTCTAAATGAAGTGTTTTTAAAGAGTATTGAGTGTAATTTTCAACATTAAACCTTAAACCTGCTCAGGAAAGCTCAGATTCGGTCCTGTTAATGTAATTTTTTGCAGTATCAATACTCGCTCAATTGAGTGCCTCATTTTGATTAGTTTTAGTATCGATTAGTATCTGATTCCCAGTACTCTTTAAAACACTCAATACTTTTCCCAGTACTCTTTAAAAACACTTTATTTAGACAACAGAATGTGATTTTCAACATTAAATAATAGTACTTTCTTTTCTATTCCCATGTGGCCTTATATCTGTAATCCCTCAGTGGTCCTGTAGGTTCCATAGTTGTTCCATGGGTGTGTACTCGTCTATGTGCTCTTATACTTGTTCTGATTCAGCTCAAGATCACTATAAAGCTATTCAGGAAAGGTTCATTTCTGTCCTGTGAATGGGACTTTTTCAGAATCAGTATCTGCTTAAACGAGTATCTAGTTTCGATATTAGTTTCTCTGCCTCTCACTAGCCCACAGACAGACTCACCCATCCTCTGACATGCCCATGATCTGCCTGAACAGAGCGGACACACTCCTGAACTGGTACATGTAGACTGCGATCAGCACCAGCATGGAGTAACCCACCACCACGGCCCAGAAGGTCTTCAGGATGCGGCGCCACACATCGTAACGCGTCTGAAAACGGAATATTATTCAGTACAAGGACATTTGAATATTTGGTACTGTTATTGATACTTTGCAGTGACATTACGCTGGGGGTGTTCTATGTGTATCTCTATTAGTGGAATGTTTAGGAGTTACCATGGTGACACAATACACACATTAGCAAACACAATAAAAAAATGTTCAAGATCATCTGACAACTCAAGAAAAATACTAAATGGATTTAAACAACACATTTTGAGGAGTGTTCATGGTCCTGTTAAAGTGTTTGATTTACAATAAAAATGGTGAATGTGAATAAACTGCTGGCTAATGCTATTTTATTATCATTTTATATGTGAGAAACTTGTTTAACAGCACAAATCAACTCATGTGTTGTAGTTCCAGCTAAATCAGTTCTTTCTGGCCAGATTGTGTTAAAAGAAAGCACAGATTCAAGTCTAATAAAGCCTCAGACAGAGCAGAGCCTACAGTTAGCATCACAGCTACAGCTGCCCTGGGGCTGACTGGGACATGCCAGTCATTCTGCGCCAAAGGCCTCTCCAACCAATCACACGATCACAAAACATGGAGGAAGTGTCAAGTCAACAAACACAACAATAAAAGAGAATATTATTTGGTTATACGATGTTCTATGTTGAAGAAATAGTTTAAGTAAGTTTGATAACAAGGGACAGCTGTAATGAACACACAACTAGGATTAGACCTGGGTTAGACCTGGGTTAAACTTGGGTGGTGTCCATGGAATTCTAAGGCAGTAAACCTGACCAATAATTTGCTGTTGTAAAATGACACTGTACTGATGTGCCCCTGATGTGTCTTTCCTTAAAAACACCACAGTTTTAACACAGTTACCACCGTGTTGGTCAGATTTCCTCCATCACGCTCTTAAGTCTGTCTCCCCTGACGTCACCTCTGCAGCCATTAGGAGGATGTCTAAGTGCCTGCAGACTGGGTTTTTTAAAACATCAGCAAAAAAGACAGGGAGAGGAAATCAGCGGAGAAACATAAAAGAATGGGCACGTGAGTCAAAATCAATATCTGTAATCTGGTGTTTTTTAGGGGCTGGTGATGTAGTTTCTGGTACTTTCTGGTAGGGGTTCAACCACCTGCTTGTCTCCATGGAGATGGTATTAATTCTACAAATGAGCCTCTCACCTGTCTCTGCAGATCTGACCTGTAACTTGGCCCAGTGGCGCCACCTGTTTGTGGAACATTCCAGGTAAAAACAATAACATCTCCATGGAAAGAAGCAGGTGGCGGACTGATGCTAGAAAAAATACATTCCCAACTAAAACCTGACACCTTTCCAAACCTGTAATATTGTCACGTTTTTAAGCTTTTTTGTTTCCAGTGCACATTCTCAGATCACAGAGACCATGTTTCAATTCCACTGAAGGAGGAGCAGGAGGTAGAGCCAAAGTGAAGAAAATGATCAAATTAAACCAAATAAAAATTGAGGAGATTAAGCGCTCTATGGATCTTAGTCAGAAAAACTTTGAACAGGAAATAGAAAATGGGGTCAAAGTTTATAATGAGTTAATCAACTGTGTGCAACAAAGCCTAGAGAATCTCAAACAGAGGACTGAGGAAAAGCTCAAGATGGCTGAGGAACAGGCTCTGGAGTGGAGACAAGAACTTGAAACTGAAAACGCACAGCTGGAACAGAGAAGGGAGGAGATGGAGGTAATCTGGTGCTCTGAAGATCATCTCCATTTTATATAAATTACATTCAGATTAGACAAACTGCTCTCATTGTACAAGACTGGTCAAAGGTGAAGGTCTGGACATTGTCATATGAAGCACAAGTGGTCAAAGCTGCGATTCAGCTTAGGGACACAGAGTTACATGAAGAGATAAAGAGTGTATTGAGGGATGAGCTGAGAAGAGTGCAGCAGTTCTCAGTGGATGCGACACGGCACGTTTTAACTTAGTCCTGTCTTATAATCACAAACAGGTTCATCGCAGTGATAAGAGACCAGATTTACCGGATAATTCTGTGAGATTTTCTTTCCAGCTAAATGTTGAAAGGAAAACAAAGATTTTCTTCAGGTCAAAATTATTGTGAAGTTATAGTTGAAAACAAGCCTGTCTGGTACACGGGTGTGGCCAAAGAGTCAATAAAAAGGAAGGAAGAAACAAATATAAAACTTGAAAAGGGATTCTGGTTAATTTGTTTGAATGACAAATATAAATCTGCATCTGAAATCCACCCTAAAAATGATTGATGTGTTTGTTTGTGGATTATAACAGGGGCATTGTGTCTTTTTATGACGTAGATACTGCAGAGCTGATCTGCTCCTTCACAAGCTGCTGTTTTACTGAGAACTTATTGCCTTTAATCAATCCTGGACTCAACAACAATGGAAACTCTGCTCCTCTTGTACTTACTCCTGTGACACTTTAAGTTTCTGCAACAAAGCGGTGGTTCTGTTTTGTTTTAATGAATGACTTCAATTACAATATTGTTTTAACAATCATGATAAACTCTTAGCTACTTGGGCCAATAATGTGTTAGCTATTAAAACCCCAGAGTGCAATAACCCCTATTTAAAGCGTATACAGTAGTTTTGTGGCTTTGCTGTTTTTTGGCAACAGAAATTCTTTATATAGGTCTGGTTATGGTTAAACACATGCAAGTTAAAAGATTAATAGAATAAAAAACATAACTACATACACACTTTGTACCTACTGATAAAAATTAAAAAAAACTCAAACCTGGTACAGGACAACGCAGAAGAGAAAAAGCACAATGTAGAGGATCTTGTAAACAACCACCTGAAATGAAAAGAAAACATTTACACAAGCAGTTTTGGCATGCAGTTTTAATTCATGTTTTTAGATCAGAATGTGTAGAAGCAGCAGAGCCGTTTCGTGGGGTTCTGGCAAATGAGTTTTTCTAGATTTAAAGAACTTTGGACTTGAAATCGTGTGGTTGCTGTAACACTGGAGAATGGCTAGAAACCCATCGAAAGATTTATTTCACACGATTATACTGTGCCTTTTAAGAATTGTATTGTGTCCCTCTGGTGACTGGGTAATTTCCTTAAAGTCTTTCTAAATCTTTCAAGTCTATGTACAGTACCTTTCCAGAGAAGCTGACCACGAAAAACATGGAGCAGCAGAAGAGGATCCAGTATTTGACCAGTGTCCCTTTTACACCTGATATTAGCATCACAACCAGTGGAGAAGCCTGACTCTCCTCCTCTGAGAAAAACAGGCAAAACTATAATCAAACACAGTGTTAATGTTGAATCGGAAGTAGAGAACTCAAATGTACCTGACATGACTTTGAGTTCATCCAGGGATTCTGCCTTCAGACTCTGTGCTTCAGCTCTCTCCTTCAGCTGCTGACGAAACATCAGCCAAAAACTGAAGCTGTACAGGACCTGCAGCATCACCAGAATAAGTTTTGTTCAGTGTGAGTTGTAGACAGTCCAGTTTGTGTATTCAGATTAAAAGCCATATAATAATAAAGATACGATAGTAAAGATTTATTTGATACATGAAGACACAGTTCCTTCTGCTTTGTATTTAAACTAATCATCATAACATATATTTTTTAAGTAACAGTAAGGACTAGGATTGTGAAAATACCAAAAATCTGAAATGAATCAATACTAAAACCAGTATCAAAACTAGATGCTAATTTTGGCAAGTATCGGTACTAAAAAATCACATTCAATCTTTCCTGAATCGTTTTAGAATTATCTTGATAAGACTAAAGCTATTCAGAGACTAATATGGAATTTACCTGGACGACTGGGGGACTACACAGATATAAGGCCACACTGAAATGTGGAAGAGTGTTTTTTATTATCATCATGGTATCGGAATTGGTATTGGTATTGAGTATCGACTCTGTTTCTTAGGATCAAAATTGAGTGTAATACTGTAGATATAGAATAGTTTTAGGGGGGGATAAAAAAGCTGTCATGACAGGCCTTGGCAAACTAAGCAGAAACATGTTTATTAAAGCCCCACCACCAGAAAAGTGACGCAGTGCCCCTTTAAAAGTGTTTTCTGTCTCTAACCTTGGCCCCCAGGTGCACACAGGGCGCGGGGTGGTAACTGTTCAGGTCGAAGTCCACGATGACCGCGGGCGGCAGAGCGGGGTAGAGCTCCGCCCGGCTCAGGCGCAGTCCGCTCAGGAAGCCCAGAGTCACCAGTGCCGTACCGTAAACCGCCAACACCGGGGCCGACATCATGGCGTACCGCCTCCGGTCCCGCATCATCCAGATAATACACGACCACACCAGCAGCGCGAAGGTCAGCCAGTTGTTGTAGGTGATACTCCATATCTGCAAATAAACAAAGAAGGAAAGAAAGAGTTAAAATGAGACTTTTTTTTTTTGTGAAATGTCGGCAGCGTGGATTATAGGCGTGTGCACAGGTGCACTTTTGAACGTTGAGCTAATGTCACAGAACTATAATAAAATCAATAAAATCTATGAAATTATAGACGGAAATTATTGACGTTAGCGTCACTCGCCCCTTTGTTTAATGTAAAAATAATATTTTAACGTTTCAAATAACATGACTACGCAACTATACAACAAAATATACAAAATCATAAAAATAGTTAAGAGTTAGAGTTAATTTAGCTGGTAAGTTATAACGTTACATGAGCAAGACCGCTGTGGCTTTGAATACTGATGCAATGTACGAAACTGATGTATATCACTTTAAAAAATACTAATACTAAAATAAAAACTACTGGTTGAAAAAAATATATATAGCAATAAACTAGTTATTGCATATAAAGTGGTCCATAAGATAATGTGTAGACCAGTGGCTCTCACTTTTCTCAGATACCACCAAAGAAAAGATTTGGCTTTTGGGGCAACACTGGAACTAAACCAGGTCTATAAAAGGACTCCAGATCTAATCCAGGACTAAACCAGGTCATAAAGTGAACTATGTCATTTACACTGTAGTTCTAAACAAGAAATTATCCAAAGACGTATAAAAAAGTGGACAAAATTAACTTTAAATGACGCAAACACACAAACTGAAGAGCTTTGCATTTGCATAACACCAGTGATACATTACCACACCAGTACCACAGTTTGAGAAAAACTGGTGTAGGCTATTAGTAAAAAAAATAATGTGTTTGGTATTCAAAGTCATATTCAAAGTCATTATTTGAAGATATTTAATGGCTATAACCACCCTTTTATTTTATTTTTATTTTTTTGTTTTTTACCTTTTATCCTGTCTCATTCATCATAGAAGTTTTAGTATTTATTTACCATCATTATGATCAGAGCGCTGACATAACTGTGTTTCTGCACCAAAAGACCAAAGATGACCAGTCCACTTGGACCTGAAGCTGGGGCCTCAGTCTCAGCCTGACTCTGCACAGCTTCATCCTTCGCCCCTGGGTCTTCTTCACGATTACTGTCTGTATTGCACAAAGATACACAAAGTAAGTTCCAGGATTACAACGGACACACTTGACTTGTAAATGTTTGACAAAATATCAACATTTCTTAACCATTAGAGTCCAAATCCTTGTCGTCATACAACGGAGGAGGGTAGCAGTTTGTATATCCAGCTCCTCCCAGCAAAGAACCCAAATCATTTTTTTGGTCT
This sequence comes from Taenioides sp. WSHXM2023, assembly GCA_029959045.1. NCBI lineage: Eukaryota > Metazoa > Chordata > Actinopteri > Gobiiformes > Gobiidae > Taenioides > Taenioides sp. WSHXM2023. The sequence goes on along the minus strand of CM057086.1, from coordinate 33,128,223 downwards.
TGCCAGGAACAGGTGCTCATGAGAATGGCTGGCTGTAAAAAGATATGAACACACTGGATAAATGTAAAAAACTGTTGGAAAACAAACTAGTCATGCACTCACAGATGATCTCGGGTGTTTTTACAGTAAATATCCCTGTTTGGTGTCCCTGTTAGTTAGTGAGGTATAAAGTTTACAGTAAAGTTAGACTATTCATTTCTAGTGTTGTCACGAGACTAATATTTCAAACTTTCAATCCAATCCAACTTTATTTGTACCAACACAAAGTCTCCAAAGTGCTGCACAGAGTAGGCACAATATAAATTAACACATTAAATCAAATAAAGCATAAAATAAATAAACAAGCCAGTCAATAAAAAATGTATATACTGTATGTATATTAAAATTAGCACATCGAAAAATAACAAATAAAATCAGTGTGTTTTAGTGTGTTTTTAAACGAGACTTAAAAGAATCGACTGAAGGGACGGACTTGATTCCGATATGATAATTAAAAACACTTTTTCTTTAATAGAATATGATTTTTACATTAAATCTACTTTCTTTTATATTACCAAGTGACCTTATATCGGTGTAAGTATCAGTCGTCCAGGTTCCGTAGTGTTTCATGTAGTTTTATACTTTATTCTAAAGCGATTCAAGAAAGGTTCACTTCTGTCCTGTAAATGTGCCTTTTTGTGTTGATAGTATTGATTAGTGTCTGATTTTTGATGCAGCCCTATGCATTTCACAACATACTCAAGTCAACATCATTATATTTATGATATTAGCTAAAATCCTACCTAGTTTTTTGCATTTTCTGACTTAATAAAAATAATTTAACTTCCTGGTTGGACATGGACAGCAGATATGACGTATGTGGAGAATAACAATAATGTAAAGTAAATGTAAATGTAAATGTAAATGTAAAGTAAAGCAAAGTAAATGTAATGTAATGTAAAGTAAATGTAATGTAATGTAATGTAAATTTAATAAAAGCCATAAATACACAAAAAGAAATAAATGACAACATCTTTATTTTGTTAACTTTCTCTATTTTTGTTCTTTCCTTTTCAGCTTTTTTCCACAAACTGCTATTTAACTGATGTTATGATTAATATATTAGATTTTATACTGCTTCCCACCACACTAAGTAATAATTAGAAAAACATTAAAACATGTTTTTACCTTCCTTAGGACAATGGAATAAATGTAACTGTTTCGTTAACTCTGGCATATTTACGTTAAAGCTGCTCAATAAGCACTGCCGTATTTCAAATAAATAGATAATTGTGTTTTTAAATAAAATATGTAAATGTGAAGTTGCATCACCTCATCGGGAAGGTACGTTTCTTCATCCGTGCTGCTTAAAAGCTAAAATACAGACACATGTATTTATTTAAATGTACTTACAGTAAATTAGCTGACAGTTTTGCTTTTATTTAAACATTGTATTACCTCCTGTTTATCTCCTGTGATGTAAATGACCCTGGAGAAACTGGGAGGAGCTTCTGGACTTCCCGCTGGACTCTCACAGTCTTCTTCATCGTCCTCTTCAGTGTCCTGCCGAAGCACAGATGTAAGTAAAGCCAGCTACAGAGACAATATCAGAAGACCATTATGGTGGATGTGAATCAGACTGAATTTTATGTGCTCAGTGAGTTTATATTTTGGATGGAATAAGGTTGGGACGTCCCCCGCGAGACAAAATTGCTAGAAGATTATTGCCTGGGATTCCGAATCTAAACTATACTTAATAAAATGTGAGTCTGGTCACTTAGACTTAGACTTAGACAAACTTTATTGATCCATCAGGAAAATTACTTGGACACAGTAGCTCACACATCACAATTTTATAATAACAAAGAGTAAAAGATATAAATGGTAATAATAAATTCTAAATAAGTAGCAAAAATAGCAAGAGACTAAGGCATAATTATATAAATGTAAATGTACAAGTCAAAATAAAACACAGAAATATAGTAATACAAATATAGCTCAGAGGTCATAAGGAAAAAAACTGCAAATCGCCCCATGTTTAGATGAGCTTGATTGACAGGTGGATCAGCCAATCAGGGACACGCATGGTCCGCCTATATCAAAACAAATCTGACTGCTTACGAGGAAAAAAGAAAGGAAAAAAATATCACATGGGATTGAAATAAATGCAGATTTCTGTGGAATCAGTGAGCGAAGCACTAAACTCTGCACGATCATGTTTGTAGGGCATTTGACAGGTTTTTAGGATTCTCTAATTCTGACTCACTTCGGTGGGATAATACCTGTTGTAAATATAGATTATAGTTTTAAACCAACCAGGAAGCAATTTGTGAAGAAAAGTTGAAAAACATGTTGAAAATTACAGGAAGTAGAGAGTTCTATTTTCCATATTGATGACATCAGGCTAGAATTGTGTCCAAAAGTTATGCACAATTTTCACACACGAAACACATTTTTATATTTAAATGATTATTCAAGCAAGATAAAGTTGTTTCCTTATATTTTTTATTTGTTGAATAATACTTTCTGTGTCCATTCGAGGAGTTTTAGCCAAGCGTACTACAGGGTGGTAGGTAAGAGTTATTGCTGGGTTTCAGATGACATCACAGCATTGTTATTATTATTTAATACAGATGTGGGGCAGCTATAATGAATACTGTTAAATTTGCAGCTTTCTGTTGTAATACAGTGAGTTCTTGGGTCTGTTCATTAAAAGACGTGGTCATGTACTGCATTTGTGCATTTACTTTAGATATTTCAGGGCAAAGTACAAAATCTATAGGGAAATCTGGCTCTAGAAGTATGACATCATCACATTATAGAACCTTAAAACTACAAATGAAATTCCCCCAGCGTCATGTCATGATTTGCAACCAGGAAGTACAATTTTAAACCAAAAAAACGTTTTTTTTCTTTTTTTTAATGTAATGATCTTAACTGTGTTTTAGTGAGATTATGGGAAATTGTGACTTTTTTTTATTTTATTTTAAATGCAATGATCTTAACTGTGTTTTAATGAAATTATGGGCAATTGTTATTTTTAATTTTTATTATTTTTTTCTTTTTTGTAAATCTTAAATGTAATGATCTTAACTGTGTTCTAGTGAGTTAGTGGTTCAGCGTGTCCTAGGCCCTTTAAGCCTGTACCTCTTCAGTGATGTGGACCCATTTGTGCAGCAGAGCCACCAGGGTGTAGTACATGAGCAGCAGGACCACAGGGTTGACGAAGTCGGGCCAGCTGATGTGTGCGTGCAAACCCAGACTGTACGGCCTCGAAGGGTGAGTTTTGATCACTCCAGTCATACCAAACAGCCTTGGAGAGGTAGAAACAAAGAAAAAAAGAGACTGAGACACAAATCTATCAACATGTTGCATTTACACACTAGAAATTGGTGATAATCGTAATCATAATCATGTTTTGGAAAAATATTCTGTATCTCTAAAGCTCAAAATGCTCTGTTCCACCTTGTGATGTCATGAAGCGGTAGTTTTCAAGTAAACAACTACCTTTTACTTTTAGTTCAGTAGAGATTATCAATTCCAGGGCTGAAGTTATCCAAATGATTCTAGTGAAGGTGTGTGGAGTTTAAACACACAGTGGAGCACTTCCTGTATCACCACATGACATCACAAGGTGGAACAGAGTGTTGCTAGTTTGAGAGGAGAACTCAGCCTAAATGTGCAGAGTTTGTGTGTGTTAAACATGTGAATGAAACAAAACACAACTCCAGGTCTTTTTTTTGGTGAAGAAACAACATTAAAAGCAATTGTTAGTACTATTCAACTAAATTAATTAATTGCTTGTATGAATTAGTGCGTCTTGTAGTAAAATAAAAGTGACATTTAAGTGAAGTGAAGACAAAAATTTAAACATATTCAAATCTACAAACTATTACACATCCCAAAATATAATACTACTGTCAAATATTCCAGGTGTGATGTTACCAACCTGGCGTAGACGTCGTCATGTGGGACGAGCTTTTGTGAGATGGGCAGCTGGTACAGGTACAGGAGCAGCAGGTGTCCTCCACTGAAAATGGCCATCATCACACACAGAGAGCTGAAGAGGAGCAGGCTGATGGAGCGACTGAAGATCCACCACCAAACCAGGCCCAGGAACGTGATGAAGTACAGACTGGAGGTGATGGAGGGGAGGATGATACCTGCAGATAAACGCAAGGTCGACGAGAGCAGAGGTGGAAAGTAACTAAATACTAGCTCTGAGAATATGCAGATGAATTTTGTTTTACACTTTTAGCTCGGTCAAGTTCTGTATAAAAGTGTGATCTAAAATGCAGACTTTTTAGATACTGGCCAATATCGGATATCGCCTGCTAGAGCAAGGCAAATATCAAATTAAAGTATCAGCTGAAAAAACATTTATGGTATAACAGGGCTGTATTTGATGCTTGTATTTGGCCCGACTCTGACCGGTCTGTGAAAGGTTGCTTGGAATTAAGAAAATAAAACCTACTTTCAAAATTTTACATAATGCGTAGACTAAAACCTCAGTGCTTTTACTGTGAAGCCTCTGTTAAAGCTCAACAGAGGCTCGATTTCTCTCACTGAACAAGAAAAAAAACACTAAAACATATTAACTTTGACTTTTTTCTGCACAGTTTGGCAGTTGGAAAAAAAATTGTGTGACATATCTTGTATTATATTATTTGGCACACCTAAAGACATTGTGGTGTCTTAATAGAAAGTTAAGAAAGTTAAACTCAGAAAACATTGTGGGGTTAATGTGACTGAAAAAGACATACAAATGTTTCACATTTACCATTGTTTTGAATAATTTCACTGAATACTTTCTCTAAATCACTCTCTCGTTACCTAATAATAACACAGACTCTTACCAGCTTCTGTAAACAAAGCCATTTACTGATTTCAACGTAGAAATAAAATCAATAACCACATTAAACTTCAAACTTTTGGCCCGGCCCTCCACAATATTTTTTGCTTCTCATTTGGCCCCTGGGGAAAAATAATTGCCCACCCCTGCCATAGACTGTGTGGACATATCCTAGCCGCCGTGGTCCAAATGGGAAGTGAGCATGGGGACACTTCCGGCTCCATCGGTTCTGGCTCCAGTTGACTTACATTGAAAAACGTTGCCCTTCTCTCTGTAACTGCTGCTGTGAGCCTCGTCATTTTGGTCTTAAAATGTTGGTATTAATCCGCTCTAGATGATCCTGGTGTTTTTATTTCACAGTTTGTCCGTAAATAAATTCCTATTCCTAATATGGAGCTCCAGATTCGTTCCTGTAACTGCTAGCCTCATGAGCTTCAGCACTGTGGATGACGTCACACTCCCTTAGTTCTTTATGGTTATACCTGCCAGTCCCAGCAGTAGAGTCACCACCACCTTCCCGGCCGTGTTCATGATGGTGGACAGGAGCAGCCTCAGCCCCGCCGCAAACACCAGGAGCTTCTGGACAAACTGTGGAGGTTCAGCCTGAGTGCGGACAGTGGTCTCCTCTGAGCTGTCGAAGGACGAGCCCTCAGAGTCACTGTCCTCCTCAGACTCTGAATCCGAGGTCTCCACATCCTGCAGCAAAACACACACATAACTATTGTGACAAAAATACAACGAGAAACGTAATAGTTTCACGTGACATCCCAACATTCTTGAATCCTTATAGGGCCCATATTACGCTGTTATAATGTCGTTTCCTCGTCACAAACAGACCATACAGGGATTGCTCTACTGTGTTTTTAAACTCCATACACCTTCACTAGAATCATTTGGAAAATTTCATCCCTTGAATTGTCAATTTCCTCTGAACAAAAGGTAAAAGGAGCTGTTAACTTGAAAACTACCACTTCATGACATCACAAGGTGGAACAGAGCGTTTTGAGCTTTGGAGATGCAGACAGACTAATAATAAAGGATTAGTCACATGCGAATGAAACAAAACACAACTCCAGGTCTGTTTTTGAGGAGGTTGCAACATTATAACATGACTTAAAGCTCACAAGTCAATTTTTGCGTAATATAGGACCTTTAAAATTGAGCTGGATGACAGAATTTTTGGTGGTTTGTTGACCTGGTTTATGGTTTTTATCTCTGTAATTACTGGGCCTATCCTCGTTAAACAAAAACTGGCACAAAGTTCAACATCTTGATTAAACTAAACCCAAAAACTCTCTGTATTATAACAAAAATAACCATATTCATTTCAGCTGTACATCTGTATTAAATAATGTCGACCTGTAGAATGTTGTGATGCCATGTGAAACCCAGCAAAAGATGTGGGAATAATTACTGAAATTACCCATATTTTCTGTCCTGTCACTTTTAATAGTTTTTTTTTTTTCTTTGTCTACGCTGCCTAAACAACACTGAGCACTGGTATTTCTAAAGTTGGACCTGGTGTGGTTACCTCTTGGTGGGGATGGGTGATGCCGTTGTCATGGAGACTGATTTGGGGAACAGGACGGAGGAGCTTTTTGCAGAGTCTCAGGATGAAGAGTGAGGAGACCATGAGGCCAAAATCAGGGGCTAAATAGCGCACCACATCTCCTGGTCCTACCAAGCTGAATCTAAGAAACAAAAGATTTACGTTAGTATCAAAAAAGAAAACTAAAACTGTAGGAGCTATTTGTTCTTATTATTTTTGTTTACGTCAGCTTGTTTAGTAATTTAGTTTTGTTAATTTGCATAATATATTTTCTAATTTATTTAGGCTAATTTGCGATTATTTACCTTAGCACCTTTTCTGTTTTTGGTTTAGTCCGTGGGGCACCTAGGGGATAAAGGAGGGTGGTACAGCAGGACCAGAGTGCACCTGGGTCGGCCTATGGTTTTTCTAGTTGGCAGGAGAGGCAGGAGCAGTTAAGGCAGGGGCAGGAGAGGCAGGGGTAGGAGAGGCAGGGGCAGGAGAGGCAGCACTTGTAGGCTTGATCATTGTCCTTGTTGTTTGCCTGCAAAACTTGGAATAAATCTTGGAAAATGCATCTCTGGATCTGGACATTGATTTTGTTATTCTGTACTGCGTAAACCACATCCGCCTGGTGCCCAAAGGTGATTATTTGAGTTTTGTTTAGTTCTAAGTTTGCTCACCGCTTTTGTTTGGTAGTTTTCGTTGACAAATAGTCACTACAAAAATGATTAATGAAATATTGTAGTTGAAGTTGTAGTTGTAGTTGAAATACGTGTAGTGACACACCTTACAATGCCAAAATGGTACATAATATCTTCCCAGGGACCACTTCCTAAAAAAAGACAGGAGAAATGCATGGATGTTATTTTGAATTACACGCAATACACACTCTATATTCTGATTTAGTATGTTATATTGTTGTTTCATACCTGGAGTTGTGTTTTGTTTCATTCACACATGTTTGAGTAACGCTTTATTATTAGTCTGTTTACATCTCCAAAACTCAAAACGCTCTGTTCTAGCTACTTTTTACCTGTAGTTTAGTAGTGATTCGCAGGGCTGAAATCGTCCAAATGATTCTAGTGAAGGTGTGTGGCGTTTAAAAACACAGTGGAGCACTCTCTGTATTACCACATGACATCACAAGGTGGAACAGAGTGTTTTTTGTTTGAGAAAAGAACACCGTGTGAATGAAACAAACACAACACAATGTTTTTGATGGGGAAACAACATTATAACATAGATCAGAAAACAGCGTCATGTGGGTGCTTTAAATACTACTTTAAATACTACTGTATTTAAAGGTTGTATATGTACTTTATAATGCCTGTTTACCTTCTGTAGGGACGTACACAAAGGGGATTTGCATGAAGCACTGAAGAGCAAAGAAGGTCACACTGGTGTAGATGATCGTCCGCAAGAACTGCCCCGTCCTACCTGGCAACAAACTCCAGGTATGTTTGTGAGGAGGTAAAAACATTCTAACATGGCTTAAAGCTCATAAGAATCAATTTAGCGTAATAAAGAACCAGACTCAGACTCAGTGTGTGCACAGATGTTTTGTACCATGCAGTAGGGATCCAGCTTTTTCAGTTTCGATACTGATTTTAATACTTTTGGTCTAAGAATATGCCGATACTCAATGTCAACCGGTACTAGTGCAGAGATTGAAAACAGTATTTATAAGATAAAACAGATCCAAATGTGTTATGGAGCTGTTATTTATTGCTTAAATCGCTACAGAACAGCTTTGCGTAAATAAAAGTCCAAACATTATGAGACTTCCAGCTAATTTTTCAGTATCGGTGCAGATATTCAATCCCAGTATCGGTATCGGTGTGTCCCTACCATGCATATATTTAAGTCAAGCTTGCGAAGTATGCGATAATTAGATTTTAATTAGCAAAACGACTGCCGTACTCGTCCCTTTCTCCACTATTATAATCTCCCCGATCAGGTTTCGAGCATTAATAGGTGTCCCAACATTAGCTGACCCAGCAAATGTGTTGTTGATGCCTTGGATTTTTACTAAAAGCTTTGTTTCACTTAAACCTCTCCTCTTCCCAATAGCAGTCACGAAAACCTGCACGCACGAAGCACACAGGAAATCCACGGCTCCGGCCACTTAAGGCTCAGAGAGTGGGCTCATATTAGGCCAGAGAAGATAACCACGGGATCTATGGGGCTTTCAAAGATGGAGACCAGAACGGTAAACGAGAGAAAGATGCTGTCAAAACGCTGAGCGGACATCTTTTAATTCCTCGCTGTAATTACCAGGCTATGTATAATTGATTCCACCACATCCCCTTTTACTAAGTAGGCAGAGTGAGGAGTTCAGGAGTTCAGATACTTTAAAACATCTGAGGATCAATATGGAAAGACACATAAACATATACGGGCAGCACATAAGCAGGGCTGCAGTGTGTGGAAATCGGATCAAAATCGCAATTTGAGTTGGTGCCGTTTCAAATCACAAAGGTAATTTTTAGATAATAGATTGCAAAGATATGCAAAGAAAATCATATTTTTATAGAAACCTTTTGTTGACCTGTAGTTTAGACTTTTACAAGCATTTAAGTTCTTGTATTAGTTTCTCAGTTCATATTTCAGTTTTCTCTCAAATTCTCCTGGAGTCATTTACAATGGAAAAACAAACAGAATCCTACTTTTTTTTTTTTCCCCCCAAAACCGTGGTGCTCTAACGTAAGCGTTTTTACAGAATGAAATTATACTTAGGAAAATTTACTGAAAATACATTTGAATTTGAAAAAAATAATAATAATAATAAAATAAAAAAACATATTACAAATACCAGTCTTGTTCAGAATTGTTACCGTTAGATTGTTAAAAAGTTTCCAGTACATTTGCATTAAAAACGAACTAAAACTATGACTTTTATATATATATAAGATAAGATAAGATAATCCTTTATTTGTCCCACAATGGGGAAATTGCAGTGTCACAATGCAAGTTACAGAAACAGTAGGAAATAAGAGCATGCATCAAAATCATATATATATATATATATATATATATATATATATATATATATATATTAGTTTACTACCATTAATCCATATCTTTATTGGTCTTAAAGGTGCTCTATGTAACTTTATGGTTGGGGGTCCATCATATGACATTAAAAAGCTCTACTTTACATTTATTCAACTACAGGTGGTTTTAGAGCTCAAAAATACCTAGAAAAACAACAGTCTGACTGTGAGCGGGGTCGCCTCTCCACAGATCTGACCTGTAACTTGGTCTGGTTTGGTCTCCATGACGATAGAAAGGTTTAATGCCGTACTGTGAAAATAATAACATCTCCATGGAGAAAAACATTTGATTTGACAGAGCCTCCACCAGAAAAGTTACGCAATGCACCTTTAAAGGTTATGATGCGTGGAGTTTACTCAAATGTCTATAGGTTTTAGGTGGGAAACAACATTTTTGGGTAAAATTATTTGCAGTTGACTACAGAGTTAGCAGTTTTTTATGCAGAATAAGAGATAAGGATATTTTGTTTATAAAGGAAATCGTAGTACTTGGAAAAAAAACAAAACAAAAAAGCAGCTCAAATTTCCTTTAGGCTGCGATTAATCTTGCTGCCCTACCTGGAACATAGTGACAATCTACATGTATTTTATTTATGCTTTTTATAACGTTAAGACCTGAACTTGACGATTTCACGATCACAACTTCTCTCACCTTTCATAGTGGCCAGACTGGGGTTCGGCAGCAGCGGCACCATCAGCAGATACAGGAAATAGACCACAGAGAGGCCACTGTATCTGAACAAAGACGCTGGAAAGAAAACAGGTATCGTGGACCAGTGTTTTCATTAATACAGGAAACTGTGGTGGCCCCTATAATCTAAAATAGTCCCTTTTTGCTTAAACTAACTGGACTATATACTGTATTATCTTAACAAAACTTGTAAATAATGACTCCTTATAAATTAAATACAGACAGTAAGTGTTTCTTTTTTTTAATCTATGTTATAATGTTGTTTCCTCATCAAAAACACACCTGGAGTTGTGTTTTGTTTCATTTACACATGTTTAAACACACAAACCCTGTATATTTAGACTGAGTTCTTCGCTCAAACAGAAAACACTCCACTCTACTCCACCTTGTGATGTCACTAGAATCATTTGGATAATTTCAGCCGTGGAGCTGCCGATCTCAGACTAAAGGTAATGAGCAGCTGTTAACTTGAAAACTAACGCTTCATGACATCACAAGGTGGAACAGAGCGTTTTGAGCTTTGGAGATGTTACAGACTAATAATAAAAGATTACTCAAACATGTGTGAATGAAATAAACACAACCCCAGGTATGTTTTTGAGGAAATAAGAACATTATAACGAGGCTTAAAGCTCAAGAGTCAATTTTGCGTAATAAAGGACATTTAAATTAAAAATAATTTGCTCCACTACTAAAATCTATGGGAAACTCCATGGACTCCAGCACATTTGGTTTGACTGTATTTTTGTATTGACTGCATTAACATACATAACCAGGCAGCTTTGTACAGTAGCCTTAGACTTTGACAAACTTCCACAAGAGAAATTATTTGGACACAGCAGCTTCACACATCACGATATATTATAATAACAAACAGCAACAACAGAAATAGTAATAATAAATTCCAAATAAGTAGCAAAAATAGCAAGCGACTGGTGTCAAATAAGGCGTAATTAAATTAAAAATAAAATATACAAGTATATCTCTTCATATGCCTCACAATAATATCAGTCTATAACAGTTAGCTCTGTTTATTATCAAATTAAAAGCCCCAGAGCCATTCGCCAGGCCTCCTCTGGATCAATAAAAAGGAGTCACTTAATCTCCTTCCACAAAAGAAATGATTATGTAAGAATTCAGAAAAAATACAATACATTATCATATGCCTAATCGCTAAACAACTGCTTTACACACCAGGTTTGGCACTAAACGTAACAGATAATAATATTAACAGTGCCATTTTAAAACTTTAACTGTATTTTTCCTTATACAAGGGCAAGGAAAACATATTTAAGTATTTAAAGACCAAGCAAAACTGTAATCTGGTTCACCACTGGTACTGCAACAACAGCAAAGGTGATATACATTTACATTTACTGGAGTAACTTTTTCAAGCAATTGTACTTTTCTAGCTTCATACTTTTACTCCCATTTGAATCATATTTTTATTGAAATAACAGTACTCTTACTTGTGTACAAATTTGGATTACTCTTCCCACTGTGAGTAAGTCTATAGGTGAAAAAAGCTTTATGTTGACAATATGAAAGGATAAAATACCAGATTTTGTGCATTATTTAAGGGTTTGTCCTTTAAATTACATTAGCTTCAAATAATAAATCAGTCTTACGTCCTGACAGTAGTTGAGTAGTACTTTTTAAAATACTTTTTTACTCTTACTTCAGTAATTTCTTGGACCACTACTTTGTACTTTTGCTTGAGTAAGATTATTTTGAAGTAACATTACACTTACTTCAGTACAATTTTTGGCTACTCTATCCACCTTTGACAACAGCACATGCATTTTTAAGTTAAAATTACCATAGTTCAAAAAATCCTACCACGCCGTATGTTATTGTCTTAGAAACACGTACTATTTTCTTTGTAACTCACAAACTGCGCACAAATAAACAAAAGTCCCACTTACCTGTCAGCAGTAACAGAGGTAGCAGTAAGTTATAAACCATCCCCACTGCAAGATCCCCCGCCATCTCTTCTGCGCTTTTCCCAAAAAAAAACTACACCAAAATCTTGAAATCGTCGCAGAAATATTTACACATCCCTCTGAAATCTGCTCTGCTCTAACACCACCATCTTTCACCAAAAAACCCCCCAAAATTCTCAAGCTGAAGTCCAAATCTGTGTGTTTGTTGGTGTAGTAAATGCCTTCACCACTCCTCAGTCACGCCCTCTGCTCCATCTCTCTCTTTTTCTCTCTCTTTCTCTCTCTCTCCACCTCCAGTCCCTCTTTTTCTTGGCTTTAATGGGTTATAGACGAGCATCTCCGTTATCACGTCTAATCTCACTCAAGAGAATACAGGTGCTGTCAGTAAATGCTCCAAATCGCGCCTCTAGTAATGTATCAAAAGCACAATACAATCGAAAATGGCCTTGTAAAAATGTTTGGATGGTTTAATGTCTTATTTATTGAATTGAAACAAGTTTATGTCCAGCTATCGACACAGCTGTTGGCTCATCATATTTGTGCCGCGGAGTGAAGGGAAATGTATCTAATATTCATGGCAACGAGGAGGCCATTAGGAGCTGCTGTGACTACGAGTGATCAATGGGAAAACGTCAGCTGAGCAAAACATGTTCATCGACCTTAAAAATAGCCAAAAACAAAATCTTTATGTTTCAAACCAAGCCCCCTGCAATCACTGCGTTTGTTGAATTATTTATCGTACCCCAACTGCAGCCAAAACAGCAGACGTGTATTTGATTATTGATTGATTATGCCACTAAAGGGTTAAAAATGGAAGAAGTTACACTCAATCTACGCTTTGTCAGACGTTTCAGGATGATTTAAAGTTAGGACTGTTGCCATAGTAATTAACAATTCCAAACTACATTTTATATCTTTTTGAATGGTTGATTGTCGTCGAAATGGCACCAGCTCCTCTGACCAGGGACGACTTCTTCTTCTTCTTTTGGACCCTCACACTAGCTTTTTAGTAGAGAAAAAAGAAAAACATAGAACACAGAGAGAACTGAGAAAAAGTACAGACAATGATATTAATGTTTGAAGTACAAAACACAGTCGTTTTTTTTTAGCTTTCTACCGCGTTTTAACATTGTTCCCTCCAAACACGTCTGGTTTTGTCATCCATGCACGTTTGAGTAATTTAGCAATCTATCCCGGGCCTTATTCGAACTCTTCTTACAATTATCTGTACAGTTCTGTGCAATTCTCAGCCCCCAATCCTCCTTCACCCAAGCTCCAATATGAAAATTCTCCATAAATTTACCAAAAACATGATACAAAACAGCACACGGCAACTTCACAAACCTGATGCGATGTGCGGTAGTTTCATTAGTGGGACGTACGCTTGATTGTGTTGTGATAGTGCTCCGAAGGGGGAGTGACTTAGCCTGGGGAGCAAAAACAAAGCGAATATAGCATTTTCAAAACAATAAAAGGTGATCTAAATGTGTTATGTGTTAGCAGTTATTACCCCGTAGAATAAAATACACCCTCTTTAAACGCAAATGTTTTCTATTATTAAAACATATGGTACAGATAAACGGCTGGGATTAGATTTGTTAAAAAAAAAAATAAAAAAGGTTCTAGACTGTATATATACATGTGCCACGTTCCAAATAGGAAGTGAGCATGGGTGCGCTTCCGGCTCCATCGACTCCAAATGACTTTACATTGAAAAACGTCGCTCCTCTTTCTCCTCTTTCATTTACTTAACCCACTCTACGTGATCCTGGTGTTTTTATTTTGCTATTTTGTCCGTTAAATTCTTATTCCTAATGTGGAACGGCTCCAGATTTGCTCCTATAACTGCTAACCTCAGTGAGCTTCAGTTGACTTCACACTCCCTTAGTTCTTTATGGTCACTACAGAGTGCTCTATCAACACTTCTTCTAGGTTCTGGTCTGAATAGTAGTAGTAGTAATAGTTTGAGTTTCAAAAAATGTCATATTTACGTTGATTTACCTTATTTTGATCAGGATAGTTACAGTGAAATGTTGAAATACTGTATATGACTTTCTAGCCCTCTAATGATTTTTGTGGAGGAGTGGCTATTGACGGATGACTTCAAATGGCGTGTTTCAGCATCTCTTTGAGGATGACTGCATCGTACTTTTTATGACCGCAGTTAATCAGCTCTGTGCATAACATGATGGTCTCCGTAATTCAGGTTAGACAACAGCTTTTACTTATTTATAACGTTGTAATGGTGTTTTACCCCAACGCAGTTCTTCCAGTTCTTACGGTGCATCCTGTAAATGTAGGTCCCTATGAAACATGATCAAATGCTTTACTTAAAGGCCTTATAATAATACGCAAAACTGACTTCTGTGAGCTTTAAGTCCTGCTTTAATATTGTTTCCTCCTCAAAAACAGACCTGGAGTTGTGTTTTGTTCATTCACACGTTGAGTAACTCTTTATTATTAGTCTGTCCACATCTCCAAAGCTCAAAATGCTCCGTTCCACCTAGTTTTCAAGTTAACTGCTCCTTTTACCTTTAGTTCAGTAGAGATTGAGAATTTCAGGGCTGAAATTATCTAAATGATTCCAGTGAAGGTGTGTGGAGTTTAAAAACACAATGATTGATTTTGATGAGGAAACAACATTAGAACATAGACTCAGAGAAAATAGTGTAATACAGGCCCTTTAATCGACTTCTCAGCAGCAAATTTCAAGTTATCGAACCAAAAAAGTTTCAGTATGACATAAAACCTGCCTGTTTCCATGGAGAATGCTTTAACCCATGTTATAATGTTGCCATACCTGGAGTTGTGTTTTGTTTCATTTCATTCACACATTAAGTAACTCTTTATTATTAGTCTGTCTAAAGCTCAAAATGCTCTGTTCCACCTTGTGATGTCATGAAGAGGTAGTTTTCAAGTTAACAGCTACATTTTACCTTTAGAGATCAATCCCAGGGCTGAAATCATCCACACAACAGCTACCTTTTACCTTTTGTTTAGTAGACACTGGAAATTTCAGAGCTAAATTATCCAAATAATTCTAGTGAGGGTGTATGGAGTTTAAAAACACAGTGGAGCACTTCCTGTATCACCACATGACGTCTCAATGTGGAATAGAGTGTTTTCTGTTTGAGAGAAGAACTCAGGTAAATATGCACAACTCCAGATCTGTTTTTGATGAAGAAACATTATAACATAGAGCAGAAAATAGTGTAACACAAGCCCTTTAAGTGTTGGCCTATTCACAGTCTTAGTAGGAACAAACATATCCAACATTTATGGGTAAGAACCAAATTTAAAGCGAACTACAGTGAAATCCAATCAGTGTGCTTTTGCTGAAGAAATGCTGCCATCTAGTGTCAAATATAGAAAGAACAAATTAGTGACAATACAATAAAGTTCACACACAAGGTTGAGTAAAGTCTTGAACCACTACTTTGTCCTTTTACTTACTATTTTGAAGTAATGTTACTCTTACTTGGCTACTCTAAACCCGTCGCATAATCTTATAACTTATGACATTTTGTTTCATTCACACGTTTGAGTAATCCTTTATTATTAGTCTGTCTACATCTCTGAAGCTCAAAACGCTCTGTTGCACCTTGTGATTCCATGAAGCGGTAGTTTTAAAGTTAACAGCTCCTTTTACCTTTACAGATCATCCACATGATTCTAGTGACGATGTATGGAGTTTAAAAACACAGTGGAGCACTTCCTGTTACCACATAACATCACAAGGTTGTGTTTTCTATTTGAAAGAAGAACTCAGTCTAAATATGCTAAATATGAGTTTATATTTATTTAAGAAATAATTTATTTGATGAATTTATGTTATTATTAAAATGCACTTTTCTTTATTATTAAATCTGAGCTTGGTGCATTTATCCTGATCTCTCCTCCCTCCTCCTGCAGTCGGGTTTATCTCTCCACCTGTAGCAGCAGAGCGGGGGACGCAGTGCCAGCAGCTACAGAGGAGGAGAGAAACTGTTTTGTGACCACTAAAAAATCTATTGAAAGTCAACCATGGACTAAGAATAAGAATAAACTGATAAAGGCAAATACTGGATCTCCGCGAGTGCTTATTTTTTTATTATGTGAGTTACAAACCTCCTCGAGCAAAAGGGCACAACATGTGTGAATGAAACAAAACACAACTCCAGGTCTGTTTGTGATGAGGAAACAACATTATAACACAGATCAGAAAACCGTGGGCCCCAGACGGTTAAAGTGCATGTGTTTGCCACATATTTACAGCCTTTTCCTTTTTGCATTGTTGTATTTCAGGCTGAGAATAAAGTGTTGTATGTGACATTTGGCAAAACTGAAAAACAGAGTCAAATGAATATACTGAGATACACTATCACCAGTAAACCTCCTATGCATAAAAGGATTAGCGTATAACTTGTCTGCGTGTATAGATTAAACAGACATAGGAAGTGAGCATGGCCTCGCTTCTGGCTCTATCGACTCTGGCTCTAATTGACTTTACATTGAAAATTTGTCTCCCTCTCTCTGTAACTGCAGCTGTGAGCCTCGTCATTTTGGTCTTAAAATGTTCGTATTAACCCGCTCTACATGATCCTGGTGTTTTTATTTTGCTATTTTTGTCCATAAATAAATATGGAACTTGGCTCCAAATTCGCCTGGAGCCGAACGCTGTGGGTTCTTATTATAGACCCACGGTGACGTCACACTCCCTTAGTCCACTTTAATACAGTCTACGCCTGTGCTTTACAAATAAAATTAAACTTGAAACATGACAAAATGGCTGGATTAGTTCAGGATATTACATAAGGGTTAGATAGATTAAAAATAAATACATACTGACCACTGCTGATACTTGGATACTTTGCGTGTCTAACAATATCTGCAGTGTAAGATCAATACTGATATGGCGTGTGAAAAATCAGGATCATGCTTGTGTTTCTGTCTCTCTGCTCCTCCTTCTGTGCCCCACTCTTTACTTTTCATGCTTGTTTCTCCTGGTAAGTTTCCAGTTGTTCCTCCTCCTGTGGCTCCTCCTACGAAGCTCCTGTCTGCTGTTTTTTTTCCTCATGTGAGAGCCTACCTTTACTTTAATAATTCTGTCCCAGTATTGAAGTATTGAAGTAGTAAAATGGAGTACTTGTTCCACCACAGTTTGTTAATCCTCTGCGCTGGGGTCCCCATTACAAAAAACTCTAAGGTTAGGCCAAGGATAACTCTTTTGATACTTTGATACTGCAGTGACATCACGCTGGGGGTGTTCTACATGTATTTCTATGGTGAAATGTCCCGCAGTTATCATGGTGACACAATGTACACATTGGGAAACACAGCCAAAACGTTTTAAGATAAGAAAACATACAAAATAGATTTTCAGGAGCCTGTGATCAATAGTTCATGGTCCTGTTTAGGAATTCGATTTTCAGCAAAAAAAAAAAAAAAAAAAAGTGACTGTAACTAAACTGTTGGCGAATGCTAGCTCTGTTGTGACTGTAATTTAATGTATGAGACATATTTATTTATTAACAGCACACATCAGATCACCTGTGGTAGTTCCAACTCTTTCTGGTCAGATTATGTTAAAATAAAGATCAGACTAAAGTCTAACAAGCCTCAGATAGAGCAGTGCCTACAGTTAGCATCACACTCCCAGGGAATGTTGATGACATCAGCTGCAAAGTATCAAGCAGTAAAGTTATTATATTGTTTTTTTTTTTGTAATGAATAGCCTGTAAGTACTGTGTTTTGGTGTGAAACAAAAAACAAACCAAAAACTGTAACAAGTATAAGTTATTATTTTTATTTTATTATTATTATTTTTATTTATTGTGTTATTTTTGTTGTAAATAGCTTGTAAATAGTGTGGTCACCTCATTGAGGGCGCCGTTTCCTCCGCAGAACCGCGCCGCTGACGCTTCTCCGCGCCCGGGCCACGTGACGAGGCGAGCGGCCTCTCCTCTGCTCGGTCCCTTCCTTCCCAGGGTTCAATGAGCGCTGTGTGGCCCCACCCCGTCTCTCTTTAGCGCTGTCTGTCTCCTTCATGTAGGCTACTATTCTCGGGGAAAGTGCAAAGGAGAAACGAGAGAAAATACTACCTTTCAACATTTGGTTGTTCCTGTCGTCCACCTTCCTCGACCAGTGGCCGGTAGGGGAGCGGCCTCCGCGGTGTGAATGTGCTGCTACAGCCGCCCCGTGTCCTATTTTTTGTGAATGTAAATGCACATGTAGTCTCCAGCCTGTAGCCTGTGTCCCAGCCTTGGATCAGGAGGAATATAGACATGTGTGAGACTATCCTGTGCCTTTACTGCACCATAACCCTCCATGTGTGGCTTTAAAAGTGAGCCGTGACAGCGGGGGTTGCTTTTTCACCTGCAAGGAACTAACGTGGATTCTTTTCAAGGGATTTTCACGTCTTGGTCACGTTTCGTCTGTTTGTTCGTTATCGCCTTTTTGGGATATATTCGCTGTCCGGGGTGTTTTTCTTGATGAAAAGTGCGTCTTTGCGCAGTTTGGAAAGCTCGCTGGTGATGTGAGGGGCTGATAACACATATGAGCAACAAAAGCGAGGAGCAGCGACAGAGAGCAGGCCTTTGAAGAAAACACAGCCTGCCTTCTCAAACCAGAGGAAATAACCGGGGGATACTGGCTTGTTTTACCGTGGAAGGCGGCCCGGATCCATTTCAAAGACGCCTCCCATGAGTTAGGGTAATTTTGGGCTAATTTGGTGCGGCCATAGCGGAGGAGCAAGATGACAACGGAAGCTACGAGACGATTACACATGTAGCTCGTTTGGGTGTAAATATTCTTTCCCTTTCGCGTGTCTGTACGGGCCCTGGTGAAGGCAGTGTTCAGATTGTGTCATTAAAGCGATTCCAACCCAAAGTATTTACGTGCGACAATGTTAAATGCCCAAACTGGTGCGGAATCGCGTCGTGCCGACACCGGGGCGAGCATTTTGGACACGCCGAGTTTGGCTCCTTGTCACGGGCAGCAGTGAGACGCAACACCCGGGCTTTTGGAGATGCAAATTAGCCAGCTCACCCTGCCTCCATTCGGGGTGAAAAACCGGTTTTTGCCATCGTAAAGGACACTCGGGGATTAGGGTAGCAGCGTGCGCGGGGGAGAGATATAACCGCGAGTCTGGCCCAGCGCATGTGAAGGGGAACGAGTGAATTGAGGCGGCCTGCTGCGGTGTCCTTCCCTTCTGACAGCACAAACGCGTTATGGACACGGCTTTTCCCCCGAGCGGCACCACGGACTGTGTAGGAGCAGGCCAGGGACGATCCGCGGCGTGAATGTAGTCGGCATCGCTCCCAAAGCCGTGGGTCAAACTAGGGATAAAGCCTAATTATTTATTTATCTAGCCTCCGTTACGCACTCTCCACGGTCTCCTTCCTCCTCCCCCGTACGCCCCTTTTTACTTTTTCTTGCGGGAAGATGGGTTGTTTGGGCAACAGTAAGACCGAAGACCAGAGAAATGAGGAGAAGGCCCAACGTGAAGCTAACAAGAAGATTGAGAAGCAGCTCCAAAAGGACAAGCAGATCTACAGAGCCACGCACAGACTACTACTTTTAGGTGAGTTTGGTTTCCTCCCGGCGCGCAGACAAGGCCCCAGTTTGCACAGGGCTTCCTCGCTCACTGCATAACCTTCTGGGATGTTGTTGTGTCAACATTGTCAACATTGTGACTCTGCACAAACCCAGGCCACCTCTGAAATGCTGCAAGTTTTATACGAGAAGGCATCTGATCACACAAATGCACAGGCCTGCTGTTTATACATATACAACTCAATTTCACATGTAGCCAGTTTCTCATAAATCCAAATAATTTCCTTTGTGGGTCATTAAAGCTTGTCTAAGTCTAAATCTAGCCTGATCTACAACTTGAGGTGCTGTTATTAACTTAAAATATTGAACATTATTGAATAAACCTGCGAAAGACAATGATGGAAATACACAATGCTACACGGTGGTGGAGCTTAAGAAAGTAAAAGCATTTAAGTACTTTTAGGTATCCGTACTTTTACTTTAGTAGATTTTAAAGTGAATACGTTGAGAGCAGTTGTCTGTACTTTCTACCACACCACATTTTTGAACAAGATTTAGAAGTAAAAGTATTTTTTTATACTTTGAGACCTGCTCAAAAGGCTGAGGGTTTATATTTAACACATTGAGGTGCTGTTATTAACTTAAAATATTGAACATTATTGAATAAACCTACAAAAGACAATGATGGAAATACAATGTCACAGCTACACAGTGGTGGAGCTTAAGAAAGTACTTTTAGGTATCCGTACTTTTACTTTAGTAGATTTTAAAGTGGATACGTTCAGAGCAGCTGTCTGTACTTTCTACCACACCACATTTTTGAACAAGACTGAGAAGTAAAAGTATTTTTTTTATACTTTGAGACCTGCTGAAAAGGCTGAGGGTTTATATTTAACACATTTGTAGTTTGAGCAAACAAAAATACACAAATAAAAACAGCTAAAAAAGATGGATTTAATTGTTTCTGCTGAACAAAATTCAGCAAATCTTTTATCAAAATCACTACATTTGAAGCTTTATTAGACCTCAGAATCTTTAGATAGGTACTTTAATACTTTTACTTAAGTAGATTTTTAATTTTTTGCTTTGGTATCTGTACTTTTACTTTTACTTTTACTCCAGCACTGCCTTCACTGTATTTTCAAATCTGGTTTTGAATGACTTTTACAAGACGCAGTTTGGATGCATCACTGACAGACATGAGAGTGAACAGAGGTCAGCCAGACTATCCTGAACCATTCTGGCTCAAACGTGGACAATCTGAGGCTGCTTTATGGGGCTGATTTAAGTTTGCTGTCCGTGCCCTCGACATTGTGCCATTCAGCAACTTATCACCTCTCCAGAGTCACACTGTACTGCTTAGAAAAGTAAAACATTTGATAAGAGCAGAGCGGCCTGGGTGTGCACCGTATGACAAGCTGGTATTTGAGCTGCGGAGGAAGTTGTGAAAAGCAGAAGGACAGGACCTACATTAAACCAAAACATACGTCTGCCTTATCTTTCCATGATATCGTATTCTCTTGGGACAGGTATTCGAACACACACCTAGACTTTAAAGGGCCCATATTACGCCATTTTCCGATTATAATGTTGTTTCCTCATCACAAACACACCTTGAGTTGTGTTTTGTTTCATTCACACATGTTCAACACACAAACCCTGCAGATTTAGGTAAGGAGTTCTCCTCTCAGAAAATAGAAAACACTCTTCTGGTCCACCTTGTGATGTCATGTGGTAATACAGGAAGTGCTCCATTGTGTTTCTAAACTCCACACACCTTCACTAGAATCATTTGGATGGTTTCAGATCTGGAATTGTCGATTTCTACTGAACTAAAGGTAAAATTTAGCTGTTAACTTGAAAACTACAAGGTGGACCAAAGTGTTTTGATTTTTGAAGACCAGACTAATAATAAAAAATTAGTCAGTCATGTGTAAATGAAACAAAACAAAACTCCAGGTATGTTTTTGAGAAGGTAAGAGCATTATAAAATGGATGTAATATAAGACCTTTTTAATATGATGAAATTACAGGTAACTTTGTGCTAACTTTCACTTTTGAAACCAGTCAGATGCGTTTTTGTGTGTGTCTACATAGTCAAACTTGTGTAATTGTTTTGTGTCATATTTTTATGCACGTTTTAGTTTTTAAAGGTCCTATATTAAGCAAAATGGACTCTTGTGTGAACTTTTAGCCATGTTAGAACATTATTACCTCCTCAGAAACAGACCTGGAGTTGTGTTTTGTTTCATTCACACGTGTTTGAGTAACTCTTTATTATTAGTCTGTCTACATCTCCAAAGCTCAAAATGATCTGTTTCCACCTTGTGATGTCATGAAGTGGTAGTTTTCAAGTTAACAGCTCCTTTTACCTTTAGTTCAGTAGAGATTTGTGTGTCTGAAACCTGTGTGAGTAAAATGAAACACACCTCCAGGTATGTTTTTGATGAGGAAACAACATTATAACGGAAAATAGCGTAATATGAAAGTAACATGCTGTCTGTGATTGAATTTTGACACATTTTAAGGCACATTTTCGAACTAATGATTTGACGACACACTTTAATTTGAACAAGTATCGATACAAAAGAAAAAAAAAACACAAACTGAACAAAATGTGACCTTCCCAGAGTTATTTTAGAATGAGAATTGAGTAGGGCTGCAAGTAGTTAATTGAGTAATTGCAACTAATTACTAAATTACGTGATAATTATTTCAATAATCGTAAGTGCTCTATACACGGAACAGAATAGTTTTATGACGATGTTTTATGACACAAAAGGAGCCGGAAATGCATGAAAATGATGCAGGCAATGTGTAAAACAATGTATTTTAAAAACACACTTTAGTGTATAAAGAAGTGGGCTAAGGAAGTGTGACGTCACCCACATTTTTCTGCTCCAGTCAAATAAAGCTCATGAGGCTAGCAGTTATAGGGGAGGATTTGTAGCCGAGTTCCATATATGGGAATAGGATATTATTTATGGACAAAATAGCGAAATAAAAACATCACCATCATGTGGAGCGGGTTAATACGAACATTTTAAGACTGAAATGACGAGGCTCACAGCAGCTACAGAGAGAAGGGTGACAATTTTTCAACGTAAAGTCAATTGTAAACAGTCAGTGGAGCCGGAAGTGCCCCCATGCTCACTTCCTGTTTGGAACACAGAGTTAGCTATGCCCATTTATACACGTTATACTTAAGTTTATGCATTCTCCATCAGAACGGCCTCAAGCGGTATCTTTTTAGCTTCATCTGGTCTCATTTTGTAAAATCTCATATTTACAAGCCTTTGCATTCTAAAATAACCAATCAATTAACAAAATAATTGTTAGTTGCAGCCCTAATATTGAGCTTTATCAGAACTATTTGGTAATATTTGGTATTGGAACTAGTATCATGTATCAAACTAATAAGTATTGATAGGGAGTTTTAGATTTTAGATTGTAGTTGTTCAGTTTGGCACTCGAAACTTGTAACTTGTTATATATATATATATATATATATTTTTTATTGTTTTGAGCATTAAGTTGGTCAGAAGTTTTGTAGTGGAGTTGTTTTAAAAATTAAAAAATCCAGATACTAAATTTGTATTGAACCTAGATACTAATTTGAAAAGCTATCGATAAAAAAAAAATCAGTATATGCTACAGATTTGGGCTTTCCTGAGTAGTTTTTGAAGGGTCATGATCAGAACTAGTATCGAACCACATGCAAATTATAAATATTAGTTTGTTTAAAATTACATTCTATTAATACTCTGCAGTGACATCATGGTGGGGGTGGTTTACATGTATCTCTATGGCAGAATGTTTTAAGATTGTCTGAAAATTCAAGAAAAAACAGAAAATGGATTTAAACAACAGATTTTCAGGAGCCTGTGATCCTGTTTAGGAGTTTGATTTTACACAAAAATCTGCAAGCGACTAACTGATTATGGTCGACTTGTGTTCAGATAAAACTCAGACAGAGCAGAGCCTGCAGTTAGCATCGCACCCCCAGGGAACGTTGACGACATCAGCTTCAAAGTATCAGTTGTTATAAAGTAGTTTTTTATCTTCGTGGCATCAAAATCTGAATACATTTTTAAATTTTGGTATTATTAGAACACTGATTCCTACACATCTCAAACACCAGTTGTAAAAACCCATAAGATAACCCTTTTCTCTGTGTAATTCACATTTTGACAAAGTTGCTGCAGACAATTGTGCGATCGTGCTTTGCTCTCCAGAAATAACAGTTGATAAAATTGGAGATCATGAGCTGTGCATATTTTGAGGATGCCATGGAGTCTAAAAATGTAATCTTGTGATTGTGGCCACACTGTGTCGCGTCGAATAATCCAGTTTATTATTTCAGCCGTGACCAGCTCTGTCCTTGTGTGTGTCTGGCTTTCCAAAACAAAAAAAGTCTGTCATCATTTTTTTTTTTTTTTCTAGTTTCGCAAAGGCTATTTAAAGGGCCCATATTACACAATTTTCTGATCTGTTATAATGTTTCCTCATCACAAACAGACCTGGAGTTGTGTTTTGTTTCATTCACACGTGTTTAACGCACAAATCCTGCGTGTTTAAGCTGTTTGTTTAAGGATATCTACCTATAATGTTCCACAGTATGGCATTAAACAGCTCTACTTTACATTTATTCAATTACAGGTGGTTTTATAGCTCAAAAATATCGATTAAAAACAGACATTCTGACTGTGAGCGGGGTCACCTCTCCACAGATCTGACCTGTAATTTGTTCAGGTTTGGTCTCCATGAAGATAGAAAGGTTTAACGCCATACTGTGGAACATTCCAGACAAAGCAATAACATCTCCATTTAAAAAAAAAAAAAAAAAAAAAAAAAAAAGGCATTTAACTGACCTTCCAGCAGAAAAGTTACAGAATTCACCTTTAATATAGCTGTGATTTTATAGTTTATTTTATATTTTATTACTTATTTTTCTATTTTATTTTGACTTGTACATATACATTTATTTTTATAATTATGTCTCATTTGACACGTGTCTCTTGCTCTTTTTTTGCTACACCATCTATTTTTGTTACTCTCTGTTATTATTTTATATTGTGATGTTTGAGCTGCTGTATCCAAATAATTTCCCTTGTGGATCAATTAGGTTTGTTTAAGTCTAAGTCTAAACTCACTGGAATAATGATTTCAGACTTGGAATTGTCGATCTCAACTGGACTAATGGTAAAAACTATTGCTTCATGACATCACAAGGTGGAACAGAAATGTAGACAAACTAATAATAAAGTGTTACTCAAACATGTGTGAATGAAACAAAACACAACTCCAGGTCTGTTTTTGAGGAGGTAACAGTATTAGAACATAACTTAAAGCTCACAAGAGTCCATTTTGCATCATATTGGACTTTTTAATATGTCAGTTTGAATGTTTAGATCACGTTATTAGGCTGTGACTTTTCCTACGTTGGAAATAGTACTTTTATTCTGATGGCCTGCTGTAACTTTTGTATGTTTGTCTTTCAGGAGCTGGGGAGTCGGGAAAGAGCACGATTGTAAAGCAGATGCGGATTCTTCATGTAAATGGATTCAATGCAGAGTGAGTAGTACTGATATTCAAAAACTGTCCTTTATTGGTTTATTAGGTACACTCAAGCGCAGATAAAATGAATGCAATCAGAACTCACCATTTCCTAAATAATTATCTAATTGTGTATTTTATCATTTCTGCAAAAATGGTGGGACAAACTGTAAAATTCTCATTAAAAAGTTGGAAAATTTTAACTTTTTTGAATACCAAGGACAGTCAGTGGATGGATTGATTAGTACCATAGGCTGTATAAAGAAGCGGATTAAGGGAGTCCCACAGTGTTCAGCTCCAGTCAAATGAAGCTCACCAAGGCCAGCAGTTATAGGAGCGAATTCGGAGCTGAGTTCCAAATTACAAAAAACACCAGGATCATGTAGAGCGGGTTAATACGAACATTTTAAAACCAAAATGATGAGGCTCACAGCAGCAGTTACAGAGAGAGGAGAGACAATTTTTCAATGTAAAGTCAATTGGAGCCAGAGTTGATGGAGCCGGAAGCGCCGCCATGTTCATTTCCTATTTGGAACGTGGCGACTAGCGGCTTAGCATGTCCATTTATATATATACAGTTCATGTTTTTTTGTTTTTCTAGAAAAAAACCCTAACCCTCTTTATGTACTCTCATTGTAGTAGAGAATAGCTAAAAGTTTTCCGCTTCCGTATTTATTTTTGTGTCGGAATAGTCGGAATAGTCCAGTGTGCGCTGCGGTTTCGTTTTCTGACGTTTGATGATGATGAAGCTACGTCTGTCACGATAACAAATTTTGAAGCATGATATATTGCTGCAGAGAATTATTGCAATAAACTTCAATGTCACTGAGACAACTTATTTTTAAACATATGGTATCATTAAAGGTGCAATGTGTAACTTTTCTTATGGAGGGTCCGCTGCCTGCTTGCTCCGTGGAGATGTTATTGCTTTCCTTGGAATGTTTCATAGTGTTACATTAAACATATCCATCTAGCGTTTATCCTTACGGGTGTTTCTATTGCTCAAAAATACAGTAATTCCTTCTTTGAATAGTTGCGACTCTCCACAGATCTGAACTGTAATGTAGCGTAGTGCTGTGACCTGCTCGTCTCCCTCGTGATAGGTTTAATCTACACTGTGGAACATTCTAGACAAAGCAATGACATTTCTAGACAAGCAAGTTGCAGACCATCCAACTTTTTAAAGGGAAGCAGCAACAAATAAATAACAAAATGAAGCAATATTTAGCCGTAGAAGTTATATTCTGTATATTCTACCCTCTACGGCTCAAATCTTGCCCTGTTACATACAAACGGCAAAAAAAACCTCCCCACTTTTGCAAAGAACTTGTACACACGATAAATATTGAGCCTGTTCTAGCTTTCATACACTGAACAATAAGTCGATATAGTAATTATCGTGACAGGCCCAGATGAAGCGCGTTGAGGATAAAATGGTCACCTAAGGCAGATGGGGGCGTATGACAGAGCGCGTGACAGCACACACTGAGCCCTGTGTGTATTATCACTACATGCATCGCTTTGTGTCTTCACTGAACACACACACACGCACACACACCAGCCACTCGGACAGCTGTGTGCGTGAAATACTCCAGGAATCTGCAGGAGGTGAACATGGGCAACTTTTGTCATGTACGATGTGAATTAAAGAGCATTTGAACAGAGTGGGGTTCATCAAATCAGACACTAATCAATATTAAAACTAGTATTGAAACTAGATACTCAGTTGGAGCAGGTATCGATACTAAAAAAGTCACATTCGCAGGACAGAAATGAACTTTTCCTGAAGCTTTAGAACGATCTTGAGCCATATCAGAACAAGTATAAGAGCAGAATTAAAGAATAGACATAAAAAGAGACTTCTAAGTTTTGTTTCAACACTTTTTCAGTTAGTCGCTCTCACCTTTTTGTTGAAAATCTAACTTTTAAACAGGACCATGAACGCTCGTTTTAATAGTAAGCTTGGGAAAATATGTCGTTAATCCATTTTGTATTTTTTCTTCAGTTAAAGCTTTTTTTTTGTTGCTAATGTATGCACTGTGTCTCCATGATAACATTCTACCGTAGACATACATATAGAACACCCCCAGCATGGTGTCACTGGAAAGTATCGATACTGCGGCAATGGTCACGCTTGTATTTTCCAAAAAGTACTGATAAGTATTGTAATATACAGCGTTCCATGTAAACAAGGCTGTGTAATTGTGCGTCTGCAGAAAAGGCCCATCTTCACCCGCTTCTTATTTTGACCCAGTTTCTCTGTGTACCTCTCGACCTCACAGCTTTGGTACAGTGAGCGTTAAAGTTTAAAGGAGCGTTAATATCTCTGTGCAACCGTGTGACCCTCAATGAAAAACCAACAGCGCCTATCGATTTAATATAGATTATAGATCGTTAAATTGCCCATATTACGCTATTTATGTGTTCTAATGTTGTTTCCTCATCACAAACACACCTGGAGTTGTGTTTTGTTTCATTTACACATGTTTAACGCACAAACCTGCATATTTAGGCTGAGTTGTTCTCTCCAACTGAAAACACTCTGTTCCACCTTGTGATGTCATGCGGTAATACAGGAAGAAGTGCTCCACAGTGTTTTTAAACTCCACACAACCTTCCGTTACTTGAGATTAAGTTGTTTTCATTTTGAGCATTTTGAGCTTTGGAGATGTAGAGAGGCTAATAATAAATCATTACTCAAACATGTGAATGAAACAAAACACAACTCCAGGTCTGTTTGAGGTAACAACATTATAACATGGATAAAAGCTCACAATAGTCAAATTATCATCCTGTAGAACTTTTATTTATTCTCATTTTCATTTCACTCTATAATTTCTACCTAAATCTAGTCTCATGTGATCTAATTTCACATGGAGGGCAGGGGCCTGTATAACTCTACGGAAGATTCACACATTTTTTTATGATTATTATATTTTATTTTGAACAGAACAAGCAAACATATTTTTTATTAAACAATACAATAATAATTAAACTCTATTTGTGCTACCTGAGAAGACGCTGAACTTTGTTCCCACTTTCTCACATTTTTAATTTTGGTGAAGTCTGTAATTTTACTTCCTGGAATTCCAAAACGGTTACCTGGCAACCGTAATGCTAACAAGCAGAGATGTGTAGTAACGAAGTAGAACCACTTAAGTACTGTACTTAAGTACTAAAATGCAGTATCTGTACTACTGGAGTATTATTTTTTTCTCCTACTTCCACTTTTACTTCACTACATTTTTTGATTAATTTAATACTTCTACTCCGATACATTTTTCATGTGATGAATCGTTACTCGTTACTATTATAAAAATGTTCCGAATCGTACCAAACCAAACCGATCATACCAAGTATCAATGCCAGAGCGGTGGCTCTGTCACCAGGTTTGATCGGGTTTGATGAAGCTCATCATTGGGCGAGTCAAGTGATCAGGCTGTAGGCTTTATAAGAAGACCACATGCTCCCTAGGCTTTATAAGAAGACCACACGCTCCCTAGGCTTTATAAGAAGACCACATGCTCCCTAGGCTTTATAAGAAGACCACATGCTCCCATCCCGCCTTTCGTTTTTACATACGTAATACTTGTATGTGGCCTACTGGGGGGTTTTCTAAGTAGCTGGTTAAGAGACAAACCTGAGTAAGTTGACCTGGAGGCAGTGGTTAACCTGATGATGGAAGAGCCCTTTGGCTTTGTGAGAATGATTCTTCCGGGCTGTTCTATTATAGGTTTACTATTAGGCTTAACTTGTCCAGGTTTGTCATTTAGCCATTTTCTTGGAATCCCCCTCCAGCCTTTGAGATGTTTTAGTCGTGTTTCTTTTATATTTATCATTTTTTCATACACAGTTGTGGCCTTTTATGTCCCTGTACTGCTGCTTCAGCCAAACAAATTGTGCCCTTTAAATATTTGAAATATAAACCATATGATATTCAAACTGTTGACTGCTATCTTTAATATACACAATACTTGTACTTTTACTTTCAGTACTTGAGTAGTAATTTTTTAAATACTTCTACTTGCAATACTTAAGTACAAAACATTTTCAATACTTTAGTACTTCCACCTAAGTATTGTGTTTAAAGAACACTTCAACTTTTACTCAAGTCAGTTTTTTGATATAGTACTTGTACTTCTACTCCACTCCTCTACTCCAGTACTTTATACATCTCTGCTAACAAGTGCCAAAGCTGCATTAAATTGCTCAATAGTTATAAATAGACTTATTAAAATAAAGGACAACGCCTAGCTGGAATTTCCTGTATTGATGACATGGGTATTAGTCTGCCAAACTAATAATAATCCAGACTGTAAACTAAAATATTCAAAATGAGAGGCAACTGGAGGTAAAAGTGAAGCAGAACATAATGTGATTTCAGTGGGAAAACTGGGATTGACTTAAAAATATCACAAAATATGAAAAATCAAGGGAAATTTAGCAAATGAAAATCACTCTGATACATGAGTGATATCAGAGCCCTGTTTGAAAACAATTACAATAGTG
Organism: Taenioides sp. WSHXM2023; assembly: GCA_029959045.1. Classification (NCBI taxonomy): domain Eukaryota; kingdom Metazoa; phylum Chordata; class Actinopteri; order Gobiiformes; family Gobiidae; genus Taenioides; species Taenioides sp. WSHXM2023. The sequence goes on along the minus strand of CM057086.1, from coordinate 33,098,576 downwards.
TTTTTCATTTTATTTGTGAACATAATAAGAGATTATGAGAAACGCTAAGCATTTTTAACAAAGCGGGGGAGAAAAAAAAGGTTTTACTGGACAAATTCTTATAGAAAAATTGCGCCCACTACAGCTTGTCACTTCATTTGCAGATTTATTGCACATTTCATCATAAATTATCCTTTTTGTGAAGCTCAAATACAACAGAGTAACTCAAATGTGTACCTTTGGAAATTCAAAATTGTTAATTTTTTATTATAATGTTGTAAAACCATTAGCATTTAGATCAGTTCAGATGACAGGATTTTAAAGAGTTTATTAGAAAAGCATAAAAAACTAGTTCCATACATTTTAACGTATAGGGATTCTGTAATATTCCGACGTCACTTGAACACAACCTGACGGAATTCCCAGCACAGTCCGAAGTCGTGTTGTCACGTATAAGCCTGTCAGGGTGATTAATATATCCACTTATCGTTCAATAAATTAAAGATGGAACAGGTTTTTTTATAGCTCGATATGTGAACATTTTCTGGGAAATTTTGGGGTTATTTTTCGGCAGTTTGATGAGATTTGAGCTGTAGAAGGTTGAATTAATAACTTGTATGAGTCATTACAGATGCAAACTGAAGGGTTTCATTCTGCTGTTTATTTATTGCAGCTTGTGCGTGTGTGTGTGTGTGTGTGTGTGTGTGTGTGTGTGTTTTTTTTTAACAATATTGCAGATTTAGAATAGTTTTTGTGTTTTAAATCTGCTTTTGGTTTGGTTTTTGTGTCAGTGACATAAATTAGTTTCAGTATTGTATCGGTTATCGTCTGTATTTACTGCAGAAAAATATCGCACTTTAGAATTTGTTATCGTGACAGGCCTGTGTGTGTGTATGTGTATGTACATGTAGGTCAGTGTATGTGTGAGTGTTTGTGTGTACTTATGTGTGCGTGTGTGTCAGTTTGTGTTTGTCTGTGTGCGTGTTTGTGTGTCCGTGTCGGTTTGTGTATCTGTATCTGTTCGTGTGTGTATTTTACGATGGACAGACATAATTTTCAGTCCACGCGTGCCACTGAAGGTCTGTTTACCGTTTCAGATGAAAAACAAGGCTGATCCGTGTCACTGTAACACGCCACAGGGCTGGAGGAGTTTGGAGGAAAAACAAGACAATACTTTAACATGAAAGAGTGCGGTTTTATGGCATACAGGCTTTAAAGGAGGGGTGGAGTTTGGATGAGCTTTAGTTTCAGTCGCCTGGTCTTTGACATAAGCTTTTACTCCATGTTCGTGATTGTCTGTGTTTCAATTTTACCGTCTGACCACATTTTGTCATTTCCATTTCACTGCAAAGGTTGATGGATCTATTTAATGAGCGTGGAGCTTTCTACTTAGTTATAATGTTGTTTTTCTCATCAAAAACATGCCTGAAGTGGTTTAATATGTCATCCGTGCATGTCTGAGTAATCTAGCGATCTCTCCCAGGCATTAGCGCCAGGTCTGTCACGATAATAAATTCTGAAGCGCAATATATCGCTACAGAGATATACTGTGATAAACGATAATATTGAAACTACTTTATGCCACTGATTCAATAACAGTAATGCAAAATAATGCCATTAAACATTATTAAATAGATTATATCATTCATATCCTGCGCTGCAACAAATAAATGGCAAAATAAACCAATAATTAGCCATAGAAGTCACTTATTTAACCTTTTACAGCTCAAATGTAATTGTGCTGCAACAAAAATACCCCAAATCTCCATGTTTTTACAAACAAAATGTACACACGATAAATATTGAGCCCCAAAATATATTGTTTTGGCTTTAATGTATTGAAGTCGATATAGAAATGATTGTGACAGGACTCGTTAGTGCTGAGAGCAAAGGAAGTGGAGTCTCAGAGCTTCAAATCTGTTCTGTAATATTTTTTTGTTCTTCATCTGCGTAGCTGTTTTTGCGTGAATCTCCGTGAGTTTGTGGTCTTCTTTGGATCACATTGGGATGTAGTTTAGTCAACTAATCAGCACACCGGACATGTCATGTGTAATGGACAATCTGAATGAAAGAAACGAGGGATTTAACTGGCCATGGGTTCAATAATCGTGAACAGGGACGCACTGGTTCACTTCTTTCCGATATCAATATCAGTGTCGATGCTGTGACTTTAAGAATCTGCTGATGTCTGATATCAGCTGATACCACAGATTAAAAATATAGACTTTATTTTCTTTAAACCAGGGGTGTCCAAATTTTTTTCATCAAGGGCCACATTTCTAAACACAGACGAAGCAGAGGGCCGATCGAGGGCCACAGACTGGGGCTCAGTACAGTGAATAATTAAAATATTTGCATGTTTAACACGTTAGAATGAGCGATCAGTCCTTTATTCATGCCAAGATCCCCAAAACCACACAATAAATATTAAATATTGTCTTGTCAGTCAAAACTGCTCAAGGTAATTTGGGCCAATTCACCTGGAAACCTGAGGGCCAAGAAAAATTTGTCTGTATGTTTGCGTATGTTAAATGATCTACCGTAATTTCCGGACTATTGAGCGCACCTGAATATAAGCCGCATCAGCTAAATTTTCAAAGAATTTTATTTTTGTACATATATAGGCCGCACCTGTCTATAAGCCGCAGGTGTCCACGTCTTCAAGAAGTTTTCAAGTTCCGAGCATCTGCTTGTATTGCCTCTAAAGCTTTTGTCGTCTTTTTGCATTGAGTCAGTTCGTCGCGCTGCCGTCGCCAGCGTCTCACCATCGACTCATCGATGCCGCGCTCACGTGCAGCAGCTCTGTTTCCTTCTTTGACAGTCAGATCAATTGTCTTTAACTTCAAAGCTGCATCATATGCATTTCTTCGTCTGTTTTCCATGAGGAGGGTGTGTGCATGAAGCACAAAATAACTGTTCAAAACAAAATCAAACGAGCATCTTCCTCAGCACATCATCTCTTCACCTGTCTGTCTCGCTCTGGCGCCCCGTCACTTGGCGCTCTACAGCGCATGTCTCGAGCAGAAAGAGCCACTGTCCTGTCTGGGATCAGGTCAGTGTCTTGTAGGATTTCAACAGGATTTGAGGCTCTCCCGGGGGTCGGGGTTAGTTGTATCGATCATGTATGAGCGGATGTCCAGCTACTGAAGTTTGACACGTTTCGTCTCGTCATTTACGCTTCACCTGCATTTAACACATACGGGTCATTAAGACGTATCCCACTCACTAATGTTCATTTAGCAGCAGAACTTATTTTATCACGCAGCGATAAACTGTTTTAGTGCTGACAACAGCGCTAGCGAGTGTTCTAACTAACCCTAACCCATGTTCACCGCACAGACAGCGGCGCTTTCTGCACTCAAGCTGCGCGCGCATCCGCTGTGTTCATAGACGAATAATCCGTCCATATATGAGCCGCATCGTTGTATAAGCCGCAGGGTTCAAAGTGTGAGAAAAAAGTAGCGGCTTATAGTCCGGAAAATACGGTAAATGTGTTTTGTAAGTGTTGTTTTATCATTTAAAATAATTACAGAACAGCTTTAAAAAAAAACACAAGTTCAATATTACTTGGTGTTTTGAGCCAATATTGTTCAGAAAATCGTCTTTATAGATGAATAAATGAAATATCGACTGAACCGATGTCCGAGTCATCGAAATTTTCATTATCAATGCCGATATCGAATACAAGTATCGTTTCGGTGCATCCCTAATCCTGAATAGAATTGTAATGCTTCTTCTGGCAATAATCACATTCCAAAATATAACGATTTGGTGACATCCCTACGCACAAGTCACTTTAATTAAATATGCTCTAGGGCGGCAGTAAATTATTCTTATATTATATCGATTAATCACAATTGGAATCGCTATTTCAATGGACGTAATTGGCAAATCGCAAAGGCTGCAATTTCATAATTTTCTTATCATAATTTGCTCCACAAACAACAAAATATTCTGTTATCGTTCAATATATGAAAGCAAGAACTATAATTTTTGAGGTCAGTATTTACTGTGTGTACATTGTCTTTGCACTACTGGGAAATTTGTGGTTATTTTTTGTCTATATGATGAGATTTAAGCTGTAAAAGGTTGAATTAATGACTTCTGTGACTAATTACAGATCCAAACTAACTACTAAAGTGTTTCTGTGTATTTACTGGAGCTCATGATTTTTAATATTGTAATTTTAGAATAGTTTTTGTTTTTAATCTGCTCTTGGGTTTCTGTGTCAGTGGCATAAATTAGTTTCAATATTATCGTTTATGGTCTATATTTACTTCAGCAAAAGATATCACACTTCAACATTTGTGATAGTGACAGGCCCACGTTCCAAATGGGAAGTTCGCATGCGGCTCTTCCGGCTCCTTCTGATTCTGGCTCCCATTGACTTGCATTGGAATATTGTGGCTCCTCTCTCTGTAACTTTTGCTAAGAGCCTTGTCAATTTGGTCTTAAAATGTTTGTATTAACCCGCTCTATATGATCGTGTTTTTTTCCCCCACTATTTTGTCATTAAAAAAAAAAAATAAAAAAAAATCCTTTTCATAATATATTATTCCCATTCATAAATATTATTTAATACAAATGGGGGCAGCTGAAATTAATATTCAGCTGCTGATTTTTGTTGTAATATAGCAGGGTCTTGGGTCTAGTCAATAACTGATCAGGTTCCATATCTGGGAATTTACCTTTCCCTTACCTTACGTTTTCATGACACAGTAAATACTGGAAAGTTAAATTCCCAAATAATAAAACCTGACCTGATTTCTGTTATTAACTAACCCCAAGACCATCTATATTACAACAAAAATCATCATTAATTTCAGCTGCCTCCCATCTGTATTAAATAATATTGGATATAATATTGAAATCCAGCAGTTGTTTAAAACTGTATATATAAATATGTTCTCAAATGTGTTTCTTCTATTAGAATGTTAATTTTGAACTGAATCCTATTATTAAAACCTAAATATCTTATCCCTTTTGTAAAACCCTCCATTTCCACTCCACTGGTTTTATCGATGTATTTCTGTTTCAGGGAGAAAAAACAGAAAATCCAGGACATCAAGAATAACATTAAAGAGGCTATTGAGGTGAGTCACTGGGTTATTTTTGCTGCTCTCAGAAAAATCATTAGTTTACTAACCATACCTTTTTTTTAACGTCTGTGGTATTTTTTCCCTTGATAAATGTATAATTGTATTTTTCAGACGATCGTCACGGCGATGAGCACCCTCACGCCGCCCGTGCAGTTGGCGTGTCCCGAAAACCAGCACCGAATCGAATACGTCCTAAACCTCGTCAACCAGAAAGACTTTGAGTTTCCGCAGGTGAGTAGAGCTGCAACGGGATCCAAATCTCTGTACGATATTTTCACGATAGATGCATCACACGGTATGATAATTACTGCGTTATTTTGTGAAGGCAACAAAATGGTGAATATGCCGCCATCGTCCAAAGAACTAACATTCAGAAGTGGTTTTTAACAATTATTTCTTCATGTAGTCTGCACTTAAACAGAGCAAAGCATTATGGTCTATGTAGTTCCTTCTGTTTGTTTGTTTATTTTATTATTGCTGTACCGTAACAGTGAAATTAAGCACTAGACTTGTGATGGGCCACGATATTACTGTGAGGCCTTTGACGATGCGATATTATGATTATGATTTATGTTTTTTAAACTCCACACACCTTCACTAGAATCATTTAGGTGGTTTCAGCCCTGGAATTGCTGATCGCTACTGAACTAAAGGTAAAAGGTTGCTATTACCTTGAAAACGACTGCTTCATGACATCACAAGGTGGAAAAGAGCATTTTGAGCTGTGGAGATGTAGACAGACTAATAATAAAGGTATGTTTTTGAGGAAATAACATGTTTTAAAGCTCACAAGAATCCATTTTATGTAATATCGGACCTTTTAACTAAAATGAAAAGTATAAGTGAGTTAGGAAAGTTTAGTAAAGATTGCAAATTCTAGGACTTAAATTATCCAAATGATTGTAATGAAGGTGTATGGAGTTTAAAAAAAACAGTGGAGCACTTCCTGTATTACCACATGACATCACAAGGTGAAACAGACCGTTTTCTGTTTGAGAGAAGAACTCAGCCCCAATATACAGGGTTTGTGAGTTAAACGTGTGTGAATGAAACAAAACATAACTCCAGGTCTGTTTTCGATGAGCAAACAGAATTATAACATGGAAAAATAGTGTAAAACGGCCCCTTTCGTTGTATTTAAGTGATACTGTAGATACAAACCTGCCCTAGAGTGGACTGGTCCCAGCAGAGGCCCTGGTAACACGTCTAATGAGCTCAAAGCTAACATCCCCAAAGGTAATTAATTAATGAATAAACAGCTAATTGAATAACCCGGACAAAGTGGGAATTACCCCTCCTTTTTTACTGCTGTGAAGCCAAATGAACGTAGCAACCAGTGAAGCTGCCTTAGTGTGAAAGTTAAAACCGTCTCTTATTAGGCCTGTCACGATAACAAATATTGAAGTGTGATTTATTACTGAAGAAAATATAGACTATAAACTATAATACTGAAACCAAACTATGAAGCAGAATTATCCCAAAAACTATTCTAAAATATTTCTATTTGTCCCACAGTATGACATTAAACAGCTCTACTTTACATTTATTCAGTTACAAGTGGTTTTATAGCACAAAAATACCTAGAAAACCACAGATCTGACCTGTAACTTGGTCTGGTTTGGTCTCCGTGAAGATAGAACGGTTTAATGCCATACTGTGAAACATTCCAGACAAAACCGTAACATCTCCACGGAGAAAAACATTTGACGAAGCCTCCACCAGAAAAGTGACGCAATACACTTTTAAATATACAGCAGGATGAAACACTTTAGTGTATCTATAATGAGTCATAAGTTATTTATTCAACCCTCTACAGCTCAGATCTTATTAAAAATAGAAAAATGGCAAAAAGTTCCACACTAGTACAAAGAAAGTACCCGCGATATACATGTATATTGACCCTTAAAATCATTGTCTTCTCGCGCTGAACGATAAGTGGATATAGTAATTATTGTGACAGGCTTTTCTCTTGTTCGCCGCCATTATTTACATTCACAGATCTGTACACAGCATTCGTTTGGTTCATGCGCACCGTGTGGTATCAACACACACAAACACGCACACGACAATACACACTTTTTATAAATGTCATGATAATTACTGTATCGACTTATCGTTCAATACACAAAAGATGGATCGGTATGCAGTATTTTGGGGCTCAGTATTTATCATGGGTACTTTTTCTTTGCTATAGTGGGGAGATAGTTACCATTTTTATATAATAAGGTAAGATTTTAGCTGTAGAGAGTAGAAAAAGTAACTGCGGTGTCTATTTATGGGTTAATTCTGCCATTTATTTGTTGTTTTTAATGATACGGTGTATTTTAAACTGTTTTACTAGGATTATCCTGCTTTGTGACAGTGGCATAAGAGAGTTTCAATATTATCATTTATTGCAGAAATATAAATATATATTGTGTTTCAAAATGGCAAAATCTCTCAAGATTATTGTGTATTTCTAAGTATCAGACCCATATAAATATATATTGTGCTTCAAAATGGCAGAATCTCTCAAAATTATTGTGTATTTCTAAGTATCAGACCCAAACTGCTCTCAAACGCTAAAAGTTACTGCATGGAAGTTCGTGCAAAAACGGCTACATACAGGAAAAAGTACTAAGGAAAATGTATTTTTATGTAAAAGGTCCAGATTAAACACAAGGTTCACTTCTGAATCTTCACCTAACTCACTCCATACCTTGTCTTTTCTGTTGTCCTGTATAAATCTTTATAATCTAAACATTAGTTGAGTAAGTTTATACTTCCACCCACTCCTTTGTAATAAAAATTTTGGTTCACTTAAGCATCGACTGATTATGTCAAGTGACTTTGAGCGTCTGGAAAAGAGCTCTACAAGACTAACGCATTTTTATTTTCTTGTATTGATTTAAACTGTTAACACCGATTTGATTATTCCTGTCTCGAACATAAACAATACAGACTTTTTAATCAGTTCATTTGTCACTAAAACAGAAGTCTGAACTCCGAACCACATGCTTTCACTGACAGAGGACTGGCGGTAGATTTTTCCCTCTTATACCTCGTTCAAAGTCCAGTTTAAATCCATTTGGCTGATTTGTGGTGCCCTCTGTTTGCCCAGGAGTTCTACGACCATGCCAAGATGCTGTGGCAGGACGAGGGGGTCCGGGCGTGTTTCGAGAGGTCCAACGAATACCAGCTCATCGACTGTGCACAATAGTGAGTGGCTCCATCGACTGCACCAACCGCACCAACCGCACACCTACAAAACAAATCCCAGTTTGAGCCTACTTGTGTGTATGTGCATTATACAGAGTGCAGTCGTACGATGACGGGTCGAATGTTTTTTCAAGCGTGTTTTTAGAGCTGAAATTGTTTATAGAAATGCGTATGGGTCAAACATAAGCAAACAATAGACTCAATGCAGCTGCACTTTGTATTACTTTGTAGAGGTACTTTATTTCCTTGTGTTTGAAAAAGTAAGTCAGTAGTTTAAAAGCCCTTTTTTCTCCTCATTATAGAAACAAGTAGAGGACGCAGCTAATCGTTTAAATGCATGCTCCTCCCTCAGTCGCCATTTGGGAACAGGAGAAATTGTGTCCAGCCTGAGGCCCTCCAACCAGGACTCTTCTAATACAGGAGTAAAGCTTTGTAGAAAATGACTAGGCTGGAATTAGCATTTATAGGAGTTAAAACTATTAACGTGTGTCTGTTGAATTGGGATTACACCTTCAGGAACCTCCATCCTGATTGGCTCTTTGGTTTCTCGCTTGGATTTCCAAGTATGGGCCCTGGTTGCAGATTAGCCGCTATAACTGCTAGCCTCGATGAGCTTCATTTAGTTGCAACTGAACGTTATCGGTGACGTCTCTTTCCCTTTGTCCACTTCTGTTGTACAGTCTATGACAGGGGTGAGCAATTATTTTTTCCATGGGGCCACATGAGAAACGGAAAAGATTGTGGAGGGCCGGGCCAAAATGCTTAACTCAATTCTGCTTAATATTATTTATGAATGTATTTCTTTATAAAAAGCAGTAAATAGCATTGTTCTGACGCGCTGGTAAGAGTTTATGTTATGACTAAGCAATAAAAAAATGAAGTTGCTTTACAAAAAATTTCCATGTATGAGGTAAAATTGATAAAATATGTTTATTTTGTAATTCCAAATTGGCTTAAATGGGCCGGTTAGAGTCAACCAAAGGGCTGTATGCGGCCTGGGAAACATACCTAGAAAAACAGGCATGCTGACTGTGAGCGGGGTTGAAAGGTTTAATGCCATACTGTGAAACTTTCCAGACAAGGCAACAGCATCTCCGTGGAGAAATGCAATTGACGGACCCTCCACCCTCCAGAAAAGTTACACAATGCACCTTTAAGACTAAGCTTGGCATTGTGACATTCCTAGAGTCCTGTATTTAGCAGTACAAGATCCACTATTGATTCTAATTCTATGCGAAAGTATTATTCATTTTAATGAAAGAATCTTCATTTTGTGATTGAATTTGAAGGAAAAAATCTGTAAAATTCGCTGACAAGTTTGAAATATTTTGCAGTAAATGTCTTTTTTTTTTAAACGGTTAGTATATGACAAAGCAGACCTATAAAAACTTTCTCCTTGCCAAAAACAGACTGGAGTTTGTTGTGTTTTGGAGCAAACATGGCTGCAGCTGAGTCATCTTTGGACTGGACCACTTCAGGCCGAGCGCGGGGGGAGGTTTTAACACTTGAACTCTTCAGATTATCCTGCGGTCTCCTCTGTCCACATGTCAGTCTGTGGGGCAGTATGGTCAGGGTGGTATATCTCCTCTCGTTTAGGTTCAAACGCCCTCGGCTCATCTCCCCGCGTTCCTCTCGCCGTTTCTCTGCTGTGGCACATTCAGAGACGCTGGACTATTTTTAGCTCCTGTGGTGGAGTCTCCATGGAAACGCTCTGAGAATCTATTTTTGAAAAGTGCTTCCTAATGTCAGACATAGGCCTCCACAGCACCAGCTCTGCTCCCATCACTTCCGTCTGAGGCCATGTGGTGCCCCAGTTCAAAATCAGACCAGCTCCTCGTGCAGCTTTATTGATCCACACGGGGAATTATTTGGACTCAGTATCTCACACGTCACAGTATATTATAATAACAAAGAAAAAAATATTGATTGATTTGAGTGAGTGATTGCAGTAGTTACATATATGCGCTATTTACATTATTACATTACACTATTTACAAGCTCAATACGCGAATTTGCAGTAGAGCGTAACCTGAATAACCTAAATCATTTTATTGCATTGCGGCACAAACCTAAATTAGGGCTGGAATTGGTGTTACAAGACTTTTTAAGGGTGTTGTGGCTTTGTAAAATGTTGTTTCTATATGTGGGCCTTGGTGAGATGGAAGTTCACATGGTAAAATAAAAGAAAGTCCTATGATTTAATGTGGAAAATTACATTCTGTTGTCTAAAGAGTAGAGATGGGACGAGATACAATTTGGGTAACGAGATTGGGTCCACGAACACGAGACAAGACGAGATTTTAACATAACTCCTAGTATATAAATTTCACGATTCAGTTTCCAGTTTTGGCCTCACCGTTTTGTGTCACATTTTGTTTCCATTCTAGTGCTTGTTTTGGAGCTGTAAAAGATGTAACTCGTGATTATTTAACCCATTTTTGTCCAATCCAAATGTGAATACGTGGGAAAGATACATTTTCTCTTGTGCGCACGGTCTTGTGGCAGTTTTATCTCACGAGATCTTGTTTTTATTATCGTGGTATCAGAATCTGTATTGAGTCTGTCCTTTAGTATCGAAATAGTTTGAAATTTGAACATCGTAACAACAGCAGATTGAAAACATGAAGAGCTGCACGCACAAAATGTAACTCGTATCATTTGTGTAATAATTTAAAGGTGCACTCCGGAGCTTTTTTGGGGAGGGTGCGCCACATGCTCGTCTCCATGTAGATGTACGTAACTTTTCAGCCTGGAATGTTTCACAGTACGGCATTAAACTTATCTATATCCACGGAGGCGAGCAGGCCAAGGTACAGATCAGGTCGGTGGAGAGGCGGGCCCCCTCTCACGAGAATACATGTACTTACAGGTGTTTCTGTAAATAAAATCACCTAACGAACAAAAGGCTGAATAGATTTTTAAGACAAAGTTACACGTCTGATCTGTGGAGAGGCGACCCCGCTCACAGTCAGAACGCCTGTTTTTCTAGGTATTTTTGAGCTCTAAAATCACCTGTAATTGAATAAATTAAAGCTATATCTGTTTAATGTGATATTGTGGGACATTCCAGGCAGAGCAATGACATATCCATAGAAACAAGAAGGTGATGGACCGAAAAGTTACACAGTGCACCTTTTTAAAGAAAATAAAATGACATACCCTCCACCACAATAGTTACACACCTTTATGCACCTTTAAGTAGCTGAAGTTAATGCACTTTTGAGTAGTTTTCCTCCTACTTAATATTTTTCTCTTCTGTTTCTAGTTTCCTTGATAAGATTGACATAGTGAAGCAGAATGACTACACTCCAACAGACCAGGTGAGCGGATTCACCCTGTCCACCTGCACAACACTCGTTTTGTTAATAATTTACATCTTCTCTGTTATGTACTATTTTTCTATTACGTACTATAGAATAAATTGAAGTGTTCCAACGAGTGATTGTGTTTTCAAAAATGTCTTTGTGTTTTGGTGCAGGATTTGTTGCGATGCAGAGTGTTGACTTCTGGAATCTTTGAGACGAGGTTCCAGGTCGACAAAGTAAATTTTCAGTAAGTGCACAAAGTTATATCATTTTATTATTTCTCAAGACCTACTATGACTTACAGAGGCGAGAGAGTTAATATATAGTTAGTTAGTTTATTTTTCTTCGGTCAATTAGTATAATAATTAATCATATTACACTGATTTAACACAGAAATTATGCAGAACACTCAAGTTATTTTACAGACCGAAGGGGTTTAGGCTGAACTTTTAACACTTACTTTGCCTAACCCTATTAACATATAGAATCGGATACAAAACAGCAGAACAATTTACAGAAAAAAAACAAAACTCATCTTTTAGTGCAGGAGTGCAGGAAATACCACCTACTTAATTCTTTTGGTATACACATATACAGACGCACCATCCCATACATGATACACAGGAGGAAGGGAGAGTGAATATATGGTTTATAGTAGTGCTGTCAAAAATATCGGGCTATTGACGAGTTAATGCAAAACAATTTCAACGCTGTTAATTTTTTTATCATGAGATTAACGCTCTTTGTGACCCAGTGAACTATTTTTTTCATGAGCTGTGGCCACTACTAGTCACGTTAGAAAAACTACAGGATCTGGCTGTAAACAGGAAGGAAAACAATTTGTACGAAACTGAGAAGTCCCGGTTGGAGGAGGTGGGCCAAAGCACGGCCCCAGTTAACTATGACTTTCATGAGATTAATCGCGATTAAATATTTTAACTGATTGACAACACTAGTTTATACTGAATCTATGGTGGCACAAGCAATCTATTTTTGAATAATTTGATGTAATATGTTTTCAATACTACAAACATAAATACTACAAACAAAGTATAATACTACAAACGTAAATACTGCAATAGTACATACATAAAGTATCATTGTGCAAAGGGGAAAAATAGACTATAGAGATTCATGGATAGAGTGAAGGATGGATGGACTTGAGGGTCAGAGGAGGGCAGATAGTTGGTTTTCAAAGCTTGCAGAAAAAGGATTAATTATGTTATTTGTTTGTCCAGTAATGAAGAAAGAGTTTTACCTCTAAAACAAAATTCACTGCCTGTAATTGATAGTACCTCAGTCCTCCACACGATGGCAGTATGGTACAGTAAACTCTTACTTGTCTTTCCCCACAGCATGTTTGACGTTGGCGGTCAGAGAGACGAACGCCGGAAATGGATCCAGTGCTTTAACGGTAAAATACTTCTCCTGTTCTGTCTGTTTTCATAGTTTCTAATCCAGTGGTGGAACGTAACGAAGTAAAAGTACTATACGATAGTACGATAGTACTAATTTATAGTACTATCGTACTATAAATTAGGTTAGGTATCTGTACATTTTCAAGTACTTTTTACTTTTACTTCACTACATTTGAGAGCAGGTATCTGTACTTTCTACTGCACTGCATTTTTGAACAGAGAAATAATTCAAATGTTTCTCTTGAACAAAATTCAGTGCACATCTGCATCAAAATCACTACATTTGAAGCTCTATTAGACCTCAAAATCTGCTCACGATACTTCTTCTTTTTACTCTTTAATTACATTTTTAAACAGGTACGAGATTTTGAAATCATTTATAATAATCTTATCTAGTTATAAAAATGACCAAATTAAGTTATTTTCCACCTAATATAAGGCCTATTTAAACACCTGTGTAAATCCCCACATGTATCACTGCTTATTTTTTTACAATAAAAAGCGCGTAAACCTTTCATGCCCGAGCCATTTGTAAAGACGGTGGATAAAATCTCGTGAGGTAATTTTTCCCGTGTGCACACAGGCAATTTCCCGTCCCATCCCTAGTATCTGTACTTTTACTTAAAGGTGCACTGCGTAACTGTTTAGGTTGGGGGTCTGCCACCATGGAGATACTATTGCTTTGCCTGTAATGTTCCACAATATGGTATTAAATGTATACAAGATGAATTTATTCAATTCTGGGTGTTTTTATTGCTCGAAAATACCTTTTAAAACATGCATTCTGACTGTGTCATCTCCTGCTTCTCTCTATGGAAAATTAGATAATTTATTGCCATACTTTGCAGCAAAGCAATAACATCTCCATGGAGACAAGTAACTAGCGGGCCCTCTACCAGAAAAGTTACATTTTGCACCTTTAAGTGACAAATTTGAGTGCTACTTCACCACTGCTCTAACTTCTTGTGTGTTTGTTTAGATGTAACGGCCATAATCTTCGTTGTGGCCAGTAGCAGCTACAACATGGTGATCCGAGAGGACAATCAGACCAACCGGTTACAAGAAGCACTCAACCTTTTCAAAAACATCTGGAATAATAGGTACGTCTCCACAGACCTAACGCAGCATGCTGGTTCTTATTAAAGGTCCTTTATTACGCAAAATTGTGATCTTTAATTTATGTCATGACGCTGTTACCTCATCAAAAACATACCTGGAGTTGCTTTTTGTTTCAGCCAGACATGTTTGAGTAATCCTGCATTAGTCGTCTTGTCTACATCTCCAAAGCTCAGAATGCTCCGTTCCAACTCGTGATGTCATGTAGTGGCAGTTTTCAAGTTAACAGCTCCTTTTATCTTAGGTCAGCAGAGATCGGCTATTCCAGGGTTGAAATGATTCTAGTGAAGGTGTATGGAGTTTCAAAACCCAGTGGAGCCCTTCCTGTATTACCACATGACATCACAAGGTGGAACAGAGTGTTTTGAGTTTGAGAGAAGAGCTCAGCCTAAATATACAGGGTTTGTGTGTTAAACATAACTCCAGGTCTGTTTTTGATGAGGAAACATTATAACAGATGAGAAAATAGCGTAATATGGGCCCTTTAAAGACTAAGCACTCTTTTATAATGTCCTCACAGAGTAATATAAACCTAAAGTGTGTATGTCATGTGCTCCTCAGATGGCTGCGGACCATTTCTGTCATCTTGTTCCTAAATAAACAGGATCTTCTAGCTGAGAAAGTGTTGGCAGGAAAGTCAAAAATTGAAGAATATTTTCCTGAATTTGCTCGATATACAACACCGGACGATGGTGAGAGATCATGGGCGTGTTTCTTAAATGCACAAATGCCTAAAGTTGCCTTGTTCTTTCCTAATGTCTAATATTCCAAATACTTCTTTTTTTTTTCTCTTCAGCAACACCAGAGCCAGGCGAAGATCACAAAGTCACAAGAGCAAAGTATTTTATTCGAGATGAATTCCTGGTAAGTTAATTTTATCACTGAAAACATTATGACTGAATCACGGACTATATAAAGAAGTGGACTAAGGGAGTGTGACGTCGCCCAGGGGTGATTCTGTAATTAGGGGTACATTTTATGTCCGCTCACTGTATTTTTGTACAATTATTTCCTGGAAGCAATAGTTTTTACATCGGACAAAATTTTGTGACCTGATGGCATTTTGGATTTTGGCAGAATCAGTCAATTTATATGCTGTAGAGAGCACTTTTTGCTTGTCCATTTTTCAAATTTCAAACTTCACTTCGTTTATAAGCCAAAAATCTAATAATAAACCTAAATGTTCTGCCCATTACTTGTATGTTGAATACTTTCATATATGCTTGTCCAAAAAAAAACACTTTGGATAATCCCTCATAAAACTGCAATGGTTCATTCTATAGCCACAGACTCAACACCACAGTGAAGCTGTATTTTACTACGTACCCAGCTTCAGAACGTTTCAGACGTCAACTGGATAACGTACATATTTGTGTAGAATTAGATTAAATTTTAGATTTGGTAATGGGAATGGAATGAGCTTAATGACAACAGTAGGTTTTGGTACAACACCCTAAAATGTTACAAGATGTCCACTGGGTAACGCGTCCACTGTTATAAAATCTGCGTTTTGGCCTGTAGGATGTTGTGATGTCATCTGAAAACTTGCAGTTACTTTTCCCTAATACCGACTGTGCTCTTGTGTTCTCAGAGGATCAGTACGGCGAGTGGTGACGGCAGACACTACTGTTACCCCCACTTCACCTGCGCCGTGGACACAGAGAACATCCGCCGTGTCTTTAACGACTGCAGAGACATCATCCAGAGAATGCACCTGCGCCAATACGAGCTTTTGTGATGGTCACCGCCCACTCGCACTGTGGCCCCACCCCTCACGCCACAACCACGGAAACCACGGGGAAATAAAGACTCCTTACAAGATATTATCGGACTAATGCAATGTTACTGAAAGAGAAAAGTGTTGAATGGGTCATGTATCATGGCCTTGTAAACCGTGACTCCGCTCGGCCTCATTTGCGCCGTATTTTCTAGACAAAGTCGCAGTTGAAATTGTCGAGATTTACTTTGAAAAGAGATTATTAATATTACATTTCTGCAAAAAGGGTTTAAAAAAAAAAGAGAGTTCACTGTATTTGACGAGCACTGTGTTTTTGGGACTACGTGGAAAACGTTCCATTCCGAAGTTGTTCCGAAGAATGCCAATGGAACATATCGCCACCTGCTGGAGAGGAGGTGGTTTTACAGCACAGTGTGTCGAGATTATGTTCGGAGCCTTGAAATCACAGTATTAGCCTGGACTTGAATGGAGGATGAGAAAACGTGACCACAACTATTTGACTTGTAACTCGAAAAGGAGGATTTATCGAAATACAGATTATTATTGACTTTTATGGACTTAAACGGAGGTCAAAAGCGTCCTCCTCCTACAGTAAAAGTTACATTTTCGTCACGATTGACTTGTTTTTTTTTGTTTGTTTTTTTTTAGTTCTGTTTTCGCGTCTCCACAGCTGTTCATCTCTGTGTGGACTTTGTGCCATTGTTCTCAAGTGCGCTTTTTTCTTTGACGTTACTGTCTCTGCCCCCTCCCCCGCTCCCATCCCTCCCTCCTGCACCACATATTCATTTGTTCTTATGTCCCATTTTGTTTGAAGAGAAAATAAAGCATAAATAATAAAGGAAGACGATGCGTTAATGGGGACACTAGTGTTTTGGTGGAAATGGGCTTCACAGTTCACACATCGCTCTCTCTCTCCCTCCTCCTCCTCTCTGTGTCTGTCCACACTTCACAGCTGATCTATTATTCTTGTACAGACTGTAAAATGTATTATTTTGTACAACTTTATTGAAAAGACAAACTTTTAGAAAGATCCCTGTGCCTTCATCATGACAGTACGTGTGTAATGAGCTAACTTGGGTGTCATTCTGCGCTGTAACGCTTGGCCAAACCCCCTGCCCACCTCTCATGTCTCTCACTCTGTCCATTTTCTTTTATTTTTGTATTTTTTCTCTCCTCGATCCTTCCATCCTTTCTCTATGATTTGTCTGTTTTGATCCGTTTACCCCAAAAAAGATAAATATATGAATTGTAAATGGGTTTTAAAGGTATTTTATTAGAATCAAATGAACCTTGACAAATTGTACACTTGACGGTGTGCTATTGCTATAACTTAAACCCTTTCAACTGAAGCTGTGTTCAGTTCTCTCTTTTTGCTTTCATCTGTAGAGACACTTGACAGGTTGACCGAAGACAGGACATTTTCACGTAACACTGACTATTTCATTCACAGTTTATAGTTATTAAGTAAAGATGGTGAACCATACCAATGCAGGACTTGGGTGTTACTACATAAGGATTTAAAAACTGACCCTTTGTGAGCTTTATGCCACGTTAGAATGCTGTTACTTCCTCAAAAACATACCTGGAGCGGTTCTTTGTTTCGTTCACATGGTTGAGTAATGCTTGAGTAATTATAAGCCTGTCTAAATCTCCAAAGCTCAAAGTCCTCTGTTCCACCTTGTGATGTCATGAAGCGGTAGTTTCACAGCTCCCTTTTAACTTTAATTCAATAGACACTGGCAATTCCAGGGATGAAATTATCTAAACGGTTGTAGTGAAGGTGTATGGAGTTTAAAAAGACTTTCTGTGTTACCAAAATACAAAGTGGAACAAAGTGTTTTCAGTTTGAGAGAAGAACTCAGCCTAAATATGCAGGATTTGTGTGTTAAACATGTGAATGAAACAAAACACAACTCGGTATGTTTTTGACGAGGTAACAGCATTCTAAAATCATGGCTCATTTTCACGTAATGTAGTGGCTTTGAAGCAGATATTGAAACATATTTTGCTGCTGTGTCAGATAACATATTCATATTATGATATCCAAGGCCCACGAAAGTATGTTATAGGAAAGTGTTCAAAAAGAAACACAGAAACTTTCAAAGAATATCTGTGCCCTCCTTTCTCTCTAATGCCACTCTATCCACAGTTAAATGCACTGTTTCTTGGGGTTCACTTATTGTTTTTATAGAATTAATATCTGGATTTGAACTGATCACGGTACTTTGTGTAAAACTTTTCCTGCTCCTCTCGCTTGTGGACCTGAGTACAGTCGAGGCCTATTCATTTCTGAATGAAGAGCCTAGAATAGATATTGGCTCTCTCTAGACTACTTGGGAACTTGCCATCGAGACTGGGAAGCACTGGAAAAAGCTGTTAACACTTTGCAGCTGATGTCATCAACATTCCCTGGAGGGTGTGATGCTAACTGGAAGCACTACTCTGTTAGAATTTTGTTACTCAAGTTAGACTTTAATCTGATCTTTATTTTAACGCAGTCTGACCATAAAGAACTGACTTGGTTAGAAGTGAGATGATTTGTGCTGTTAAAAAAGTCTCTCGCATATAATAATTATAATTACAGTCACAAGCTAGCTAGCATTAGAAAACAGTTTTTTAGTTAGTTTTTCCTCACCTTTTTGTTGAAAAAACACCTAAACGGGACCATGAATGTTCATATTAATCGCAGGCACAAAATCTGCAGTTTCAATCCATTTTTTTTTTTTTTTCTTGAGTTTTCAGATTTTAAAACGTTTTGGTAGTGTTTGCTAATGTGTGCATTGTGTCACCATAGTAACTGCTGAACATTCCACCAATAGAGATACATTTAGAACACCCCCAGCAAAGTATCAATATCAAAATTACCAGATTGAAGTACTAGTTCTGATTTTTACCCTGTTGTTGTCAACCAAAATAATGCAGGAACTTTGCCTAGATTAAGGGTAATATCTTGTAGTTTGCAACTTTGCCTCTCAGCAAGAAGGTTCTGGTGTTTGCATTTTGCTCTGTGTCCGGATGGGTTCCCTGTGACTGTTTCAGTTTCAGTTCACACTTTTTCAGTTCACACAACGTATAAGTTAATCAAAAACGAACAAAAAATCTAGATAAAATAATAGTTGCCTTTTTTTTTGTAATATAAAGCATTGTAAACTATTCCAATTCAGATTAATTTTGAAGGGGTCCTATCCCCTACTCTTCAGCATGTTAAAAAATACGATCATGTTCAAATAAATATATATCAAAAAGTCGGGGGAAAAAATGGAACATAGCAGTTACCTGTAAACATTTTTCCCAATATAAAGTTTAACTAATCGGTAAAAAAGAAATATGATTCAGGTTCAGGTTAATTATGACGAGCCCTGTCTAGTACTGTATGCCCCAAACAAAATCTAGTTTAAAAAAAAAAAAAAAAAAAAAGATACCTATAACTTTATTTGTCCAATATAAAACGGAGCTAATTGGGGAAAAAATATTATATTCATATCAATTTTAAAGATTCCCGGTTCCCGCCCCCTGCTTCATTCCACTTCCGCTCCGTGTTTCCGGTAGCGCTAGCAGCCGTTAGCCTGTTAGCCTGTTAGCTTCGAGCCGCAGCTGTCAGTGGCACTCACTCCGCCCGCCTCCACCGCCTCTCATCCCCCTTCTCTCCACCCGGGAACTACCCTCGGGACCCGCGCAGTTCCCTCTCCGCCGGGCCTCGCCTCTCCTGCCCCCGGGGACACCTGTCGTAGCCGCCGCAGCCTTTCTTTTTTTCGGAGGAGGAGGAAGAAGCCTGGGACATGGCCAGACCGGAGCAAGTCCTGGTGCTAGACCCGCCAGAGGAGCTCCGATTCCGAGGTACCGCCGCCGCAGACACCCCGCGATCGGCTCGAAAGTTCAACCAAACCCGTAGGAAGCATCGCAGGCTTTGGGTGGACATTAGATTAGAGTTTTATCCTTTTTCTTCGTGTGTTTAGTACGAGTTGACAGGTGCAACGGCTAAGCTAACTGCTAACCGTCTTTGCAACGTCAGAGCAGGCCCAACAACAACAACAATATTTTGCTTTTTTTTTTAAATTATTAATAAGTACCTCATACCTGGGTACGTGGCATTGTGTTAAACTATGCATAATGGTTTATTTAAGGTCTTATATTACACAAAATGGATTCAAGTGAGCTTTTAGACATGTTATAATGTTGTTTCCTCAACAAAAACATACCTGGAGTTGTGTTTTTGTTTAATTTTAACCTTTTATTATTAGTCTGTCTACATCTACATCTGTCCTCACCCCCACTGCACTACATTTCTGCTCTAAACTAAATCTGATTGTTGACTTGTTGTAAGTTAATCAAAAATGAATAAAAAAATCTAGAAAAAATAATAGCTGCCTTTAAACATTTTTGTCTAATATAAAGCATTGTAAACTGGGAAAAAATATTCCAATTCAGATGTATTTTGAAGGGTTCCTATTCTCTAGTCTTCAGCACTTTACAAAATATGATTATGTACTTGCTAAAATAAATACAAAAAATGGAAAGTGGCAGTTGCCTGTAAACATTGTTCCCAATATAAAGTTTAACTAATCGGGGAAAAAATATTACAATTCAGGTTAATTATGGCAAGTCCTGTCTAGTACTGTATGTCCCAAACAAAATATAGTTTAAACAAAAAAAGGTTAAAAAATGTTAACCTTTTTTATTATTAGTCTGTCTACATCTCCAAAGATCAGAATGCTCTGTTCCACCTTGTGATGTCATGAAGCAATAGTTTTCAAGTTAACAGCTACCTTTTATCTAGAATAGATTAGATTAGCAATTCCAGATCTGAAAGGTTTCAGTAGGTGAGGTTAGGTCGCTTTATTCGTACCTGTAGTTCAATTTGTTTTGCAGTTTTGAGAGGCTGGTCCCACATTTCACATTTCATTCATCCAAACTATACACAATAAACACATATTAAAACACAATTACAAATAAAGCGTCACAGAGCTTCAGTGCAGCATGGTTTTGTTCCAGAAATAATTAATTCACTCATCACGTTTGGCTAAAAATCGCAATAAATATTAGATATATAAAAAACATGATTTTCCAAAACAGGGTACGAAAATTGCTAGATAAATAGATTACAATTTATTCATAGCAGCTTGAGTGAAGCGAAAGGTTTCAGTTGATTCTAGTGAAGGTGTATGGAGTTAAAAAAATACAGTGGAGCACTTCCTGTATTACCACATGACATCATAAGGTGGAACAGAGTTAGGCGTGTGTTAAACATGTGTGAATAAAACAAAACATAACTTCAGGTATGTTTTTGATGAGGAAACATTATAACATAGATCAGAAAATCAGCATAAGATGGACCCTTTTAATAGTCGTTTTATCAAATGCAGTCGACTCGTGTAAATTAAAAAAAAACTCCAAAAAAGTAAAAAACTGACTCAAAGTTCAACGTCTTCCCTGTCAGCATAAATAAACGTCAATTTATTTGTTCATTAATTGCTGTCAGTTGAAAGGACTTAAAGACATTACATGAATATTGCAGGTTTGTTGGCCCAGTCCTTAACAAAAACAATAAGGTTCAGTGTAGGGCTTTTTTCACACACTAGACCATTACTATTTTAATCTATTTCAGTCCAAGTCAAAATAGACACTGCCAGTCTTCCAAACAGGGGGAGCTCTCTACGTTTTCATTCTGATCATATCCTATTATTCAGGATAGGATATTGTAAACTGCCTTCAATTACATTTGTGTAGATATGTAATTTCAATGCCTATTGTTTATCTACACAATAACCCTGCTTTGCAAGTACCAAAGTCACTTGTTCTTATCCCATTTTTTCATGGCTTTATAATAATCCTCCAGTTCACGATTTTGCAATTTTTCAAAAAAGACAAATTAATCAGATTACTTTGATTAACCGCTCACCCTCGTTCAGTGAATGTGACTTTCATTTTGGATTCTATTTGACAACATTGAATCCCCCCAGTTTTATAGGCCTCTGCTTCCCCTCTGAGGTAATCATCAAACTCTAGAATTCAACCTGTTTTTTAAATCTGAAACTTAACGACTTGTGTGAAACAGCCAAAATTCCTCCCCAGCTTTTCCAAATTTAAGATAGAGCCACTGAATGTACCAAATAAATCTGCCTAACGCTGAGAGCACGAGCCTGTATATTTATGGTTTAAAGGTGCATTATGTAACTTTTCTGGAAGGGGGCCCATCACCTGCTTGTCTCCATGGAGATATTATGGCTTTGTTTGTAAAAATATATATAAATTACACTGATTTGTACAGAATTCTTATCAATATTGTCCACCTCACTAATTCAATGTGCATTTCTGGTTGAGGCAGTGATAAAAATGACTTTACTTATGGCACTGCTTTGGCTAATGATGTAATGAGTGCAACAACAAATTTATGAATGTTTCTGTGTGTGTCTGTGTCTGTGTCTGTATATCTATATCTGTGTGTGTCCAGGCCCCTTCACAGACGTGGTCACTGCCACTCTGAAGCTCACCAACCCGTCCCACAGAAATGTGTGTTTCAAAGTGAAGACCACGGCCCCGCGTAGGTACTGTGTGAGGCCCAACAGCGGAGTCATCGACGCAGGCACCTTCATCAACGTGTCCGGTCTGTACCAGCACGCCACAAAACGCCACAAAATGTCACAACATGCCACAACATCTAAAATCTCCCAGCCCTATATCCTAGATAAATGTTATATACATCTTTATTTGTGAACTTAACAACAGTGTGTGTCCTGCTGCCCAGTACGTTTGACGATGGTCATTTGTCTTGTGTGGTGTCTCTTTGGTTCAGTGATGCTGCAGCCTTTTGAATATGACCCCAACGACAGGAGTAGACACAAGTTCATGGTCATGTCCATGCTGGCTCCAGACAACATGACGGACATGGAGCAAGTGGTAAGTCGAGCCTCTTCTCTGATAAATATACAGCTATATTAGAGACAGACCGATATATTGGTGTGCCAGCCTGAAAAATAAATGCATGAAGCTTTTTTGAACACTTCAGTCTAAAGAGGGACACTGCTCTCTACACAGTTTGTAGTAACAGAAGGTTGTGGAAGCATTTGTACTCAATTTAAATTTGATAATTTGGGAAAAGTTACTTATATCAGCTGTACATTTTGGCCGAAACTATCGGATCGTCTGGATTCTAAAGAATCGGCATCAGCCTTGAAAAGAGAGAATCATAAAGATCTGTTATACGCACTAACAATTGGATTCTTTGCTACATAATTCCATACCTCACTGATGTCTGCAGTGTACAAAGTAGTAAATCTAAAGAAAACCTTATGGATGTGTAGATGTGTCCAAACTTTTAACTGGTGTTTACATACATGCATATACACACATACACATGCATACATTTTTTATTTTTACTACTTACTACATTTTATATACACACAGAAGACATCAAATGTATAAAGAAAGATATATGGAATTATGTAGCAAAGAAAAAAAATGTAGTAGTAAAAAAAAAAAAAAACATTGAGAGGGTGTGTCCAGACTTTTGACTGGCAGTGTAAAATATATAAGAGCGTATATTGTTCTGTCCACAGTGGAGGGAGGCCAGACCTGAAGAGCTGATGGACTCCAGGCTCAGGTGCACGTTTGAGATGCCGCTCGAGAACAGTGTACGTATTTACGAAGGGTTTTGTGTATTTTTAATTTTTGTTCTGTTGAGGTCTGTTTTCAGTTTTGACAAACTGTTTCCTGGTCATAACTTTTATTTGAGTTACTAGAGAATGCGTCATCTGCCATCCAACCACCACCGGTCACTCACATCACATTCACACCAGCCACAGTGGGCCAAGTGTCTTGGAGGTGGAGGTTCAACACCAAGTCACTGCTGTCTGTTTTGTATCTGTATGATTTTAGTATCGTACAACCTTATTCACAAATCATTCCTTATTTTCATCTTTTGGACCATTTGATCTTGGTCAGTGTACATTCTAAAGATTAATTCAGCTGCAGCGCTCCAGCTCCACTCCCAAGACACTGCTTTTCTCTGTCTATTGTAATATTCTACCCAACATTATATAGAACAGTAATGGTGCAGCTTGGTGGATTGTTCAGCTCTAACATCGATCCATCTCGCACACATAATGGGACTGTTGAGTGATGACGTCATAACTGTACTTGGCCCACTTCCGGGCCCAGTGGAATTCCAGCCTGATTCCCTATGACGGCATTTTGGCTGATTAGATCCAGCTCCAGGGATTTGAAAAATGCAGTCCCATTATGTCATAGATTTATTTTCAAAGGATGTCCACCTGACGTCCATTTCCCATCCCACATTTGATTTACTCATCTCCTCTTTTGTCATGGTCCCATCTCCCTCCCTCCCGTCTCTGCATGCCCCCGTCCTCACCCCCTCCCCGCAGTCTGAGGGCGACACCAAACCCCTGTCCTCCTCTGCCTTCCCCTCCGTAAAGAGCGAAGCGTCTGCGCTGCCCAAGTCCTCCTCCTCCCTGGACGACGGAGAGGCCAAGAAGATCCTGGAGGAGTGCAAGAGGCTCCAGAGCGAAGTGCAGCGGCTACGGGACGAGAACAAGCAGATCTGGGTGAGACGCTAAAGGAGAGGGGAGAGGGGTGGGGGGTCTAGTGTTTGAGACAACCACAGAAGGAGACAAGAGACAGAGAAGGAAAACAGGAGATCAGAGGGTAGTCCAGTGCCTCCAAGTACCACAAAGACCACAAGTAGAAGTTATGAAGATGGGTCAGAGCTTGTTGGGATAAATTAAAGTCTTGATAAATTTAAATAAGATTTTTGACAATATTATGGTAACTCAACAATGTAGAAATATTTGGAAATCTGAGCGCGAAACCAAAGAGCCAATCAGGAGCGAGGCTGTTGAAGTGTCTGTGTTCATATCTTGATTTACGGACAAAACGGCGAAAAACATGCTCACTTCCTATTTGGAACGTGGTGGCTAGCAGGATAGCTATGTCCGTTTATACAGTCTATGAATCAGACTTAACCAAGAACAGGAATAAGAGCAGGAAGGAACAAGAGAACAAGAGAAAGGCTTTGAAATACAAGGGACCATGAGACCAGGAGGAGTGTTACAGAGAGAACAACAGGAAGCTTAAACCAAGAGCTGACCAATGAGCAGCGAGGTGCCAGCATCAGTGTGAAAAGCCCACACAGCACAGGCAGTACAGGAGACCACAGAGTCCACAGGAGACCGCAGAGTCCACAGGAGACCGCAGGGACGGAGCAGAGGAGACAAACTGCTCTGTAGGTTTTGTCAATCTGAAGAGACTGAGTTTGTACAGAGGAAGTGGTATCTGAACACTGCACAAGCACAACCACTTTAGAGGATTTACAAGACAAGAAAACGGAAAAAGTAGTTTAGAGAGCCAAACATTTTCATACATTGATACAAAATTAATGTTACTTACATTTTTTATCACTATAAAACTAAATGTATCACAATTTTGGATTATGGTTATCAATTCAGTTTTATTTTGTGAAGACTTGTTTTCAGTTAATTCCTGAATATATTAGAAGACATATATAAGAAGAAACAGTTTGAATCACTGCCACTGAGTTTCTTCTTCCAACCACAAACCACATGCTCGTGCTGTCGGAGCATCGGTTGTAGACGTCACAGCCGCGGCACAAGTCCTGATGCGTATGGGCCCTGGTCATACAACTGTGTCATAAATAAATAGTTTTATTATTGTCACTAAGAAATCGCAGTTCTGTCCTTCACAAACTCTCGTAGATTATCAACTAATGAAAGATTATAGTAAAGGTTCGTTCAATTAAATCTTTTATCAAAATGAGACAACTACTACTTCATTTACTACTGTTACTGCAGATGCTACTGCGACTATACAACTATAGCTACACCTGTTTCTGCTCCTTCCTCCTCCACCTACACCGCCCCGTTCTCCTCCTCACGCTCACCTCTTCTCTCTCTTTATCTCTTTATTTCAGGAGCGCGATGGCGTGAGGAGGAGAAACGTGGGTCAGTCCTCCACCTCCAGCTCTTCATCAGCAGCTGGCGCCCTTCACGAGGACTCCATGATGGGCCGGATCCTCTGCGTGGTCTTCTTCATCGTTGGCATCATCGTGGGCAAGGTGTTCCTGTAGCGCCCCCACCAGCACCGCCCCAAAACTACAACAACAAGATGGCCGACGCTCCACCGGCCACTAGGAGGAGGAGGGACTGTGAGGGGCTGCTGTGTCCTGTGTTCTGTTCTGTTCTGTTCTTTTCAGATTAAAGGCAATATCAAATGGATGGAAGGCTCATCGTATCCAAACTTGTGAATTAAATCTTGATTTCCTTGTCTTAATTTCTGCCAAAAAGTGTAAAGTACGCAGACGTATGCAGGTGGAATGTCCAGATATTTTTATTTAACTTCAGTCTGCCGTTTTTTGGTGAGGTGTCTGTGGAGATGCTATAGGGTTGCTAAGTGTGATGTCACTTCCTGGTCCATCGGCGGATTGAAAACAGATTGACAAGTTTACAATTTCCTCTGTTTTTAACTACTGCCATGTCTTTTTAACGCAAGAGGTGCTTAAAGGTTATAAGCACGGATCTGTGGTTATAACTGTAAAAGAACATATACATAAATAACCCGCCATGTTGACTTTGTACCAAAAAAATGTTGCCCTATTCTCCGAACTGCTCAGTCAGACTCGTCATTTTGGTCGTAAAATGTTCGTATTAACTCATTCTCTACTTGATCCTGGGGTATTTATTTTGCTACTTTGTCCTTAAATTCCTATTCCTCATATGGATCTCTGCTCCAAATTCACTCCTGTAACTGCCGGCCTCAGTGAGCTTCATTTGACTGGAGCCGAACGCTATGGGTGACGTCACACTCCCTTAGTCCACTTCTTTTTAACAGTCTGTGACCAGCAGTTAATGAGATATGCACACTGGTAATAATCCAGAAATCAGCTGTGAAGTTGCCGGTTGGACTCTGAAGTGACATCACCACTTAACTCTATGGCTATGCCTGGAAATATTCCTCAGTATGGCATTATCTTGGATTTATTCAATTACAGGTGTTTTAATTACAAAAATTTTTTACTTTGAGTGGGCTTGTCTCTTGTTTCTTTGGATATACATTTATGTCATACTGTGGAACATTCACCAAAACAATAACTTCACCACAGAGACAAGAAAAGTTACATAGTGCGACTTTAAAACACAAACTCACTGGAAGGAGCCTGTTGATTTTTTTCTCCTCTTTATGACGGTGACTGGTGCGAATGTATTAAGGCTTTAGAATGAAACAACCCATGAAAATTACAATTATTATGTCTGTAAAGGTTTTTCTGTATGCACGAGTAGAGGCTGAACTGTTTTATTTTCACAACCCAAAATGTATCTGCAGTTAAAAGTTTAGTTTGTTAAAAGTGCTCTGTGTAACTGCCTGGAATGTTTCACAGTATGACATTAAACAGCTCTACTTTACATTTATTCAATTACAGGTGGTTTTATGGCTCAAAAATAGCTTGAAAAACAGACATTCTGACTGTGAGTGGGGTCGCTTCTCCACAGATCTGACCTGTAACTTGGTCTGGTTTGGTCTCTATGATGCTAGAAAGATTTAATGCCACACTGTGAAACATTCCAGACGAAGCAGTTACAAATCCATGGAAAAAAAGAATCTTGACAGACCCTCCACCGGAAAAGTTACACCTTAAATGCACCTTTAATTTGAAAGTTCACCATGGTATCCTCAGTAAATGGCATACTTTTTGGTTGTTGTGCTTTATTTTTCAATGTTTTTTCTGCAGGTGGCAGCAGGTTTGAGCTTCTTCACGACTGTACTACACTGTGCATTGGTTAAATGAAATGCTCACTTGCACTATACGGAAAATGCTGTCTGGTTCAACTGACCTCAAGTCTTCAGTTTGAGTGTTAAATTATAATGAAACCAGATTCACACATTTGACTTGTTTCTCTTGGTCAATATGTTTTTTCTTTACTGTCATTTGTGATAAACCAATTATTCTATCCTTTAATTAAAAACATTTAAACCTTACGGTGAGAAGATTGCCTTATTAAAGTTTTAATTTGAATAAAAAGGTTTGAATTGTCTGTACTGTGTAACTTCGTTGTTAAAGTCACCTGCATGATTCAGACCATACTTCACAACATTCTCCATGGAAATAGATATGTTTAATGCTATACTGTGGAATATTACAGCGAAAGGAACAACACTTCTATTAAAATAAGCAAAAGGAAGTCCTCCTCTATGCCAAATATGAGTCAGGTTTGCGGAGATGCAAATGCTTTTATGATAGTGTATGTTTTTGTCTAAAAAGTTACATACTGTGGCTTTAAAAATATGAGTTTCCAGGACAGTAAAATTTAGGAAAAGTACACTTTCATCGAATGGATCACTTAATATGGATAAATTCAGTGGCTAAAATAATGCAGTATGAAAAAAATATGGAGGAAAAAAACGAGCGATCCCAATTTTAAACACAAGAAATGCATAATAATGATTTTGTTTTTCGGTTTAATTCAGTTTGTTAATTAACCTGTTAATTATTGTGCATATCATGAATATATAACCTAGTAAATATATATAATGTTACTATATTTACAATATTTCTGTTATATTGCGCTGCGTCTTTCTGCACTACCTTCCGTGTCCAGCAGAGGGAGACAAACTAAACGGTCTATGGTATACAGCGGTTCTTCTGTTTGTTAAAGTCGGGCTTTTTTGAGCAGTAATAATAACAATAAAACAATATAAAAATAACCGCATTAATTACACACGATTACAAATCAAATTAATTAAATGTAAAATAAAAATCCTAAAAAAATAATAATAATAAAAATAAAATAAAATAAAAAGCCGCGCCCTCATTTAAATACCTGTGACGTAGCACGTAATCGGCCTTTACGGAAGTCCCCGAAAAAAAAAAAAAACGTCAACAAGCCAAACCTCCTCCCTCCTCATCCTCATCATCCTCATCGGTGTTGTGACATAACGCCGAAAAGAGGACACATTAACCCCTAAAAATAACATTACTGAGAGATAAGGCGTCGCAGAGATGGCGCTGATCGCGAAAATGTTCGGAGGAGGCAAAGGAGGCAAAGGACCGAGCACTCAGGAGGCGATCCAGAAACTCCGAGACACCGAGGAGATGCTCACCAAGAAGCAGGAATTTCTGGAGAAGAAGATCGAGCAGGAACTGGCGCTGGCGAAGAAGCACGGAACCAAAAATAAACGCGGTGAGACTTTATAAGACGTCACCGTTTGAGACAGCTGTTTTATTTGTGTTCCATTGTCCTGAGGTTAGCATCGCTGTTAGCTGTTGCCAGGGAAGAGGGAGACAGATGTGGGACATTTTACCCCCTGCTTTTTCTCTAAACTTTGTCATTCTCTCCTAACAGCTTTATCATGGTCTAGTCCTGGTTTAGATCTGGTTTGAACCCGGTTAAACCAAGTCCAGTCTACTCTGCTTTTTTTTATTTATCATATTATTATTCGCAATAAAGATAAGGTTTAGTGGTCAAGGGTTAATCGTGTATAATCCAGGTGTGTTTGTCTCAGAGGTGGGGATGTCTACTTGGAGAGTCATGTTAGAAGAATATATAAGAATTTATAAACATATAAATATATAAGAATATATAGTTAAAGATTACTGAATACCTGTGTTAAAATGTTGTAACCTATTCCAATATATGAGCTAATATATTCAGAATATTTTACTCTGATTGCATCACATAAGATTATAAATAACGTAGAATCGAATTGGTATCGATATCGGTTTCAGTTTAGACCACAGACTGCATAAAAAACACAATATCCTTTCTATTTTGGTTATAAATTTGTGTAATAAGACCAATTACTGAACCATGCTGACCCAAACAGTCCAAAGTTGTTTTGTAGTTACTTTAAATGATAATTATAATATAAATAAATTAAATATAAATTATATTTTCAGTCTCTGTCCTGGTATTGGTTGATATTGAGTATTTGCAGATACTTAAAACCAAAGTATTGAGAACAGAAAAAGCCGGATCGACGCATCTCTATTTGTTTGTCGTTTCTGTGTTTTCTGTTTTTCTCACCAATGCCGTGCTGTTCAAATACTGTGAATCTTTAATTTGAGAAAAGTAATATTCTGATACCACCAAATGAAAGAGCAATAAGTATTCTGAAAGCATATTTTTCAGACATGTAATTATTACTTTGTACAGAGAAAGGACAGTGAGCACAAAATATAATAATGTAAAAATGTAATGTGATATTTACAAACCTTTTTCGATCAAATTTACAGGTGAAGGTTAGGGTTTAGGTCAAGGTTAGGCAGGTAGTGACTATGGTTAAAGTTAAAGGCCCAATCCCAATTCTCCCCCTTAGCCCTCTGTCTTTGTCTTAGCCCTACCCCTTAGCCCTACCCCTCTGTCTTTAAACAGAGGGGTAGGGCTAAGGGGTGTGTTTTAACCCTTAGAAATGGGACACCCCTTTGCAGTCGCAACAATATGACATTATTTTTAAAGTTTTGAAGTATTGTGCTCCTTTTGAGTTTGTTTTAAATGAACTTTGCAAAAAGTCAAATGTTTTTTTAATTTTTTATTTTTTTTAAATGACTATACTCTGTACAACATATGTAAATCAAATTTTAATCAACTGTAACACAAAATTAAAATGCTGCAGAGGTGGACGGAGATGCAGAGGATGCCTGGTACACACAAAAAAGAAAACAAAATTAATACATAGTCATAAACATATATAGTTGTTCTGGTACCTACAAATATTATAGAATGTAATATACCTTATATTTTATTTTCAAATTCTCCCACTTTTTTGAAGCTTGTTGGGCTGACACAACTCCAACAAGTCCAGCCTCCTACAAGAAATACAAATGTGATTAATAACATGTCATTAAATAGGGGATAATTTACAAGGCGAAATGAAACAATAATATTTTAGGCCATGCATGTTCGTAATACTTTACACACTCTACATAACATGTGTATAGTTCTAAAAGCGCAAGAGACGAGTTACGAGGCGAAATGAAAACATATACAGATACAGCGATAAATTTGACACATTCTAGTCTAACATATATGCGTATATAGTTCTTTTAGGCCGTGCATGTTCGTAATACTTTACACATTCTACCGTAACAAGCGTATAGTTCTAACCGGGCATGTTACGATAAGCCGTATGTCAGAAAGCGTAAATGCTGGTGCCATGAGTATACCTACAACTTTTCAAAAGTTACTACAGTTTTATACAACTTTTTATGAGGTTCTTGAGTGCAAATACTCACATTTGTCCAATTTCTTCCCGATTGCTCGACACTTCCCGATTTCCGTGTTGCTTTTTGCTCCGACTTGCGTTAAGCCACGCCTATCCCCTTTGCACAAAGTGTGCATCTGAAAACGCTCTGCGCAGAGGGGTATCATAGCCCTTCCCCTTAGCCCTCGCACTTACAGAAAAGAGTATTGGGACACCCCTCTGTCTCTCGTGAACGCGCACAACAGAGGGGTAGGGCTAAGACAGAGGGCTAAGGGGGAGAATTGAGACGCAGCCTAAGTCTCCGGGAAATGAATGCAACAGCTCCATTCTCAGTAAACTGCAGTAAAATACAAAATGCCAGAGCTCCTTTTCCTGCATTTTCCTGTAATTCAACCAGGAAATTGGAAGTTCAGAGAAATCAGTTCTGGTTCTGTTCATACATGACCCTGTTGTGCCAAAATGCCACGTACGTTCCTGGGTCAGGCTCATAGACTGTGTATAAATGGACATGCTAACCCACTAGCCGCAAAGTTCCCAATAGGAAGTGAGCATGGGCGCGCTTCTGGCTCTATCGACTCTGGCTCCAATTGACTTTACATTGAAAAATTGTCACCCCCTCTCTCTGTAACTGCTGCAGTGAGACTTGTCATTTTGGTCTTAAAATGTTCAGATTAACCTGCTCTACATGATCCTGGTGTTTTTGTTTTTCATTCTTAAATAAATTCCTTTGCTCCTATAACTGCTAGCCTCATGAGCTTCATTTGACTGGAGCCGAACGCTGTGGGTGTAAATGTTCCTAATGTCATATCCCTAAGAAGAATGTAAACCCGTGTGTGTGTTTAGCTGCGATCCAGGCGCTGAAGAGGAAGAAGCGATACGAGAAGCAGCTGGAGCAGATCGACGGGACTCTGTCCACCATCGAGTTCCAGCGCGACTCTCTGGAAAACGCCAACACCAACACAGAAGTCCTGAAGAACATGGGCTACGCCGCCAAGGCCATGAAGGCAGCACACGACATGTGAGTGAGCGAGTATCAGGGAGGGCATCAGGGAGGGCATCAGGGAGGGCATCGGGGCATCAGGGAGGGCATCAGGGAGGGCATCAGGGCGGGCATCAGGGAGGGCATCGGGGCATCAGGGCGGGCATTAGGGCGTCAGGGAGGGCATCAGGGAGGGCATCAGGGAGGGCATCAGGGAGGGCATCGGGGCATCAGGGAGGGCATCAGGGTGTGCATCAGGGCGAGCCCTCCCTGATGACTCAAATTAACCTCAAAGTGCAGAAATATCACTTTATACTAGACTCGATGACTTTTTTTTCCCATTTTATTTTTACTTGTTTTGCAGTATTTTATAAACAATAAACATTCTTAATATTTCCATTATCTGTCCACCTCTGCAAGTAAAATGCTTCATTCAGAACTGCACCGTTTAGACTCCTGAGGTCAAAACGTTCCCAAAACTACAATATGAAGCTCCCCAGATGATTCTAGATTTTGTTTCAGAGGCTCTGTAGAGTCTGACGGAGCATGACGCACACCTGTGTTTGTGTTTGTGTTTGTGTTTGTGTTTGTGTTTTCAGGGACATCGATAAAGTGGACGACCTGATGGCGGACATCTCAGAGCAGAGAGAACTGGCCCAGGAGATCTCTGAGGCCATCTCCAAACCTGTGTCGTATGGAGAGGATTTTGATGAGGTCAGTCACTAGTGTACAAACAAATTAATTTTATATATATATATATATATATATATATATATATATATATATATATATATATATATATATATATATATATATATATATATATATATATATATATATATATATATATATATATATATATGTTACATACTTATATATGTTACTGTAATTTAGTTGATTTATTTATTACAATTTTTGTTATTATTATTATTATTATTATTATTTTTATTATTTTTATTTATTTTTTTTTTTTTTTTCAGATTGTACTTTTGCTTGAACAACCACTGAAAATAAGACATATTTACCTAGTTTAAAGTTTCAGGGTCCTATATTGCACAAAAAATGACTCTTGTGAGCTTTAAGCCATGTTATAATGTCGTTACCGCCTCAAAAAACAAACCTGGAGTTGTGTTTTGTTTTAGTCACACGTGTTTGAGTAACAATTTATTATTAGTTCCACCTTGTGATGTCATGAAGTGATAGTTTTCAAGTAAAAAAAAAAATCTGCCTTTTACCTCAGCCTAAATCTGCAGGTTTGTGTTTTAAATGTGTGAATGAAACAAAACACAACTCCAGGTCTGTTTGTGTTTGTGACGAGGAAATTAATTATTATAACACAGATCAGAAAGTAGCGCAACAGGCATTTTGAGTTCAGGCATTTTTTCTTATTCTATAGTTATAAAGTTAAAGCTAAAGTAATAATTAATTTACCATCTGTTGAAATTCTCATAAACATTCTGCTTTTATATATATATACATTCATATACAGTCACT
The DNA here is from genome assembly GCA_029959045.1 of Taenioides sp. WSHXM2023. Classification (NCBI taxonomy): domain Eukaryota; kingdom Metazoa; phylum Chordata; class Actinopteri; order Gobiiformes; family Gobiidae; genus Taenioides; species Taenioides sp. WSHXM2023. The sequence goes on along the minus strand of CM057086.1, from coordinate 33,065,022 downwards.
GTACCATATATTTGTTGTCGTCTAGTTGGAAAAATTCACTTGTTTAATGTTTTAGCTGTTGAAAACTGGTAACTCCCCAGTGTTACCAGCAGAGGGCGTGCAAGTACATTTATTACTCCTATATGAAGCTGTAACTATACTATAACTATACTATAACTATACTATAACTATACTATAACTATACTATAACTATACTGTAACTACTATACTATACTAAAAGTCTTTAAAAAGTGACAGGTGTTTGTCTGTTTATAAAGTTACCGTAATCTGTTGTTTACACATTGATTTATCCCAGAGGAGAGTTTGGCTTTTGTGGACCACAGGTAATGGAGCCGTGAGTGAGACTGATGGATCTCTCTCTTTCTTTCTCTCTTTCTTTCTCTCTTTCTCTTTCTTTCTCTCTCTCTCCTGTGTTGTCTTTCTCTCCCCTCATTCGACCTCTTCTCCCTGTTCTTCTCTTTCTTTCTCTCCTCCTCCAACCCTCACTCTTTCTTCTCAATCTCTTTCTCCCAATCTCTCTCTTCCCTCTTCTCTCTCATCTCCCTCTATTCTTCACTCGCTCCGCTTCCTCCTCTTTTCTCCCCTCTCTTCCTTCTTCTCTCTTTCCTCTCTCTCTCTTTTCACTCTACCTCTTTTACCCTATCTCTCCCTTCTTCTCTCTCTTTCTTTTTCCACTCTCCTCTTCTCCCCTCTCTCTCCCTTCTCTCTCTCTCCTCTCCCTCCTTCTCTATCTCTCCTCCCCTTCCCTCTCTCTCCTCTCACTCCCTCTCTCTTCTCTCCCTCCTTCTCTCCCTCCCCTCTCCCTCCCCTCTCCCTCCTTCTCTCTTCTCTCCCCCCTCTCTCCCACCTTCTCTCCCTTCTCTCCCTCCTTCTCTCTTCCTCTCCCTCCTTCTCTCTTCCTCTCCCTCCTTCTCTCTTCTCTCCCTCCTTCTCTCTTCTCTCCCTCCTCTCTCTCTTCTCTCCCTCCTTCTCTCTTCCTCTCCCTCCTTCTCTCTCCTCTCCCTCCTCTCTCTCTCCTCTCCCTCCTCTCTCTCTTCTGTCCCTCCTCTCTCCCTCCTTCTCTCTCCTCTCCCTCCTCTCTCTCTTCTCTCCCTCCTCTCTCCCACCTTCTCTCCCTTCTCTCCCTCCTTCTCCCTCCTCTCTCTGTCCTCTCCCTCCTCTCTCTCTTCCCTCTCTCCTTCTCTCCGTCTCTCAGGATGAGTTGTTGGCTGAGTTGGATGAGCTGCAGCAGGAGGAGTTGGACAAAAACCTTCTGGAGATCGGAGGTCCAGAGACGACACCTCTGCCCAACGTGCCTTCCACCTCCCTCCCAAACAGACCAGGTCACACACAAACGCACACAGACAGACACAGACAGACACACACACACACACACACACACACACACACACACACACACACGTTGTTGACCTCAGCTGCAGAGGTTTTTTTTTTTCAGAGAATATGTGACGTTTTCTGTTGTGTTTTTCCTCCAAACAGCGAAGAAAGACGAAGATGAAGACGACATGGAGGGTCTGCAGCGCTGGGCTCTGGAGGCCATGTAACAACCAGCATCAACACCACACTTTACTTTTCACAGAAGAAGAAGAAGAGAGAAGAGAGAAGAGGAGGGATGGAGAGAAGAGGAGGAGAGAGAGAGGACAGAGACTGAGGTGCTGTACCTTTTTATTTCTGTGGTACAACACTGAAGGAGCAGCTTCTCTCTCTTTATTTTTATTATTTTATGATATTTTAACCCTTTTGTGTCTAACTCAAACTAGCACTTGAAGGCCCGTTTACCTGGGCTCCTTCTTAAAGTGCGTATGACAGGTATCGAAAAGCACATACTAATCGATACTAAAACCATATCGAAACTAGATACTCTATTGATTAGGTATCGATACTAAAAAGTCACATTCACAGGACAGAAAAGAAAAGAAAGTACTACCATTTAGTGTAGAAAATCACATTAAGTTGTATAAAAAAGAGTGATTTTTTTATCATTGTGGTATCAGAATCAGTATTGCGTGTCGAGTACATCAAAATCGACGCCAATAGACTTATTTCAGCTTATTTTAGCATCAATACGGACTGTTTTATTTGTGAATAACGTGCAGAAGGTAAACGCGTTGTGTATTTGTGGACTTTTCTCTCAACTGGATTTAACCAAAGACTGGATGAAAAACTGGACTAAGCGAGTGTGACGTCGACCGTAGCCAAAATGACGAGGCGCACAGCAGAAGTTACAGAGAGAGGGGCCACAATATTCCAAAGTACCGTAATTTCCGCACTATTGAGCGCACCTGAATATAAGCCGCATCAACTGAATTTTAAAAGAAACAAAATGTGTACATATATAGTCCGCACCGGTCTATAAGCCGCAGGTGTCCACGTCTTCAAGAACGTTTTCAAGTTCGGGCCATCTGCTTTTATTGCCTCTGAAAGGTTTTGTCGTCTTTTTGCGTTGAGTCAGTTCGTCACGCTGCCGTCGCCAACGTCTCACCATCGACTCATTGATGCCGAGCTCACGTGCAGCAGCTCCATTTCCTTCAAAGCCAAATCGATTGCCTTTAACTTAAAAGCTTCATCATGTGCATTTCTTCGTGTGTTTTCCATGAGGAGGGTGTGAGCGTGAAGTGCAGAATAACTGTCCAAAACACAATCAAACGAGCATCTTCCTCGGCGAATCATCTCGTCACCCGTCCGTCTCGCTCTACTGCGCATGTCTCCTGCAGAAAGAGCCGCTGTCCTGTCTGGGATCATGTCAGTGTCTCGTAGGATTTCAGCAGATTTCAGGCTCTCCGGGGGCCGGTCTAGGTGTGTCCATAGGTATGAGTGGATGTCCGGCTACTGAAGATTGAGACATTTCTTTTCGGCATTTACGCCTCACCTGCATTTAACAAATACATTAAGACGTGTCCCACTCACTAATGTTCATTTAGCATCATAACTTAAACAAATAATCCGTCCATATATTAGCCGCAGGGTTTAAAGTGTGACGGTTTATAGTCTGGAAATTACATCAATGGGAGCCAGGGTCAGTAGGAGCCGGAAGAGCCGCATGCAAACTTCCTATATGGAATGCGGCGGCTGTATCCATTTATATATACAGTCTATGGATTTAACAAAAGCTGGATTTTTCGCTTTGTTCTGCTGTTGTGACGCTTCGACCAATCAAGATTCAAATAGATAATGCGTAGAACTCACATGAGACTGCTACACATACTGAACTTTATAATAGGTGTAGGTTTACGCACATCGCTGGTGCAAGGCGACTACGGTGAACGTAAAGTGAGACAAAGCTGCACACTTACTCCCGAACTGCTTTTAATGAATGACAACGTTTGGATCAGTGGATCTTCGTCAGCTCATGGTTCTCTGTGTGCCACTCCCGCTTAAACCTTCCAGAAGTATAAATATATTGGGATAGAGCAGGTGAAGCTCCCAAGAAGAGGAGAGGATATCAACAGGCCGCTCCTACTAAGAGAATTATGTTTATTCTTTTCAAACGCTGCCCCCTAGTGGCCTGAATTAAGAATATGAAAAAAAAGACTTGTTATAAAGTTCTGTTTATTTCTAATGTCATTTACTCGCCCGATGATAACATATGATTGATGGACTTGAGTAAAGCTTCTGTTATATGATGTACAGTGTATATTGTGTTATATATTGTGTTGTGTTGTGTCTCCTATGGCTCACTTTTAGATTGGCCAATTAGTAGGCAGAACGTTTAAGTGGGAGTGAAAACAGAGAGAACCATAACCTGAAGACCCACTGATCCAAACGTTGTCATTCATTAAAAGCAATTTGGGAGTAAGTGTGCAGCTTTGTCTCACTTTCTAAAGTCAGGTAAACTCAAATAATTTCCCCTGTGAATCAGTAAAGTGTGTTGGAGTCTTAAACTTTCCCCCCCAAACCAAGTTAAAAGTAGAAAAACATGAAAACCTGTCATATGCACTTTAAGCACCTGCTGTGGTCTGAAGATGGCAGCTTTAACTGACGTTTTGTGCGTCAAAGGAAATATGAATCATTATTATTAGTATTATTAATATTCACTTCTTGTGTAACACGCCGTTTGATCCTGTTTTATCCCTCGTGTGGACGGTCGCCAGTGGTTCTTGAACGCATCACCCCCCTCACTGTTGTATAAAACGCAATAACTGTAACTGGAATATTGTAACGAAAGACTATAATATTTAACTGTTATTTAATACTCTACATTAATCAAAATTCAAGTCTATATTTACTACTTTATTACTACTACTACTGCTACTATTACTACTACTGCTACTATTACTACTACTGCTACTATTACTACTACTACTGTTAAGCCTGAAATTGGTAAAAGTATAAGTTTTCAAAGGTGTCAACTGTTTGAAACCTGCTTGAGTTCGTCCAGATGTTGTTTTTTCCTTGAATGTTCTACAGTATGGCATTTAATCTCCATGGAGACAAGCGCACTACATCACCAGGCCAAGTTACGGGTCAGATCTGTGGAGGAGAGCGCTGGCTCACGTTATTAATGTACGTTTTTGCGGTAGTAATTGAATAAATACAACATATGTTTGTTTAATGCCATACTGCGGGACATCCCAGGCAAAGCAATAACATCATGGAGACGAGGATATGGCGTCTGCACTACCAGAAAAGTTACGCAATGCAGCTTTAATGTAAGCCTTTTAGTGATTATTTAGAGTCGTCAAATCTTTTTCGAATGATGCGCCAGAACATGATTAAATATTCTGTGATTTTTTAACTGAATATATTAAATCAACATTTTTACATGGCGATTCTGGAGGCTGATCATTATCTGCTCTTACCCTGCCCATGAGCAAGACACTTCTCCCTTGCACCTGTGGCTGGTTATGATGGAAGGGCATCCGACATACAGAAACGTTTTCCCAGACCACAGTTTGAGAACCACTGTCCGATTCTGTCTTTGTGTGAATTCTGAACAAATGAAGCATGAACTGGAATAAGCTAACCTCGATTTGACCTTTTTGTGTTTTATTGTGTCTTCATTTTAAACTTTCCTGTTGATTTTGTGTAAATAGAATCCACGATGTCCCCATTTTCACTAATTATTTTATTTGGATCAACTGTTAGCAGCATGTAACCCACCCTCGGGTCAAATGCACAGTTAAATAAGAAGCGATTTTTAATTTATGCAATGGAGTCATTTGTTTTAGTTTGTTAAAGCCATAACAATGTACATGAAGCTTAACGGACTGAGAGAGGAGTAAGCATGTTTACATTTCTGTTTGAGAGAGTATTTTCAAAATCATTAAAATAATTCAATTGTTTCTGGGTGTTTTTCTTTTTTTCTACATCTTTTTTGTGTCAAATTAAGCCACAAAATTAAACGATATATGAAAGTTACTGTTTAAAACACGTTCTGATCTGATCTGATGAGAGAGAGTTTCCAGAAATTGTAATAGTAATGTGACTTCAAAATTATATTACTCAAGTAGAAGTACAAAGTAGTATTTGGGAAAAGTACTGCTCAAGTAAGAGTAACCTCTGATTTTTAATTTAACGTGAATGTAATTAGAAGGAAAAAACATTAAATAATGCACAAAATCTGGTGTTTTCAAAGGACAGACGCAAAAATGAGACAAACTAAAGCATCTGAAGGAGCGCTGCAAGAAATACAAATGTTCAGATCATTTCATATTTTCAACATAAAATCAAATCCAAATCTACTTTATTTCTACAGCACATTTTACAAACAAAGCAGTTTCCAAAGTGCTGCACAGAGATCATAAAATGAAGACAACAAAAAGGTAAATTGCTAAAACTTTGATCATACCAGTCCAAAAACAATAAAACCAGTAAAAATCAAATAAAAGCAAAACTGTAAAAATCATAAAATAGCAATAAATACGTAAAATAAATAAAAGACACACAGGACCACACAACTCACTCGGTGTTAAAAGCCTTGTAGACTTTTAGATTTACTCACAGTGGGAGGAGTAACCACAACTTTACTTCAATAAAAATATTGCTTTAAGTTAAAGGTACATTGTGTAACTTTTCTGGTCGAGTGTCCGTCAAATGCTTTTCTCTTTTGAATTGTTAGTGCTTTGGAATGTTTCACAGTATGGTATTAAACCTTTCTATCTTCATGGAGACCAAACCAGACCAAGTTACGGGTCAGATCTGTGGAGAGGCGACCCCACTCAAAGTAAAAAATGCCTGTTTTTCTAGGTATTTTTGAGCTACAATACCCCCTATAATTGAATAAATGTAAGGTAGAACTGTTTAATGTCATACTGTGGAACATTTCAGGCAGAGCAATGACATATCCATAGAAACAAGCAGGTGACGGACCCCCAACCAGAAATGTACATAGTTTACATAGATTAAACTATACATCTGAAAAGTATAATATATTTATATATTCTAAGTAAATGTAATTGAGTAAATCTAACAGTACTACCCACCTTTACTAAATTATCAACTATATTGGGATTTACCAGGCCCAAACTACAGTAATATTAATGAACTTATATTCTAAAACTTCCGCAATATTCGGTTAAATCACTTATTTTGAACTAAAAACGTATATTATATATTTTTCATAAGCTAAACCTGATGCAAACCTTGGAAATATTCACGTAAACAATGACGTAAACTTCGTAAACCCTTTGTAATCCCGTTCTAACCGAGGGCCCTTGAACGCACCTGACGCACTCCCGCTGACTGTACGTGCGTGCGTCACTGCTTGACCATGACGGCACGCATGCGCACTGTGTCTGTACGCTGATGCAAGACTCCTCCAGCGGCGCAGCGCTGTCCTGATCCCCGCAGCACTAAAGCGGCACATCGCAGACTTTTACCCGCAGCGAACATGTCCGGAGACGAGGTAAGCTCTCAAGGGGGGCCCGGCGTAGCGTTCGGTTGATTTGACGCAGATTCCGTAGGTATATCTCCCTGATCCGGTCTAAACTGGAGGTCTGTCCCGGGGCCTCTCCGGACCGCGGCTCTTCTCACATGGCTGCAGCAGTAAGCTAACAGCGGCCCACCCCGACCTCTCATCCGCGGAAATACACTTTACAACACTGATTTAGATCGTGTCAGATTAATATTATGCTAAAACAAAATGGATCTTTTATATATGAGATCTGACAGAAGCAAAAAAAATGAAAATGCATTGACCGCAGGGAGATAACGTTATCTTTATTAGCGTTAGCCTTTACTGCAGATTTTCATTTTCACACAAACAGAGCTCTTCTTTGTTTAAAATAATGCCTCCTTCACCCGAACTCAACATCATTTGAGCAATCTTTCTTAAAACTATTTCGACATTAGAAAATAAGAGTTGTCAATGTGAATTACGCAATTACTGTTGAGCATATGCTGATGTTACTGTGAAACTAAAGTAGAAACTAAGTTCTATTTAAGTATAATTTGGTATATTGACCCATCAGTTGTTAAAGGTGCATTGTGTAACATTCTGCTGGATTATTTTGCCTGGAATGCTCCACAGTATAGGTTTAAATATATCCATCTTGCAATTACTCATTCATTTACAGGCAGGTATTTAGATTACTTCGAAAAACACACATTCCCACTGTGAAGCAGGGTGGTTGCCTCTCCACAGATCTGACCGGTAACTTGGTCTGCTCACATCACCTGCTTCTCTCCATGTAGATGATATAAGTTTAAAGCTATCCTCTGGAACATTTCAGGCAAAACAATAACCTCTTTGAGACAAGCAGGTGGCAAACCCTGCAGCTGAAAAGTCGCATACTGCACCTTTAATACTACACGGTATTGCAATAATTGTGGTTTTGAGATAGGGTTGTCAGAAGTATTAAAAATCATATTAATACTTTACTAAAACTAGTACTGAAACTAGATTAGATGAGGTCAGAGTCACAGGATACAAACGAACCGTTCCTTAATAGCTTTAGAATGATCAACTCAATTTTATAAAAGAAAAACAATTGTACATATATTGGCCGTACTTGCCTATAGGCCGCAGGTGTCCACGTTGTAACTTGAGATATTTACGCAGAAAGATGGTACACAGAAAGATTTTTTAAAATGTTTTATTAAATACCGGTACATACTTTTTCTGAACAGTGCCTGGCAGTAAAACGGCCAGCCTGTAGCCTCTAGAAGTCTGAAAATAAAGTTTGCACAATTCGTTCATATATTAGCCGCATCGTTTTTTAAGCTGCAGGGTTCAAAGTGTGGAAAAAAAGTAACATCTTATAGTCTGGAAATTACAGTATACGCCCATGGACCACTGAGGGACTACACGGATACAAGGCAACATGGGAATAGAAAAGAAAGTACTACCATTTTGTCCGTATCGAGTATTTTCCTTAGTATTGAAATTGAGTTTGAAATTTTAGTATCATGAGTGGTGACTACACAAATTTAGGGTGTAGATTTAAAGGTTTATATAAAATACAGAGGTTAGTATTCATAAATTGTTAGGGTGGCTTCTGTCTGGTCTTTGGTCTCCTGTTTTCCAAAGTGCAACAACAGTTTTAATTAATAAATGCTTTTCTTCTTCAGATGATTTTCGATCCCAACATGACCAAGAAGAAAAAGAAGAAGAAGAAGCCGTTCATGTTGGAGGAGGATGGAGGAGAGGGTCCGGGCGCAGCAGAGGAGGCCAAAGAGGTGGAGACCAAGGAGGCGGAGCCTGAGGCCGGAGACGACAGGGAGGTGGACTTTGACGAAGATGACAGCAGGAAGAAAGGTTCGCACTGACATAGTTCTGTGTTTAATATTTACAACCCCCCCCTTCAAATGCACCTGCACCTAGGACTGTCACGATAGCAAATTTTAAAGCACGATATATCGCTACAGAGAAATATTACGATTAACGATAATATTGAAACTACTTTGCGCCACTGACACAATTAAAATAAAGCAGGATAATCTTTTGTGATCTGTGTTATAATGTTGTTTCCTCATCAAAAACATAACTAGAGTTGTGTTTTGTTTCATTCACACACATTTAACACACAAAACCCTGCATATTTGTCTGAGAACACTCTGTTCCACCTTGTGATGTCATGTGGAAATACAGGAAGTGCTTCTCCGTGTTTTGAAACTCCACACACCTTCACTAGAATCATTTGGATTATTTCAACCCTGGATTTGCCCGTCTCTGCTGAAATAATGTTAAAAAATAGCTGTTAACTTGAAACATAGCTAAAGAAGTTGTATATTCAACCCTCTACAGCTCAAATTTTATAATATTGCAACAAAAATACTCAATTGTACACACGATAAATATTGAGCTCCAAAATATATTGAAAGATGACTTGATACAGTAATTATCGTGACAGGCTTAACTGCACCAAGGCCAGTACACTAAAAAGCAGTGGGCACTACATAGACCATGATCCTTTGTTCTGATTCATTCGACATGAGGAAATGCCTGTTGTACATCTTAATCCTTTGTACTATGACTAACCACAGCATATGTTCTAAGACCGAGCCATTTGAGATAAATATTCCAGTTTCACATTTTAAATAGTCCAGAAGAAATGACAAAAAGACTGAAATATGAACTGAAAAACAAATACAAGATACACATTTCATTAATTTACCTAAACTACATGGTTAGCAGTTTTTATGCAGAATAAGACTTTGCAGCAGATTTTGAGGAAATTCTAATACGATTGCGATTTGCCGTAGATGGTACTGTAGGTTGGAGCAGTTTAGGGTCAAATGGGTCAATTTTTTCAACAATATTGAACATTTTACAGTAGTTTTTTTTTTGTTTGTTTTTTTAGCTAATCGTGCTTCTGGTTTATTGTGTCAGTAACAAAAATAGTTTCAATATTATCGTTCTTCTGCATTTTATCTGACTTCAAAATGTGTTATCGTGGTTTGTGACAGGCCTGTGTGTTGTGAGTTTATATGACTGTCCCTTGTGCCTCAAAGCCTCAGTGGATTTCATTTTGGGAACTGCAGCAGTTACAGAGAGAGGGGTGACAGTTTTATCAATGTAAAGTAAATTGGAGCCAGAGTCAGTGGAGCCAGAAGCGCTCCCATGCTCACTTCCTATTTGGAATAGTGGGTCCATTTATACAGTTTATGTTTCTAACGGAGCTTGACGATAGGGACTTAGATTGAGTGTCCGGGCAAAGATGGCAAATATGTTTAACCATTATTAACCAAATAATAATTACAACATAACAAATTAATATTGATTCTTAATTTTGTTCCTCTTTAGAAACCTCAGATGATTTGAACGACCTAAATTTCTTTAATCAAAAGAAAAAGAAGAAGAAACCAAAAAAAGTGTTTGATAATGAACTGGAAGAAGGAATGAAGGTAAAGATGGCATTTTTTGTACCACTTTCATTGGCATAAAACTGCGTGCGTCTGTATTTGATCATAATCATTCTTGCCAAACCAGGAACTGAAAATAGAGGGGGAACAGACAGAGCTGTTGGAAGAGGACAATTTGGACCTCGTACTTCCCCAGAAGAAAAAGAAGCAGAGGAAAGTGGAGTTTAATGAAGACGAACTGGAGAAAGATGACGGTAAGATAAGATAAGATAAGATATAAGATAAGATAAGATAAGATATAAGATAAGATAAGATATGCCTTTATTAGTCCCACAGTGGGGAAATTCCAGTGTTGCAACGCACAGTTCAAGAACAGCAGGAAAATGGAACATGCAATAAAACAAGATAATAGATAATGGCTAAAAAAATAATAATTTAGAAATAGACTTAAAGATAGACTCTAATTTTGTTCCGGTGGAGCAAAAATATAAAATACAAAATATAAAATATAAAATACAAAAAAAAAAATATGTACAATAAAAGTAACAGTGCAGCATATGAACGGAGTAAATCTCAGTAAAGTGACTTCAGTATATTATGTTATTTACAGTAATGACTATGTTTATGTACAGACAGGATAAATATCAGTAAATGACATAAGTGAATTGTATCAGAGGTCTTCAGTATTGCACATAGATAGAGTTGAATGACACATGTTCAGTGTTAACAGTGTTCACATGTTCAGTGTTAACAGTGTTCACATGTTCAGTGTTAACAGTGTTCATTGTACAGTCTGACAGCAGCAGGAAGGAAAGACCTGCGAAATCTCTCCTTCACACAGCGAGGGTGAATCAGTCTGTCACTGAAGCTGCTCTCCAGAGCAGACAGGGCGTCCTGCAGGGGGTGACACTCATGGTCCAGCATAGAGATGACCTTAGCCAGGACCCTCTTGTCCCCCACCTGCTGCACTGAGTCCAGAGGACAGCCCAGGACTGAGCTGGACTTCTTGATGACCTTGTCCAGCTTCTTCCTCTCCCTCTCTGTGATGCTGCTGCTCCAGCAGACCACACCGTACAGGATGGCTGATGCCACTACAGAGTCATAGAAGGTCTTCAGGAGTGGCCCCCTCACTCCAAAAGACCTGAGTCTCCTCAGGAGATAGAGCCGACTCTGGCCCTTCCTGTACAGTGCATCTGTGTTGTGAGTCCAGTCCAGTTTGTTGTTCAGATGAACACCCAGGTACTTGTAAGAGTCCACTCTCTCAATGTCCCTTCCCTGGATGTTCACTGAGGTGACAGTAGAGTGGCGTCTGCGGAAGTCCACCACCATCTCCTTGGTCTTCCCTGCATTGATGATGAGGTGGTTCTGCTGACACCAGTCCACAAAGTCCTGCGCTAGTCCTCTGTACTCCACATCGTCATCATCCTTAATGAAGCCAATGATGGCAGAGTCATCAGAGAACTTCTGCAGGACGCAGCTGTCCGTGTTGTGTCTGAAGTCTGCAGTGTAAAGTGTGAAAAGAAAGGGCGCGAGGACAGTGCCCTGGGGCGCCCCCACACTGCAGGTCAGTAGGTCAGACACGCAGTTCTTGGCTCTCACAAACTGGGGCCGGTTTGTGAGGTAGTCCAGGATCCAGTCTGCCAGGTCACAGTCCACACCGGCGGTCTCCAGTTTGTCCCTCAGGAGCAGTGGCTGGATGGTGTTGAAAGCACTGGAGAAGTCAAAGAAGAGAATCCTCACAGTGCTGCTCACCAAGATGAGCTTATGTTAAAATGTTAGTAATGTAGTTGGCATGATGTGAAATATAAACTGTTTGTGCCACATTTCAGCCCTGGAAGACGACGACAGTAAGAACAATGATGGAATCTCCTTCAGCTCTTCCACAGGACCGGCCTGGGCGGGTTCAGAGAGAGATTACACCTATGATGAGGTGACACAAGCTTTCACTTAATACACTGCTCACAAAAATTCAGATCTCAGTGTGAAAGAGAAAAAAACATCTGTTGTGTATCTGTACAAATACGGACAGGACAGTGTCTTAGGAACAAATGGATGCTCCTCTTTTTATGAGAATGAACAACAGCTGCACTAGAGCGGCAACAATGAGACAACCGCTAAAACACGACTGGTTTTACATGTGGAGGTCATTTCAAGTTTCTCCCTCATGGTCTTTTTTTGAGTATGGGGTTATTCCTTAACTCGACAGAAGCTGCACAGATTGTCCAACTTCTTCAGGATGGCACATCTGGACATACCATTGCAAGGAGATTTAATCTGTCTCCCAGCACCATCTCCAGAACATGGAGATTTCAGCAGACAAGCAGTTACTCCAGGAGTTACTCCAGGAGAGCTGGACAGGGCCCTAGAAGGTCCCCAACCCATCAGCAGGACCCATATCTGCTCCTTTGTGCAGGAGGAACAGGCTGAGCTCTGCCCGTGTCCTACAGACTGACCTCCAGCAGGACACTGGTGTGAACGTCTCTGCCCAAACAATCACAAACAGACTTCATGAGGGTGGCTTGAGGGCACCACGTCCTGTAGTGGGTTGTGCGCTCACCGCCGTGGAGCTCCATTGGGATTTGTCAGACGACACCAGAATTGCCAAGTCCGCCACTGGTGCCCTGTGCTTTTCACAGATGAGAGCAGGTTCACCCTGAGCACCTGTGATAGACGTGAAAGAGTCTGCAGAAGATGAGAACGCTCTGCTGCCTGAAGCATCGTTCAGCATGAGCGGTTTGTTTGTGGGTTAGTGATGGTCTGGGGAGTCATATCCATGAAGGGACACACAGACCTCTACTGGCTAGAAAACACCTGTCTGACTGCCATTAGATTCTGGTGCAGCAGGTCCTGGGATCCTCCTGGTGTGGCAGAGTTTCCTCTGGCAGAGGAGATTGATATAATGAAATGGCCCTCACGATCACCTGACTTAAACCCATAGAACACCTCTGGGACATTATGTTTGGGTCCATCAGACGTGGCCACGTTGCTCCTCAGACTCTACAGGATCTCAGTGATGCCCGTACACAGATCTGGGAGGACATCCCACAAGACGCCATCCGTCGTCTCATTAGGAGAATGCCACGACGTCAAACAGGCACACAAGCACATGCAGCCCACATAAGATATTGAGAAGCATTTTTAGTTGCAGAAATTTCATTTTGGCAAAATGCACTAGCCTAGTGTCTATAAAATGAATCCCTCTGAAAATGTTATTTCCATTAAAAGCGGTGGCATCCTTTTATTCCTAAGACATTGCCCTGTCAATATTTATATAAATATCCAGCACATTCTTTCACATTTAGATCTGTTGTGTTTTCAAAGTGTTCCTTTAATTTTTTGAGCAGCGTATTTTTTTCAAACGTTTATGGGGAAAATGAATAGGGATTTTGACTTCCAGAACCTGTGAACTGAAATACTAATGTGTATGTTCTGAAAACGGTCAGAGGATAATTTTACAAAAACATGGCTGAAATATCTTGGCTAAAATTCACCCCAAAAACGCGTAAATATCACATGAAAGATTACACTGCAAGTTTCAAATCTTTTTTTTTCAATTTTACTTTCGACAGTATACTCTATACTAATTTAGATTTTAAAAGGTCCGTATTATTATTATTGAGGAGGTAACAGCATTATAACATGATTAAAGCTCACAAGAGTAAGTTTTGCCTAATATTGGACCTTTTTTACCATTTTTATCTTGTTATTCTTTTGTTCCTGACTGTTGACTTTATGGTTTCGCAGCTGTTGAATCGAGTGTTCAACATCATGAGAGAGAAGAATCCAGACATGGTGGCCGGAGAGAAGAGGAAGTTTGTGATGAAGCCTCCTCAGGTCGTCCGAGTGGGAACAAAGAAAACCTCCTTCGTCAACTTCACAGATATCTGCAAACTGTACGTACGCTCTCTGTTACCGCTCCATTAACTGCCATTAAAGCTGCATTGTGTAACTTTTCTCATGGCGGGTCCTTCAAACGCTTTTCTCCATGGAGATGTTATTGCTTCGTCCTGAATGTTTCACAGTATGGCATTAAACCTTTCTATCTTCATGGAGACCAAACCAGACCAAGTTACAGGTCAGATCTGTGGAGAGGCGACCCCGTTCAGTCAGAATGTCTGTTTTTCTAGGTATTTTTGAGCTATAAAACCACCTGTAACTGAGTAAATGTAAGGCAGATGTGTTTAAAAGTGCATATTTTGACTTAATCTCGTAGGATATAATACCTGTTGTAAATATAAGTTATAGTTTTACACAAATCAAGAAGCAGTTTATGAAGAAAAGTTGAAAAATACAATAAATTAGAGAAAATAAAGAGTTCTAAAACACATTGATGTCGTCACACTGGGAGAATTCTGTTCAAAAGTTATGCACGATTTACACACAAACACATTTTTTCTGATACTTAAATGATTATTTAAACATAATAAAGGTGTTTTCTTATATTTTTATTTGTCAGGCTATAATCTCTGCAGATGTTTGTAGAGTTTTGGCGCTGTGTACTAAATTGTTGCTAGGTAACAGTTATAGAATTCCCTCACGTGATGTCATGATTTCCAACCAGGAACTAACATTTTAAACCTTTAAAAAAAAGACAATACTGGGCAATTTTTATAATTTATTTTTGTGATATTTTAAACCAAGGAACCTAACTTATGTTTTAGTCAGATTAGTAGTTCAAGCTGTCCTAGGCACTTTAAACTGCTTTTGTTTCTTTTCTTCTTTTTTTGTTTGTTTTTTAAAGTATAAAACCACATGTAAATGTAAAGTAGAGCTGTTTAATGTCATACTCTGGAACATTCCAAGCAGAGCAATGACATATCCATAGAAACAAGCAGGTGACAGACCCCCAACCAAAAAGTTAAATAGTGCACCTTTTAAATATCAGATTGGAGTAAAGCATTTTGAGCTCACTTTTCTTTATTTCATTTTACAGTACAATTATCAAAAACATCTCATATTTGAAAGTCTTTACTGAAAAAAATCTTTTGTTTGTTCTTCCAGGTTGCATCGTCAGCCCAAACATCTCCTCGCTTTCCTTCTGGCTGAGTTGGGTACGAGGTAAGGATTTCACTAATACTACTTCTACTAATATTTGGTAATGGGCTAATATTATGTGCGTTCTTTCTGTTCTTTCACAGTGGTTCCATAGACGGAAACAACCAGCTCGTTATCAAAGGCAGATTCCAGCAGAAACAGATAGAAAATGTTTTGAGAAGATATATTAGTAAGTATCTGAGGGCGGATTGAACTAATCTGAACGAAATGTACTCAACCTGAGGTCACCATAATATCTGCAAATACTGTACCGACGGTCTCTTCTCAAGGTGAAAGTATAAACGTGTATAAAAAGCAGTAAGAAATGCTGACGTAGCTTTAATTTTTCACCCATTTTATCTGTACTATTATTTAATTCGACAGTGATATATAAAATGGATTTCAAAGATGGATGGAGAAGACACCGAATATATATTTAGGATTTCAAGAGTAACGTTTCGGAAATTTTTTACTTTTAACTCACAGTATTTTCAGTAATAACATAGTAATACTTACACCCCGTCTTCCTGAAGCTATACCTGATTTTGTTTTAAAAATATGAAAATAGAACCAGTTTAAATTAAATGTTTTTCAGTTGTTCACTTGGCTAACAACTGTTAGAGGCCAGAGCAGCGTCACTGTAATGATAACGGCTATCATGCTTACAGTGCACTTCCTGATTCTCACACAAGAAAATCCTTTTATAATTAGGTCATTTTGATCTTCAGAGCTGCTTTTACAATATGTCTGCACTGACGCAAAACACATTTTGCTGAGCTAAAATGTTACTGCAGAAGCATGCACTTTGCAATGTAATCACTTCCACAGACTTAAACTCCAGCTCACACCTGACCCCGCCCCTCTGCAATAGTAACTGCACTTTTCAGGCCGTCTGGGAGAGTGCAATAGAAACTATAACTTAAAGGCTGTATAGAGGATTTTCCAAGGAAAGAGAAACATAGCGACTGTTTTTGCTTTTTCAAATGTTGCGCATGCGTGACACCAACCCCCTCCTCCACAGCTCCTTAAGTAGAAATGCCTCCTCCCGCCGCCTCCTTCTCAAGAAATCATGTTTGTTTACAGCTGGTACACGTTCAGAATTGAACGTGTACCAACGAGGTAGCCTCGTTAGCTTATCTGGTGTTTATTTGGCCCCACCACGTCCACAGCTGATGGATTTTCATTCTTTTTTTTTTTTTCGACAATTTGAAACAAAAAAATCCTCCATACAACCTCTAAGGCCATGAAGAGATTGTGCAATAGTTTGTGTGAATGCGGATGTGAAAATGTGTAACAGTACAAAGAAAAAGGATTGTGATGGCTGATTGGGAGGGAGGTTAGGAAGGGTGGTGTTGGTTGGGATGTTGTTAGGAAGGGTGGTGTTGGTTGGGATGTTGTCTATTTTCATTGTGCCACTGATGCCCAAGACAAATATCTCCCTTTTAGAGACAATAAAATCTCTCTTTTTCCCCAAACAGAGGAGTATGTGACATGTCATACCTGCCGTTCACCTGAGACCATCCTACAGAAGGACACACGCCTGTACTTCCTCCAGTGTGAGACGTGCCACTCCCGCTGCTCTGTCGCCAGCATCAAGACCGGTTTCCAGGCCGTCACTGGCAAAAGGGCACAGCTCCGGGCCAAAGCCACCTAAAGCCCTGTGCCCCCGGCCTGGCGAGCTGGCTACAAGGACTCTGTTTGGGATTGTGGGGGTTGGCTGGTGTCTGTGGGGCCTGAGCGGATGGGAGTGAGAGAGGATCTGAAGAGGGGTGGTTCAGGCTCAAATGCAGATATGTTGGATGCATTTGATTTGATGAACCCTGCACCACGTAGTTGTTGTTTTTTTTCCATTTTGCTGTGATTCTTGATACCTGCAAAAATTCACATGAACATGGCTTGAATCTTTTCTCAAGCTTTCCTCAAAATGTTGTAATATTTCGTTAACCGAGTTGTACATGCAAACAGACTATAATACTTTCTGACCACTTGCCTTTACTCAGTGCTAGGATGTTTAAAATATCAAATTCGATCAAAACATTTTAAATAAACGTCTTCGATAATTACATACAGAATGGACCTAGATGGCATCCATGTAGTTCTACAGGTATATGCAACAGAAATGCTGGTGTAACATTAGACATCAGTTTTTCTTTATTTCATTTTACATTACAATTATAAAAACATTTATCTCCATATTTAAACATCTTTATTCCTATAACTGACTTCTGAACAGGCAAGTCACTTTCTGAGGCCACCTCCTAATGAAGCCGGTCGTAAGACTGAAAACCTGGTTCTTGTGATGGGAAGTGTGGAGAACTAGCTGATGTTCTTTTCAAATCAGATTTTTACAAAAATAAAATATTCAACTCTCTCCACTTTTGTCTCTTGCATGGATTAAATCTTACAGATAACTTTTGAAAACAGATCAGGGTGCACTTTTGTGATAAAGTATCCATGGCAGATGTCTGAGCAGTCTTTTTATCTTTTATAATGTCATCTAAACTTTTTTTCTTTTTACCACTGAACAAGGGAACAGACGCTGCCTAACCAGGAACCTCTATCATTATTGCAAAATTCTATAAATGGCATGTATGAGTTAGATTTATCATAATTGTTGCTGACATTGTGTCTCAAAAGATCCATGAATTATTTTAGATTCAGAACTTCAACTTAGACAAACTTTATTGATCCACAAAGGAAATTATTTGGACACAGTAGCTCACTCATCACAATATAATAAAGAGCATAAGTATAAATGGTAATAATACATTCAAAGTAAGTAGCAAAACTTGAGTCAAATAAGGCATAATTATTGTAGGCCTATGTGAACAATAAAAAATACAAAATGAATAAATACATCTCGGCTATAGGACTGCAAATATTAGCTGAGTGTTGAGTTCTGACAGTACCTACATTACCATAGATTTTACTAGGGAAACATTTTGTCATCGGGAATTTATTTGTTATTAGAAATTATTTATTTATTTATTTTTGTAACTTTTCTACACCCCACAAATCATAATTGCACATTTTCTCACTTCAAATGTTCCACCCTGGTTTTACAACTAAACATAATTATTTTATTTAGAAGAACCCGGAAACAGCGCCACACACTCGCCTCTGATTGGTGGATTGCCTTTACGTCTGCGCTCGTTAGACGTGCGTCGTCCCTCGGAGTGGGACTCAGCCGCCGCCGCGTTCAGCGTGAGTCCAGGCCGCGACACACCGCAACTTTAGACCCGAACCATGCCTCGAGTTTACATCGGCAGACTGAGCTACCATGTCCGCGAGAAAGACATCCAGAGGTTTTTCAGCGGATATGGCAAGCTCATGGAGATCGATCTGAAAAACGGGTAAGTGTTGATAGTTGAAAAGTGGGAACACGCGTTACCCAAAGTAGCTGGCGCGCTTCAACGACGTTTATTATGATTTTTTAACGTTATCGGCTGTTTTTTGTGTTACGTAATCTCTCCTGTAGATGCAGAAAATGTAGCAAAATCTGTATATAGACTGCATCATATGTTAAATGTGTTAGATTATGAATTAGCACGACTTTAGTGATCTGTTGTTTGGATTGTGTCGCATGGCCAACATGGCGGCTTTGTATCTGCTTCGTCTTGGATATAGAACAGTAGATCTCGCATTGACTCCCGCCGTATGTTGGAACGAATGCGTAAGAAAGCCGCCATCTTGGTACAGGTGTAACGCTGCTTTTAAATGAATGAACCGCAATACTTATAATTAAAGTAGCCAACCTTAAATCGGCAAGTTTGATTTTCTTGGTTCGTTACAAATGTCAGACGTGTTTTACAACTGAGCCGCAAATAAAAAATGTTTTGAGGTTTTTGTTAACAAAGCCTATTTTACGCTCAAAATGTAATGGACATACTGTAATAGTGCCATTTTCACATTCTTCCATTCGGAATAAACAAGAACTACTACTACTACTGCAATAATAATAATAACGCAATACAGAAACTGCAAAATAGGCCAGCAATGTTAATTTAAAGACCGTAGCAAATGAATTAAATTAAAATGACTATAAAGTATATTCAGAAGTTATGAGCCTGCTTGTATAAGTTTGGAAAAATAACTATATATAAAGTACTAACTATACAATATACAGTGTGCGGCATCTTCGCTCGCTGACACTGCCAAAGTGCGGTCGATAACGACTTTAGCCCATGGAACCCCCGTACCAAGATGGCGGCGGAATTAACGCATGTCAATAGGTTGAACGCGAGCTCTACTGTTCTTTATCTGTGCGGCTTCATTAGCAAAAGGCTAACGGGCCTGGCTAGCCTCGCTTATCTAACGCCACTTCTGCAATCCGCGTCGTTATCCAGCCCGTGTTTAACCGGAGCGTGCATTTGTTCGCAGGTACGGGTTCGTGGAGTTTGAGGACAACCGTGACGCCGACGATGCCGTGTACGAGCTGAACGGGAAGGAGCTGTGCGGGGAGCGGGTGATAGTGGAGCACGCCCGCGGACCCCGCAGAGACCGGGATGGCTACGGTGGGGGTTACTGGGGTGGTGGGCGCAGTAAGTGCAGTCTATTACAAGTCACCCTCTTTCCCCCTTCCCCCTGGGGTGAGGTGTCGATGTGGACTGCACACGCAAACCAACCTTTTTGGCAATGATTTTACTAGATGAACGTTTTAGTCTGTGCATTTGGTGGTAGTTCACATCGAGCAGCACCTAATTTGACTACTGTAAGAATACCTTTTTAGAAATTACATGCCTAGATTTTCTACTTTTTCATCCCAGCCAACCAGTTTGAGTGTAATATATAGCAATTTTCATTTTTATTTTATTTTTTTTAAATACATTGTTTACTTCATTCATTTACTCCACTCCTTTATGAAAATGTCCACCCATCTTCCAGAAATGTAGCTAGAGCAGCATTAGAGTTACTAGACTACCTGTTGTTGTGGTGTGTGTTACTTTTACTGGTCTATAATTTCAACATTAACAAAGTCCTTGATGTTTCAATTTGAAAGAGTCCAGTTGCGGGCTGAGGCTGAGTCCATTGAGGCTAAAGATGACTGGCTAAGATGACTGCCTGTCCCGTTTGGCCTTGGCTTTCACCTTACAATGTGTGTGTGACCTTTGCCCCCTTGATCCTTGGCTGACCTAACCGGAAGCCATGATGACAGCAGCCTTTTGCCAATAGTCCAGGGGCGATGGTGAGGATTGCCATTGGTTTCTATATTGACATCAAACATAAGTGGAGCGGCTCTTGTAAAACAACTTGCAATCCAAATAATAGTTGTAAGTGAAAACTGTAACATGTGCAGTCTAGAATTCTTGATTGGACAGCGTTTTTTTAAACTTTCCAAAATGTTCCTGATCTTAAGAGTTGTGGATGCCCCCTTTCTGTTTGTGTTCCAGGATTCAGCAATCTTGAAAGAACATCACTGGCCATTTGTTTACGTGCATTTGTAAAGGCAAGCTTTGAACGGCCAGAAACAGATGCAGTGGTGTTCTTTATAGCAGAAACCTACACCAAATAATATAATTAAAAATGTAAAGCCCGCAGCAATGTTCCATATTTTACCCAAACGTTTTTTGAAAATGGGACATTGTTATTTCGGTGTGGTTCCAAGCTGGTGTTAGTGGGCAGGTGTTGATATGATCCACTGCTGTGTACAACAGTCCCTCTCTTCTTGCTTCCTTCTCACTTGCGTTTGGTCTTTTGTTAAAGGTAGTGGTGGTGGTGGTGGTGGAGGCGGTGGTGGAGGATACAGCAGCAGCCGGAGTCGCTCTGGCAGAGACAAGTACGGGCCCCCGGTCCGTACTGAGTACCGCCTCATTGTGGAGAACTTGTCCAGCCGCTGCAGCTGGCAAGACCTTAAGGCAAGTTACTTAAATTGGTGTGTAATGGGCCCAGTTTTCAACTTGAGTTATTGCTATTTTACTAAAGTCCATCATTTTTGTCTAGGACTTCATGCGGCAGGCAGGAGAGGTGACCTATGCAGATGCCCACAAGGAACGCACCAATGAGGGAGTGATTGAGTTCAGGAGTTACTCAGACATGAAGAGGGCCCTGGACAAACTGGACGGCACGGACATCAACGGCAGGAAGATCCGCCTGGTGGAGGACCGCCCCAAGAGGAGGAGGTCGTACTCAGGCAGCCGCTCCAGGTGAGTCCTCACACTCGCACGCCTGTGCCTGTGGTCTGACCCCCTGGCACGCCTGTGCCCGTGGTCTGTTTGTGTTTGACTTTTTTTGTCTTTTTTTTTGTCTCAGGTCTCGTAGTCGGCGCCGCTCTCGCAGCAGGTCCAGGTCGAGGTCCAGGAGTCGCTCCAGGTCTCACTCCAGGTATGATGATGATGATGACAGGGTTGGTGGATTGGACCAACATGTCTGAATATTACTTGACTCATTTTTGTAAATGAAGTAAAATTAGAGGCCATTGTTTATACATTTTTAAAAATTATTATTTTTTTAATTTTCAGATCTCGTTCCCGTAGCAACAAGAGACGCCATCACTCTCGCTCTAAATCTGGCAGAAAGTCCCGCTCAAAGTCTGCGGGGAGTAAATCTCGCTCCCGTAGGTCCAGGTCTCTTTCTAACAAGTCCAAGTCCCGGTCCAGGTCTCGTAAGTCCAGGTCCGGTTCCGCCGAGCGCAAGTCCAAGTCTCGCTCAAAGAGCCGCTCCAAAGTGAAGTCTGAACGAGACTCGCGCAGCAGGTCCAAGGAGCCATCAGGAGACAAGAAGTCCCGCAGCCGCTCTGTCTCTCCCATGGAGAACGGGAAAGGGGACCACACCAAGTCCACATCCCGCTCGCCATCGCCGCAGGAGGACGAGCGCAGGTCCAAGTCCAGAGAGAAGCGTTCGGCCTCACGCTCAAAGTCCAGATCCAAGTCCCGGTCCAGGTCTAGGTCCAGATCAGCTTCTCAGGAGTAATGTCAGTTTCCCTTTTTGTTTTCTTAAGCTGTAAATAAGCTGCGCTGTTCAACTAGATATCACTTCCCAGTTCAACAAACTTTGTCTTGAGGGTGCACTTGGTGTGACATTCAAGTGGGTTGTCATTGCTCAGATCAGTTTAATTGGTGAAATTATTCTGCTTTCATGGAGCTTTGCGCAGATTTTCGATCTGGGCACAGGTAGGTGTAATGGCATTGAGTGCCCCCCCCCAACCACAGAAAGTCAAGGCGTCCTTCACTAAACAGTGTTTTGTACTTCACATTTGAACAATGTACAAATGCCCCCTATCCCTTTTTTATTGATGTAGATTGTGTTTAGTTTGCTTTTTCATTTCAGTGAGCCCTCTGGTTTTTCCATATATTGTTCAAATGTAACAGCAGCTTTTGAGTTAAATGCTTGACTTTGTTGCATATTTTTAATTTGCTGTACCAGGGCTTTACATTTTGTGTAGCTGCATTGGGCTTAAAAAGGCAGCATTCCCATGAGATTTACCCAAAACACCCTTTCACTTCATCTGTGGAATATAGGTTTTTCATGCTTACAGTTCCAGACTGGACGTTTTTTTATTATATGTATGAATAAAAGGTCTTAAAGAAAATTGTGTGACTTGCCCTCTTATTGACTGCGGTATCAACATGACCTATATCCAGCTAATTATATAAAACTCCCAGCTGCGTTAAGATTTCTTAATGAATTTGTACCTAATATCGGGACTAATTTCAGTGCATGCCAAGCTAATATAATGTTCATATATTTTATTAGGTGAAGTAGAAGCTGTCATAAGTCATAAATCTGTATTTGCTGATCTTTTGTTGTGGCTCGTGCGAATACGGCTTTAGTGTGCGTTTGTCCCGCGCATGCGCAGTGGGAGCTCCGGAGCCGCAGGAGATCAGAGATGGTAAGCCCAAATTTCAGTCCAAAACCTTCTCGAAATGCGATTTATTTTCACAGTAATCATCTCGGAGAAGGGTTTCCAATTCACGAACCTTTAAGCCAAAACGCACTCAAAGCCCACCGTGAATTTTCCGTCGTTAAAACCTTTTATCGACGTTGTGAAAATCAAATTGTAAGATTTTCACGTTTAAATACATAACTGGTAACGGCAGGCGCTTAATTGACTAAACTATTATTAGCTCAGGTCGGGTTTACGGGGTATTAAATCTGTGTATAACTAAATAATTCATCCAAAATGGGACCGGTTTTGTAGACGTAAGCCGGGCTGGTGACAGGGTAAATTTATCAGGGAAAAAACGAGAATTTCATTGCCTTTTACACATTTTGTTGGCTCAACGTTGTGTTACATCCTCCGCCATTTTAACCGAATTGCTTTTCTGTAGAATAAATGTTGCTTCATCGTGTTTTTTATTAATAGAAGACGCTATTAAGTCATTCTGGGTCTTTTCCTTGACATAAATGAGAGAAATTTCAATATTTCATTTGTTTTTTGTTTTTTTGTTTGTTTTATATTGACTTAATATTGTTCCCTATTACAAATCATAAATGGCCACTAACTTTGAATAACCTTTATTAGTGATAAAAGTACATTTCACCAGATTATAGTATTTGCAGTCAATTTATTGTCTGTTTATATTTGCCTGCATTTATGTGAGTTATAAAAGTCTACGTGAATTATTACTGTGCTGTACTGCAGAGGTGGGAAAAGCAGCCAAAAATAAATGAGAGTACTGTTACTTCAGAACAATAATGGAAGTACAAAAAGTATTTGTGGAAAAAGCTTCTCAAATAAGAGTAATTCACAGAGCAACAACAATTTTTCTTTTTAATCAATGACATTGGAAGTTCAAAACATGAAATAATGCACATAATCAGGTAAACTATATTATTTTTGGTGAATATTATCAACATAAAGCTTTTGCCATTTGTAGACAGTGATGGAAAGGATACTTTGAAAATGTATTAAGTTGCAGAACACTAAATACCTGCATTAAAATGTGTTTGTGACATACATATTCTGATACATGGACCAATGTGTTCTGAATACTTTTAGTTGCATTTAAATTACAGTGTAAAAACGCAACATAAGATTAAAAACAGCTTTATGTTTTACTGTTTGTTATGCATTTCCTATCACTAATTGGGGATGGAAAAATCACACATGAACTCACCACAAGAGCATTGTTTTATATTTTTCTTACTAATTATGCACAGTTTGAAGCCTAAATTATGTGAAGTATTGCCATGTTTTCTTTTGATTTTAGATTCTGAGCACCACCAAATAAAAGAGGAACTGTGTCGGAATACAGTTACTCAAATTAGTACCCTGAAGTGAATATATTTTTACATATATTCAGTTACTACTCAACACTTCTGTTTGACGTACTCCTAGAGGGAAGAGGAACCAAAACTTTTACACAAGTCAAATATATTACGCAAGTAGAAAAGTCTGGCGTCTAAGAACTGCTACTAGAAGTGCAATTTAATAGAAAGGTGCACTATGTAACTTCTAAGGTGGAGGGACCGCTACATCCTTGTCTCCATGGAGATGTTATTTCTTTGCCTGAAATGTTCAACAGTGTGGCTTTAAACATACCTCCCTTACATTTGTTCAGTTATGGTTATTATAGTTTTATTGCTCAAAAATACCGTAAAAAAAACATGAATCCTTGCCATGATTAGGCTTGCTTCTCCATAGATCTGGCCACTTATTCAAAAATAAAAACGAGAAACTATTTCAAAACCACACACTGTATAATGTACATTTGCTAGTGTTTTTTTAAAGGTGACCTATGTAACTTTTCTGGTGGAGGGTCCGCCACCTGCTTGTCTCCGTGGTGATTACTGTTTTTGATTATTTCATTGTGATGACCATAAACTTGGTAATCACAATGGAGACTAGTTAACAATGGAATAATCAAGACTTTTGTTTTAATATCTCCATGGAGACAAGCAGGTGGCGGACCTTCCACCAGAAAAGTTATATATCGCACCTTTAAAAAAACACTAGCAAATGTACGTTATACAGTGTGTGGTTTTGAAATAGTTTCTCGTTTTTATTTAGAATAATTTATTAAGATTAGAAACACAATTGTATCATTACTGCTGACATAGTTTCCAAGACAGATATTGTGGGACATTTCAGGAAAAGTTAAAATATCTCCACTGAGACACATAAGTAGGTGGTGAGGCCTCCAAAAGTTCCGCAGTGCAAAAGATCAGGTTGACATGGGGAATCTGGGGAATATGCATCACTGGAAAATATTTGCATCACTGGAAAATAATTTTATTTATGGGAATAAGTGTGTCAGCTTCAGCTTCGTACCACAGCATACAACTGTGAGAATGAAAGAAAATTGCCAAGAGCCTAAATATTTGGTTTGTCAAAGTCCACTGCTATTTATTTATCGATTTTAGTACCCTGTCTTGGAAAATTGTGTTTTTTATATATTTAATACTTATTTATTGTGATTTTTAGCCAAGCGTGATGAATTAATGAATTATTTATGGAACAAAACCATTCTGCACTGAAGCTCTGTAACACTTTATTTGTAATTGTGTTTTTATTTGTGTTTATTGTGTATAGTTTGGATGAATGAAATGTGAAATGTGGGACCAGCCTGTCAAATCTGCAAAACAAATTTAACTACGGGTACGAATAAAGCGACATAAGCTCACCTAACCTCACCTCACCTAACTGTTAATCATTCCCCTTGTTTCCAGCGCTCCGGAGTGAGGGACAGTGAAGTGGTCATGAGCGCCAAAGTGAACTCCGAGGCTCCGCCCACAGAGCCGGACCACTCTCCCCTGGCCCCGCCCCCTGGCGCTCCTCCTCCTGTAGGCCCCTCCTCTTCCTCTGAGACCATCCTCTTCTGTGGCACTGACACTGTGCCTAAGAGCAAACCCAGAGCCCAGACCCACACCACCACCGCCCTGCTCCTCCCAGGTACCAGACTGAGACTGTATGAAGAAGTGGACTAAAGGAGTGTGACGTCATACCTATTTGGCTCCAGTCAAATGAAGCTCATGAGGCCAGCAGTTATTGGAGCAAATGTGGAGTTGAGTTCCGTATTAGGATATTAGGAATTTATGCGATATATAACTTTTCTGGTGGAAGGTCCGCCACCTGCTTGTCTCCATGGAGATATTAAAACAAAAGTCTTGATTATTCCATTGTTTTTCCTCATAAATCTAAATTAAGGAACAAATTAATGGCTGGGCTAAAATTACAGACTTAGTAATATTATGACATTTGAATTTAATTTATGATGTGTAGAAAAGCTTTGGGACCTCCTGTTCTGTGTTTGCGGTCCACTAGAATCTCTCTCCAGGAACTACAATGCTGCAATATCTGTCAGTGCTTAACCTTTAGTTGACGTTTTAAAAGACAGACTTCTGAGAAGTCCACTTTGTATTATTATTATACAATAATTATCATAAGAATATACGTTTTAAATACTGCAGATCAATCATCATATCCGTATGTTGTCATGAGGTTTAGTGTGTGGGCTTAAAAGCAATGATTGCTCAGCAGATGGCCTCACAGGCTGGTATCTGCTGCTGAGGGTTAGACAAAAATAGCCCGATTGTGAAATATTTTGTAAAATGATCATGTTTTACTGTGTGCAATTAATGACATCACTGGGAATCACATTAACGGGGCACTGTGGGAGGTGATTGTTATTGAACTTATTGCCATGTGTGTATTTTATTAATACATCTTTCCATAATGCTCCTCAGCTCCCGTCCCCAGTCATCAGAAAGTGGAGGTGACTCAGGCCGTAACCCTGGGAGACGGGACGAAGGCCACGCCTCCCACCCTCACGGCTCATGTGGGAGGAGCCTGTAGCATCGTCCATGTGCTGGAGTGGAAAGAGGGCATGGCCATCCTGCCCAGCACCAACCTCAAGGTCAGCCCACCCACCGCCGGGCATCACCAGGGTCCTGGGGGTTCTGTTTCAGTAGAAGTTAAGATAAGACATCAAAATAAATCAACTAAAAATGTATTTGGCTGATAGCACTGATAGTCTTTGCTCTGCCTGAAAATACTGTGTAATATATTTTGTTTAACTCTTTATTCAACAAATGTTAAAAGAGAATAAACTATTTCTGATATTCATGAATAATGCACTTTATTTGTAAATATTGTCTAGAAACGTTTTGTCATCACATTTCAACCATTTTTAGTTGCAGCCCTGGTTGTAAAATGATGAATATTGAGTATTCTCCATAAAAGGTGTTTGAAATGCTGTGTTTTGTTCTTTTTGTTCAGTTCTGTGTGAGTGATGTGGGGGCCCTAAGCACATTAATCACTCCAGGAAGCACAGGGAGCACGCCTGAGCCAGCAGCAGCAGCAGCACGGCCTTCTGGGAAATCCACTGACTCAGACAAGGCCCCAGCGGAAAAGAAAGGTACATCACACAGAGCTGCACCTGTCCTCCATTTATAGCATAGATTTTTATCAATAAATAAAACGTTACAGGCTGTAAGCATTCCTACAGAAATAACTAAAGGTGCACTTTTCTGGTGGAGGGTCCATCACTTGCTTGTCTTCATGGAGATGTTATTGCTTTGCCTGGAATAATCCGTGGTATGACATTAAACACATCTATAGTGCATTTATTCATTACGGGTGTTTATATTGCTCAAAAATACAATAATTCCTTCTGTGAACAGGGTTGCCTCTCCACAGATCTGACCTGTAATGTAGCCTCTAGTTGCCTAGGTTTAATCTCTACCAAGGAACATTCTAAACAAACCCATAACATCTCCATAGAGACAAGCAGATGGCAGACCCTCCACCAGAAAAGTTACAAAGTGCACCTTTAAACAAACAGTATTAAACCTTTCAAATTAAGTATATCTGAGTTACATCGAACAAAAAAGAACAATCTGTCACAGTCAGGGTCACATTCAGGAAGGCAAAATTGTAAAAAGATTACAGGCTGTATGTATTAAGAGAAAAGCCTGTAGAGGGCTGGCTCCGGTAAAAACAGACTCCCAACAGAATGAGCCCGGCCTGTCTCCTCTGCGGTGCTCCAGAGGCCATAGGAGCTACTGTCTTACTTTGAACGATTTGTAATTCTTTCACCACGTGCAGTCTGAGCTTGGGGTAATGCAAAACATAAATGACAGACCTGCTTTGAAAAGTTCATCTGTAAAAACAGAGAAGTGTCATTTGAAAAAGTCATTGGAGCCTTGCAGTTTACTCTTAAAGCCGCCACACACTGCAGGATTTTTCAGTCTTAAATGATTTTTAAACATGCGACAAAATGCGTACACAACAGACACAAGGAAAATCTGATGAGATTTTAAATCTCCGATCGCAAAGACTGCTGCGGGATTGTGAGTGCTGTTTCCTGTTTAGAGTAAAACCACTCGCTTTGAGACTCTTAAGTGTTCAAAAGATCAGAGCACTGCACTTTTAGTTTAGATGCAAGTCAAAACTGTGTTATTATTATTTGTGCAGTGTGGTGCAATACTTCAGATACATGATTTTTAATGCACAGAAGGCTGGAGATAAAATACACAGGAAGTAGAGTCACTGTCACTAATCTGCAGCTTCACCTCGATCCGTCGCTGTGTGGATGTAACAGACACACGTGAGGAACCACTCTGGACTTTTTACTTTTAAAGAACGCAGAAAACTGGATTCACAGAGCGGGTTTGTGGACTGGGGGTCATTATTTACAGAGGATAAATTCTATTGATAATGTGGATGAGATGCAGCAGTTCAAATTCACAGCTTTTCGAGACGTGAGTAGTAAAGTCTCCTCATTATTTTCGTTATATTCCGAGTTTGTATCTTGCGCCTCTGTGTCCGTCCCTCCGTCTGCCCCTGATGCTCTGTTTTATTGGCTGTTACTGTAGCGTTTCTGATGTTTGGTGGTTCTGATCCGACAGAGCCGCTCAGAGTCACACTGACACACACACACGAGGAGCGCAGTGGCTTGAAAATCGCACATGAAGACACAAAGTCGAGTCACGCCTCCCCGAACTCGGGTAGAGGCAAATCGCAGCCAAAATTGTGCAAATTCTCCTGTAGTGTGTGGCGGCCTTTACTATAATAATATTTCCAAAAGCAAAATCTATTTTACTGCTACCAAAATATTATTCCATCCCTTCTTGATAAAATCCACTCTACATTATTGTCAAAAAGAAAAACTCTTTTTGTAAATTTTTCTAAACGGAGTCTGTTTTTGCCTTTGAACTTTTCTCTCCAAACTCAATCACCGTAAATAAAGAAATAAAGATGTCGTGTCTCTTTAACAGATGTGTCTCCTCCTATTGTCACTGTGAGGCCCCCAGTCATGGAGCCAGAGGGACCGGTCCAGAAGAGGCCAGTGGTCCAGACCAAAACTGAGGTTCAGCCCAAAGCCGAGATCCAGAGGAAAACTGAGGTTCAGAGCAAAATCGAGGCCCAGACCAAAACTGAAGTCCAGACCAAAACCGAGGTCCAGACCAAAACTGAGGTCCAGAGCAAAACAGAGGTCCTGGCCAGAACTGACCTCCCAACCAAAGCCGAGGTCCAGACCAAAACAGAAACCCCGATCAAAACTGAGGTCCAGAACAAAACCAATGTCCAGGCCAAAACTGAGGTCCAGATCAAAGCCGAGGTCCAGACCAAAGTCCAGGTCCAGACCAAAGCTGAAGTACCAACTAAAACTGAGGTCCAGACTAAACCTGCTGTCCAGATCAAAGGTGACGTCGTGACTGGAGCACCACTTCATAACCATGTCCCCAAATCCACACAAAGGAGCTTTGGGGACGAGCTGCGCCGGGAGCCAATCACAGACAAGTACAGTACAGGCCACACCCCCACACACTCAGGGGAGAGTCTGAAGGGCGCCATTCTGATTTACAGTCTTATTTACAGTCTTATTTACTTTTTTTTTAATGTTTTTGTTTACAAATCAGTGGATTAAAGGTGCATTGCAGGTCCGTCACTTGCTTGTATCCATGGTTATTGCTTTACCTCTTGTATAGTACGACATCAAACACATCTATCTAGTATTTATTCATTACGTGTGTTTCAATTGTTCAAAAATACAAACATTCTCTCTGTGAATAGGGTCGCCTCTCCACAGCTCTGACCTGTAATGTAGCCTATAGTTGTCTCCCTTGAGATAAATGGACTTACTGTCTACAGTGGAACATTCTAGACAAATGGCAAAAGGAGAAATTCAGTTTGTCAACTGGACAAAAGCAATAACATCTCAATGAAGACCATGAAGACAAGCAGGTGATGGACCCTCCACCAGAAAAGTTACGCAATGCACCTTTAAAGTTGTTGACATATTTAGCAATAAAACACCTGTAACTGAATAAATGAAAGATGGAGAAGTAAAACGTCATAGTACGGCATTGAACTTACCTTCATGTAGACCAGCAATAACCAGGCCAAATTACAGGTCACATCGGTGGAAAGGCGACCCCACTACCTGTAAGAAGGTGTGTAAGCAATTAAAATACTAGATATTCAAGTTTAATGTCATACTGTGGAACATTCCAGGCAATGCAAAAAAAAAAAAACTATGAGAATAGCAGGTGTCGGTCCCTCTAACATGAAATGTTACACAATGCGCCTTTAATATGGAAATATAAAATAGTAAATGTAAGTGTAAAGTACAAATACAAAAATATATACGTATACACTATATATTAAGTGTTTTCCTATCTGTATTTTTGTTTGTTTTTCAGGTTTGCTCTGAAATGTTTGTCTCTCTTATAAAATTACCAAATTCTCACTAACGCCCTTTAGATTCTTAGCCTTGATGTTGTATTATATTAAATTGCCATGTTTTTTTAAATCGTTTTATACTTATTTCTCCTTTGTCTCAGGAGGACCATCGTTGTGGAGAAGGTGCCTGCAGGAGGGAGGGTCTCACTGAATGCAGATCACCTCAAACCAATGAGGAAAAGGAAAAGGAAAGAATATCTGAGTCCATCTGATGAGGATTCAGACTTAGAGGGAACGGTGGGACAGGATTTTAATGACATATTCACATATTACAAACATCATTTCATATGTTTTGAAATCATAGACTGTATATATAAATGGACATAGCTAACCGCTTTCGGCTCCATCAACTCTGGCTCCAATTGACTTAACGTTGAAAAACCGTCACCCCTCTGTAACTGCTGCTGTGAGCCTCGTCATTTTGGTCTTAAAATGTTCGTATTAACCCACTCTACATGATCCTGGTGTTTTATTTCGCCATTTTGTTAATAAATTCCTTTTCCTAATATGGAACTTGATTCCAGATTTGCTCCTATAACTGCTATCCTCAATGAGCTTCGACTGGAGCTGAACACTATGGGTGACATAGCGTTCGGCATCCATCTTTATACAGTCTATGGTTGGAATTGATACTTTGCTTTGACATCACGCTGGGGGGGGCTTCATGTATGTCTATGGAGGATTATTCAGCAGCTTTCATGGTGACACAATGTAAAGATTTGCAAACACACAAAACCAAAGATTTGTTTGTGGTCAGAAAACGGAAAAAAATTACAAAATTAATTTAAACAACACATTTTTTTGGAGCCTGTGATCAATACAAGTGTTCATGGTCCTGTTTAGGAGTTTGATTTTCAGGCAAAAAGGGTGAGGGTGACTAACTGAAAAACTGTTGGCTAATGCTAGCTAGCTTGTTATTAGCAATGTTATTTGATAATGACTTGTTTAGCAGCTCACCTGTTGTAGTTCCACTTAAATCACTTCTTCTTTATGATCAGATTATGTTAAAACAAAGCTCAGATAGTTCAGATCAGCTAAGTTGATTAACAGACCTTCAGACAGAGCGGTGCCTCTAGTTAGCTTTGCCTCCCAGGGAATGTTGATGCCATCAGCTGCAAAGTATCAACTGATCTTTTTAAATTTCTCATTAATTTCACATTTATTCCAGGATGAGAAAATGGATGACTCTAAATCTGACTGCAGACTTATCCGAGGAGGTAAACCTAAATAATAATTGTGGTTTATTCTGTTTAAAATCAAAAACTAATGAATCTGGTGTTTTGGTGAAGGTGGAGACAATAAAACAGAGATGTGGACCTGGGCTCAGTATCTGGAGGAAACCAAATCTATCGCTGCACCCACCAAGCTTTTCCGTGAGGTAATCTTTCTGTAGAAATACTCCACAAATGAGCAACTAGACAGGACAAACCAATACATTTTTTACATGTTATATATACATATTTTTTTAATTTTTGTTCTGTTGTCTTTTTAGATTACACATTTTAAGCACAGTTATTGCAGTCATACAGTTCCTGACAAAAGTCTTGTCGCTTATCCATTTTGTAGAAACAAAAGCTTATAACCTGACTTTAAATTAATCGATTGGTTTTAGAAATGTCTCATATGAAAGCTAAAACCCTCCCAAATTATGCTCAATATACGAAAATAAATTTGCTTCACTGAAGAAAGATTGATCATTTAATGAACACAGAAAGGTCAGATTTTGGCAAGACAAAAGTCTTGTCGCCTTGTCATATGATGCACCCAATCCTAGATTACAGCCTCACCTGTGATCAGTTACTGATCAATCAATTAGTGGGTGTGTATAAAAAGAACCCCAGCACACCAGACCTTCACATCAACTGCAACTTGACCTCTGACAACATGCCTAAGATCCACCCTGAGACCAAAGCGTTAATTATCAAGAGGCTGAAGACCAGATCCACTGCTGAGGTGGCTGACACCTTCAGTGTGTCTCAGCGTCAAGTACAAAGAATAAGAAAAAGATCTGAAAAGACTGGAGATGTTTTTGACAAGCCCAGGTCCAGCAGACCCCGCAAGACAACTGCTCGGGAGGACCGTTTGTTGATTCGAAAATCCAAGGCCAGCCCCTTTTCCACTGCAGCAGAGCTCCACCAGGCCTGGTCATCTCAAGTCCCTGTGTCAACCAGAACAGTTTGTAGAATTCTGTCTCGAAATGGCCTCCATGGTCGAATCAGTGCACAGAAACCAGCACTAAACAAAAGGCAATTAAAAAACCGTGTGGCATTTGCCAAGGCCCACAGCCTGCTAAAAGGATGGACACTGGAAAAGTGGCAGAAGGTGGATTTCTCAGATGAATCCTCGGCTGAATTACATCACAGCCGCCGCAAATATTGCAGGAGACCTACTGGAGCCCGCATGGATCCAAGATTCACCCAGAAAACAGTTAAGTTTGGTGGCGGAAAAATCATGGTGTGGGGTTACATCCAGTATTGGGGTGTGCGAGACATTTGCAGGGTGGAAGGCAATATCAATAGCCTAAAATATCAAGAAGTATTAGCTACCTCTTACATTCCCAACCATAAAAGGGGTCAAATTGTGCAACAGGATGGTGTTCCATCGCATACTTCTATCTCTACATCAAAGTTCCTCAAGGCGAAGAAGATCAAGGTGCTCCAGGACTGGCCAGCCCAGTCACCAGACATGAACATCATTGAGCATGTCTGGGGTAGAATGAAAGAGGAAGCATGGAAGGCAAAACCAAAGAATCTTGATGAACTCTGGGAGGCATGTAAGACCGCTTTCTTTGCTATTCCTGATGACTTCATCAACAAATTGTATGAATCATTGTCGAACCGCATGGATGCAGTCCTTCAAGCTCATGGAAGTCATACAAGATATTAAATATGGATCTCACAGCACCACTACTTAATTCACTGACGTTATGCAACATATTTTTGTATTTGAAGTAAATTATTTGTTCAATTTCCTGTAGGCGACAAGACTTTTGTCTTGCCAAAATCTGACCTTTCTGTGTTCATTAAATGATCAATCTTTCTTCACTGAAGCAAATTTATTTTAGTATATTGAGCATAATTTGGGAGGGTTTTAGCTTTCATATGAGACATTTCTAAAACCAATCGATTAATTTAAAGTCAGGTTATAAGCTTTTGTTTCTACAAAATGGATAAGCGACAAGACTTTTGTCAGGGACTGTAGACAAAAAACATAAAATGTAGTGAAATCCTAAATTTGCATTCACTCTCACCTTTAAACTGAAATTTTTGTAACAAAATTAATTCAAACGAGCGTAAGAAAATAAATTATAGTTCATCTACAGATAACAGTTGTTATCTGTATACACTATAATGTGACTTCTCCAGTCACAAATAATTAGAGCTGTCAAATGATAAAAAAAAATTAAACATATTAATCACACTTGAAATATGATTAATCACAATAAAAACGTTTAATGTTTTGAATGTATTTTGAAAGTTCTAATTTGCATTTTTAAGCATTTTTTTTTACAAACATTGTCTTATTTAATTATTCCTCAAATCTAATTTAATTATTTTAAAGTCCAATTGGCTATAATTTAAGTCTAGAAATTTAGAATTTCATAATGAATTTGTGTTCCAGGTTAATGTACATGACCAAACAACAGGCTTAGTGGGGTTAAAGGCCCTTCATTGCCGCTTGCAGGTGTAACTAACTCTTATGGTGACAGATGTAAGAGGTTAGAGTTGGCCTGGCTCCTTTTAGTGTTCTCTAACAGGTTGGTGAAATATTTGACCCATTTATTTGGCATTTTCTGTGCATGACTGGTCAAAGCTGTTATCAATCTTTGTTAATTTGTGGATGACACTTCCATTTGTTGTGATTAATCTCGTGCTTTAGCGCATTAATGTTGACAGCACCACAAATAAAACTATATATAAATATTTAAATATTTACTATAAGCAAAAAAACAACAGAAAAACATGAAAACCTGTCAGATCCACTTTAAGAAGGACAGAGGGCTGTTAATGTGTGTGATTGGTGTTATATTGAACCCCAACTGTTAAAAACACTGTCTTTGATCATTTTCTCTTCAGTCTCAGAGGGTCCCCACTGTGAAAAACGGCTTCAAACAGGGCATGAAGCTGGAAGGCATCGACCCACAACATCCCTCCATGTACTTTGTCCTGACTGTGGCCGAGGTGAGTGGCGCCCCCTGTAGGTGCAGATGTCACTAAAACGGTTGTGTTACTGTCACTGTTTATTTCAGGTGTGTGGATATCGGCTCCGGCTCCACTTCGATGGATACTCAGACTGCCACGACTTCTGGGTGAACGCAAACTCATCAGATATCCACCCCACGGGCTGGTGTGAAGCTACAGGACACAAGCTGCACACTCCCAAAGGTCAGACAAAACACTAAGCAATGACACACTATACTTACTTAGGTATTACTTTGAGCTAATGCAAGAACTAGTCAAATAAACTACAAATACTTGAATAGTGATATGAAGTTACGCCCCAGCCTACACCATACAGGGCATTTGAACAATAGATTGTATAAAGAAGTGGACTGAGGGAGTGTGACGTCACCCATAGCATTCGGCTCTAGTCAAATGAAGCTCACTGAGGCTAGCAGGTATAGCAGCGAATTTAGAGCCAAGTTCCATATTAGGAATAGGAATTTATTTACTGACAAAATAGCTGAATAAAAACACCAGAATCGTGTACAGCGGGTTAATATGAACATTTTAAGACAAAAATACAGAGAGAGGGGGACAATCTTTCAAGGTAAGGCAAGTTTATTTGTATAGTACAATTCGTACACAAAGTAATTCAAAGTGCTTTACAGAATAAGAAATACATTAAAATTACAATACAAACAAATCAAAACATAAATAATCATAATAAAATTAAAAAGAGAAATGTAGAAGTAATAGAAGAGAAGTAATATAACGTCAATTTGATCCAGAGTCGATTGAGCCAGAAGCACCCCCATGCTCACTTCCTATTTGAAACACAGTGGCTAGTGGGTTAGCTATATCCATTTATATCTACAGTCTCTGATCTGAACATTTACACTCAGAATCACAATGACATGAGTCTTTTTGCAGGCTGTAAAGAAGAGGAGTTTACCTGGACAAACTACTTGAAGATGACAAAAGCACAAGTCGCTCCAAAAGAACTCTTTGCAAGTCCTGGCCGGGTATTTATTAATAACTGTAGATCACATTTCAAAGTACACCAGATCTGCACAGAAGCTCACGTGTTTTTGTTTCGTGTTTGTGTTCAGACCGATGTGAACTGTGGCTTTGAGGTGGGCATGAAGCTGGAGGCTGTAGACCGCATGAACCCGTCTCTGATCTGTGTTGCCACGGTGACTGATGTGGTCGACCAGCGCTTCCTCGTGCACTTTGACAACTGGGACGATACATACGACTACTGGTCTGGTTTTAGCAAAGTTTTATTTTTATTTGTTCCATTATTTTTGTTTAGGGAATTCAGTTTGTGATTTTGAACATTTTAAGTTCATTCACCAGGCTGTGCTTAATGTTATTTTCTCAACACAAACATACCTGGAGTTGTGTTTTGTTTCATTCACACAGTTAAACACACAAACCCTGCATATTTAGGCTGAGTTCTGTTCCACCTTGTGATGTCATAATACAATAAGTGCTTCAGTGTCTTATTTCAGCCTTGGAATTGCCAATTTCCACTAAACAAAAGGTAAAGGGTAGCTGTTAACTTAAAAACTACTACTTCGTGACATCATAAGCTGGAACAGAGCATTTTGAGCTTTGGGGATGCACAGACTAATAATAAAGGGTTTGTCAAACATAATGAAACAAAACACAACTCCAGGTATGTTTTTGATGAGGTAATAGCATTATAACATGGCTTAAAGCTCACAAGAGTCAATTTTGCTTAATATAGGACCTATAAACTGCTTGTGTTATATTCTAAATCAGCCAGATCATTTATTTGTTTATTTTACAGAGAGTGTATATTAATGAGCCATTCTGTAATAGTTAGAGCTTTATTTGTAGTCCCTGAGCAGATGATGGACAATTCTCAATCAGTGCAGATAAACACAAACACGTAGAGGTTAAAAGACCAGCAGGGGGCAGCAAGGGCAAGTACAGTCAGTGGTAACATCATTTTTAATCCATGAGTTGTATTTTGAGCTCTATTTTAGATTTATTTTTTTTTATGTTTCTAGTGGTGATAAGGGGCCTATTCAGAGTTATTGTGGACAAAGCTCTCACTGTAGTATTACCAGGAGAGTGTCTCCAACATTTATTTATTTATTTAAAAAGGGACAGTGTACATTGATAAACACCAGTAAAAAATAAAATACAAGTATAAATGTACCGAAGTTAGCGTACAGCTAATTTACATTCGTAGTCCCTTGACATTTAGGACAGGACAAGACAACCACAACAGTTAAACAAACACAACAGTTAAACATTCAATAAGGCATCCAAGTATCACATTCACACAGGGTCAAAACCCTTTGACCAACCCAACACAATTTTCACGACTTAAAAAAAGTGAAATTAAAAAAAACCTTTAATTTAAATGCCTGTCTTATATTATCTGAACCAGGTCTCTAAATACACATGTTTCTTTGGTGCTTGGTTCTTCAGGTGTGACTCCAGCAGCCCGTACATCCATCCCATTGGCTGGTGTCAGGAGAGGAACCTCCCCCTGACCCCACCACAAGGTCATTCAGTTCAAGTTTTACCACAGACATTGGTGGGAAGTAACTGAATACATGTACTGAAAATACATATTCTGAATACTAATTTTGAGTAACTGTGTTCTGGTACTTTACTTTACTAAATGTAAAGTTAGTAAAGTAACATGGCGGTACTTCATTATGCAATTTTGGCTTTGAACTGCAAAGAAAACACAGATCTTGCAGTGAGAGCAAACATAATGTATGTTTTGTCTCTAATTAGACATAAATTAATGCATAACAAACAAAAATAAAGTTGGTTATAGTTATATATCACGTTTTTACACTACATGTAAAAAAATGTTTTTACACTACATATAAAAGTATTCAAAGTATTCAGTAGTAAGCAGAACTCTGATTGGACCACTTATTCTGTAAATAAGTACAATTTCAAGTATTCTTCCCATCACTGATTAGAGCTGCTATCACATACACTAATAACACATTTTATTGATGTTATTACAAAAAGTTGTGGATAAGTGAATGGATGTCATCATTTTATTTATTTGTGGCCTGCCTCTTTAGATTACCCAGACCAGAGCCTCTTCTCCTGGTCACGGTATCTGGAGGAAACTGGAGCGAGAGCCGTGGAGCCTGAAGCTTTTAAAATGGTTTGTAAATTCTGCAAAATGTCAAGTGCATTTGGCCTCCTGTATTTTCGGTATAAACAATAGGGATGTAGCAATAACTGAAATATTGTGATATAGTGTCGTCAAAAGTCTCTAAATAATATCGTGGGCCATCACAATATATCGAACCTCAAGGGTCTTTGCTTAAATTGATTGTTATGGTGTAGCAATAGCTAAAAGAAACAGAACTACATAGACCACGATCCTTTGCTCAGTTTCAGTCCAATTTACACAGTGACATAACTTATTAAGCACTTTTAAATCTTAACTCTTTGGTTTATGACAGAACCAAAGGCTTTTTTAAAGGAAAAAGTATTATATTCACAATTTTGTTAGCCTCTGCAAAATATTGCAATAAATATTGTACCGTGCGATGCATGTGGTGAAAATACCATATAGAGAAATTTGGATATTGTTAACATCCCTAGTAAATAATAATGCCCTCTTTCTGTAGCGTCCTCCTCACAGTTTTCAGACTCATATGAAGCTGGAGGCTGTGGATAGGAGGAGTCCAGGCCTGATACGAGTGGCCACAGTGGAGGAGGTCGACACTCACCGCATCAAGGTTTGTTTCATCTTAAAGGGCCCATATTATGCTATTTTCTGATCAGTTATAATTAGTGATAGACCGATATATAGGCCGATATTTGGACTTTTTAGCATATCAGCTATTGGCCTTAAATCTCCAGCACAGGCCAATATTTTGTTTTGGTCAATCTGTTGCCTAAAAACACACACAAAGCTTTATTTTTACACTTTAGTACAAAGAGAAGAGAAGAAATGTGACTGCATAGTTCCCTTATGGGTTTGTGGTAAAAAATGTCTGTGGGTGAGTTTGTAGTAAATTTTCATTCCGTCATTTGAGAAAAATAAACAAAATCTGCCCTACATATCTGCTCAAAAATATCGACAGAGCTAATCGGCTGCTGGTTGCCTGGATTCTAAACAGTCGGTATCGGCATGGGCCCATATCGGTCTATAAACATCTGTTGTTTCCTCATTAAAAACATACTGTGTTTTTGAGTTGTGTTTTGATTCATTCACACATGTTTAATGCACAGACCCTGCAGATTTAGGCTGAGTTCTTCTCTCAAACACATGTGATGTCACATGGTAATACAGGAAA
This sequence comes from Taenioides sp. WSHXM2023, assembly GCA_029959045.1. Lineage (NCBI taxonomy): Eukaryota > Metazoa > Chordata > Actinopteri > Gobiiformes > Gobiidae > Taenioides > Taenioides sp. WSHXM2023. Next base: position 33,025,648 of record CM057086.1, on the reverse strand, counting down.
TGCTCCACTGTGTTTTTAAACTCTATACACTTTCACTAGAATTATTTGGATAATTCAGATGTGGAATTTCCCTATCTAAACATAATGTAAAAGGTAGCTGCTATCATGAAAACTACCGCTTCATGACATCATAAGGTGGCACAGAGCATTTTGAGTTTTGAAGATGTAGACAGATTGATAATGCAGGGGTTACTCAAACATGTGGATGAAACAAAACACAACTCCAAGTATGTTTTTGATGCAGCAACAACATTCTAACATGGCTTAAAGATCACAAGATTCAGTTTGATGTAATATAGGACCTCTCTGTTACACTTATGAGAGATTCATAATAGAATGCCTTGAGTTCTTTTCTGTGCAGTGTACTTAGAGTGTGTGTGTGTACTGGCAGATCCATTACGATGGCTGGAGTCACGTGTACGATGAGTGGATGGACTCAGATAACCCAGACATCCACCCGGCGGGCTGGTGCGAGGCCACTGGGCACCCGCTCAAAGTGCCCCCTCGAGACGCCAAAGCTCCACAAGCACATGGTAAATATAGCAACCACACTAGAGTTTACTCACTCAGCGAAGTTTATTTACAGTGTGTATGTGTGCTGTTCTGAGGAGTGAGAGAGCCTCCAGTGACGGGCCAGTCCACATACCCCTCCTCTGTCCCTTGTAAACCCATGGGCCACACGAGAACCAGTAAATACAGCTTCCACAACAGGTCAGACTCATCAGCACTGCTCAGCTCAGAAGACATATGACTAATCCTCTTTATAACAATACCTGCTATTCCATATATGGCAACAGGAAGTGTCCCACTCCCGGCTGTGATGGCTCAGGGCATGTGACTGGTCGATTCACAGCACATCACTGTATTTCTGGCTGCCCATTGGCTGAGCGTAACCAGGGGCGACTGAAGGCAGACCTGTCAGACTCAGAAGGCAAAAGAAACCTCTTCTTTGGCCAAAGGACCAAGAAAACACATTACCGCGGAAGGTAAACCAATAACGGATTTTAGCTGTGTTACAAGAGGAAAGATGTGTGAGAGAAAGATGTGACTTTGTCTTTTGCAGGATTGGACGTCCTCCAAAATACAGGAAGAACCAGCAAAGAGACTATCAAGGTAATACATAGTCTTAGAGTCAATAGAGGTGACATAGACTCCCAAAATGTCCTAAAACAGAAGCACAGCTCTTACAGTGTTCCCTTAAATGTAGTGAAATGTGACAGACCTTAAGTCTTTTCCTGCTCTTCTGTGCAGGCCTCTCAGCTGAAGACGTGTACCCTTCTCTCTTCATGTCGGCACTGAGTGGCCAGTCTGACCGCTCACTGTCTCTGTGCTGGGAGCAGCACTGTAAACTGCTGCCCGGGGTGCAGGGCATCGATGCCAGCCAGGTGGCAGCGTGGAGCGTGGACGAGGTCAGCTCATACCGTACTTATACTGTACTTATACTGTTCTTATACTGCACTTATACTGCACTTATACCGCACTTATACCGCTCGTATACTGTACTTACACTGTGTGTCATTAGCACTGATCACTCTGTGCTGTGCTGCAGGTCTTTATGTTTGTCCAGAACCTCATTGGCTGTGAGGAGCAGGCCCGTCTCTTCAAAGAAGAGGTGAGCACATCAGTGAGTGGAATAGCGTGTAATACTGAGCACTGCTGTATCCCTTAGATCAGGGGTCTACAACCTGTAACTCAGGAGCTACCAGTACCTCTTCACCCCTTTTCAAGTAGTTCACCAAGAGATTTCTGAATTATATGTGTGCTGAATAAATAAAATTAGATTAATTAAATGCTTTTTACCTTTATAAATATCTAATTTTCATGCCTAACTAAATGGACTAATAAATGGATAATGTTTCATAGGCATCTGTAGGCTAACTGTAACTGTACCCCATCTGAGGCCGGGGCTCTCTGGCATTTTTGTTTTGTAAAGGTTGGAGGCCCTGCCTTAGAATATGTTTGTTCATTCTCTAAAAAGTGCCTGTTTATTTTGGCTACTTTAATATATACATACTGTAGCTATGTTTATCTGAGCCGTTAAATGTCATGTGTAAACAGTGTGGGCTTTCTGAGTCTGATCCCTGACCTCTGACCCTTGTCCTCAGATGATTGACGGCGAGGCCTTCCTGCTGCTGACTCAGACGGACATCGTGAAGATCATGAGTATCAAACTGGGCCCCGCTCTGAAAATCTCCAACGCCATCCTCATGTTAAAGAGCACAGACGACGGCCTCAAGTGAAGGCCTCTCCATCACCCTCATCGTGTGCCAAGTCATTCTGTGGCAGGGATGCCCGCCGTGCTTCATGTGTTTGGTGTCCTGTGCCCATCAGAGAGGAGAGAGATAGAGGGTCAGAGGAGCAGAGCACGGAGGAGCAGATGATAGATGAGTTCAGGTAGAGGACAGAAGCATGGGCTGGGAAAGAGATGCACTGTAGAGATGCTTTTACCTTCAACCCTAGAGACAATTCTGTTCAATCTAGTGCCAAAACTCTGTGCTAGCACCCTAAAGGGCTCCACAAAAAGTTGATCTGACAATGAGTTAAAACAATCAGGTTAAAAAGGGATTTACCTGTTAAAATGGTGCAACAAGCCAGCCTACCATGAATCTAAGGTGCTTTTAATGTGTACAGACCATAGACTGTATAAATGGACATAGCTAACCCACTTCCAGCTCCATCGGCACTAATTGGCTCCAGTTGACTTTACATTGAAAAATGGTGACCCCTATCTCTGTAACTGCTGCAGTGAGCCTCATCATTTTGGTCTTAAAATGTTATTATTAACTATTACTATTTTGTCCGTTAATAAATTCCTTTTCCTAATATGGAACTGGCTCCAAATTCGCTTCTATAACTGCTAGCCTCGGTGAGCTTCATTTGACCGGAGCCAAACGCTGTGAGTGACTCCCTTACTCCTTCTTTATACAGTCTATGGTACAGACAAAAGTTTTTAAAAATATTGTTATTGAAGCTGTTTTAGTGACAAGTGTAACTGAGAATATTTTCCCTTTCAGAACATAGATGCTTCTCTTAGGATCAGAGCTTGGAGTAAGTGACAGCTGAACCGTTCCAGGCGTTTGGTAGGATCAGAACAGGTCAGTGCTTTAGAAGTCATCAGATTTACAGATGTAGATGTAGTCAAAGGAATTTAAAGAGGAGATATTATGCATTTTCATATACTTAGGAACTGAATCGTATAATGAACTATACTATACATTACCAGTCAAAAGTTTGGACTCACTCTCTGATTCAGTGTTTTGTTTCTTTTTACCTCCGCCAAGGAGGTTATGTTTTCGCCTGAGTCTGTTTGTTTGTTTGTTTGTTTGTTAGTTAGCAAGATAACTCAAAAAGTTATGGACAGATCTTGATGAAATTTTCAGGAAATGTTCCTAATGGTAAATCCAACAGATGATTAAATTTTGGTGATGATCCAGAAGAAATCCTGGATTCTGGATCACTTTGAAAACTGAGCTGCTTGGCGGAGGTCTGTGCTCTCTGAGTGCTTTTCTAGTTTCTTACTACTTTCTACATTTTATATAAATATGAAAGGTATCAAATACGTATATGAAGCAAGATTTTTTGGGATTCGAGATAACAGTAATTTTCTGAGCACTCAAGCCTCATATGTAGGACAATACAGGATAACTCAGACGTGCATGAATCACTCAAATACAAACACTGCGTAATTTAATGAGGATACACTGTAATTCCACTAAACTGCATAATATGTCTCCTTTAAATATAATATACAGTAGAAATGAGTGGTACCTTTTTGTAAAAGAAAAATTATGAAATGTTGAGTATTTGTTTGGAGCAGCACACAGGAGCGATGACCCAAAGTGCACTCCCCAAAACATTAACTGTATTATAGGTCATCTGGATGAAGTGTCTTGCCCAAGGACACAAAAGCATTATGAAATCAAACCACCAACTTGATCCTAACAACTCATCCTTCTAAAATAACAAGACTATGAATGGCTTTGTTTACAGCAGTGGTTCTTACACTTTTCACTCCAAGAACCACCAGGTGTAAAACAGGACTACGCAGTTGCTATAAAGTTCTAAACCAAATGTGGATTAAATTAAATATTACAACTGCAGCCGACTTCGTTAACCAGTGGTGGAACGTAACAAAGTAAAAGTAGTAAAGTACTGTACTTAAGTATACATTTTAGATAGCTGTACTTTACTTAAGTGCATTTTAAATTGGATACTTTTTACTTTTACTACATTTGAGAGAAGGTGTCTGTACTTTCTACTCCACTACATTGTTGAACAGGCCTGAAAAGTAAAAGTATCATTGTCTGAGCCCTGCTGAAAAGCCTGATGGGTTTATTTTTAACACGTTTATAGTTTCAGCAAACAAAAACTTACAAATAAAAACTGCTAGAAAAAAACAAAATTTGATTTAATTGTTTCTGTTGAACAAAATCAATACATTTGGGGCTTTATTAGATCTCGAAATCTGCATGAAATGCTTTTACCTTTGACTACTTTTCTGATACTTTACCTTGAATATTTTTTGCTCCTGTATTTGCACTTTCACTTTCAAAATTGAGTACTTCTTCCAGCATTACCGTTAACCACCTGAACTTGCTTGTGGGCCATCATTTGTACACATACCACAGTTTGAGAAACACTAATTTACAGCAATTCCTCCTTAAGGTAGCATGCTCCTGTCTGCTTCTCCAAATTGTTGAGCTTTCTATAAAAAGATGTATTAATATATTATAAAAACTGCTGGGCATTACTGTATTTAAAATAGACAAATCCTGGTTGGTTGGGTAAGCTTTGAGTGGCTGGAAATGTGCAATAAAAAAGTTCAAACTGAAGTACTGTACAGATAAAGCTAGTTCTGAATGAGCCCATGTCAAATAAGCTACTTTGACTCTTAACCCAAACCTGCTGTGTGTGAAAATGAAGTGTAACGAGAAAAACGCATGGGAGGCGATTTTTTTTGTTTGATTTTTTTACGTTTGTTGAATATTTACAAAAATGTTGCACTGGTATCTTAGCACAAATGTGAGCCAGACACAGATAACTGACTGCTTTTCTATATGAACAGTGGAAAAAGAGCTCTTAGCAGTTTACATGTAAAGAAAAGAGATGTTATTTATTCCAGACTGTTAAAGGGCTTCTGTGGTGTCTCTCTGGTGGGACTCGTGTGTGCGTGAGCGTTATGTGATGTGTGTCTAAAATCATCAACGCCATCTCAAGTAATAAAACACAAACTGTCGTGTCCAAAGACAGACTCTTGTTTCTTTACAATTAAAAAGCAAAGTCAGAATTTTGACGATATTTTGTTTTGTTTTCGACCTGCAGCTTAAAAATACCAATAGAGCTTTATTTGAACACTTCAGTACAAAAACGTAAGTGCTGAAAACGTGATTACCCTGCTCTCTTATGGGTTTGTGGTAAAAATATCAATAAAATAATCTAATGCGGTGATATAATTTGCATGCACATGCTGTAGCCACTGCAACTGCTTTGAAGTGGAAGAAGATTTTTTCACTTATACCAATAATTTTAAAAGCTTGTAAGTTAACACGAATATGGTAAAAGCCACAGTTAGGAACCATTTGTCTCGTGTCAGTAATAGATTAGCTCACAGCTCCTGACAGGTTGCCGTTGCAGCACTAGGTGATGGGTGGGTCATTTCCCACACAAGGGTTCAATAAAGTATACCTTAACTTGTGTGTAAAATCCCTCAGTTGTCCAGGTCGAATCCATGGCAAAGGAGAAATTCAGTCCCGTCAACAGGACAAAAGATTTTTAGTCGAATACGTTTCTCACCTCATCCAAGCTGCTTCTTCAGTTCTGGTCAGGCAGGTGGACACTGCCTTAAATCTGCCTGCAGGAGGAGCAAACTACACTGAAACTACTCTGAAACTAACACACCTTCTTGTTTACGGTTTCTGTTTGTTAGCTCGGCCTTTTGAACTGCACTGAGTGTGGGGGTCATATTAGCAGAATCATTCAGGCCCCTGACCCGGCTATCCCAATTGTTTTCTTTGTTTTGATTTAGGTCTGAGGATGGAGTTGATGTCTGAGGCCTCCATTTCTGTTCAAGGATGAATTGTCTTTCCTAACAAAAATAGCCTCTTTAACTCCCCTCTCAAACCAAATCTTTTCTCTGGCTAAGATCTCTACCTCACTGTCCTCAAAGGAGTGGCCCGTGGCTTTTAGGTGGAGATGTATGGCAGACTGAGGTCTTTTTAGGTAGAGATGTACAGCAGACTGACTAAAACTTTTTTGATCAAATATGTTTCGCAGTAACTATTGCTTTCTTGTCTGTGCTGGTTCAGTGGACCTATAGTGGACCTCCGTCTGCCGTACATCTCCACCTCAAAAGACCTCAGTCTGCCATACATCTCCACTTATGGTAAAAAAATATCAATAAAATAATCTAATGCAGTGATTTAATTTGCAGGCACACTGTAGCCACTGCAACTGCTTTGAGGTGGAAGTAGATTTTTTCACTTATACCAGACATGAACCCATAAGTGGAGATGTACGGCAGACTGAGGTCCTTTTAGGTGGAGATGTTCGGCAGACTCAGGTCCACTATAGGTCCACTGAACCAGCACAGACGAGAACGCAATAGTTACTGTGAAACATATTTGACCAAAACATTTTTGTCCAGTTGACAAATTGAATTTCTCCTTTGCTATACCTTGACTTACCTTTTAACTTTCCTGTAGTTTCCTCTACAGCTGTGCCCCTGATGAGATAGCAGCGTTAGCATTAGCACTAGCATTAGCATTAGCCTGTCCTGTCCTTAGCTTTGTGAGTCTGCAGTTTAAAAGGGTTGTGTGATGGCGTATTGACTATAAACTCTGTGTGCTTGTATCACATTGCCACAGTCACAGTATTGTTACAACAGCTCAGTGATGCTGGTGACAGAGTTCCCTTAACTCTGTTACTCTGTCCGCTGAGCCCCCCTCACTGCAGGATCTATCGATTTCTTATTGTTGAGTTTCAGACGACATCACAGCATTCTAGTATTATTCCAGTATTAATTAATACAGCTGGGGGGCAGGCAAAATTAATATTAACATAGATGAACTTGACTCTTTTTTTTTACACTTTTATTGATAATATTAGGAAAAAAATCATTTGTATTCATGTTATGTTAAAGGTGCACTATGTAACTTTCTTTTGGGGGTCTGTCAGCTGCTTGTTTATTTTTTATGTCGTTGCTCTACCTGGATTGTTCGACAGTATGGCATTAATGTAGAATTACATTACATTTATTAAATTACAGGTAGTTTTTACTGCTCAAAAATACCTAGAAAAACAGGCATTCTGTCTGTGAGCGGGGCTGCCTCTCCACTAACTTGGTCTGGTTTGGTCTCCAAGAAGACAGAGTTTAATACCACACTATACCACACTATGGAACATTCCAGACAAACCACCTGACAGATCCTCTACCAGAAAAGTTACCCAATGCACCTAAAATATTAAATTAAAAAAAAAAAAAATATATATATATATATATATATATATATATATATATATATATATATATATATATATATATATATATATATATATATATATAAATCCAAACAGCATAACAGTAATTATCCATTCATAATCAATAACCATTTGTCCAAAGTGATTATTGCTGTGTTATTGCTTGTGAACCTGTTTTCCCTCCCAGGTTCTTGTGCACGTTTCACCTCCCTCCGTCCTTGGATCCACCTGTGTGTCATACCTGCACTAGACCTGAGCCAACCTGAACTGACTCCACTTTCACTGCTGCTCTGGGCCCTTCACAATAAGAGCGCCGCTTTAACATCTCCTGCTGACACCGCAGGCTTTGGGAGAATCAACCAAGAACATAGTATAAAGTAACTTTTCTAGTGTAGGGTCTGTCAAATGCTTTTCTCCACGGAGATGTTATTGCTTTGTCTGGAATGTTTCACAGTATGGCATTAAACCTTTCTATCTCCATGGAGACCAACCCAGACCAAGTTCCAGGTCAGATCTCTGGAGAGGCAACCCCTCTCTCAGTCAGAATGTTGTTTTTCTTGGTATTTTTGAGCTATAAAACCACCTGTAATTGAATAAATGTAAAGTAGAGCTGTTTAATGTCACACTGTGGAACATTCTAGGCAGAGCAATGACATGTCCACAGTGCACCTTTAAGTGGTAACAAGGGGAAGTGATTTTAATCCTAAATTAAATGTGTAGGATTGTCAAATGTAGAATATAGATTACTTAAATGGCCCATATTACGCAAAATTGACTTGTGAGCTTTGAGTCATGTTATAATGTTACCTCCTCAAAAACAGACCTGGAGATGTGTGTTGTTTCATTCACACATGAGTAATCCTTTATTGTTAGTTTGTCGACATCTCCAAAACTCAAAATCCTCTGTTCCCCCTTGTGATGTCATGTAGAGGTAGTTCTCAAGTTAGCCGCTTCCTTTTACTATTTGTTCCGGAGAAAAAGGCAATTCCAAGGTTTAAATCATCTAAATGATTCTAGTAAAGGTGTGTGGAGTTTAAAAACACAGTGGAGCACTTCCTGTATTACCACATGACATCACAAGGTGGAACAGAGTGTTTTGAGTTTTCAGTTTGAGAGAGTAACTCAGCTTAAATATGCAGGATTTGTGTGTCTTAAACTGAAACAAAACACAACTCCATGTCTGTTTTTGCTAAAGAAACAACATTATAACATAGATCAACAAATAGCGGAAAATGAGCTCTTTAAAATATAGTTTATTTAAAGCCACAATATGTAACCTTATAGGTTGTTTTTATTGCACTGAAAATTTTAGAAAAACATACAGTACATCCTTACATCTCCACAAAGCCTGAAGGAAGACCTGCTTGTTTCCATGAAAATGTTGTTCCTTTATCTATAATCTTCAACAATGTTTTTTTTCTATATGTTTAGACATTGTATATACATGCACAAGACATCAAATATATGATCTTATATATAGATAAATTATATTAGATATATGATTTGTGAATATTTTATAACCAAATCCTCAAATTAGCCAATTACTTTTTTGTTTACTAAATGATCCCATATATTATGCTTTATATATTTGATGGCTTCTGTATGTGTATAAAATGTAAAAACAAACTAAAAAAAACTAGTAAGAAAAAAAAATATTGAACGAGACTTAGACTTATTTATTAATTATTTGGACACAGTAGCTCCACATCACCGTATATTATAATAACAAAGAGAGAAAAAAGAATTGTAATCATAAATTCTAAATAAGTAGCAAAAATAGCAAGAGACTGATGTCAAATAAGGCATAATTATTATTTATTATTAAGTCTAATGTCTCATTATATATATATATATATATATATATATATATATATATATATATATATATATATATATATATATATATATATATATATATATATATTTTTTTTTTTTTTTTTTTTTTTTACTAGTTTTTACATTTTATACACATACAGAAGACATCAAATATATGAAGCAAGATATATGGGATCATTTAGTAAACAAAAAAGTAAAGAACTTTGAGGATTTGGTTATAAAATATTAAATAATATATTGAGTAGCTACATAATTCCATACATTCTTATGTCATATATGTGATGTCTTCTGCATGTATATAAAATGTCAGAAGTAGTAAACATATAGAAACTAGAAAAGCACTCAGAGAGCGCAGACCTCCGCCAAGCAGCTCAGTTTTCAAAGTGATCCAGAATCCAGGATTTCTTCTGGATCATCACCAAAGTTTAATCATCTGTTGGATTTACCATTAGGAACATTTCCTGAAAATTTCATCAAGATCCATCCATAACTTTTTGAGTTATCTTGCTAACAAACAAACAAACAAACAGACAGACTCAGGCGAAAACATAACCTCCTTGGCAGAGGTAAAAAAGATGAAGTGGTGATTGACAGGACATAGGGTTATCTGTTACATAAAGGTGAGTTGTTGCACAGTTGAGTTGAGTGAGAGGGTGTGTCCAAACTTTTGACTGGCAGGGTAGATATTCCTTTTGCTGTATACATTTTTTTCTCACTCACTCGTGTAAATTTACCCCTAACCATCACATTTCCCAGTTTTGCTTTGCTTGTACAGTATATCTCTCCAGCCTTTTGCCCAGCCCCTATACACTGTGTTTGTGTGAGGTCTTTTAGCTCTTTTATTGTGTAGGAGCCAGCCCCGCCCCGTCTCGTGTGGCCCCTCCTCTCTCCGAGCCTCACTGCTCCTCATCAATGATTCACTTTGTTGTGGACGACCTTCGTTTGGCTCTGGGGACTTTAAAGACACGCTGATCCCGGAGACGTCTGCAGTCTGCTGGGTCTGACGGAGCCACTCTGCCCTCACAAACACAGGTAAGACTGGAAAACACAAAAATACTGTAACACTGCTACTGCCTGCTTAGCTTTATCCATATTACACCATGCATATTTCACATTGCTTCATATGTGTTTTAATATTTTGTTGACCTTAAAGTTGAATGATTTTTGAAGTTCTTTAATGCCATTTTCAGTATACTTTACATTTAGAACATGGAACATATTTCACAGATTACTTATAACTATATTTTGTAGCACTGTCACAATACTAACATTGATACAAACTTGATTTTGATACTAAGGAATACGCAATAGCAATTCTGATATGACAATAATCATAAAAAACACCCTTTATTTAGACAATAGAATGTGATTTTCAGCATTAATCATAGTACTTTCTTTTATATTTCCATGTGTTATCCCAGGTAGGTTCTAGTCTATGTTCTCTTATACTTGTTCTAATACAGCTCAAGATCATCTAAAGACATTCAGGAAAGGTTCACTTCTGTCCTGTGAATGTGACTTTTTCAGTATCGATACCTGCTCAATTGAGTATCTAGTTTCAAATACCAGTTTTAGTATTGAATAATATCTGATTTTCAACACTTTTGACAACCCTAATATCTTGTTTTAGTTTTATACACAACAAGACTTTACCGAGATTTGTAGCTTCCTATGCAGAGGATATTTAAATATTGTTTATATAACCAGGAAGGTCCCATTTAAATGCATCTTCTCTTTTTCCAAGGAATTCTGGTCATGTGTTAATGTGTGAAATTGGGATTATATATTATATTACACATTTGGAAACTATTCTACTGTTCTTACTATTCTTACAAATAACCATGGAGACACAGGGAGGGCACACAGGGACATTTCAGAACATGTGTGTAGAGGTCTAAACTACAGGGATAGCAGCTTTTACACAGAATAAAACCCCATGGAGACACAGGGAGGGCATCTGACACAAAGGGACATTTCAGAAGCGTTGCCATTGCGATTAGATTTGCGATTTTATGTTTTAATTTATGTTTTTATGTTAATTTATGTTTTTATGTTTTAATAATAAGATTCTGTTCTAAGTTCACCTTTTAAACACATCCAGAAGAACTGACAGGGAAAAAAAGACAGAAATATTGAAATACGACCTGACAAGCCAATACAAGAATCACATTTCAGAACATGTTGTCACAGATTTAAACTACAGCGTTAGCAGCTTTTACACAGAATAAGACCCCATGGAGACACTGGGAGGGCATCTGACACACAGAGACACTTTAGAATGTGTTTGTACAGATCTAAACTACAGGGTTAGCGGTTGTTGTGATGAATAAGATGGGAGATTTGTTGCTTGTGGAGGAAATTACAGTATTTCAAAAGTTGCAGCCTTCGATATTTGCTAATTTTGCCCATTCAAATTGTGATTTCGATTTGATTGTGATTAATCTCGCAGGCCTACCATAGAAACACAGGGACATTTACTTCCAAAACAAGTAGCAAAACTAGCGACTTTTGTCAAATAAGAAAAATAGTAATACAAATATATCTCGGCTGTATACAAGAGGCTGTAAGGAAAACAGTGCAAAGATGATATGATGATTGACAGGACATAGGGTTATCTGTTACATAAGGGTGAGTTGTTGCACAGTTGTAGGGAGTATTATCTGTTACATAAGGGTGAGTTGTTGCACAGTTGTAGGGAGTATGATATGAATGTGGTATATATATTGTATAATTTATCATATATTGCCAAAAACAGACTAAAATATAAAGCATGTTGTTTCATTTTGGTTGTCTTTATTGCACTGAATAATGCAGAAAAACATAGATCTTTACCGTGAGCATCCTTACTGCTTGTTTCCATGGAAATGTTGTTCCTTTAGCTATAATGTTCCACAATGTTTTTTTTTACATGTTTACTACGTTTGACATTTTATATACATGCAGAAGACATCAAATATATGATGTAAGATATATGGAATTATGTAGCTACTCAGTATATTTTTAAATATTTTATAACCAAATCCTCAATTTAGCCACTCTTTGCTTTGTGAAAAAAAAAAAAAAGTTTTTTGTTTACTAAATTATTCCATATCTTGCTTCATATATTTGATGTCTTCTGTATGTGTATAAAATGTAAAAACTTGTTAAAAAAAAAAAAAAGAGACTTATTATAAGTGACTTATGAAATATATTACATTGATACTTTGCAGCTGATCTCTTCAACTTTCCCTGGGGGTGTGAAGCTAACTGAAAGCACTGCTCTGTCAGAAGCTCTGTTACTCAAGTTAGACTTACTCTGGGCTTTATTTTAACACAATCAAGCTAGCTAGCATTAGCCGAAAGTTTTTTAGTTAGTCACTCTCACCTTATTGTTATCTAATCAGGACCATGAACATTCGTATTGATCACAGGCTCCTGAAAATGTGCTGTTTAAATCCATTTTGCATTTTTTCTTGAGTTTTCAGCACCATGGTAACTGCTGAACATTCCACCAGTAGAAATGCATTATAGAAACCCCCGCTGTTTTTATTTTTGTTTTAGTTTTCCCATCTCCCGCCAGTGTACGTTTGCACTACAGTGTCATCACGTCTTATCTTTGTTCACCGTGCAGTTATCATTGGCTAGATTAGATGTCCATTTGAAAGTCTGTATTACAAAATAAACGTCCAGTTATTCTGTTATTCCTCTTCTAGGATTATCTAAACTGGACTAGCCACAGACACTGGACTTCTATTGTTTTCTATTGTTTAGTAGAATTTGTTTATAGGTAATTTGGTTGTTCATTTGCCTTTGAGTGGATTTTTATGATGTTCTTTGAAGCGTTTAGTGCTGTTAATGGCACTGATAAAAACTCTGACCTTCCTACGTATATTTATTCAAAAGAAAACCCTGTGTTGTGGTTAAAGGGCCCATATTACGCTATTTTCTGATCCATGTTATAATGTTGTTTCCTCATCACAAATCCACCTGGAGTTGTGTTTTGTTTCACTTACACATGTTTCCACTGCGTGCTCCACTGTGTTTTTAAACTCCATACACCTTCACTAGACTAGACATTTCAGCCCTGGAATAAAAGTTAGCTAAATGTAGTTAACTTAAAAACTACTGCTTCATGACATCACAAGGTGGAACAGAGCATTTTGAGCTTTGGAGATGTGGACAGACTAATAGTAAAGGATTACTCACACATGTCTGAATGAAACAAAACACAACTCCAGGTCTGTTTTTGAGGAGGAAACGGCACTAGAACCTGGGTTAAAGCCCAAAACAATCCATTTTGCGTAATATAGGAACTTTAATGCGTCTGTGTGTTTAAGTGAGAGTTTAAATCCTCCATGTTGACCTCCTCCAGGACGTAAAGCTTTATTTTTGCTGTTTGTTATTGAATTAAATATTCAAATTTGAGTTTGTGGTGCACTCGGAGGGGGGAGGAGTTTCCTTAGGCGGCAGTAGCTCAGTTGGTAGAGCGTTTGTTCAGTGATCCGAAGGATGGAGGTTTGAATCCCGCTCTTGACATAAACATCATTGGTTTAGCGGTCAGGTCCACTGACCCACAGGTTGGTGGTGCGATTCCAGCTCCCATTGTGTCCTTGGGCAAGACACTTAACCCACCTCGCCCCCAGGGTCTGCGCACACTGGGGTATGAATATGTGTGTGAATGGGTCAGTGGTTCCTTGCTGTAAAGCGCTTTGAGCCTTGAAGGTGGAAATGCCCTGTATAAAAATGTGACCATTTACCATTCAGTCTAGTTCATAAACTGTGCTATAGTTACTCTACGCTTGTTTTGCTGATTTTGTAATGAGATAAAGCAATGCGTTTGATTTTTATGGACCTTTTGGATCTTTCTTAGAATGTCGTATAATGGATATATGAAAACTGGCTCTTAATTTAAGATTAAAAGTGCACAGTGTAATTTTTTGTGTAACTTTTTGGTTATTTCTATGGATATGTCATTCCTCTGCCTGGAATGTTCCACAGTGTGACATTAAACAGCTCTACTTTACATTTATTCCATTACAGGTGGTTTTATAGCTCACAAATACCTAGAAAATCAGGCATTCTGGCTGTGAGCGGGGTTAGATCTGACCTGGAACTTTGTCTGGTTTGGTCTCCATGAAGAAAGTTTTAATGCCATACTGTGAAACATTCCAGACAAAGCAATAAGGTCTCCATGGAGAAAAGCATTTGACGGACCCTCCACCAGAAAAGTTACATAATGCACCTTTAAAGCTGAAGTACCTGATTTTCAAACCATCAAAGGAGGAACTAGTTTTGTGAATTTTCTGTGATTGTGATTTGATTTGCGATTTATGTTTAAAAAGTAGGAGTCTGTTCAGAGTCCACTTTGTAAAAAACTCCAGAAGCATTAAAGGTGCACTGTGTAACTTTTATCGAGATGTTCCACAGTATGTATTAAACTTGTCAAATGCCATAAAGACAAATACATGACTCCATCACCGGGCCAAGTTACAGGTCAGATGTGTGGAGAGGCGAGCCCTCTCACAGTAGAAATGCTTTTCAAGGTATTTAAGAGCAATAAAAATGCTGACAATCAAATCAATGCTGGATAGAAGATTTTAATTCCATACTGTGGAACATTCTGGACAAAGCAATAGTGTCACCATGAGAGAAGCAAGTAATGAACCCTCCAACAGAAAAGTTACACATTGTACCTTTAACATTTGAGAGAAGACTGAAGTCTGAACTGATTAACTAATACAAGAATCCCATGCATGTTTGTGGAGGTCTGGACTACAGGTACAATAAGAGACTTATATAAAAAACACAGGATAAAAATCCCCCAGTCGTCCCGGTAGAATCCATGGCAAAGGAGAAATTCAGTTTGTCAACTGGACAACTGTTTTTTGGTCGAATACGTTTCGCAGCTCATCCAAGCTGCTTCTTCAGTTCTGGTCAGACGCTGGTGGACACTGCCTTAAATCTGTCTGCAGGAGAAATTAACAACAATGATTTACAGTTTCTGTTTGTTAGCTCGGTTTATTGAACTGCACTAAGAGGGGCGTCATATTAGCAGAATCATTCAGGCCCCTGGCCTGGCTATCCCTGTTTGTTTTGATTTAGGTCTGAGGATGGAGCTGTAAATGGGAGACAGATGATGTCTGAGGCCTCCATTTCTGTTCAAGGATGGATTGTCTTTCCTTTCGTGGGTTGATTTTTTGGTATCTTTTACTAAATTATTTTGTGACAGTGCTACAATTTTGATGTTTGTTTATGCAGTACATTTGAAATATTCACTTTTTTTATGGTCACAACTGGTTTATTTCATCTATTGACTTTGCACAGGTAGTGGTTTAAAGGTGCACTATGTAACTTTTCTAGCATAGGGTCCGCCACCAGCTAGACTCCATGTAGATGTTATTATTTTTTCTGCGAATGTTCTACAATATGGCATTTAACTTAACTATCTCCATGGAGACAAGCAGGTCACGCTACCAGATCAAGTTACAGGTCAGATCTGTGGAGAAGTGGGCCTGCACAGAAGTAATGCATGTTTTTGTGGTAGTTTTGAGAAATAAAAACACCTGCCATTGAATAAATACAAGATATATTTGTTTTATGTCATATTGTGGAACATCCCAGGCAAAGCAATAACGTCACCATGGAGACAAACAGATGGAAGTTACACAATGCAACTTTAACAAATAAATACGATTGTTAAAATGTATTTGATTCTTAAAAATAGTGATATATGGCAGAATATCATGTGCAATATATATATCGATTATCTAATGTATCGCCATATTGTAATAATATCGTATCGTGAGCCATGTATCGAATATCGTATCGAAACCTTGCGATTTCCATCCTTATTTAAGAATTGATAAGATATTGATATGAATTTATTATTTGCAAATTGATAATAACGCTAACTCAAATTCTGATTCTGATTTGATTGCAATATATTGTGCAACTCCAGGGCTGCTGTTACAATACACTGAGATATTTACAAGAGAAAGTTGCCTAACACACCTTTAATTCACAGAACACTGGAATATGGACTCTGTGATTTAGCTGATTCACTGCAGTCACGTGTTCATAATTCAGCTATGTAAATCTTGTTTTTCACTTAATTAGCCACCATTTTTTACAGAGTACTTTTTCTGTCTGTATAGTAATATGAAGTGTAACCTAATTGCACCAAGTTACATCTCGCAATCGTCAGCACCATCTTTTAAATCACTTCTTAAAACTGTTTTTTATCAATTGGCCTTCCTTTAAAGGTTCTTGTTTCTATGGCGATGTCATTACTCTGCCTGGAATGTTCCACGGTACGACATTAAACAGCCGTTCTTTACATTTATTCAGTTACAGGTGGTTTTATAGCTCAAAAATAACTGGAAAAACAGGCATTATAACTGTGAGCGGGGTCGCCTCTCTGCAGATCTGACCTGTAACTTGGTCTAGTTTGGTCTTCATGAAGAGGTTTAATGCCATACTGTGAAACATTCCAGACAAAGCAATAACATCTGCATGGGGAAAAGCATTTGACGGACCCTCCACCAGAAAAGTTAAACAATGCACCCATAAAGACAAATACATGACTCCATCACCGGGCCAAGTTACAGGTCAGATGTGTGGAGAGGCGAGCCCTCTCACAGTAGAAATGCTTTTCAAGGTATTTAAGAGCAATAAAAATGCTGACAATCAAATCAATGCTGGATAGAAGATTTTAATTCCATACTGTGGAACATTCCAGACAAAAGCAATAACCCTCCACCAGAAAAGTTAAACAATGCACCCTTAACTGGTTTTAATTAGATTTTATTATTTATGTATTTTTATTAATGTATTACAATTAATTTAATACTTTGATCCTATTTTGATTATTCTGTTCATTTAATTTTGTTTTGGTATGCTATTTTTATGCTTTTTGTATTATTCTTTGCTAACTATACAGCACTTTGTAAACCTTGTTTTTAAAAGTGCTCTATAAAGAACAGATTTATTATTTATTATTTATTATTATGTATAGTTAGTTTAATACTACTATAAGAACAATTACAATATATCAACCGCTGGAAGCTTCCTTTTCTTAGTATTAGTCATCTGCTGTTGTGAGATGATAAATATATGCTGTTTTTATAAGACAGGATTTTATCGTTACGTAAATCAAGTTAGAAAAACACATTTAAAACTTGGATTAATCTTAATGTTCAATGGAAAACTTATTGTGTATTGTACTGAGCTGATATCTGATGAACAAAAGCCTTCTGTATCTGTGATCATGTGGAGGGTCTATTATTAGCAGGGTTTTCATGTCTTCATTCATTATCTCCTTATCAGTTTATTACGGTGAATATCACAGTCACATGGTCGTGCCCCTGTATCGAATTTCAACACGGATCATATGGAGGCACTGCCAGCAACTATGACCGTTTGTAGTTATAACAAATGTATACTATAAATAATAAAAGTGCATTGTGTAACTTTTCTGGTGGAGGGTCTGTCAAATGCTTTTCTCCATGGAGATGTTATTGCTTAGTCTGGAATGTTTCACAGTATGGCATTAAACCTTTCTATCTCCATAAAGACCAAACCCGACCGAGTTACAGGTCAGATCTGTGGCGAGGCAACCCCGCTCACAGTCATAATGCCAGTTTTTCTAGGTATTTTTGAGCTATAAAACCACCTGTAATTGAGTAAATGTAAGGTAGAGCTGTTTAATGCCATACTGTGGGACATTCCAGGCAAAGCAATGATGTATCCATAGAAGCACACAGGTAACAGACCACCAACCAAAAAGTAGATTTAAAGGATCCATATTACACTATTTTCTGATGTATGTTATAATGTTATTTACTCATCAAAAACATACCTATAAGAGTTGTGTTTTGTTTCATTCACACAACTCCAATGTTGGAGTTGTGTGGACCAGTGTTTTCTCTCACAGAAAACACTGGTCCACCTTGTGATGTCACATGGTTATACATAAAGTGCTCCTCTGCATTTTTAAACTCTATTCAAACATCTTCACGAGAATTATTTGAATAATTTCAGCTCTGGAATTGCCCAATCTCTACTGAATAAAAGGTGAAAGCTGTTAACTTGAGAACTACCGCTTCATGACATCACAAACCTACAAAATCAGCAAGGGATCAAATACTTATTTCCTCCACTGTATATAGTATTTGCTGTACAATCTGATGCAGGGTAACTTTTTCATATACCCACACTTTTCTAATTGAAATGATCTTAGATTTGCATTGTTTTGTTGCCCCTTGTAATGCTGTAGAATGTAACAAATTAGGACTGCACCATAAGGCGTGGGAATTGGTTATTGAGTAGTATTTCTGTAAATGAGTTTGCCCACAACCTTATTTATTTATTTATTTATTTATTTATTTATTTATGGACATAGCAATGACATTAAATTATACCAGATGAACTGTTTTAAGTGGTCATTTTCAACACCTTTCCATAGGGGATTCAATTGGTAAATCATCTGTTATTAACTGTTTTTACAAATTTTGGTAAAAATATCTTCAGGCTCAGCAAACACACTATATTTGATTCAAAGCCATAAAGAACTGCATAGGAACTGCTGCTGAGTTATGGTCGTATCAGTAAGGCTTAAATTGCATGATAGTTGTACATCAGTTAAGTCAAAGTATGTGGGAAAACAAAGTTATGAAGGAAAGTACACAAACAGTGGTAGTCTTTTATGTACTTCAACCAAAGTGAGTATACTACTGAGCCATAGGGAGGCAGTAGCTTGACAGTAGTGTTTGTCCACTGATCCACAGGTTGGCGGTGCGATTCCAGCTCCCACATATGAACGCTGTTGTTTTGTCCTTGGGCAAGACACTTAACCCTTCTCGCCCCCAGTGTCTGCGTACACTGGTGTATGAATGTGTGTGTGTGTGTGTGTGAATGGGTGAGTGCCTTGAAGTAAAAATGTTAAAACTATAGAATCCCAAACCACAATACTCAAAATCTCCTCTCTCATCACCATAGAACCAAAATTTATTTGTCCTTTCGCTATAAAAGATACACAGAAACAAAGCAGCACAAATAATAATAACAATAAATAGTTAAAATATTATATGTCAAATGCAGTCTTTAAAAATTTCTGAGGTGCTTTCCAAGTCAGTGCTATTTTGTAAGGTGCATTAGTGTCAGGGCTACATGACAGAATTGATCTGCCTAACTGCATCAGGGTATAAATGGACATAGCTAACCTGCTAGCTGCTGCATTCGGAATAGGAAGTAACCATGGGGGTGCTTCCGGCTCCATTGACTCTGGCTCCAATTGATTTTACACTGAAAAATTGTCACCCCTCTCTCTGTCATTTTGGTCTTAAAATGCTAGTATTTTGCCACTATAAGTGCTAGTGTCAGTGAGCTTCATCCCTTAGTCCACTTCTTTATACAGTTTATGCTCACCACTGAATACCAGCTGCCACCGAATTAGATACATTTACATAGCGTTCTTCTCTTTGCACTTCTCACCCTCATGTTTCTGCACAGGTGACAGTGACAATATTTGCAATGTAAACGCTCTGGTCTGATACAGTCACCTTCACTGACGGACGGGCTCGTTACTGCCACGGCATCAGGCTGAGGTCAGAGGTTTTTGCGGACACATGTAGACAGACATGTTATACTTCCACATGTTTGGACCCCACAGGACAGAGTCTAAGAAGAGTCCACCCAGAGCCTATGTAACGCACCAACATGGAACTGCACAAAACTAGACACGTTCACAGAGAATAAGACCCCATGGAGACAGCTACATTTAGTTTGATTAGTTCGAGTTTAGCGATGTCATACTCTCAAGAGATAGTTTTTCCTGTCTACTACTGATCATTTGTATTAGTCACTAGACCTTAGAACTCACTATATTGCTACAGGAATCTGCATTTTAGCTATATCAATAATAGCCTCACCCCGTCTGTATTAAATATTACTGACCTATAGAATT
Organism: Taenioides sp. WSHXM2023; assembly: GCA_029959045.1. Taxonomy (NCBI): domain Eukaryota; kingdom Metazoa; phylum Chordata; class Actinopteri; order Gobiiformes; family Gobiidae; genus Taenioides; species Taenioides sp. WSHXM2023. Next base: position 33,005,394 of record CM057086.1, on the reverse strand, counting down.
TTGTGATGTCATCTGAAACCCTGCAATTACTGAAATCATTGTAATCATGTAATAATTGTAATACTCCCTACAACTGTACAACAACTCAGTCTTAAGTAATGGATAACCTTATGCCCTGTCAATCAGCATATTATTTGTACTTTTGCTAATTTTATTAATTAATTGATGGTTTTATTTAATTTTTAAAGCATTTACAATACAGTATTTTATTATATTTTTTTGTTAATATTACACTTAGTTTTAATGTGTTGGAAACTGTACTTGGAAATCAGGCTTTCATGTGTCACAAATTGTTTAAAAATGCCCACTCCAGACCAATGTGTGAGCTAACTAATAGTGATCTAGTAGATAAACTTTAGTGCTTAGTGATGTGCTTAAAGGTCCTATATTACACAAAATTGGCTCCTGTGAGCTTTAAGCCATTAGACTGCTGTTACCTCCTCCTGTGTTTTTGTTTCATTTGCACATTTGAGTAACCCTTTGTTATTGGTCTGCATCTCCAGAGCTCAAAATGTTTGGTTCCATCTTGATGCCATGAAGCCGTAGTCAAGTAAACAGCAACGTTTACCTTTAGTTCAGTAGAGATTGTCAGTTCCAGGGCTGAAATTATCCCAGTGATTCTAGTGAAGGTGTATGTAGTTTAAAAACACAGTGGAGCACTTCCTGTATTACCACATTACATTACAAGGTGGAGCACAGTGTTTTCTATTTGAGAGAACAACTCTAAATGTGCAGGGTTTGTGTTTTTTGATGAGGAAATAACATTATAACATGAATCAGTGTAATATGGACCCTTTAGCCTACCTGATGAGAGTTCACAAGAGCCGTGGATAGTGCAGTGGGGCAGAGCAGACGACCCTTGTGTTCACGAGGGTCCAAGGAAGAACTGCTGGTGTCATGAACATTCCCTGGGAGTGTGATGCTAACTGTAGGCACTGCTCTATCTAAGCCTTATTGGAATTTGATCTAAGTTTTATTTTAACACTTCTAACTCATTTAACAAATTACCATAAAGAACTCTGACCTTTTTGTTGAAACTCAAACTCCTAAACAGGACCGTCAACGCTCATATTGATCACAAGCACCTGACAATGTGCTGTTTAAATCCATTTTGTATTTTTTTTTATGTGTGCATTGTGTCACCATGGTAACATCATAGAGATATATGTAGAACACCCTAAAATAGCAAAATATGAATTTGAATAACTGAGACACAATGAGGTAATTCACTCTTCCTATTTGAAATCACTGATTGACTTTTTTGTCCTTTTCCCTCTGTCCTCTCTCAGGTCTGTGAAATGCTGATGTCTGAACTCCACTGGACGTAGCCATGGCTCACTCTAATGTAAGTCAAGCCTTTTACTGTTACATTCATTGATTAAGTTATTGTTTCTTTGCAGTGACTTGTTTAACAGTAAAAATCATAGTCTAACTTGAGTAACAGAGCTTCTAACAGAGTAGTGCTTTCAGTTAGCTTCACACCCCCAGAAAATATTGATGACATCAGCTGCAAAGTATCAATAGAGATTAAATAAAGGTTTTTTATGTTTTTGTTATTGTTCAGATGCGGTCCTCCCCTACCTCCGAACACGATGAGGTCAACCTGGGCCCTTCAGCCAATCCACAGTGAGTACACAGCTCCACTCTACATGTTTTCACTGTAATGTTTGACCAGCTGTCTGATGTGTTCACTATACAAGACACGTTCTTATCACTGCTCGAGTCACTCACTGTAAATAGGTCAAATATACAGCCAAGAAGTACTTGACAAGTCAGCAGTTATTAGTTGATTAGTCAAACAATTATAACCTTTCACAGCAAGGTGGTTCTCATGTTTGTGAGTTCAAAAGTATAGGGCCCACCCTCTGATTGGCGACGAGTCACGGCGCCAAAACAAACCCTTTGTTTGTGAAAAATGGGAAAACGAGGGAAAAAGCTTTGTGTATCTGTGGACAGGAAAGATGTTTTGACACTTTGTCTAATCAGATTCAGATCTTTCAGTGAGAGCTGTTCCAGACTTGATAAAGTGTAGAACTCAATTCAAAGTGACACAGATCCATCTGGCAGGAGCCAGGTTAAAACATTTCTAGTGGATATTTATTTTCAAAGCATATTTTTTATGAGATAGAAGTACAATATGCTGACTGAAGGCTTCTACATGCAGAATATTTACATGGTTTTGGTGCTTATTTCTCTGTTGAGCACTTTAGTCGAACTTGTTCTTTTTAAATTGCTCTACAAATAAAATTAGAGTGGATCTTTTCTCTTATTAGAGGGAGTCATGTAGTAGACAGCCAGTGAACATTTAGTGCACAGATCTCTTAACTTGTCTTAACTTTCATTTCTGATAAACATATTTGTTAAAAGCGTCTCTTACTATTTCAGTGCACGACCCACTGACTTTGACTTCTTGACCGTCATCGGAAAAGGGACCTTTGGAAAGGTAACTCACACTTATCTCATTATTAGTTATCTAACATTTTCCTCTCCTCAGTTTCCAATGAACTATAAATAGGTCAGGTACATGTACATAGTGTATCAATAACATACCTGGTCTAAAAATTATTTTAAAAAATTAACACACAAACCCTGCAGAAAACACTCTGTTCCACCTTGTGATGTCATGTGGTAATACAGGAAGTGCTCCACTCTGTTTTTAAACTCCACACACCTTCACTAGAATCATTTGGATAATTTCAGCCCTGGAATTGGGATCTCTACTGAACAAAAAGTGAAAGGTATCTGTTCACTTGAAAACTACCAGTTCATGACATCACAAGGTGGAACAGAGCATTTTGAGCTTTGGAGATGAAGACAGACTAATAAAACTGGATTGCTCAAACATGCGAATGAAACAAAGCATAACTCCAGTACAGTATGTTTTTGAGGAGGTAACAACATTATAGCATGGAATAAAGCTCACAAGAGTCAGTGTTGCGTAATATAGGACCTGTGGGGCATTGAAAGGTTCCATTTGCATGAGAAGAGCTTTGCAGATACAAAGGTTGGTGACTGGGCCCAGGTTCAGACAGAGTTCTATACAGTCCAGTCTGTCTGCAGGTCATGAATCATTAACTCCACCACCGCTCAGGCTATTTCACTTATTTTGGCATCACAGTCACTATTTAACCAGAAAACACGACCCACGTACAGACCTACATGAGCTTTTGTACCTTCTCATTCTGTTCATCTCCTTGGTGAAATGGACTGTGTAAATCTGCTGACAAAACTGTTGTAACAAAACTGGAGGACAAAATAATGTGGTCATAGTATCTCAAGTTTCATTATATTTCATGGACTAATGGTGCGTTCCAGGAAGGTCAAGAACTACTTCAGTCACAAGTTTAAGGTCCTATATTACACCAAACTGACTCCTGTGTGCTTTAACTCACTTTATAATGTTGTTACCTCCTCAAAAACGTACGTGGGGTTGCGTTTTCTTTCATTCTTTTTTGAGTAACCCTTTATTATGAGTCTGTCTTCATCTCCAAAGCTCAAAATGCTCTGTTCCATTTTGTGATGTCATCTAGTGGTAGTTTTCAAGTTAACAGCTACCTTTTAACTTTTGTTCAGTAGAGATTGGCAATTTCAGGGCTGATTCTAGGATTTGTGTGTTGAACATGTGAATGAAACAAAACACAACTCCAGGTATGTTTTCTGGTCTATTATAACATAGACCAGAAAACAGCGCAATACGGGCCCTTTAAACCATGAGGCTTTCAACATCTACACATCACATTTACATTTGTCAGTCAAATCGGATGTTATTCTGTTATTTTACATGTTCACATTTCGCTTACGGGTTAGCTTTAGCCATATTATTTGCACACGAGTCAGCTAGAATGCTTTGAAGTTTATATTTGTGACGTTTGAGGGAAAAAAAAAACCTCCTAGCTCCCTGGAATGTGGCATAAAAATCACTATTCACAGACTTAGACATAGACTTGGACTTAGATAAACTTTATTGATCTACAAGGAAAATTATTTGGACACAGTAGCTTCACACACATCACAGTATATTATAATAACAAACAGCAAAAATATAAATGTAATAATAAATTCTAAATAAGTAGTATAAAGGCAAGAGACTGGTGTTAAATAAAGCATAATTAAAAATAAAAGCAGATGCAACTACATAGACCTACACAATTAATTTTATACTTTAGTCCCTATTTTATTTGAAATCATGTTTAACATATCAGAAAAAAATTTGTAAATTGTGCCAAATTTTTTTTATAGAATTCCTCCAGTGTGATGTCATCAGTGTGTTTCGTTTACTGCTACTATTTCCTGTAATTTTCAACACATTTTTCAGCTTTTTTCACATATTGCTTCTTGATTGGTGTAAAACTCAAGCATCATTTATATTTACAACAGATAATCTCACCAAATTAAGTTAAAATTAGAAAACAGGTCATACGCACTTTAATGTACTGGGCCATAAAAACACGTCACGTCTTTATTTTTTGGCAAATACAGTTTCCGTCAGCTCCATTTCTCTACCCACACCAGGAAGTACTGATCAATCAACAACCCCCCTACATCCATCCTCTCTCTTTTATGTTTTCAATAGAAATGGTGTGCCTGGGTCTTACTACGAATTAGCTTTAGTAACAGTTTAACTAGATTAACCCTGGTTTAGTGGAAATATGAATTTCAGTTTCCTTGGGAGTGGATCTTTATAGGTCTGAACACCACACCTCCTCTTGTATCGACTCTTGACCACTGTAAAAAGAAGTGGACTAAGGCGATGTCAGCCATAGTATTCAGCTCCAGTCAAATGAAGCTCACGAGGCCAGCAGTTATAGGAGTGAATTTGGAGCCAAGTTTCATATTAGGAAGAGGAATTTATTAGCAGACAAAATAGCAAAATAAAAACACCAGGATCATGTAGAGCGGGTTAATATGAACATTTTAAGACCAAAATGACGAGGCTCACAGCAGCAGTTACAGAGAGAGAGTTTCTCAGTGTAAAGTCAATTGCAACCAAAGTCGATGGAGCCAGAAGCACCCCCGTGGTCACTTCCTATTTGGAACGCGGTGGCTAGCGGGTTAGCTATGTCCGTACAGTCAATGCTCTTGATTTAGACGAGCTGTTTTCATTCACAATGGAAAAGAGAGTAGCTCATGACGTTCAATATATAGACAAAATGTAAACATAATAGGAAAAAACAAATCTACATAAGAGAATATGAATTTCTTCTGTTATCTAAAACCATCTGTGTATTTCTGCTCTTCTATGTCAAATGCTTGTGTCTTGAAATCTCTTATCATGTTAAAGTCTGTATCAGCGCTGTGTTGACGTGGTGCCATTGTCTCTCTGTTTACACAATATGACCTGAGTAAACACACAGGACTCTCATGCAGGTGCTGCTCGCCAAACACAAGGATGACAGCAAGTTTTACGCCGTCAAAGTTCTGCAGAAGAAAGTCATCCTCAAGAAGAAAGAGGTGAGAAAGACCTGTGTGTATTATCTGTTCAAAAGCACTGATATAAACAGCAATCAGTCAAAGCATTTTTTAAAGCTACGCTGTGTAACTTGTCTGCTGGAAGGTCCATCACCTGCTTAGGGGTGTGCAAAAATATTGAAATATGTATATATCGTAACATTTAATGTGATGATACAGTATCGATATCGTGGGCTGCTGTATGGATATATCACCAAGAGTACGTTTTATTTTACAAAATTATTTTGTTACAGCTCTACAGTTTTGTTGCTTGTTCAGAGGAAAGAAACTTCTTTATGTGACACATTTGACATTTTCACTGTTTTGAAGATTAAAATGTTTGTGTTTCATATGAACTTTGCACAAGAAGTGGTTTAACAAAGACTTTTAGTATCACAGCCATGATTGAGCCTTTATTTTTTATCGAACCTTAACGAATCGAGTTGAAATATATCGTACTAAATCGTATCAAATCGAAAGCTCACTGTATCGAGATATGTATTGTATCGTGGCCTATCTATCAGCAGCTTCTGAATGATACGCAGCCCTAATGGAGATGTGTCTAGAATGTTCCACAGTATGGCCTTAAACTTATGAATCTCCATGGAGACTTGTGAACCAAATCGCAGGTTAGATTTGTGGAGAGGCAGCCCCACTCACAGTAAGAATTAATGTTTTTAAAGATGTTTTTGAGCACTACTGTCGACAATTTTAACCAAAGCCTTAACATCTCCATGGAGACAAACAGATTGCGAACTCCCTCCAGAAAAGTTAACACAGTGCTAAATAAACACTGTAGTTTTCTTATGGATCTGAATGTGTCTTAATTTGGGTTTGATTTTTTATTTCTCAAGCTTCATTTGTCACAGAGGAAGACAGATTTGAGCTGTATATATTTGACCTCTCAGGAAGTGTCCACAGCCCTGAGCTCTGGGCACAGATTTTAAAAACTCGATTGATCAGACTAAACAAAGATATATCTGAACAGGAGCGCAGCTGGTCAAAGCATTTGGAACGTTTCTCATCAGTCCACAGTTATCAGGCTCTTTCTCAGAAAACTTGACACAGCTCTCATTCATAAAGACACATAATCAGTGAGTTCACCTTGTTTTTTAATACTGCAGGTCTGTTCACAAATGGTAAAGGACATGCCCACCTTTAACAGCTCCCTCTAGACACATTTCTTAAATATTGCAAACAAAGTGCACATTTGAAACATATTTAAAGGGCTCATTTTTTCACATGTATTTGAGCAAAATGTGTCTTACCCCAGTACAGATTTATTGTATAAAGAACAGTTGAGGTCAAAATAAGTCTGCTGTCTGCAACTAATTATAAAGCGTTTTTAAGCACGGTTAGCATGCTCTTTGTGTATAGCATTACTGTGATGGAAAAACTCCTCTCTGGTCTCTGAAAGTTGTGAAAAGCGCTTATAAACTCATCACGTTGAATACTTAGGGTGCTCAGAATGCATAAGGTAAGTGAGGAATAATTTTGTACCACCCCCTTACGTTTTTTAGTATTTAATTTTATTTAATTTTTCATACCATGGAACATTCCAAGTAAATCAATACACAAAACACCTTTAACTACAGGGTTTTATTTACATATTTACATAATTAGAACTTATTGAGACATTTGGTTCCCAGCGTCTTATAACAATAATCATTTGTATTTCCAAATGACAACATTTACCAGATTAGTATATTTGTAAGAATTACACAAAATACTGAATGTGATACCCATAAAATGCATAATTGGTTTATACTTTATACAGTGGAGTCTCTTTGAAAGCACAGATCTGTACAGAGGAATTCTTATGGTAATAGATGGTGACTGATATAAAGCCTCACAGTTTAAAGGGCCTATATTAGACTTATATAACCTTTAGAGTGATACTGATTTTCATATGTATAATGGTAATATGTGAGTTATATAACCTTGATACAATTATATTAATGGTAATAAGTTTCCAGGTTTATGGTTTGTTTGTATAGTCTTTTAATCCTGGATATTAATTCACCTGTGACTAGGCCAGGAGCCAGCTCACGGCCGGCACGTAGCTCCTGGATCAACTGAGTTTTATGTTCCTGTTGGCAGTTTGATCAGTTATTTCAATGAACGCATGGACTTAAAGGTGCACTTTTGTCCGTCACCTGCTTGTTTCTATGGAGATGTCATTGCTCTGCTTAAAATGTTCCACAGTATGACATTAAACAGCTCTACTTTACATTTATTCAATTACAGGTGGTTTTATAGCTCAAAAATATTTAGAAAAACAGGCATTCTGACTGTGAGCGGGGTCGCCTCTCCACAGATCTGACCTGTAACTTGGTCTGGTGACACATTCCAGACAAAGCAATAACATCTCCTTGAAGGAAAGAAAAGTTATGTAATGCAGCATATCTCCACGGAGACATGCAAGCCAAATTACAGGGTAGATCTGTGGAGAGGTGTCCCCCCTCACAGTAAAAATGGGTTTGTAAAGATATTTTTGAGCAATAAATAAAATAACACCTGTAGTTGAATAAATGCAAGACAGATGGTGGACTTTTAAACCAAAACATGAACATCTCCATGGAGACAAACAAGTTGCGGACCCTCTCCAGAAAAATTACACAATGAACCTTTAACAATGAATAAAAAAAATCTACTTTACAAATGTATTATGTACTAGCTAAAATGGTCACACAGCAAGTTAAAACAGGTGTGCATTTTGCCATGTTTTTATCTTTCAGTTGCAATTTTTGTTATTGATTTATTATTTTACTTTTTTGGTCCAGTTTATATTATTTAGTGTGTCTTTAAAGAGGGAGTATCAAGTCAAATTTGTTTTTTTGGAGCTTTCTCCCATGTCATAATGTTGCTCCCTCATCAAAAACATGCTTGAAGAGGTTTTAAATGTCATCCATGCATGTTTGAGTAATCTAGTGATCTCTCAAACTTGACAAACCTGACCGGTAGTTTCATTAGCAGGACGCACGCTGATTGTGTTGTGATAGCACTCTGAAGGGGGAGTGACTTAGCATGAAGAGCAAAGGGAGAGGGGACGAAACTGAATCTTATGTTAATACGTTGTTTTGGGTGAATATAGCATTTTCAAAACAATAAAAGCTACAATGGTGATTTAAATGTGTTATGAGTTAGCAGCTAATACCCCACAGAAGTAAAATACCCCCTCTTTAATCCTGGTTTAGTTCTGGTTTAGTTCTGGCTAGTAGAATAGAGTAAATGTAACCAATTCTTTTACCAAACCATTTTCTGACATCATTCTTGTGGGGTATATTCACATTGTACTGGTGCTTTAGTTGTTATTGCTGAAATTCAGACTTTATTGATCTTATTATGTGAAGGTCACTTGGACTTCATTTTGAGAAAGAATCTACTGACTTCTTACTGCAAAATACGTCAGTCTTCATGTTTGTGACCTTGCTCTTGTTTTGTTGACAGCTGCGGTTCAACACGGTTTCACTTTTAGTTTTTTTGCTCAGTGTAAATAAAATAACACTGCTGGACACAATCAGTTCTTTATTGAATGCTCACAGGTAACATGCAACAAGAGCCTCCATGGAGTGTGCATTAATACAGAGATCAGGACAGAAAGTAAGCAAGAGCCCCCCAGTAACCCTCACATTTTTATACCTTCTTGATAAAACCCTCCCTGGTACTGCCCATATATGTCTTCTCCTTTGAATATGATGGTGTAAGAAGATGTTTTTTTCTTTTTTTTTATTGACCAGAGCCCGTCGGGATTTATCTTTTCATTTCAACTGCACCTTGCTTATCCACTCTACACTTGGCTAGCCCCCTTGACCGTCCACAGGGCAGGTGCAGAGGTGTTATTTTCTCTGCTCAGGACTCTGCACCGCTGTCATATTGATTTACTTAATCCTATTGCGCTCTCCTGTAGTTAGCAGACACATACTGCAGTGCTAATGCCGTACGTGCCCCTGTGAGGTCCAAGTACGCTACTGCATCACCTCTGACCCTGGTCTGGGCTCACCATTGCATTTTATTATTTTTATATATTTTGATTACATTTAATATTCTAATGGTAGGCTAATAGTTGTGCATCTCTACACACATATATATATATACCACCATTTATGGCTTAAAGGTGCACTATGTAACTTTTTGGTTGGGGATCTGTCAGCTGTTTGTTTCTATGGATATGTCATTGCTCTGCCTGGAATGTTCCACAATAAGACATTAAACTGCTATACTTTTACATTTATTCAATTACAGATGGTTTTACAGCTCAAAAATACCTAGAAAAACAGACATTCTGACTGTGAGCGGGGTTGACTCTCCACAGACCTGACCTGTGACGGTCTGGTTTGGTCTCTCTGAAGATGAATGAATAAAAGCTAAATAAATGTGTTTAATGTCATACCGTGGAACATTCCAGGCAAAGCAATAACATTTTTATGGAGACAAGCAGGTGACGGACCCTCCACCAGAAAAGCTGCACAATCCACCTTTAATTTTACAAAAATATTGCCTAGTTTTGTTTTGTTTTTAATTTGGTGAAGTTTATGATTTTAATTCCTGGTTGGACACTGGCAGCAGATGTACATGTGGAGGTGATTCAGGGGTGTCCAAACTATGGCCTGAGGACCAAATGCAGCCTCCAATTTTTATTTGCCCTCACATTTTACGGCAAATGTATGCAAGTTTAAGGAATTTTACCACTATAATCACAATGAAATCACATTACATAGGGACAGAGACCTAAAATTAATGTTCCAAGTCTTTTTTAAGGTACAGTGGCTCTGTTATAATCATGTAAAATTCACCCATCTGAATAACTCTCTGTATTCACCGCTGTGATCCCCCACTTTGAATATGTTTATATTTGCGGCCCTCTGTTGCCATAGTGATTAACAATTGAAAACAAAATATTAGGGCTGAGCGATAAGGGGAAGAATATTTACTTGAAATTTTTCTTGCAAGGATTGGGATTAGATTTACAATTTATGTTTTAATAATAGGGCTTGACAGGAATAATAGGAACTGACAAAAGACTGAGATATGAACTGACAGATTAATACAACAATCACATTTTAGAACGTGTTAATACAGGTCTAAATGGGGTTAACACTTTTTATGCAGAATAAAACAGGAGATTTTTGTTGTTTGTAGAGGAAATTATGGTGCTTAAAAAGTTGCAGCCTTTGAGATTTGTTAATTCCATACATAAAAATTGCAGTTTTAATTTGATTCTGATTAATCTTGCAGCCCTACTAAATATTATACTTTTGAAGAGGAAAAAAGTTCTAAAAATGTTTCATATAACAGGAAGTTGAGCCCATATATGGTGATGATCTATAGGCTTAACTTGAAATGACATGAGCAAGCTTAATTGTCCATGAAATGATGGTGGATTCTTTTGAGTGTGTTTTTAGTAAACAAGGAGTGTGGCTCTTATCTAATCTGCAGCCTGTTCTGTTCAAAGGACAAGTTTTATAACTCCACCCCTCTGTAATCACACCACATTATCCAACACCTGCGTTTGGGCTGCGTTTGGGCTGGAAAAATAAACACCTTGCCCACTTTTCACATTTTGGATTTACGTCACGTGTCAGTTTTGAAATCGCAATTTGAATCTTTTCTTCTTCGCAAATAATTAGAATAATCCTGACATGCCAAAAGCTGCAATCTGTACAAACATGTTCTGAAATGTCTCTGTGTGTCAGATGCCCTCCCTGTGTCTTCATGGGGTTTTATTCTGTGTAAAAGCTGCTATCCCTGTAGTTTAGACCTCTACAAACGTGATCTGAAATGTCCCTGTGTGTCAAATGCCCTCCCAGTGTGTCAGATGCCCTCCCTGTGTCTCCATGGGGTCTTATTCTGTGTAAAATCTGTTAGTTTAGACCCCTACAAACATGTTCTGAAAAACATGGTATCAAGTTGGAAATCTTTTCAACATTGTAAGTATACTATGATTTTTAAAAAGTATTGTAAATCTCAGTGGCAATTAGGGTCCACAATTTTCTCAAAATAATCTAAGCTCACTCACTCAGACCAGTGTATGCTGTTGTCGTGTCTTTGGGCATGACACTTCACCCACCTTACCTAAATATGCAGAAGGTGTGTGTGAGAGATGGTGGTTTTTGGAGGGGCCAGTGGCAGTCTCACTTTGATCCGTCTACCCCAGGGCAGCTGTGGCTACAGAGCTAATGTAGTATGTAGGAATGTACCAATACCAATACTGGTATCGAATATCGCAGCCTATACTGAAACATGAGCCAATTAATAAAACTATTTACAGGCTGATTTTGGCCTAGAGTGTCTCATAATGTTTGAACCTTTATTCATTAAAAAGCTGTTCAGTAGTGATTTGAAGGATAAATGACACACTTGGATCTTTTGTGTAATACATTAGCAGTGTTTTAAGGAAATAAGAGTCATTTTTTATCTGTGGTATTGGTTAATATCGGGTATTGGCAGATACTTAAAGGTACACTACGTAACTTTTCTAGTGGAGAGTTTCTATGGATATGTTATTGCTCTACCTGGAATGTTCCACAGTATGACATTAATCTGCTCTATCTTACATTTATTCAATTACAGGTGGTTTTATAGCTCAAAAATACTTAGAAAAACAGGCATTCTGACTGTGAGTGGGGGTTGCTTCTCCACAGATCTGACCTGTAACTTGGTCTGGTTTGATTTCCATGCAAGGTTTAATACCATACTGTGAAACATTCCATTCCAATAAGATCTCCACTGAGAAAAGCATTTGACGGACTCTTCATCACAAAAGTTACACAAGTTAAAGTTACCTTTAAAGTCAAAATATCAATATCGGTATCAGAACTGATAAAGCTGAATTGGTGAATCAGTGTATCTTTAGAAGACAGATATTACAGTGAATTACAATTAAGTTCAATTTCAGTTAGGGCCGGCCAAAGACTGAATCTATATTTCTATTAAAATGTAATTAATATCAATACTGAGCTGAAAACAATATCTCCTTATCTGTTTGTCCTGAGGGAGCTCTTTTCTTACTAAATCAGAATCATGTGATTAATATTGGACCAAAGAGGCTACGGTGCCCTCGGAGTCGTCTGCTCAAACAATGGACCTTTAGTTACACTTTAATACAAAGTTAAGAGTCATCATGATTTTGATGTTTATTGCTTTACTGATTGTGCAATATCTGTACTCTGTAGATTAGTCCATTATCAGAAATAATTGTTTCCTTGTTGAACATGAATTCCCATTATCTGTTAAAGGTAATACATATTGTTATTAAAATGTCAAAATGTTTTATCTTTGTATATTTCAGCAAAAGAACATCATGGCGGAGAGGAATGTTCTGCTGAAGAGCCTCAAACACCCGTTCCTGGTTCGGCTTCATTACTCGTTTCAAACTCCAGAAAAACTCTACTTTGTCCTGGACTATGTTAACGGAGGAGAGGTAATACTATATATATTGATTTTACACTATTTGCACTTTTTAGTGAATTGGCAAAGGTCAATATTTTGTTTTGGCCGACCTGCTACCTAAAGACTACGCATAAAGCTTTATATTAACACTTTAGTGCAAAGAAATAACAGCACAAAAAGTGACAACAGATCTCTTCTATGGTAAAAAATGCCTGCAGGTGATTTTTTTTTTAATTTAAATTATATAATTTGTGAAAAATAATCAAAATTGGCCCTATATATCGTCTCAAAGATTGGCAGAGCTTATCAGCCATTGGTTTTGCCTGATTCTAAACAATCGATGGGTTTCTACAAAGGAGTTTATGTCGTGAAAACCCAAAATGACAGGACAATTAGCATTCAAGTAAAGCATTTATCTGACAGTTTAAACATTCTTTAAACAAATAAATGATCGGAGACAAGCGGGTGGCTGAGAAGTTGAGTTGCTGAAAATAATATTACTTTTATTAAGTACTGAAAGCAGAATGTTTAGGGAACCAACACTCTTTGTCTGTTCAAATCACTGCATTGTCAGAGTAGTTAATTCATTTTATCTTTTCACATTTCACTGATTTGAACATTGGACTGGAGACACAAACCTACATTTTCATTCATTTCTAGCTAAAACGTTTCCCATGCTCTGTCCCTTGTGACCAGTGGTGGAAGAAGTACTCAGTTTTGTTAGTCAATAAAAAAAAGTAAAAGTATTAAAGTACCTGTTTAAGTATTTTGAGCTGATTTTGAGGTCTAATAAAGCTTCAAATGCAGTGATTTTGATACAGATTTGTGCTGAATTTTGTTAAACAGAAACAATTAAACCAATCTTGTTTTTCTCCAGCTGTTTTTATTTGTATATTTCTATGAACGTGTTAAAAATAAACCCTCAGCCTTTTCAGCAGGTCTCAAACAATAATGAAAAATACTTTTACTTTTCAGTCCAGTGAAAAATGTAGTGGAGTAGAAAGTACAGATACCTGCTGTCAGATGTAGTGAAGTAAAAGTAAAAAATATTAATTAAGTACAAATACCTAAAATGTATACTTAAGTACAGTACTTTACTACTTCATTACATTTCCAAAAGTATGATTTAATTTGATTTCTCTCTTTGTTTTTGCAGTTGTTCTTCCACCTGCAGAGGGAGAGGTGCTTCTCTGAGTCTAGGGCCAGATTCTACGCGGCGGAGGTGGCCAGTGCTATAGGCTACCTGCACTCTCTCAACATTGTTTACAGGTCCATATAAAAACATACTCAACATTCACTTTATTATTACCACATCTGTAAATCTGGAAAAACTGATTTGTGATTTTTACTGTAGAGACCTGAAGCCAGAAAACATCCTTCTGGACTCGCAGGTGAGAGACGTGAGAAAGAGCTGATGTCAGATGGGGGCAGTTTACATGTACTATCTGCTATCTGCATATAATAATACAACATATATCACGATTCTGATCATATATATTAGTAACAAGGTCCATTACTCCACTGTAGTTACGCACACCTCAAAGTTAACATGATAAGACTAATAACTTATTTATTTTATGTAGATTTATGATAAGGAATACACCATGAAGTAAAAAATATCAATTGCTGTCCACAGTATTAATGTAGAAGTATTGGCAGTGAGATTAATTGCTTTCAAAACTAAACAACAACATTTCTGGTATTGTTACGTAAAAACAAACTTGCTCTTTGTGTAGTTTAGACCAGTAAAAATGTACTAAAAAGCCGGGGATTCAGTTTTGCAGTTTTATTCAGTGTTTGTTCAAAACTAGGGCTGAAACAAACAGATTATAACTAAGTGCGTCTTTTATTACATAGTCCAGTGTAAAAGAATAAAGTGTAATAATAAGCACCACTGTCCATGAGCAGTGCAGACAGAGAGAGAGACAAACAGGGAGAGTGAAAGAGAAAGAGACAAACAGGGAGAGTGAAAGAGAGAGAGAAAGAGACAGACAGGGAGAGAGAAAGAGACAGTGAGAGAGAGAAAGAGACAGGGAGAGAGACAGACAGGGAGAGAGAAAGAGACAGGGAGAGAGAGAGAGAAAGAGACAGACAGGGAGAGAGAAAGAGAGAGAGAAAGAGACAGGGAGAAAGAGAGAGACAAACAGGGAGAGAGAAAGAGACAGACAGGGAGAGAGAAAGAGACAGTGAGAGAGAGAGACAGACAGGGAGAGAGAAAGAGACAGTGAGAGAGAGAGACAGACAGGGAGAGAGAAAGAGACAGTGAGAGAGAGAGACAGACAGGGAGAGAGAAAGAGACAGGGAGAAAGAACGAGACAGACAGGGAAAGACAGACAGGGAGAGAGAAAGAGACAGTGAGAGAGAGAGAGACAGTGAGAGAGAAAGAGAGAGAGAGAAAGGAACAGAGACAGAGACAGCTCTGGGTGTAACTTCAGATGTAAAAGGCTCTTTGTTGTGTTCAGGGTCATGTGGTGCTCACAGACTTCGGTTTGTGCAAAGAGGGAGTGGAACCTGAAGGAACCACCTCCACCTTCTGCGGCACCCCCGAAGTGAGTCCACCAGAATTTCTCCGTACAGACGTCACACTAACTGTTTGATAATCACTTTGTATCTTTTGATTTCCCTTTTTGAACTATGTGTAATTTATATGCATTATTAAATGATTCTCTATTTATTGTGTCTTACTTGTTACGTGTGTGCAGTGATAAAATGGCCGTGTGTATTCTTCTGTTTGTTGTAGTATTTGGCTCCTGAGGTCTTGAGGAAAGAGCCGTATGACCGCACAGTGGACTGGTGGTGCCTGGGGGCCGTGCTGTATGAGATGATCTACAGCCTGGTTAGTGATTTTCAGTCTGCTGATGTCCACTCTGGTGTGAAATGTTTTTACTTTTACATGTTTAAAACAGGACTAAACCTACTACTATAACTACTCTAGTCTGGAACAAAACAAAGTCCATATAAGGTCAAATTAGATCTACACTTGAAGTAATCCGGGACAAAAGTAGGTTTGAATCAGGTTTCACTGACAATATTGACATTTGCGGTAATTTTTGTGAGACCAAACCAACCCTCTAGTATATTATTATATAAGAGATATGTTTTATTATATATTTACATTTCTTTCACTCCCTGTACATAAGAGCTACCTGATGTTGTAAATATGTTAATATTTATTGTGATTTTATTTTTTATTTACTTATTGTTCTGAGTGTTTGCACAATTTTTCACAACTTTTTGCACTATACTGTCCCCTGACTGTGAGCTTCTGTCACGAGTGAATTTCTCCTCTGTGAGATCAATAAAGTCTTATCTTATCTTATCTTATCTTATGTGACCAGGATTATGAAATCAAATTTGAATTTGACATAAAAGGCTTAAGAAAAAGGAATTTTACTTTTGTTTTTACTTTTTTGGAGGTTGAAATATAGATAAAAATGATCACATTTTGCTTCAAACATTCTCACATTCATCAATTTTTTTGTCGTTTCAAATCTGACAAAACTACACTAGAACTGTGAGAGCAGAAAAGGGACAAAAGCAGGATTTAATTTAGATGCAACCAGATCGGAATCAGATCAGAACTGGTCAAAACTAGAACCAAACCAGGACTAGTGGCCATAAGACCAATCCAAGACCGTAAAAGGGACTTTTAACCTTGTTCTAATGTTTTTCCCTATTCATTATCTTACACTGAGTTGCATTTTGACTGACTGACACATATTTGAACTGGAAATCAACAGACCTGTTTCTATTATTCATTTATCTTTATTTATACAGGGAGAGCCCGGCCACTGTCAATCAGTATTACAATGAAATAAATGTAATGATGTAATGGTCTACATTTGGTTTAATACGAAATATTTGTTTAATATATAGCATAATATGTCATGCCTAAATGAAAGGCTCCACTTTAAAGACGGGGGAGGTTTGGTTTTTTTTTTTTTTAGCTTTCTCCCATGTTTTAACGCTGTTCCCTCATCAAAAAGATGCCTGAAGAGGTTTTAGATGTCATCCATGCATGTTTGAGTAATCTAGCGATCTCTCCTGGGCCCTACTCAAACCCTCTTTACAGTTAGTGGTATGATTCTGTCCAAGGCTTCACCCACAAACCTACATCACCGATGCTCACACGTGACAATTCTCCATAAATTTACAAAAACATGATACAAAATTCTACACTACAACTTCACAAACCTGTTGCGATGTACAGTAGTTTTATTAGCAGGATGCATGCTGATTGTGTAGTGATAGTGCTCTGAAGGGGGAGTGACTTAGTGAGGAGAGCAAACTCAGAGCACCAAAAACAAAAGTGAAACATGTAAAATATGTTAATATTTTTTACAAATATAGCATTTTTCAAATAATAAAAGGCAACATGGTGATCTAAAACGTGTTCACAGTTAATATCCCATAGAAGTAAAATGCCCCCTCTTTAAAGATGGGCACTGTGTAACTTTTTGTTTGGGCTCCATCATCCTGCTTGTTTCTATGGATGTCATTGCTCTGCCTGGAATGTTCCACAGTATGACATTAAACAGCTATACTTTACATTTATTAAATTACAGATGCTCTTACAGCTCAAAAATACCTGCATAAAAAATAAAACAAAAAAAAATACAATTCTGATTGTACCGCTCCACTAGGGATGGTACATGATCCCGTGAGACAAAATTGCCACAAGATCATGCACAAAAGAGAAAAATTATCTTGTGAGATTTTTAAGTGTTTACATTTAGATTCGACAAAAAAGGGTCACGTGTTGGTGAGTTACATCTTACAGTTCCAAAAACAGTATTAGAATGGAAACAAAACTATGAAATGAAATAAATAACAAAATTGTGAAGCTAAAATTGGAAACTGAATCGTGAAATGTACATATTAGGAATTATCTCGTATCTCGTCTCATGGAAATTTAGTCTCGTCCCGTCCCTACTCTCCACAGATCTGACCTGTAACGTGGTCTGGTTTGAAGATAGAAAGCTTTAATGCCATACTGTGAAACATTTAAGACAAAGCAATAACGTCTCCATGGAGAAAAGCGTGTGACGGACCCTCCACCAGAAAAGTTACATAATGCAAACAAAATAACCTTCTTTATTTCAGACACAAATATTATTCGGTCCATAGTTTAAAAGACTGACACTCAAAGAACCCTCATTTACCCCTGTGTCTGTCTTTGCCCCGTGCCCAGCCGCCCTTCTACTGTCGGGACGTGGCAGAGATGTACGATGGCATCCTCCACAAGCCTCTGCCTCTGCCCGCGGGCAAGTCTGACGCTGTGTGTGCCCTGCTCACCGGGCTCCTGCAGAAGGACCAGCACCGCAGACTGGGCGCCATCGCAGACTTTGTGAGTCATACAAAAAAATGTTTCTGCTTCGAGCTTTGACAGTAAATAATTTGGTAATTTAGTAGCAGTACTAGCTGGAATCAAATGTATTTAATCTAAGGTGTGTATTTTTTTAGTAACGCACAGCTATAATGTTAAATTTTAATGTATTCTTAATGTGGAGGCTTTAATATAAGCCCTTTGGGGTTTTTTGCCTCTTCTGGAACCGGTTTTTCTTTCTAGTGTGTGTTTTATTGTTATGTTATATAAGTGCAAAATAAATAAATGAATAAATAAATAAAAGAACTGTAAAAGTAGGAAGTTGTAGTAGTAGTTGAAATAGCAACAGTAGTATAATAGATAGATGTACATGAAATAATACAACATATAAGCCAATTCTGATCATATGTATTAGTAACAAGGTCCATTACTCCACTGTAGTTACGCACACCTCAAAGTTAACATGATAAGACTAGTAACTTATTTATTTTATGTAGATTTATGATAAGGAATACACCATGAAGTAAAAATTATCAATTGCTGTCCACAGTATTAATGTAGAAGTATTGGCAGTGAGATTAATTGCTTTCAAAACAAAACAACAACATTTCTGGTATTGTTACGTAAAAACAAACTTCCTCTCTGTGTAGTTTAGACCAGTAAAAATGTTCTGAAAAGCCGGGGATTCAGTTTTGCAGACAGACAGACAGACAGACAGACAGACAGACACTTACTTCATTTATCCTGAGGGGAAATTCAAGTTTAGCTGCAGTAAAACTTGGCATAAAAAGCCTGTACCATGTCAAATGTCCATAGCCAGCTCCTTAGCCTCTTCCACGGTCTCGATGGATACAGGAAAAAAAAGGGGAAAAGTTTCAAAAACTGTTCAGTGTGTGAGCCAGGTAGCCACAAAAGCAGCCAACCACTCCGTTAATAAATGTACTTGTAGTAATAGTAGTAGGAATAATTGTAGTAGTAGTAGTTAAAGTAGTTGTTGTTGTACTTGTTGTAATTTCAGTAGTTGTTGTAGTTGGAATAGTAGTGCTTCATAGCAAAAGGTTCCAGGTACAATTCCTGAGTCGCCCGGGCCTTACTGTGTGGAGTTTGCATGTTCTGCCTGTGTCTGGCTGAGTTCCACTGTGGACGTTGGTTTCCACCATCAACCCAAAAACATGCACAACAGGTCAAATCCTCCAGCTAAGGTACTCCGGAGGTAGTAGTAGTGGTAGTAATAGTATTTTACATGTTCACAGAAGAACCCTAATCTAAGCATTCAAAAGGAAAGTCAAAGAGAGTGTGTCAAAAGAACTACTGCAGATAGAATAAAATAGAATAAAATATGTTGAAAAGTTGATTCCAAGTGTTTAAGAAGCCAAAATATAATAAATATCTTACCTAGCTCTATTGCCCCCTGAAGAGACAGAGGTAAATACTACTAATATAACGTACCTTTTGTATTTTGTTACAGTTGGAAATCAAGAACCACACTTTCTTCTCTCCAATCAACTGGGACGACCTTTACCACAAGAGAATCACTCCTCCCTACAACCCCAATGTGGTGAGTTTAGAACCTGCCGTTTTTGTGTTTTTGGTCCGTAAATGCTACAAATATTTTAGTATTACCCCCGATATTCAATACTAGTATCGTATCGGGGCATCCCTAATGACAATACTTGTGAAAAAAAGCTCTGTTTCATTTTGTTTTCTAAAATCATGCAGATCTATATGTTTCAGTTTGGATATTCCACTGTAAAAAGGGGGTGAGGGAGGTCGTCAACTTTCCCTGGGGGTGTGAAGCTAACTGAAAGCACTACTCTGTCAGAAGCTCTGTTACTCTAATTAGATTTAACCGGAGCTCTGTTTTAACAATCTGACTAGAAAGAGTTGTCTCGGTTGGCACTAGAACAGGTGAGCTGATTTGTGCTTTTAAACAAGTTACTTAAAAAATAAAATTATAGTCACAAGCCTAGCATTAGCCAGCAGTTTTTTTTGTTCAGTTATTCACCTTTTTGTTGAAAATCAAACTTAAACAGGACCATGAACGCTCGTAGTGATCACAGACTCCTGAACATGTGCTGCTTACATCCGTTTTGTGTTTTTTCTTGAGTTTTCAGATAACCTTACTGACTTTTTGTCATTGCATCTTAAAACATTTTTGGTAGTTATTGCTAATGTGTGTGCGTTGTGTCACCACGGTAACAGATAAACATTCCGACAATAGAAATACATGTAGAACACCCCCAGCGTGATGTCTCTGCAAAGTATAGTGAATGAATTTATTTACAGTGAATGAATTAATTTATTTAAACACACAAACTATAAACAGAAGTGATGCCACAAATAATAACACTGTAAGAGGAGTCACAAATGGACAAGCAGAGCATCAGTGACGTACTGTGCCCTACACCTCAGACTGCACCCGCCGGTCCTCAGGTCAGGGCCTCAGGATGGTCCCAAAGACTCGCTTTAAAACACGGGGGGACCAGTCCTTTCAGGCTGTGGCCCCCAAACCTAGCCCTTCGTGAGGCAGACTCTATTGACTGTTTTAAAAAGCAGCTCAAGACACGGGTATTTAGACCAGCTTTTGATTGACTCTGCCTGTAATCCCTCTATTCTTGTACATGTTGCTTATTGCACTCAGATTTTCATTTTCACTCATAAATCATAAATTTCACTCATAAATCTATAAATAAAGTCTTACTTACTTACGTTTACATTACATTACATTAAATACATTCTTAAGTATCAGTAGCCTGCCCTCTGAAACACAAGGAAAGGTCCAAGTCTCTGATTTCTGTGTGATGTTGTGTTCCAGAGGGGCCCGGCAGACACGCAGCACATCGACCCAGAGTTCACCAGAGAAATGGTCCCAAACTCAGTGAGTCGGACCCCCGACCTGAGCGCCGGAACCAGTGCCAACAACGCCTTCAACGGCTTCTCCTTCGTCGCTACAGAGGACAGCTTCCTCTGAGCCCCTCCTCTTCCTCTTCTTCCTCCTCCTCCTCCTCTTCACAAACACAAGGGGGCGCATTATTTTGTGTTTTGAAGAAGACCAAATGAGCCGTAGGTGTAGCGGACTCCATTTTCTAAAGCTGAACGGACCTTTCACGTTGCGCTATATTATGAAGCATGTTAGAATTTCATTTTTTAAGACTTTTGTAACACATTTATTCACACTGATTTGTAAATTACACATTGTATATGGATTAAGGGTTTGGGAATGAAGTATTTTTAATTTAACATGGCAAAAAAACACAAATAAATACAGCACAGTTGTATATATTTTTGAATGTTAAAAGAGTAGTTTGAGATTTTGTGGTAAAACTATGGCTTCACATTTACGCAAAGTTCAGTTTTTTCATGTAGTAGTGACAGGTGTCAATGACAGGCCCAGGCTCCGCCCCCTGAGCTCCTCCACAGAGGCTAATGTCTTTAGTAAACCTAAAGTGAAGCAACTGGAACATCCGTAAAAAGAAGGAAGTTAGACATTTAGATTTTAAAGGCATGCAACAAGAACAGAATAAAAAAGAGCCATATGACAGATTTTACTGATTTGTAATGATGATGGCCTGTAGGCATGGTACAAGATCTCACGCCACAGAAACTCAAATTGCCTCAAGACTGTGTACACATGAGAAAAAATATCTCTGGAGATTGTGTTGACATTTGGATTGGACAAAAAAGGATCAAGTTACAACTCTTCCAAAAAGCAGTACTAGAACGGAAACAAACATATTAAATGAAATAAATACAAAAATGTGAGTCCAAAATTGGAAACTGAATCGTCAAAATTTTCTCGTTCTTATGGAAATTGTGCCTGTCATTTGGGTTGCCAGGTTCAGTGCTGAAATCCAGCTGGTTTAAACCTAAAATGCCTCGCTCTGATTTGAATGGTCTCTACCTAAACCCTAACACCTGCAGCCCATCCTGAACCAGTGCTAGTGCAGCCTCTGCAGCTCAGGGAGTGAAGTCTGGAGCTTTCCATATACTGATAATGAGAAAAATGTGTCCTCTCTCTGCAGGTTAAAAGTGCACTATGTAACTTTTTGTTTGGGGGCCTGTCACCTGCTTGTTTCTATGGATATGTCCTTGCTCTGCTTGGAATGTTCCACAGTGTGACATTAAACAGCTCTACTTTACATTTATTCAACTAAAGGTGGTTTTAGAGCTCAAAACTACATAGAAAAACAGGAATTGACTGTGAGCGGGGTTGCCTCTCCACAGATCTGCCCTGTAACTTGGTCTAGTTTGGCAATAACATCTCCATGGAGAAAAGCATTTGACGAACCCTCCACTGAAACACAGATTCAGTTGTGATTGTTCTTTTTGAAACTGTAAGAACGCAGACGGCATAAAGTCCCTTTCAGCAGATTTAAGTAGATTAAGCGACTCCTGAGGCATCCGACACGGCGGCTGTTTGGAGCTGCTCCTCCGACATGTTTTTATGGAGAATATTTTGGACATTCTGAACATTGTACAGCAGCGTTCTGTATCTATGTAATATAACAAGTGTGAGTGTGAGCGGAGGTCCATGATGGTGTGCTCGGTGCTGTTGAGATGACTACATCAGATGACCTCCCGTGACACATGTGCTGTTTGTATAGAAATATTAAAGCCTGAAATGGGACATTACAAACCAAAGTATTTTAATATCGATTACTACTTAGGAAATTCCACTTTTGCTTTTGACTTATCCTCCAATAATTATGCATTTGTCTGACATTCAAAGTTGCTTTATGAATCATGCATCATTTATTCACAGTCACAGCTGCCCTGCGGTAGAGAAACACGGCTGCTGATCTGTGCCATCGTCCTCTCAGACCACCAATCACTCACTCCATTTATAAAACGTGGTTTGAAGTATTTTGCCCAAGGACACAACAACATTATGCCCTGGTCAAAGCTTTAACCTCTGATCCACAGCTGCCCCAATGCCTCTGGGACGTCCGGGGCAGTGAGCAGAACTGCACCCAGGGACGACTCCACATTTTGGACCAGATTCATTCAGGACCGGGCTGGAGGATCAGACGGACCTGTACGGTTTAAGACAGAATCAAAAAGTGAAAGACGGACCCACGTTCTTTACAGGATTTAGAGAGTTGGAAACACACTGATGGCATCACACTAGGGAGAATTCTAATCAAAAATTTGGCGCAATTTATATGTATGAAACAGAATTTTTTCTGATACTTTGATACATGATTTCAACAAAATAAAGGTGTTTTATATTTGTATTTGTCAGATAATAATTTCTGTGTACATTAGAGGAGTTTTGCTGGGTAACAGTTAAGGAATTCCCTAGTGTGATGTCATGATTTCCAACCAAGAAGAAAACATTTTAAACCTAAAAAATGCCCAAATTGGGAAAACGAGTGAATGTTTTTGCAAAAATCTTTTAGTAAAATGAGTAGTCCAACCTGTAGGTGCTTTAATTTTTGAGCTTTGATGCTTATTAATCTGAAGAACAAGAGAGCTACGAGCCAAAGCTGCATCAGAGGAGACAGAGGACACAGCGGAGACAGAGGAGACAGAGGAGAGACAGAGGAGAGACAGAGGAGAGACAGAGGACACAGAGGAGACAGAGGAGAGACAGAGGAGAGACAGAGGAGAGACAGAGGACACAGAGGAGACAGAGGAGAGACAGAGGACACAGCGGAGACAGAGGAGACAGAGGAGAGACAGGGGAGAAACAGAGGAGCCTGAGGAGACAGAGGAGAGACAGAGGACACAGCGGAGACAGAGGAGACAGAGGAGAGACAGAGGAGCCTGAGGAGACAGAGGAGAGACAGAGGACACAGAGGAGAGACAGAGGAGAGACAGAGGAGAGACAGAGGAGCCTGAGGAGACAGAGGAGCCTGAGGAGACAGAGGAGACAGAGGAGAGACAGGGGAGAAACAGAGGAGCCTGAGGAGACAGAGGAGAGACAGGTCTCAGAGAAACACATGTCTCACACAGGTGTCACAACACTCATGTTCTTTATATGAGCCATTACACCTGTGTCCACAACACACTTCTATAGGCATCATTACCTGTACATTACACCCTGACCTTAAGACGCACTCTATTACATTATTATTACTACATTACAACAGGGGTCTCTAGCCTTTTTACAATGGCGAGCTGCTTTTACAAAAACAAAAATGCCAGAGCGCTACTGGTTTTAGCGGAGCCACAACAAGCCTTAGCTGGTGTACAGTTAGAAATCTATAAAACATAAACCAACGTCCTTTTATTAAGCATCAGAATGATACGTGTACAATTGTAATAGGCATTTAATTAATCAGTTCTGAGTCATCTGGCACAATACAGATAATTCAGAAACCCTTGATACGATATTCTCACGATACGATATTTATTGCGGTATTTTGTGGAGGCTAACAAAAGTATGAATATGCTCCTTTTTCCTCTTAAAATGCCTTGACAAGCCTTTGGTTCTGTCATAACCCAAAGAATTAAGATTTAAAAGTGCGTAATAACTTCTTTGACTTAGACTCAGACAAACTTTATTGATCCACAAGGGAAATTATTTGGATACAGCAGCTCAAACATCACAATATAATATAATAACAGAGAGTAACAAAAATAGATGGTGTATAGCAAAATAGAGCAAGAGACACGTGCCAAATGAGACATAATTATAAAAATAAATGTATATGTACAAGTCAAAATAAAATAGAAAAATAAGTAATAAACATAAAATCAAATATAAAATCACAGCTATAAACAAGAGACAAGAACGACAGTGTAAATACTCTGCTGATTGACAGGCCATAAAATTATCTGTTACGTAAGATTAAGTTGTTGTACAGTTGTAGGGAGTATTATCTGTTACATAAGGGTGAATAGTTGTACAGTTGTAGGGAGTATTATAGTATGAATGTAGTCCTGTATCTCTCACTGTTTGAGTGGAGCTGTAGGAGCCTGTTGGAGAATGAGCTCCTCTGTCCCTCTATAAAAACCAGGACTATACCAGGACTAAACCAAGAATACACCAGGACTACAGCAGGACTAAACAAGGACTAAACCAGGACTAAAGCAGAACTACACAAGGATTAAACCAGGACTAAAGCAGGACTAAACCAGGACTAAACCAGTCTGATTTGAAGGTTTTAGAGAGAGAGACTGGAGGTGACTGCTGACACTGTCTCTTTGTTTCTGTGGGCCAAAGACAATGAGACGATGACTTCTGTCTTGTCTGAGTTTAGCTGGAGAAAGTCGTTGTGCCTCCACACTCAGATCTGTTGGATCAGTGGCAGACGGAGTCCCCTGGTCCATGGTCCCCTGGTCCATGGTCCCCTGCTGCCAGTGAGACAAAGATCTGAGTGTCGTCTGCAGAGTTGTGGTTGGACACATTATTGTTGTGTATTAACCATTTCATTCAGTCTGTGCCAGATTACACCTGTTCACCTGTTTTGTTTCTTTCAGCATTTCTTGAGCCCTAAGTGCAGGGCCTTGGTTGAGTTCACATGGAATGACTGAGCGATATTATTTTATTGTTACACATGTTACGATGTGTTTTCAACTTAAGATGAACAAAAGTTTTGCTGGGATTTTTTAGGCTAATAAATATTCGAATCCTTGTGTACCTGATGCAGATGTAAATGGCATTATTGTAGAATAGAAACTGTTTTTACTCTAACTTGTGTATATAAGTAACATTTACTTGCTCAATTCAAGGCAAACGGTTTTCATGGTTTTACCAAGTAAACCAAGAATTTACTCTTAAAGTAAAGGTTACTACATATTTCAGATTTGAGGAACTGACTGATTAGTTGACACAGCTTCACAACCTGAGGTCTGTGAATGAAAACTAAAGTAACTTCACTTGCTGTGCCTAGTTAGATGAAAGAGGAATTTACTGCACACACACACACACACACATATATATATATATATATATATATATATATATATATATATATATATATATATATATATATATATATATATATATATATATATATATATATATATATATATATATATATATATATATATATATATATATATGTCTTTTATACCGTGTATATTCAACAGCACTGGAGCTAATTGCCATGGCAACGGTCGTTAGCAACCGTTGAGCTTCCGGAGACTCAAACGGACCGTTCTTTTCCACACTCAAATATCGCGGCTACATTTCGCCCGCAAAGCCTAGTTTTTGTGTTTTTGTGTGTTTATTTTTCATTTTTCGCTTCTTTTCCCCTAAACTTGCAAATGGCGCTTAACCCAATCCTCTGACGATGCAGTCCATGAAGCTGCGGGGGACACGAGGACACAGGAAAATGGTGCGCGGGTATGTGAGCACGAGCAAGTTTAAAACACATCAGGAAATAAATGTGAGGATCTGTGTGGTCTCCAGATAAAACCCACTTTAAAATCACTATTATGAAAGCAGTGATTGAAAAAGAGGCGTATAATGCCGTGCATGGTGGTCTAATGTGTCCGTGTTTTTGGACTGGCTGCAGGGATCTTCACAGGCTGGACCCCGCTGTCTTCCAGAACCAGATCCACAGAATTTATTCAAGGTATATGCATGTTTTTTACGCTACTTTCTGATCTACTCGTATGTTATGATGTTGTTTCCTCATAAAAGCAAACTGTGTTTCACTCAGACATGCTTAACTCACAAACCCTGTATTTAGGCCGAGCTCCTCTCTGAAACAGGAAAGTTGTGGTACTTATTTTGTAAAGCAGGCTACTTTGAATTCACATTGTGCTTTACAAATTAACTTGTCTTGCCTTGCATTGGTAATGCAGGAAATGCTCCACTGTGTTTTTAAACTCCACACACCTTCACTAGAATCATTTGGATAATTTCAGCCCTGGAATTGTGAATCTCTGCTGAACAAATGGTAAAAGGAGCTTTTAACTTGAAAACTACTGCTTCATGACATCACAAAGTGGAACAGAGCATTTTTTAAGCTTTGGAGATGTAGACAGATTAATAATAAATAAAGTGTTACTCAAACATGTGTGAATGAAACAAAACACAACTCCAGGTCTGTTTCTGATAGACTTAGACAAATTTTATTGATCCACAAGGGAAATTATTTGGACACAGTAGCTTCACACATCACAATATAGCCTACTATAATAACAAAGAGTAACAATACAAATGCTAATAATAAACTCAAAATAAGTAGCAAAATTAGCAAGAGACAGGTGTCAAATGTAAATGTACAAGTAAAAATAAAATAGAGAAATACAGTATAGTATCGCCTCGGGATCCCCCGGAAGAGCTGGAGGAAGTGTGTGTGGAGAGGGAAGTCTGGGTCTCCCTGCTCAGACTACTGCCCCCGGGACCCAGCCTCGGATAAAGCTGTAGAACTTACTTAGACTCAGACTTTGACAAACTTTATTGATCCACAAGGGAAATTATTTGGAAACAGCAGCTCAAACATCACAATATAATATAATAACAGAGAGTAACAAAAATAGATGGTGTAGCAAAAAAGAGCAAGAGACACGTGTCAAATGAGACATAATTATAAAAATAAATGTATATGTACAAGTCAAAATAAAATAGAAAAATAAGTAATAAACTAAAATCACAATCTAATATAAAATCACAGTTATAAACAACAGACAAGAACGGCAGTGCAATGATATGCTGATTGACAGGGTATAAGATTATCTGTTACTTAAGACTGAGTTGTACAGTTGTAGGGAGTATTATCTGTTACATAAGGGTGAGTTGTTGTACAGTTGTAGGGAGTATTAGAGTATGAATGTAGTCCTGTATCTCTCACTGTTTGAGCGGAGCTGTAGGAGTCTGTTGGAGAATGAGCTCCTTTGTCCCTCTATAGTCTGATGTTGTAGGGAGTATTATCTCCTCTGTCCCTCTATAGTCTGGTGCAGTGGGTGAGTGGTTGTACAGTTGTAGGGAGTATTATCTCCTCTGTCCCTCTACAGTCTGGTGCAGTGGGTGAGTTGTTGTACAGTTGTAGGGAGTATTATCTCCTCTGTCCCTCTATAGTCTGGTGCAGTGGGTGAGTTGTTGTACAGTTGTAGGGAGTATTATCTCCTCTGTCCCTCTATAGTCTGGTGCAGTGGGTGAGCAGGAGTGTCCATGATGGAGAGCAGTTTGTCCAGTGTCCTCCTGTCCCTCACTGTGACAAATGTCTCCAGTTCACAGACGATCACGTAACCCGAAAATGGATGAATGGAGTAATAAAAATATATCTCTATTATCGCTATATACAAGAGGTAACGCTATGTACAAGAGGAAACAACATTCTAACATGTCTTAAAGCTCACAATTTGTGTAATACAAGACTTTTTAAGAATAAATACAGCTACACACACGTCCTCAGAGGAATCCGTGCTGAGATAAACTGTAAGTTACGGGTGCTATGTCGGTAATGTGCGGTAGGGGCGCTGTTCTTGGCGCACACATGGATGAGACGCGCGACCGTTGTTTCCTTGGAGGAGAGGAGTGAGACTAGCCACGTTAGCTTAGCCTGTTGCCTGCATAGTTTTACACCTAAATAGATCCAAACCTGGTGCTTATTTTGGAGTTTTAAGCGGCTTTTTGTACCCTCCGTGGCGCGAAGGTGAGCGCGCGTTGGCACCGCTCATTTGGGAAGAGCTAAGTTCGTGTTTGTAACTCAGTAGCCTGTTAGCTAACTGCTGGATCTCTTTGTGGGGAGTTCACAAAAGCTGTTTTTATGGACATAACTTGCATACTTTAAAATGCAGGCAGTGTTTTTCCGTTGCAAACACAGGATCGTGAATTGTTACGTATTTTATTATAGTTAAACGTTGATTTTTGTTGTTGTTTTAGCTAATATGTTGAGTGTACATCCATGGGAACAACACAGAAACAAGTTCGAAGTTCGATGTTTTTCTAATTCTGACTTGGTTTGATGGGATATTACCTGTGGGCATTATATATCATAGTTTTATCGTAGTTTTACATCAGTGAAGTGGCAGTTTGTAGGAAAAAGGTTGAAAGAAACGTTGAAACTTGCAGTTATAAAAACGAATAGTTCTAAAAACCCAAATTCTATCCAAAATCTCGGCATAATTTGCGCACAAAATTGACACATATTCCAGACACTCTTACATAATAATAAATAATATAATATATAACAATCATTTAACAAAATAGAGGTGTTGTATATTTTTATTGGTCAAATAATAACTATTGTGTAAGTTAAATGAGACGAGCTTTAGCCATTGTTTACAGTATGGTTAACGGTTACGGCATTATCTACCGCGAGCGTAGTTTTTTTGTTTGTTTTTTTTTAAATTCAATTTTTATTAATTTTAATTCTGACTTGTTTGATGGGATAGTACTTGTGGTCAATATTTATCGTAGTTTTGAAGTGGCAGTTTGTGGGGAGAAAAAGTTTAAGTAAACGTTGAAACTTGCAGTTATAAACATGAATAGTTCTAAAATCCCACGTTCCATCCAAAATTGGCATAATTCACCACAAGGAACAAATTTTTAACAAAATAAAGATGCTGTCATATATTTTTATTTGTCATATAATAACTATTGTTTAAATTAGCGTTTGCCCTTGTTTACATTATGGTTGCTAGGTAACAACTATGA
Source organism: Taenioides sp. WSHXM2023 (assembly GCA_029959045.1). NCBI lineage: Eukaryota > Metazoa > Chordata > Actinopteri > Gobiiformes > Gobiidae > Taenioides > Taenioides sp. WSHXM2023. The sequence goes on along the minus strand of CM057086.1, from coordinate 32,975,671 downwards.
AATTAGCATACCTCTTTAGGCTTAATTAAATGATGCAGAATGATAAGTTAAGTTCTTTATAAATTGATGACATGTGATTAGCTTGTTTATTTGGAACAAGCTAATTACATGTTTTAGGTGGCATTTTAATTGAAATTTATTGGCATTGGTATTATTACACTTACAACAGTGAATAACATATTTTCCATATAAAATGAGAAAATGTAAAAAAAAAATATATATATATATATTATTATTAATTTTTTTTTTACGCAGTCCAAGGACAGAACCTTTACTAAATATTTATCATAATGTTACGTAAGTTATGATTCAGAGGGTGGAAAAAAGTTGAAAAGTAAAGTACAAAGGTTTGAGTTCTAAAACAAAATACCCCTTCTATTTAAAATGCAGAAACAATTTACTTTAGGAAGACATTAAATAAAACTTTGACAAACCTTATTGATCCACAAGGGAAATTACTTGGACAGATACAAAACATACAAATGTTAATTGCATAATTGCAGAAGTAACTGCATAAATAATAGCTCAAAATTTAAATAAAAAAGGGTGTGCCGTGCATGCACCATAATTAAGCATTTGAGGCAAAAACAAACTAGTAACTCAAAAGGATAAAATGCATTGGTTCAAAATAAAATGTAGGAATAATCACACAATTTAACATACGTGGGTTCAAAGGGGGGAGAAAAGACAATATAAAACATGTACATACATTATAAATGATTTAGACCAAATGACTGAGTATATTCGAAGGGTTTTGGAAGATTTTTTTATTTGCTTTATATTGTAAGGTATGGAGATAATTATTTTTCTATTGTAAGTAGTTTGAATAGGTGATTATTAAGTGAACTCAAATCACCTCCTTGGTTTGAAATGCTCCTGTTTCTCATAGTTTGAGTTGACGTAGACTGTGTTTGTGCTCACAGCATGGACCAAGATGGAGATATCGAGGTTTCCCATGAAAGTGACTCCGACTCGGACAAGAAAGTCAAATGGACCCAAGAAGAGGTAGGTTCAGGAGCCTATGAACGAGACAACCATTCTTGGGCCTGTTTAGGTGTTTGATTTTAAACAAAAAAGGTGAGAGTGAAAAACTGTTGATGCTAGCTAGCTTGTAACTCTAATTTTATGTGAGAGAGACTTGATTAACAGGACAAATCAGTTCACCTCTTGTAGTTCCAACTAAGTCAGATTGTGTTAAAATCATAGACTGTATAAAAAGTGAACTAAGTGAGTGTGACGTCACCCACAGCGTTCGGCGCCACTCAAACGAAGCTCACGACACTCACAGTTATAAGAGAGAAGTTGGAGCCAGACTCTATATTATGAATAGGATTTTTTTAGACGGATAAAATAGCGAAAAAAAAACACTAGGGTCATGTAGAGCGGGTTAATACGAACATTTTAAGACCAAAATGACAAGGCTCACAGCAGCAGTTACAGAGAGAGGGGCGACAATATTCCAGTGTAAGTCAATGGGAGCCAGGGTCAGAAGGAGCCAGAAGAGCTGCATGCGAACTTCCTATGTGGAACGCGGCAACTAGCATGTTAGCTATGCCCATTTATATAGTCTATGGTTAAAATAAAGCTCAGATTAAAGTCCAACTTGTGTAACAGAGCTTCTAACAAAGCAGTGCTTTCAGTTAGCTTCACACCCCCAGGAAATCTTGATGACATCAGCTGCAAAGTGTCAATAGAGTCTGCCCACCTGCTTGTCTCCATGGAGATGTTATTGCTTTGCCTGGAATCAGAATTACCTGTATTCATCTCCAAGGAGAAATTATTTTGGTTATAGACACGCAGCCGACCAGCAGAAGAGGAGAGTTATCAAAAATAAAGTTAAGAAAGTTTAAATAAAACATCTGTAGCTTAAAGGTCCTTCATTTCCTCGTCTGAGCTTTAAGCCATGTTTGAAAGCTGCTACCTCGTTAAAAAACATACCAGGAGTTTTGCTTCATTCACACATGTTTGAGTAATCCTTTATTATTAGTCTGTCTACATCTCAGCTTTGTTCCACCTTGTGATATCATGAAGTGGAAATAAAATAAACTTACATTTTAACTTATAAATTATAAAAAAAATACTCCTCATAAAAGTTACAGAGTACACCTTTAAAATTGCTTTCATGCCTTTTGTGGTAACCATTTAAACTGCAAATTGTGATGACTTTATTTTTCCTTAGAATACACTCGCTCACTTTCTTTTCTGTTTAGGATGAAAACCTCAAAATCCTCGTCAATAATTTTGGAAAAGACTGGAAAACCATCTCCACTTTTTTACCTGTGAGTTCAGTGAGACGAGGGTGAAAAATGTTATTATTATATATTATATGTTATTATTATGATGTTTTTACTGCATGTGTATGTTTCTGTGACAGGGGCGCTCAGAGACGCAGTGTATGAACCGATGGAGCAAAAGTCTGGATCCAGTTCTAGTGAAAGGATACTGGACCGAGGAGGAGGATCAGCAGGTGGGGGCGCTGTTGGTTGTGTTAAATAATCGATGATGTCATAATTTCAGATAGATCATAGGGGCCTATATAACAGTATGTGACATTTTGAATTCATAATCCATCATGTGTGCTTTATGTTTATGGCTTAAAGTCCTTTCATCTAACAATTATCCTCTGTTGGTGATGGGGTTGAATAAGGGCATCACTTCTGTAGGAATTATATATATATATATATTAAAAAAAAACTGTGGTTGTAGTTTATTTTTGCAGACAGAGAAGACTTGAATTTTGTGTCCAGTAATTACAGAGATATTAACCATAAACCAAATCTGCAATCTGACAGTTACATAGGAAACTCCAAACTAGAATTCTGACCTGCCTCATTTTAATTGGGATTATAGAATGTTGTGAAGTCACTCACATGAATGCAATCTATTAAAGACCTATTTTGTACTTAAAAGACATAAAAAAAATTATACTTAATCTGACATAATACTGTTGACAGATCATAGAACTTGTGGCCAAGTTTGGGACGAAGAGCTGGCCTCTCATCGCCAAACACCTGCATGGGCGCCTGGGGAAGCAGTGCCGCGAGCGCTGGGTCAACCACCTGGACCCTCTGGTCAACAAGAGCTGCTGGACCAAAGAGGAGGACCTGATCATCTACAAGGCCCAGGCTCTGATGGGAAACCGCTGGGCAGACATCGCCCGGCTGCTCCCAGGAAGGTCAGGACCACCTCAACTCACAGTCATGACATAAAAATGTTTTGTTTAGCTGCTGAAATATAGAAAGATTAATTAAACTATAATTCTTAAAGAGACAGCAAAGAACAACATATTTTTGTGGAAAGCTGAATTTACTTAATTAATGAAATTTCAACAAATCACCCTGGCTCATGCCAGATTGTTATGTGTAGTATATTTGTGACTTGAGTTCTGCACAAAATGCTTCCTTCTGCGTGTTTTTCAAACACATAATATTCTGTATTTTTGCTAAAATAGGCTGAAATACGTTGGTCTTGGTGTTGCATTGTTTGTGTTCACTTGGGCAATCACATTTTTCTAAAAGTCTAGTTTATATTTCCAGTATCATCCCAATCAAAGCTGGTCTTTTCTTGTATAGGACAGACAACTCTGTGAAAAACCACTGGTACTCCACCATCAAACGCCTGGCAGAGCAGGGCATGTTCAAGAAGGAGGCCAAGGACTTCAAGCTGGACTTAAGGAAGCTCAGGGAGGGAGAGGTACTGCCTTTATAATACTAATACTTAGGGCTGGGTGATATGGGGAAAGAAAAGAATCACGATTTTTTTCCCTCCCATACCGATCGATCTCGATTTTCAATTCGATCTTCTTTCATCTTATTAAAACATTGACAGACATCAACAGAAACATGTGGAGAAATCGTGATCTATCGATCTTTAAATTTTTGGCACAGCCCTACTAATACTGACATCTTTGGAAAATAGTGCATGAAATGAGCCTTTTATAATTGTGTATTTGTTTAACAGGAAGAATTTAAGTGTGATGTTGTTTTAGACACGGAGCCCATCACACCCAAAGTGAGTCTTCTCCTTTTTGGTCAAACTTCACACTGTCCTCTTCACCAAAGTCCTCTGTACACTTAAGCCTGTCACGATAATTACTGTATGGACTTATCGTTCAATAAATGAAATGCAACAATCATTTTTTGGGGGCCTATATTTATCGTGTAGACTTTTTCTTTCTTTTTCTTAGTGAGAAGTTTTTGTTATTTTTTCTGTACTACAATAAAACCTAACTCGAATAAAAAATTCGAGGCATTGAGCGTGAAGTGTCTTGCCTAAGGACACACTGACAGTTTTTTACCACTGGCGCCCCACTGTGGCACCTGATTTTCCCAGTGGTCTCCCATCCAAGTACTAACCAGGCCCGGCCTTGCTGAGCTTCTGAGATCAGGCTTTGACAAGGAGGTTTGGCCACATATTATGATGTCTTTTAACCCGTTTATACATTTATAATAGTTTTGGGGGGATTATTCTACTTTAAGGTTATTGTGTGAGTTGCATAAATTAATTTCAATATTATCATTTATCGTCTATGTTTTCTTCAGCAATATATTGTACTGATATCGTGACAGGCCTAACTACATTTGCTTCTTCTTTTTTATAACCAAAAATAGTTTTAATTGCAAGAAACATAATTCTGCAAATACTGTTAATAATGGTCTGCCTGTGTGTGTGTTTTGTTTCAGACCAATGTGGAGACTCAGCCCGAACCAGAGGAGCCTCAGAAAGCCCAGCCAAACCCTGTAGTCCCTCCTGCTAACAACCTCTCAGGCCGAGCTCCACCCAGCTCGAAACCTGGTCCAGGCTCTAAACCTGGTCCAGGCTCTAAACCTGATCCAGGCTCGAAACCTGGTCCAGGCTCGAAACCTGGTCCAGGCTCGAAACCTGATCCAGGCTCTAAACCTGATCCAGGCTCTAAACCTGGTCCAGGCTCTAAACTTGGTCCCACCTCCAGACCAAGTCCCAGTCCCAGACCCAGTCCCAGCACGTCTCCAGGCGTGGCTCCTTCAGCAGCAGCAGTAGACCAGAAGAAACTGGAGGAGGCTGCTCTGAGGATGATCTCTGAGGACATGCTGCCTCTCAGGTGATGTCACTGCACGTGTCTTATATACAACTCTGATAGTTTGTATTCTAGAGTCAGGTCAAATGCCCCTGGTGGATGAGAATAGATTTATGTTAACGGCTATTAATAAAAATCTAAGCCATCCTTAACTCACATCTCACGTTATCTCTCACATTAATTAATTAATCTGACCAGGTTCTTTCTGCTGTTTGCAAAAGAGCGAATCCAGATGGTCAATATAAAGCAAGAATTCGTTGTTAAGGCATTCACTAGGACTAGGTTGAGGAGTGGTTACATACATAAATACATAAGTACATGAACACAGACCATAGCCTTATATTGACTGACATTGTTTTTGTCACAGTTTTGTGGAGGGCGCAGGGTTCCGCTCCTTCATGGGCATGATGTGCCCTCAGTACAGTAGACTGTCCCAGAGGGCAGTGGGGCTGCGGCTGTACGGAGACGTGGAGAGGACTTATAAACCCCAGCTCATCCGGGATCTGAAGGCCTGCCTGGCTCAGAGTCAGGAGGAGGAGGGTCTTATCCATGTGTCTGTAGATCTGTGGGCAGGCTCTGGCTCCTCTCCTCTGGACGAGCACATGGTCCTGGTCCAGCTGCACTTCATCAGTGAGTGCTGGCAGCTCCGCCGGCCGGTTGTGGCCTTCAGACACCTGAAGCACCAGGACCTGAGTGCATCACTGCCCCGAGAACTGGAAGGGGTGCTGTTGAGCTATGGCATCTTCCCCCAGCGCATCGGCTACGTCCTGACCAACAACGCCAAGCACACGCTGGCCGCTAACAGCCTCTTCTGCGACTACAAGGTGAGACTCAGACTGAGTTTATCTCTTTAACACTCTCACATGTAACCCACATGAACGTCCCCGTGTCTGTGGTGTAGCTGCTCCTGAACAGGGCGGAGGTGGAGGGAGAGGAGGTGGTGTCCTTTCTCACAGACCAGCTCTCTAAGGCGGACTCTCCATTCTGCAGGCTTCAGATAGGCTCTAGGCTGAGCTGTGTGGGCCACACGCTGCAGCAGGTCATACAGGAGGCTCTGAAGAGCTCCAGAGAGGTGGAGGACCTGCTCTCTCAGATCCAGCACGTGGTGACCTTCTTCAGGACCAAGACCTGTTGGAGCGAGGTGAGGGGGAGAGCCTGCACACTTTAGTTAAACCAACCAACTGCACTATTGTCCATAGTCTTTCCTTCTATGGTTTTAAAGGTGCACTGTGTAACTTTTCTTGTCTCCATGGAAATTTTATTGCATTGTTTGGAAGTTCCACAGTATGCCATTAAACTTACCTATCTCCATGAAGACAAGCATGTAGCACGAGTAGTAACCAAGTTACAAGGCTAATCTGTGGAGTGGTGACCATGTTCACAGTAAGAATGCATGTTTTTTTTTTTAACCTGGATAAATACTAGATAAATAAGTATAAGACCATACTGTGGAACATTAAACAATAACATCTCCATGGAGACAACCATGTGGCAGACCCTCCTCCAGAAAAGTTTTAATAAAATTATTGCAAATAGATATGATTACCATAAAATAAACATATTATGACAAGCTTCTCAGTGTGTTTGCCTGTAGTCCATTATTCATTCACTGTTCACACATGATGATCTGAAGTACATGTCTTGTGCTGTGTAGGTGCTGATGAGGGAGTGTAGCGCCCCCTTGTGGCCTCCGCCCGGCAGCTACAGATGGAACTCCCTGCTGTTGTGTGTGCGGCGGCTGGTGCAGGAGTCCACGTGGAGCAGTGTGATGAGCGTCCTGACCCAGGCCCGGACAGAGGCACGAGATCCAGCTAAAGCCCCGCCCCTCCTGTCAGTCACACGGGAGCAGGTGGAGGACGTCCTGGGACTGTTGGGGCCCTTTGAGACCGCCCTACAGGTACAGTGTTTACTATATTACATGTAATCATAGACTATATAAATGAACATAGCTAACCTTCTAGCCGCTGCGTGCCCAATAGGAAGTGAGCATGGAGGCGCTTCCGACTCCATCGACAGCGGCGCCAGTTCACTTTATACTGAAAAACTGTCACCACTCTCAAAATAAATTCAAATAAATTCCTATTCCTAATATGGAAATTCCCTCCTATAACTGTTAGACTCGTTAGCTTTATGGGTGACGTCACACTCCCTCAGTCCACTTCTTTATACAATCTATGTATGTAACAGTTTATTTTTATGGCGTTTATAAAGAAAGACCAGTGCAAGGTGTTTATTTCATTTTCATTTATTTTCAGGGACTGTACCTGTTTTTTTTTTTTATGTAATAAAGTAAAATTTGTCTTGCCGCAGTGCAAATATATTGTAATGGCAGCAAAACAGGAAGTAATGCTGGTTTGCTGCTCTAGTTGTGGCCGGGTTAAAGTGGTTTAATCCTGGTCCAAACCTGTTTTATGAAACAGGAAACTCAGCCTTGGCCCTGTCTGTGTATAATAACTCTGAGTCAGGAATTAAACTCGGTTTAAGTTCAACCTGCTTTGTGTGTAAGGGACTCACTGCTTTTGTTTACCAACCTAACACATATGTCATACTCACACTGTTTTGGCTATTGTTCTAAATTGTCTCTTGTTTGTCCCCAGACTCTCCAGGGTAACAGTGTGTCCCTCTGCAGTCTCATCCCCTCTCTGCTGCAGTTGGACAGAGCTTTGAGCCTCAGTGAGAGCAGATACACAGACTTCTGCAGCGCTCTGAGGACAGGTCTACACTCTCACTGTCAACCCCTGCTCCATCACAGAGACCTTCTCATCTCCACTGTGCTCGACCCCAGGCTCAAACTGCAGGTACTGTCACAGACCTGGGCCTTACTGGGCCAAGGCCAGAGAAACCAGGAGGAAACTAATGTAGAAACACTCCTCTTTACTGAATATTTGACCCCGTACTTCTTCACTTCTGTCATATGAGGGACAGGGGTACATATTGTCTGCTAGTTTCAATGGCTGTGGGTCGAGCTGTGACACAATTGAAACCATGATTACTTATTACAGATATATTTCTCTACAGTGTAACACAAATATGTTTTATTATTTTTAGTGATATTTTGTGATTTGCGTTTTAAAAGCTTTGTAGATTAGATGTACTCCTATATCTTTAAGAACCATTTATTTATTTTCCAACTAGCTCATTCTATGTAATTGACTGACGCAATAATTCTAATGTTGAATTAGGGTTGGGCGATGTCTCCTTAATTGGCAGATGACGATGTTTACAGTGAAACATCGCGATGGACGATGATATCGTCTAAAGCAGGTGTCGGCAACCCGCGGCTCCAGAGCCACATGTGGCTCTTTCATCGTTCTGTCGTGGCTCCCTGTGACTTTGGAAAATAATAATGAGTATTTAATTACATTGTATTTTTATTTTAGTTTGTTCGTTTTTAAATGTGAATCTAAAATTGTAGATAATGGTAATCTTATAACATTTAAATAAAACGTTTTTAATATTTTTGTCGCTCAAAACATGCGTCAAAGCCGCCGATGTGCGCCACCCGCACACACTGGAGCCCGGACTTACCGGCACCTACATCAGCAGTATGATTTTCAGCCCAATGATGGATAAATCCAAGAAAAGTTTCTGAAGAAAACAGAATGCTTAATGCTCCGTGGGCAGATTCATTTGCTTTCACGGCTGATGAGACTGGTACACGCGGTACACGCGACAGTGGATCATTTAAGTTTGGATTTTTATTTCCTACGAGGAGGACTCAAATAATAATGTGTTTAATGCAGCTTTGTGCACATTTGTTTACGTTTTACAGAAGCGAAACTTAAAACCACATGGCTCATTTGTATAAACTATAAGCGCTGAAAAAACAGCTGCTCCTTGTGCCGCTGATGCGGTCAGCTTCTGTCGGACTAAAGGGCAGGACTCAGTGGAATATGCGTGTTCTTTCTGTGACTGAGGGATGTTCTGCCTATGGTGAGTCTGTTCTGTGCTTCTATCGCGTTGGAGATGTTCATTTTAAACTTTTCAGAGATTATACGTGTGCAGGTCGTACGTGTGCAGAGCAGTTCTTTATTTCACTCATGCACGTGGCATCGCGATGCTTACTATCCATCGCGATGGTGGGTCATAAATGACGATGGACGATGACATCGTCCATCGGAACAACCCTATGTTGAATAAAGGGACGGTATGTAGGCTGTGCTCTTATTGTTTTATAAAGGTGCTACAATCACCACTGAACCTGGGTTGTCAGTATTTCTTAGTGTTTGGACAGGCCAATGTTTTTGTAACTAAGAATAAATCAGCATTACAATTTTTATCAGTAAAATCTGTATTTGCTTTCACCATCTTTACCTTTTATCTGGGCACAGTAAAGTCTGAAATTAAAAATCTAAATCTTATATACAGTTCCTTTTTTAAATTATGTAAATTGCTCACCCACAGTTGTGAAAAGATTTTGGTTTAAAAAAATTGGCAGCAGTTGATTGCCTTAATTTCAGTCAAAAATAAACTCAACTGAAATATACTCCTATATACTAACATTGAACCTTCTTCACCTAATCTTGTATATTGTCATTTTCAGCCATTTTGTGAGAAGACCGAGGAGCAGACTGACTTCCTAACCCCACCATCCAAGTCTGAGGTCACCACCATCATCGAAGCAGCTTTATGTACTGTCCCGTCTTCAGACAGTTCTTCAGTGGAGGAGAATGGAGACTGCACCAGCCCTGCCCCTGAGGTCAGTCTTTATTTGAACTCAGAGCTGCGTTCAAGAGAACATTAGTGTTTCAAAATAGTATATAGGCTGTGTCCAAATGTCCACCCTAGTCCCCTAACCCCTCCTTCACTACATAGTCCCGCACTCTTTAGCGCCCTCTATAGTGCACTCATTCACAGAGAGATTCGAACACACAGCTCACTACAGTCGGGTCACATGGCTCTAAACTCCGATAAAACTTGATTTCTGTTATAAATAATGATCAAATCCGACTGAGACGCAAGTGTTTATGGACTCATAATCATACAAGTTTTTGTCAAGATGCGGAAGATGTGGAGATGTGGAAACTATCGCTCTTTTAACTCTAGCACCCTTGTGAAAGTTGTCCATGCCCTGTCAGCCTAACACGGGCAGTTTAAATTCCCAAATAAATGCATTACGCTCTATGGGAGAATTCTTTCTGGGCCCAAGCTCCCAGGAGCTGCAGTACTTGGAGTGGCCACTAGTTGGTCTCGAGCCGGGACAAAGGGGGAATGCCTTATCCATTTTTTATTATAGATCCATGGGTGGAACAGAGCATTTTGAGCTTTAGCTATGTAGACAGACTAACAATAAAGGATTACTCAAACATGTGTGAATGAAACGCAACCACAAATATGTTTTTGATGAGGTAATAACATTCTAACATGGCTTAAATCAGTCAGAGTCAATTTTGTATAATATAGGACTTTTAAATACATGTGCAGATAAAGTACTTAAAGTAAATTAAAAGCAAATAAATAAATTAAATTAAATTAAGATAATAAATAATTTACTTAAAGTAAATTAAAGTACATTGTACTTCATAAATTGACTCTTTTTGCAATCTCCAGTCTTCAGCCAGTTCTTCTTTGGACTTGAATGGAGACCTCACCAGCCCTGGTCCAGAGGTGAAAGAGGAGAGCCAAGACACACCCACACACCCACCACCCCGCACCATGTCAGACAACGCCAACCCCGAGAACGAACTCAAACGCAAGGCTCCCTGCAGCCTGCCCCAGCCTCCCCAAAAGTGTGTCAAAGTGTCGGAGCTGGAGGCGTACCTGTCCGAAGCGCCCCCTACTGGAAGCTCCTGTGTGGTGTTCTGGAAATCCGCACACCGTTTCCCCAGACTGCAGAGGTTGGCAAGGAGGCTGCTGGCTGTCCCAGTGACCTCAGGGGGCTTGGACAGGCTCTACCCCATGTCCCTGTGCCTCATGCGGGCTAGAAGGAACCGTCTCCCCCCCAACACCACGGAGAGGCTGCTGCTCTACAAGGACGCTATGAAAACGAGTGCAGTGAGGAAGCCAGCTAAGGTTTGAACTGAGCGGGTCTATGTCTGGGTCTGTGAATATACTTGATGCTCAGTACCGATTCTGATACCATGATGATAATGAAAAAACTCTTTATATGACAATAGAATGGGATTTTCAACATTAAATTGCAGTACTTTCTTTTATATTCCCATGTGTCCTTATATCTGTGTAATCTCTTGGTGGTCCATGGGTGTATAATAGTCCATGTGCTCTTATACTTGTTCTGATACAGCTCAAGATCTTTCTAAAGCTTCAGGAAAGGTTAATTTCTGTCCTGTGAATGTGACTTTTTTTTTATAATTAAAAGAAGAATAGATGGGTTTTATATTGCACTTCTCACTGTAACTCAAAGGCGTAGTATCTTTGAGTCAATACAGCGATCAAATAGGAATGAGATCACAGTTAGATTTTTGTTTCGATCAGATACCAAGTAATACTATGGCAAGTATCACAATATCGATCTGAGAAGCTTGGCAAAAGTGAAACGGTGTCTTTATGACATAAATCCATCAGATATCAGATATTAATACGATACTAAAACTAGTATCAAAACTAGATACTCATTTGAGCAGATATCAATACTAAAAAAGTCCCATTCACAGGACAGAAATGAAGGATTCTGGAATAGCTTTGATCTTGAATGATCTTGAGCTGTATCAGAACAAGTCTAAGAGCACATAGACTACTATACGCCCATGGACCACTGTGGAACCTACAGGACCACTGAGGGATTACACAGATATAAGACCACATGGGAATAGAAAAGAAACTACTTCAATTTAATGTTCAAAATCACATTCTACTGTCAATAAAATACATTTTCCTAATTTATAAGAAGTAAAACTCAGATACAGGCCCATTAATGGTCAATGATACAGGTGCTTAAAGTTTTTTTTTTCTTTGGGGGGGCAGTTAGTTTTTTTTTATTCAAATGAATGCTGCAAAGTGCCACTGCTTCGGCTGAACTATGAACATTCTTACAGACTGAATTGTTTACATTAGAACTTTTTCCTAAAAATATGATAAAGCTGTATATAGGTTTTTTTTCATCCAATAGTAAATTTAAAAAAAAAAAATAATTTTTAAGTTTGGGTATTCCTCTGATCTATGTTCCTCTGCTTTACACCCAGCGGTCTCAGCATTTGAAATTAATTATGTAAAGATCCATGATCATTGATATTTTAAAAGTGGATATCCAAATGTTGTCAATATTGAATATAAATTATTCAAGTTTTATACCTCTACAAAAACGTGTGGCAGTTTTCTGTGGGAAACAAATAGGTTTTTAGTGAGAGTTTGAAGGAGGACTGAGTGATTTTGGAAATGTTTCAGAATGCAGTTTTTCAATATTTTGTCTGTTTTTACCTTCGTTTACCTCCACATAAAAGGAATAATCAAATCCTGCACCCCTCTAAGATGAGTCAACATCTTCTCTTTTCAAGACTGGATTATGGTCATGCTAGGCCACCTCCAGGTAAACATGAACAGACAGATTAAACTAAATCTTCTCTTGGAATTTTGCATCTTTTCATAATACTTCTTTTGGCTGGTGATGTAGAAGTAAACCCTGGGCCACAACCACTGCTAACTAGGCCACAGCAGATATCTGAGCTACTGCTATCTGGACTACAACCACAGCTAACCGAGCCACCGGCTGGGCTACCAGCACAGCTAACCGGGCCAGAGCATGGGCTACCACCACAGCTAACTGAGCTTCCTCCATGGCTTCCTGGGCTACTGCTGCAGCTGCCTGTGCTACAGCCTGGGCTACCACCACAGCTACCTGGGCTACAGCCTGGGCTACCACCTGGGCTACCACCGCAGCTACAGCCTGGGCTACCACCACAGGCACCTGGGCTACATCCTGGGCTACCACCACAGCTACAGCCTGGGCTACCACTGCAGGCACCTGGGCTACATCCTGGGCTATCACCGCAGCTACATCCTGGGCTACCACCGCAGCTACATCCTGGGCTACCACCGCAGCCACCTGGGCTACAGCCTGGGCTACAGCCTGGGCTACCACCACAGCTACCTGGACTATTTCCGCAGTTACCTGGGATAAAGCCTGGGCCTTATCCTACTTTGGCCAGGAGAAACCCATGCACACATACAACTGCCATGCTAAGCCAGGGTAAGACTGAAACAGGACATACATCCTATGCATCTTTAAAACAAAAAGCAACAAAGATTTTCCAGACTGTTAACCATGTGAAAATTATATGAGAGCAAAAGGCAAAGCCCAAAGGTTTATTTGGTGGGCATATAAATGTAAGAAGTTTAGTATCTAAATCGGAGCAAATACAACATTTGTTGACGCATTCCAACCTTGATTATTTGTGTCTATCAGAAACCTGGTTGACCCCATTAACGCCTGCCGGAGTGTTCAATATTGCAGGTTACAATGTACACAGGCAAGACAGGGCGCATGGTAGAGGGGGAGGAGTCATGATTTATGTGAAAGAAGGCTTGCAAAGTAAACAAATTGGCATCCCAGAAACCCCTCTGGAATGCATTGGAGTAACAATTACTTTATCTCCAGAAATGTCAGTCACTGTGATCACTGTATATAGATCACCCTCTGCCAAAGATGTATTTTTCCAACACTTGTCAGAAGTGCTAAAAAATGTCAGCAGTAAAGAATTAATACTGATGGGGGACTTTAATCTAAACTGGCTTGATAAAACGCGAAGAAAAAAATGGAAAGATCTTACAACAAAATTTGAAATGACACAAATGGTGAACAGCCCAACAAGAATAACTAATTCCTCTCAAACTCTATTAGACCTAATTTTTACAAATAAGCCAGATCGCATAACTAAAACCTATAATTTAATTACAGGTAATGTCAGATCATAATCTAACACTAACAACACAAAAATGATCCAAAACACGGTATAAAAATAAACATAACATGGAAAACAAAAAACTCATTACATTTATGCCATGACAAAACATAGAGCTGTTTGAGAATGAACTTAAAGGTATAAATTGGACAGATATGACCTCAGGGAAAAATTGTGAAGAGGCTTGTGAAAATATGATGACAAAAATTAAATCACTGATGTCAACATATACTAAAACAATGCCCCTCAAAAAACGAGCAAAGCACAATTTACCCTGGTTTAATAAGTCGATTTGGCTTTTGATGAAGAAAAGGGACTTTGCTCTCAAAAAATCCCTAAAATCAGGCCTAAGTACAGATCGCCGTTTATTCAAATCATACAGGAATAAGGTTATATCACAACTAAGAGCGGCTAAAGCAAATTTTTTTCTGGAAATAATTAAAATAATTAAAGAGGCAAAAGGAAATAAAATATTATGGACAAACATAGATAAACTCACAGGTAAAACAAGATCAACAAAAGTACAACTAAATATAAATGTCACAAATGAAAATGATAGTCAGGTAATGGCAGAGCATTTTAATGATTATTTTATTAACTCTGTCTTACAATTGAGTAAGAATTTTAATAATGTACACGTGTCTCATCAAATTGTAACAAATAGTGACAGTTTTCTTAATCTTAAGCCCACAAACGAGTTTGTAGTATGTAAAGTTCTCTCGTCCCTGTCAAATTCCAAAGCTAAAGATATCCATGGACTTGATACTATATTCATCAAAAAACATAAAAATAGTTTCATAGTACCAATTACTACAATAATCAATAAATCATTTGAGGAAAACAGTTTTCCCAATGTATTGAAATCAGCAATTGTAACACCAATCTACAAATCAGGAGATAAACAAATCATTAGCAATTATAGACCGATAAGTATACTCGTATACTCCCTGTCCTGTCGAAGGTTATAGAAAAAGTAGTTGCTGAGCAGTTAACAAAACATCTTGAATGTGAGGCCCTACTGCATCCTATGCAGTTCGGTTTCAGAACCAACCACTCTACTGAGACAGCATGCAACTTCTTTTTAGAATCTGTTAAATCAAGTCTGGACAGAGGAAAGGTGGTAGGTGCTGTTTTTTTAGACCTCCGCAAGGCTTTTGATATAGTAAATCACCAGGTTCTATTGTTGAAACTGACCCAGTGCAAATTGTCCATGGATATCCTTATGTGGCTTAAATCCTACCTGGGTGGGCATTCCCAGTGTGTCCGATTAAATAATACAGTTTCTCAATCAGAAGCGTGCTCCATGGGGGTACCACAAGGTTCTGTTTTGGGGCCGTTACTGTTCAGTCTATATATTGATGACCTCCCATCTGTGTGTGATGATGTGAATGTCCAAATGTATGCTGACGATACAGTCATCTACACAGATGGGAAGGATCCTGAACAAGTGGCAGCCAAGTTATCACTGGCCATGAACAAAATTGCTAAATGGCTGGATGACTCTTATTTGACACTAAATGTGGGGAAAATGGCCACAATCAAACATAAACACAAAACCTACCCCCCAATATTTGTGATGGGACAACAGATTACAAAAGTAGATGAGTTTAGATATCTGGGTATTATTTTAGATTCTACGCTAAGCTTCAAAAGACATGTCAAAAAGGTTTGTCACACATTAAAATATAATCGGTCCAACTTTAGATGTATAAGAAACTCACTAACAACTGAAGGAGCTAAGACTTATCTGAATGCAATGATTTTGTCTCATTTATCTTTTGGTATGTCATTTTTGTTTAAACTTTGAACACCAGATCTTGTGTATTATTTAGTGTTTTGAACATTCACTTCAAATTATAAATTAGTTACATCCCGACAGTTACTCTTTAAGTTACTCTTACTTGAGTAGGACTTTTCCCAAATAGCTTTTCACTCTTTCTTGAGTAATTTCCTGGAGACTTGAGTGACGTTATTTTGAAGTAACGTTACTATTACTTGACTACAATTTATAAACCTCAAGTAAAAAGGGACTAGACCTGTACACGTCTTTCAAAAATCTGTCCCCGGTCCTCTGTTCTCCTCTGCTTCTGTTCTTCTCATATCTGCTGTTGCCTGTAGGTGGCAGTAACACTTTCTGAAAATTGGGTCAGACGAAGAAAAAATCAGCCCACTTCCTGCTCCCTGATCCACACCAGAGCCACGTGAGTCTGCGCCTGAAGGGTCCGTGCGTAAAATACACCATGACAGTAGAAAACAGCGCTTTGGAGACACCGCACTGACCGCTGATTGACCATAAACAGAAAACTGCGCTGCGTAAAGACTGCGTAAAGGCATCAACATGGCGCTGTACGTGAAAGCCGCAGAGATCTTGGAGAAAGCGGAGAAAAAACAAGGCGCTCTGAAGACGCTGGTGTACGACAGTAAGTTTAACAACGTCAAACAGCTTTTCGCTTTGGTTTTTGAGACGCACAAGTTCTCCGCGGTGCTGGAGGAGGTCATCAGCGCCACCAAACTCCTGAAGCTGACCAGGCTGAAGCTCCCCCTGGCCAAAGTGCTGGTGTACGACCTGCTCCTGGGACACGGGCTCAAGTGCGGCGGGACGTGGAAGGCGGCACTGCTCAAGAACCGTGCCCGGCTCCAAGCGGCTCTTGCCCGGATCAAAGTGCGCCAGGGAGTCAGCAACAACCAGGACCTGATACCCGCCAGTGCCCAGCCAGATGAGGTCACGCTGCCCAGGTAAGAAGGCTCTGCAGTGGAGGAGGAGCCAAGTGTTTAGTTTGGCTTGCTGGGTGCTTATTTTTGATACCAGTACTTAAAGATGCACAGTGTAACTTTTCTAGTAGAGATCTGCCACCTGCTTCTCTCCGTGGGGATGAGCTTTGCCTGGAACTTTCCACAGGACTGTTTCCATGGAGACGAGCAGGAGATACCTCCAGGCAAAGTTACAAGTCAGATATATCTACAATGATAAAACTAATGATAATAAAAATAATAGAATAATTCCATATGGTACATTTTTGGGTTGAATTGAAACTGGCAACCCAAATTAGAGACTCACGTGAGGCTCATTCAGCTTTCTGACTGGAACCAAAACACCAAATTATAACAGACAACTTGGCATCATCTCCATTGTTTTATTAAATAAGAATAAATCAACATAACTTTAATCAGTAAAAGTTTTATTTGATCATTTTCACCTTGTTTCTGAGAACCCAGATTACGTTAAGGTTAAGTTTATGAAATTAAAAACTGATAGCTGTTAACTTGAAAACTACCACTTCATGACACCATAAAGTGGAACAGAGCATTTTGAGCTTTGGAGATGTAGACAGACTAATAATAAAGGATTACTCAAACATGTGAATGAAACAAACAACTCCAGGTCTGTTTTTAGGAGGTAACAGGATTATAACTTGACTAAAAGCTCACAGGAGTCAGATTTGTGTACTTTAAACTTCTTAGGTTCTTTTTAAAGACAATACAGTAACGTGTATTTACCTTGTTGACATGTTTCGGCTGCTAGCTGCGAGCCATCTTCAGAACTGTCACCGGTGTTGGTGGTGACGTGTCGTATATCAGCTGTTGTTACTTCCTGTAGGCGTGGTCAGCTGTTGTTACTTCCTGTGGGCGTGGTCAGCTGTTGTTACTTCCTGTAGGTGTGGTCAGCTGTTGTTACTTCCTGTAGGTGTGGTCAGCCTGATGGACCTGGCAGGTGGCTCAGACTGACCATGCCTCCCGTCGCCTGGTGGTCTCTGGAGGAGGGTGTCCCAGGTGTGTGAAAGGAGAAACGCTCCATCATCACGGTTGATGCTGTCCGTGCCTCGTTTCCTGATTTCAATGGCCTCCCTGATCCAGCATTTGAACTTATTGTTTTCCGATCCGATGACTCGTGCCCCGTCCCAATCCATAATGTGGTTATTTCTTTTACAGTGATCTGATATGGCAGATTTTAGGTTTTCCTGCAATGCTTTGTCTTTTTGTGTTCTGGTGAGTCTCCCTGATGTTTCCTTTTCACATTCCTTTTGGTGTT
Organism: Taenioides sp. WSHXM2023; assembly: GCA_029959045.1. Lineage (NCBI taxonomy): Eukaryota > Metazoa > Chordata > Actinopteri > Gobiiformes > Gobiidae > Taenioides > Taenioides sp. WSHXM2023. The sequence continues at coordinate 32,957,727 of CM057086.1, read as the reverse complement.
CCTTTTTTCGGATGTGAAAAGCCCGGCCTGTTTCCCCTATGTATGATTTATTGCATGATTTGCATTGGATTTCGTAGATGGCGTTGCATTGTTGTTCTTGTGGGATTTTATCTTTGGCGTGTACTAGTTGTTGGCGGAGTTTTGTGTTTGGTTTGACTACAGTGCTTACGTTGTGTTTTTTCATGGCTCTCTGGATGGGTTCAGTTATTCCTCTGATGTTTGGTAGTGTGACTGTGTTCTTGTGATCCTGCTGCCCTCTATTGGTTTGTTGTGTTTTTTGTCGGGGTTTGTTGGTTTTATTGTTGACTTGTTGTCTGCCTTTGTTTATGGCCCAGTTGGGATATTGACATTGTTTGAGTGCTTGTATAATGTGTCTCTCCTCCTCTTCCCTGTCGGTTTGGTCTGTTATGAGTGTGGCCCGTTCGAATAGTGTCCTTACTACTGAAAGTTTATGTGCAGTGGGATGTTCGGATGTCCAGAGTAGATATTGGTCGGTGTGTGTGGGTTTCCTGTATACTGTTATTTTGATGCTGCCGTCTGCGATGTGGTGGATTTTAATGTCCAAAAATGCTATTGCTCCGTCTTTCTCCTCCTCATGTGTGAACTGAATGTTACCGGTTCTGTCTTGTGTGTTGAGATGGTCCGTGAGTTCTTGGGTGTGTCCTTGCTGTATTTTTTCCAGGATGTCATCTACATAACGTTTCCAGAAAGTTAAACGGCATTGTGGTGGTGCTGTGTTGAATGCTTTTTGTTCCAAGTCCTCCATGAAAAAACTGCTCATTATTGCGGATAGTGAATCTCCCATTGTGAACTCCTCCTTCTGTCTGTAAATGAGTAGCCACAGCTGCCCCAGGGCAGCTGTGGCTACAGTAGTAGCTTACCATCACCAAGTGTGGAGTGAATGAATAATGCCCTGTAAAGCGTCTTTGAGTGTCCTGAAAAGCGCTATATAAAACTGATGCATTATTATTATTATTATTATGGTGTTGGAAATATGTAGATTTGGCCACAAAGTGTAATAGTTGTGTAATATCTTCAACAGTTAAATTTGTGCGTTTTTTGAGTGTTTTGTCCTTTCTGAGTTTTTCCTGTTCTATTTGTAGTGTGACATCCACGGGTGTTTTGGTGAAGAGTGAGATGACGTCATGCGATATGAATATTTCGTCGAGCTACTGTGATGTTTTTTAGATCCTGTGCCAATTGTTTTGCGTTCTTGCAGTGGAATTTTGTTTGACCGATGAGTGGTTTTATTATTTCGACCAGAGCTTTTGACAGATTGTATGTGACTGAACCTATGTTATCGACTATCGGGCGGAGTGGCGTATCTTTTTTGTGAATTTTTGGTGTTCCGTAAATGCGAGGGATGATGCTGGCTGTTGGGACTAGGTTATTGTATGCTTCTCGGGTGATTTTTTCTTGTTCTAATATGGGTTTGAGTAATGCTTTTAGGGCTTGTTTCTTTTCTTCTGTCGGATTCTTTCTGATTATTTCGTATGTGTCAGTGTGTGTCAGATTTGTGTAATATAGGACCTTTAAGTAGAGTTACACAGTAATCATGCTTCTTCTCTGCAGGTACGTGCGTGTGAACACTCTGAAGACCAGCGTGGCAGACACAGTGGACTACCTGAAGAGAGAAGGCTTCACGTACCACGGCCAGGCCAGGACCACGGACGACCTCACTCTCAAAGGAAAACACTTTGTACAGGACATGGACATACCTGAGATCCTCATTTTCTCCCCCAAAACCCACTTCCACGACCACTTCCTGTACAAGGCTGGACACGTGATCCTCCAGGACAAAGCCAGCTGCCTCCCTGCCCACCTGCTGCAGCCGCCCCCTGGCAGCGTGGTCCTGGATGCCTGTGCCGCCCCTGGCAACAAGACCAGCCATCTCGCCGCGCTCATGGAGAACCGGGGCAGGCTCCTGGCACTGGACCTGGATCCCAAGAGACTGTCCACCATGTCCACCCTGTTGCTGCGGGCGGGTGCCACCTGTCAGACCCTGCGGCACCAGGACTTTCTGAAGGTGGACCCCCAGAGCCCAGAGTACAAAGAGGTGGAGTACATCCTGCTGGACCCCTCCTGCAGCGGATCAGGTACAAGCGTGGAGCTGTTTAAAGCAGGATTTTATCAGAGCTCATATTGCACTGTTTTCTGATGTATATTGTATATTATATTGTTTCCTCTTCAAAAATATACTTGGAGTTGTGTTTCATTCACACATGTTTAACACAGAAACCCTGCATATTTAGACTGTTCACAAGGTGGAACAGAAAACCCTCTGTTCCACCTGGAGATGTCATGTGGTAACTTCATACATCTCCACTAGAATCATATGGATAATTTCAGTCCTGGAATTGCTCATCTCTACTAAACAAAAGGTCAAAGGAGCTGTTACCTTGAAAACTACTGCTTCATGACATCACAAGGTGGAACAGAGCGTTTTGAGCTCTGAAGATTTGAAGAAAGGCTCATAATAAAGAGTTACTCAAACATGTGTGAATGAAAAAAAAACACTATTCCAGGTATGTTTTTGAGAAGGAAACATAACATGCCTTAAAGCTCACAAGAGTCAGTTTTGTGTAATATAGGACCTTTAAATTGTTGTATTCTGTTCATATTTTTAACAATATTGTACATTTAGAATAATTCAGCTTTATGGTTGGAGTTACTTTTTTTTAACATTAAAAAAAAAAGAAAGCACAGCATATAGTCTCTATACTTGTCAGACATTTAAAACATGTACATTTAACGAAGAAAAAAAATGGAAAAGAAAAAAATAGTTATTGGTTTGATTTCAATATTATGTTTTATCATAATATTTACTTATTTACTATATTTACTAGAAAATACTGGTTTTCAAAATGTGTTTATCATGACAGACCTACAAACCTCTGCACTGACAGATGTAAAAACCTGCATATCCTTTTGTGTGTGGTCAGGTATGGTGTGTCTGAGGGACGACTCTGACGCAGATCCGACTCGGCTCTCGTCTCTGGCTGCGTTTCAGCTCAAATGTCTGAATCACGCTCTGAGCTTCCCCCGTGTGGACAGACTGGTGTACTCCACCTGCTCCGTTCACCGGCAGGAGAATGAGGACGTGGTCTCCGCCTGTCTGCAGGAAAACAAAGACTTCAGGTAAAACGGCTGATTTGTAGAGCTACAACCTTTAACAGTCTGTAAACAAAACAGTCTAAACTCTGGAATTGATACTTTGCAACTGATGTCATCAACATCAACAATTTCCTGGGTGTGTGATGCTTAACTGTTGTAGTTTCAACTAAATCAGCTCTTTCTGGTCAGATTGTGTAAATATATAAAAACAAAACTCAGATTAAAGTCTAGCCTCAGATAGTGCAGTGCTTACAGTTAGCATTACACCCCCAGGGAATGTTGATGACATCAGCTGCAAAGTATCAATTTGTAATTTGAATTTGAAATGAATATCAGAAAAATCACCTGTTGCGCTGTGTCTTACCTCCGTGTGTCCTTCTCCAGGCTGGTGCCAGTGCTCCCCCAGTGGCCAGAGCGGGGACTGCAGCCCCTCACGCACTGCCTCAGGGCCAGCCCCTCGTCCACACGCACACACGGCTTCTTTGTGGCTCTTCTGCAGCGACGCACTGGGACAGAGCCAGAGGAACCACCTGCTCCTGTCAGGTACATGCTCCTGTGTACACACATATTAAACTCATTTCTGATCTGTGTTCTAATGTTGTTTCCTCATCAAAAACACACCTGGAGTTGTGTTTTGTTTCATTCACACTTTTAACACGCAAACCCTGCAGAATTATACTGAGTTCTTCTCTCAAACTGAAAACACTCTGTTCCATTTTGTGCTGTAATGTTGTAATACAGGAGGTGCTTTATTGTGTTTTTAAACTCCACACACCTTAACTAGAAATATTTGTGTAATTTCAGCCCTGGAATTGTCGATCTCGACTGAACTAAAGTGACTAAACCAGGGGTCTCCAACCTGTAGCTCAGGAGCTACAGTAGCTCTCCATCCCCTTCCAAGTAGCTCGCCAAGGGATTTTGGAATTGTACCGTTGTGCTGAATAACAAAAATCTGGTTAATTACATGCCTATTACCATTGTAAATGTATAACTTTGCAGCTTAATTTTGTGCGCTAATAAATGGACAATGGTTTATGTTTTATAAGCATCTAAATGTACCCAAGGCTCGCCCTCTTTCTTATAATCGTGTCAATTTCTTGCAGCCGCTAAAATGAGTCGCCTTTGCATTTTTGTTTTTTGCATTTTGTCTCATTGGACGAAAAAGGTTGGAGATCTCTGAACTAAAATGACATCACAAGGTGGAACAGAGCATTTCGAGCTTTGGTGCTGTAGACAGACCAATAATAAAGGATTACTCGAACGTGTGAATGAAATAAAACATAACTCCAGGTCTGTTTTTGAGGAGGTAACAATATTCTAACACGACTAAAAGTTCACAAGAGTCAATTTTGCCAAATACACAGAACCTTTAACCTACTGTTAACTTGTTTCATAAGATCTAGTTCCCTCTGCTTTTTGATAGAATGAAGCATTTTAGACTTTATCATTTTGTGTATTGTGGAAGGACAGAGGTCCATTCATTTTAGTGTCATATTTGTACCTCAAGACATTGACGAACATTTTTAGCAATTTCATGACTGGCTAAAACTGTCATGTGATTATTGTTTTTTGTTCTCGGGGTAATTTTAATGGTTTCATTTAGAATTTATGACACTGTAAAACATATCTTTTTGTGTTTTTTACAGTGCTGCTGTTGGCGGGTCTCTTAGTCCGTCTTTAGGACAGAAACGAGGAGCGGAGTCAGAGTCTGAAGCTTCGGACACAGAGGACCAACTTGACCCCTCTGCTGACCCCTCCGCTGACCCCTCTGCTGACCCCTCTAACACCGCCGCTGACCCCTCTGCTGACCCCTCTGCTGACCCCTCTAACACCACCGCTGACCCCTCTGCTGACCAGACTGGACCTGCTCTGAAGAAAAGGAGGAGGAAGAGGAAGAAGAAAAACAAGCCCTCCGGGGCATCAGGTTTAATCACACAGTGATTTATGGACTTGAATGTAAAAAGATTTAAAAACATTAGTGAGTGTTTGTATTTAGTACTACAGTGGTCACTAATAAAGTTATTTTGGTAAATGTTGAAATTTGACTTTCTCTAACTGACCTGCAGTTCTTCAGCAGAGATGTGAGGTTTATCCACCAGAGGGCGCTGTCTGTCCTTAGTTCAAATGAAGTTAAAGGAACCGTGTGTAAGATTTTAATTTTAAAATGGTCCCCAGATAAACATACTCAAATCAAATATAGCTTTTACTGATAACAATGTTAATGTTGATTTATTCTTAATTACAAAAACATGTGATGGCCGAGCTGTTTGGGTAATTGTCTTAAGAAATTATAACAATAAGAAAGCAGAATGTGATTGTAATAACTAAGTGCGCAGGCTACCTTTCTTTACCTTTCTTTACCTTTATTTACCTTTATTTACCTTTATTTCCTTTAAAACTGAAAAGACAACAAAATAAAATTTTACATTAATAACTTCACCTGCCCTTGGAAAGCTTAGTAGAGGTAGTGGTACTAGTGACTGTACTGGGAGATGTTTCTTCTGATTCCTTTGTGTCTGAGAAAGTGGCCGTGGGGGAGATGCTGTGATTTCCAGAGCAGGGGGAGGTCAGTGAAGTGGACATAATGATAAAGCCCCGCAGCCATGTGTCCCAAACCAGAGACAGTACAAAGATAATTGGCGTCTCCTGTGTATGTTCATTATTCATTGTAGTTGTACAGTGACCTAATTTGTTACCCAATTAGATCAAGCCCCCAAAAACAACCCAGCGTAAAGCAGATTTAAGGCCAACTGTGGTAAAACAAAGCTCAGATTAAAGTTAAAACACTGTTAAACCAGTGTTTCTGAACTTGTCAAACCCCATGGACAGATGGACAGATGGACAGATGGACAGATGGACAGATGGACAGATGGATATATGGAGTGTATTTGTGTGTCGTACAGAGGAGGTGACAGCTGTGTTCATGTGGGGTTCATACTGTACGGTTCAGAAGGGGAGGGGACGCCCATCTGTTCAGAAAGTCACGAGGAATGGGTCTAAGAGGTTTAATTTTTTTAATAATATTTCAACAACACTAATGCCTCAACAATACACATTTTGATAGACTTCATGTTTTTTCAGGTTTGTCTTGAAAAAAGCACCACTTAACAGGTTCAATTATAAGTTGTGAAATTATCCAATTAAACAAATGCTGCATCTTAACATCTGTTCAGAAGGAGCTTTACTTTTACTTTACTAGACCAGACTGACTTAAACGTATGAATGAAATGATCTACTGGAGGTGTTTTGAAAGGCGTTACTGCATTATTAAACCATCTCCAGTTCCTGACGCATGCAAAACTGAACGGTCAGAGAGCTCGTAAATTATTGAACACCACAAACTCGTATGGCACAGAGAGGGGGCGTGGCCTGAAGGACGCTGTAGTGTCTGGGAGGGAGGAGACAAGGAGGTAGGAGATGGGGTTAAGGATAGAGGAGGGAGGAGAGAGTCACATTTTGTTTGTGTTTTAGTCATTTTTAAGCAGCTTTTCTGTATTTTACTGAAACAAATGACAGTTTATGCCTCTCTTTACAGTTGGTAGGTGTCAAATTGGTCAAAAATATATATAAAACTGGGACAAATCCATGGTTTTGTATAACTGCTGGGACGGGGTCACAGGGCTCAAAACTGGTGGTAAATAGGGACGTCTGGTCACCTTATCCCCAGGGAATATTGACGACATCAGCTGCAAATAATCACTTAAATAAAGACGTCATACATGCGGTGAAGAAAGCCTCCCTTTTATTGTGAATGCTCCTGGTACAGTCAGGGCTGTACAGCGTTTCTGTGGAAACACTAAAACAGAGTCACGTTTTAAAGCCACATTCACAGTTTCACACAACAGCAGAGGTAGGAACAGGGCCAGTGCTGAAGGTGCCCACGAGAAACTCCATTTACACACATGACTCAAGCTAACAGTTAACAAGACAGTATTTGGTCAATTTAAAGGTGCATTGTGTAACTTTTCTGGTGGAGGGTCCGTCTCTGTGACCTTTACATTTATTCAATTACAGGCGGTTTTATTGCTCAAAAATACCTAGAAAAACAGGCATTCTGACTGTGGGGGTCTCGTCTCCACAGATCTGACCTGTACTTTGGTCTAGTTTGGTCTCCGTGTAGACATAAAGGTTTAATGCCATACTGTGAAACATTCCAGACAAAGCGATAGCATGACAGCATTGACAGACCTTCCACCAGAAAAGTTACAAAGACTACAAAAATAATTCACGTTTTAATTGACGAAATTACACGGTTATAGAAATAATCAACTTTGCAACACGTATGAGAGTTCTTTAGTCAAAAGTTTTTATTTTTTGCTAATCTATGGATAAAAGAGCTAAAAAAAAAGAGCTATTCTAGACACAATACAGAACATATAGTTAGTGTCTCACATTTGCAACTGTTTGAATGAAACAAAGTCCTACTAACATGTTTTTGACCATCAACATTGGGCCTTGGTTAGTGATTTTAGCAAAATACAAATAAACATAAAAAATGTTAAAGGATCTACACAGGACAGAATAGCTAAAAAAAAAAAAAAAAAAGCACACCACTAAGAGACTCAACACTTTCAAAAAAAAAAAAAAAAACCTTCTCCAGTTTTGATCTCAGCGGTGCAGAGGTCTGGGGACTCCCTGAAAGCTTGGCATTTCGTTCTATCGCAACAATGGCAAACCACATTTATACTTTCATGTTTTCTTATTTATTTGAGCTGCCAGGTCTAAAATTATAACAAAAACACATTTACTTTTACACATTTTACTTTCTGTTGGTGTATCAGGGTAGCACTTTTCTTCCTCAAACACAGTGATTATTCTTGCAAATGTTGATTTTTGACAATATATTGTTTCAAAATCATGTTAAGGTTAGGATCAGGGGTGCACTGTGTAACTTTTCTGGTACAAGTCCAGCACCTGGTGTGTTCATACAGACTTATTATTAATTATTATATTTTTTACAATAAAACATACCTTGAAAAATAGGCATTGTACAGCTCACCTTTCCACAAATCAGACCTTTGCATCGGCTTGGTGTTTGTCTCCATGGAAACAAATAAGTTTAATTTCATACTCTGAAAAATTCCCTCTGCACGGAAAGTTACACAGTGCAGCTTTAGTATTTACTGTATTTACATCAGCCGTTAGTTAGGTTTGATTGAACAAAACGCCAAGCTTTTAGTGCGTCCCAGCAGTGCACAGAGGTCTGAGGTCTGACGTGTACTTCCTGGTTGTGGGTGGTCGCCATGGCAGCAGTGAGGTCAGAGGTTACATGGCGTTGGCGGCGTTGGTTAGCACCTTGCGTACGGCCTGAGCGATGGCGTCGCGGTCGATGGCGTAGAGACGCAGCAGCTCCTGAGGTTTCCCGCTGCGGGGCACCTGACTCACCGCCAAACGGCGCACCGAGAAACCGGATTCATTCACCACAGCGGCGCACACGGCCTCGCCAAGACCACCTGACCGGAGAGAGGGAGGAGAGAGGGAGGAGAGAAGGAGGAGAGAGGGAGGAGAGAGGGAGGAGAGAGGGAGGAGAGAGGGAGGAGAGAGGGAGGAGAGAGGGAGGGACGAAGGAGAGAGGGAGGGACAAAGGAGAGAGGGAGGAGAGAGGGAGGAGAGAGGGAGGAGAGAGGGAGGGACAAAGGAGAGAGGGAGGAGAGAGGGAGGAGAGAGGGAGGAGAGAGGGAGGAGAGAGGGAGGGACAAAGGAGAGAGGGAGGAGAGAGGGAGGAGAGAGGGAGGAGAGAGGGAGGAGAGAGGGAGGAGAGGGAGGGACAAAGGAGAGAGGGAGGAGAGAGGGAGGAGAGAAGGAGGAGAGAGGGAGGAGAGAGGGAGGAGAGAAGGAGGAGAGAGGGAGGAGAGAGGGAGGGACAAAGGAGAGAGGAAGGAGAGAGGGAGGGACGAAGGAGAGAGGGAGGAGAGAGGGAGGAGAGAGGGAGGAGAGAGGGAGGAGAGGGAGGAGAGGGAGGGACAAAGGAGAGAGGGAGGAGAGAGGGAGGAGAGAAGGAGGAGAGAGGGAGGAGAGAGGGAGGGACGAAGGAGAGAGGGAGGAGAGAGGGAGGAGAGAGGGAGGGACGAAGGAGAGAGGGAGGAGAGAAGAAGGAGAGAGGGAGGAGAGAGGGAGGGACAAAGGAGAGAGGGAGGGACGAAGGAGAGAGGGAGGAGAGAGGGAGGGACGAAGGAGAGAGGGAGGAGAGAGGGAGGAGAGAAGAAGGAGAGCGGGAGGAGAGAGGGAGGGACGAAGAAGAGAGGGAGCAGAGAAGAAGGAGAGAGGGAGGAGAGAGGGAGGGACGAAGGAGAGAGGGAGGAGAGAGGGAGGGACGAAGAAGAGAGGGAGGAGAGAAGAAGGAGAGAGGGAGGAGAGAGGGAGGAGAGAAGAAGGAGAGAGGGAGGGATGAAGGAGAGATAAGAGAGGGAGGAGAGAGGTGTGGAGGAGAGAGGGAGGAGGAGAGATGGAGAAGAGAGGGAAGAGAAAAGGAGGAGGAGTGAGGTGTGAAGGAGAGAGAGAGAAGAGGGGAAAGAAAAAGAGGAGAGGGAGGGACAAAGGAGAGAGGGAAGGACAAAGGGGAGATGAGAGAGGGAGGAGGAGAGATGGAGAAGAGAGGGAAGAGAGAAGGAGGAGGAGTGAGGTGGGAAGGAGAGAGAAGAGGGGGAAGAAAAAGGGAGGAGAGGGAAGAAAGAAAAAGGGGTGAGAGAGGGAGAAGAGAGAGGGACGGAGAGGAGAGAGAGAAAGGGAGGAGAGGGAAGAAAGAAAAAGGGGTGAGAGAGGGAGAAGAGAGGGACGGAGAGGAGAGAGAGAGGAGAGAGGGAAGAAAGCGGGAGGAGAGGGGTGAGAGAGGGAGAGGAGGCGAGAGAGAGGGAGAAAAGGGAGGAGTGTAGGAGGAGAGAGGGAGAAGTTATTAGAGATGTGTCGAGTGTCGGTCAGATGCTTTTAAAGTATCTCCAGTTCTTAGTATCGTCTCTTTTTATGATCACACCACAAGTTCACAAAGGGTTAAAAGATTCAGACTGACAGCGCCTCTCCTCCTCCTCTCCCCCTCTTCGTCTCTCTTCCCACTTTTCTCTCTCTCACTCTCTTCTTCCTCCTCTCCTCCTCTCCCCCTCCTCCTCTCCACCTCTTCTTCCTCCTCCTCCTCTTCCCTGTTTTTCTAACACTCTGCACTTAACACCCAATAACAGAAACACTGCGTTTTACAAACTCTGTCTTTCCTCTGAAGGAAAAGCTTTTTATTTCACAGTTTTTTATGAAAATCACCAAACCAATTTCTTTGTAAGTTTATATAATATTTGATACTTATGTTGAATATGATTTAATGTAATTGTTTGCAATATATAAAAATGGTTTAAGCTGAATTATAGGTATAGTATGTAACCTGGAATGTTCCATAGTATGGCATTAAACATACATACTAACCATTTATTTCATTACAGATGCTCTTATCGCCCAGTACATTTAAAACTGTGCATTCGTACTGTGAAGGGTGTCACCTCTCCACAGATCTGACCTGATTTAATGCCACACTGACGCAATTATATCCAAATTTTAATGATAAAAAACGTGACTAAAGCTCCTCTCTACACTTGGGGAGGAAGTAGGAAGCTTGTCAACAGTCCCTTAACCTCATGTCTCCTAGGCGCTTCTGCTGATCCTCGCGACCTTGATTGTGAAACGCTGACACCGCAAACTCCACTTAAACCCACCCCGACCCCTGCACGACCCCTGTGTGACCCCTGACCCCACAGTAAAGCCTCCATACTCATGCAGCTCTCTACTTTACAAAAGCATAAGCAGTTCAGCCATGTTTACAGATGATCTCGTTCCCAAACAGCTAAAAACCTACGGGCTTATTTTTGTCTCATTAATATTCACAAATGCTCAGAGGTCATTGGTTTGTACGTGTGTTTTGATACACACAAATCCAAATTTAATATTTGTAACTTGTATTTTGGTCTTTACAAATAGATGTGTATTTGTAAATATATCTTTTTTCATTTGCAAAAAAAAAAAACAAGTTTGTAAAATGTGATTTGCGTGCGCATACCTATCTCATACCGTACAAAAATAACGATGTAACATTAATGAATTGTAATGAATTGTAATGTTGCCTGTGTATGTGAATCTGTGGCTATTTGTGCATCTGTCTGTGTCTGTGGATTTGTCAAAAAAAGCGTCTCAAAAATACGTCATAGAGGAAATCTGTGAATTTGTTGTGAATTGGTGATCCACAAATGCAAATCACATTTTACAAACAGAATTTTCAGTTTTACAAATGAAAAAAGATATATTTACAAATACACATCTATTTGTAAAGACCAAAATACAAGTTACAAATATTAAATTTGGATTTGTGGATATCAAAACACACGTACAAACCAATGACTATTTGTAGATCACCGCTGTACATTTGTGAATATTAATGAGACAAACGTAACCCCCCAAAAAACCTGGTGTCACAGTGGTGCAGCAGTGGCAAAAACTGTTGTTGTGTTCTTTGGCAAGACACAAGATGGATAACTTTAATGCCATACTGAGAAACTTTTACTGGGAACATCCACGGAGACAAGCATGTGACGAACCCTCCACCAGAAAAGTTGTATTGTTAAAGTGTTTTTCTCAGTTTACTTCTCACACATTCATTCTGAAGTTTTGCCCAAGAACACAATGGTAATAAGTCGAAGCGTTTCTAAAGAAGTCTCACCTTCATAGTAGTGATCCTCCACAGTGATGATGCGCCCCCTGGTGGCTCGTGCGTTGTCGATGATGGTTTTGGAGTCCAGGGGTTTGATGGTGAACGGGTCGATCACGCGGATGTTAATTCGCTCTAAAAACAGAGTCGAGGACGAGTTAGAAGAATCTGAAGGTTCTTACTAAGAATTATTTTAAAATGTATATCGCAGGTTACAATGTTTATTTTACTAAAACACGGGCTGTGTCCGAATCATAGCCGTCATGTTATATAAATGAACATAGCTAACGTGCTAGCCGCCGCGTTCCAAAACAGGAAGTTCACATGCGGCTCTTCCGAATCCTACTGACTCCCATTGACTTACACTGGAATATTGTGGCCCCTGTCTCTGTAACTGCTGCTGTGAGCCTCGTCAGTTTGGTCTTAAAATGTGCTTAAAATGTTTGGTCTAAAAATGTTCGCGATTCTGGGGTTTTTATTTTGCTTTTTATTTGCTGGTGTAAGACAGCTGCAGAACATCCAGAACGCTGCAGCTCGGGTCCTGACTCGAACCAGAAGTCCAAACACATGCGTCCTGGTCTCAGGTCTCAGGTCTCTGCACTGCCCCCTGTGGCTCAGAGAATCGACTTTAAAGTGGCTCTGTTTGTGCACAAGTCTCTCCATGGCCAAGCACCAAAATTCATCTGACATGTTAGTGCCACATGAACCATCTGCACTGTGAGGACCTCAGGGACCGGCCTCCTGATGTAGTCCTGGTTCAGTTCTACTTTAGTTCCGGCCTCCTGCTTGTGCCCAGAGTCTGGACTAAACACGAGGAGTCAGAGTTTAATTTTTCTGCAGCTAAAACCTGGAACAGTCTGAACATGTGAGACAGACTCGACTTTGACTCTGTTCTCTTCAGCTGCGTATGACTGAAAGGTTTTCATTCTGCACTCTTCTCTCTCATCTTTTTTAATTTTATGATGATTTTTTTAATGTTTTGATTTGTTTGTATTGAGATTTTAATGTATTTCTTATTCTGTAAAGCACTTTGAATTACTTTGTGTACAAATTGTTCTATACAAATAAACGTACCTTGCCTGGCGTTAACTATTCTGTCCGTTAAAAAAATCCTTTTCCCAAATATAGAGCCTGGCCCCTGTAACCGTGAGCATCGTGAGCTTCATTTGAGTCACAAATAACGTCACACTCACTTAGTCCACTTCTTTATACAGTCTATGGTCTGAATGTCCACACTATTCCCTACTTAGAGCTTTATTTAAAGATCATGCAATTTTAGGGGTGTCCAAATGACCAGCAGTTCACTCAAAACAAAGCACCTTGAAAAGTATCGGGCATCGGTGGTCAATATAAACCAGAACGCACTGCAAGAGTCAAAAAAACAACAGCGGACAGAGACAGATGTTTAACTGGACACAACACGACTGGATAAAGCAGATAATAGATTTATGACTCTGTTGATCTTGATTATGAAAAAAACACTCTTAAATAAACTGATGTGGTGTTGCTAGAGTTAGCCGCTTTAGCTCAAGCTGTTAAAAGTTCGATAATTTCCACATTTCACACAAAAAGCAAATAAAGCTAAAGTTTATAGAGTGAGGGCTTTGGGTCGTACCTTTCTTGAGGTTTTCTGCAGCGGCCAGAGCTTCGTGGAGGGTGACTCCTGCTCCGATCACAGTCACATGGTCCTCATTGGATTTACACACCACCTGAACGACACAGGAGATAATGTACCTTTAAAATATGTGTTTACTGCATTAAAGCTCCTATACGCAACATTTACTCGACCTGGACTAAACCTGGACTTGACCTGCACTAGACCTGGACTAGACCTGGATTTGACCTGCACTAGACCTGGGCTAGACCTGGACTAGACCTGGATTCGACCTGCACTAGACCTGGGCTAGACCTGGACTAGACCTGGACTCAACCTGGACTCAACCTGGACTCAACCTGGACTAGACCTGGTCTAGACCTGGACTCAACCTGGATTAGGCCTGAATTAGACCTGGACTCGACCTGGACTCGACCTGGACTCGACCTGGACTAGACCTGGACTACTCTTGTGAGCTTTAAGCCAAGTTATATACTGCAAAAAACCTTGGCCAAAATTTAAGATATAAACACTTAAATGTATCAGAAAATGACTTAAAAGTAGTGAAATTATCTGTCCATGCAGCAAGATGATTTTATTTGACAAGTTCTCTTCAAAGAAACTACCTCTAGACTAGAATTAAGCCGTCTCTGAACTAGTAAGTCGATAATAAATCTGAAAACAAGATGAATAACCTGATATAAGTTTTAAAATCTTGGCCAGATCAGAGAAATTTGCAGTGTGATGCTGTTACCTCAAGAAAAAACAGACCTGGAGTTGTGTTTTATGTCTGAGTAATCTTTTATTATTAGTCTGTCTACATTTCCAAAGCTCAAAATGCTCTGTTGGTGCAGTATTTTTCAAGTTAACAGCTCCTTTTACCTTTTGTTCAGTAGAGACTGGCAATTCCAGGTCTGAAATCATCCAAATGATTCTAGTGAAGGTGTGTGGAGCACTTCCTGTATTACTGTATTGAGGGTTTTCTGTTTGAGGGAAGAGCTCAGCCTAAATCTACAGGGTTTGTGTGTTGAACTTGTGTGAATGAAACAAAACACAACTCCAGGTGTGTTTGTGATGAGGAAACAACATTATAACAGATCAAAATGGGCTCTTTAAAGGTCATTCTCGCTCCAGACCTTGGCCTGTCCGATGTGGAAGTCCTCGTTACAGTTGTAGATGATGTTGTTTTCAGGGCGACTCGTTCGGATGAAGCACAAACCCTGAAAAAGACAAAAGACACGAGCTGTAGGAGCAGATTTAAACAGAATATGTTCAGACAGACTCATAATAATAATAATAATAATAATAATAATAATAATAATAAGTCATGTCTCCTGTGGATCAGTAAAGCCCGTCTCAGTGTGAGTCTAAAGGACAATATTGAAAACAGTTTTTCGGCACTTTCTTCAGGTTTAATTCAGGTTTAGTCTAGGTTTAGTCCTGGCTGGTTTAGTCCAAGTTGAGTCCATCCAGGCTGGTCTTGTCCAGGTTTTGTCCAGGTTTTGTCCTGGCCTAATCCAGGTTGAGTCCAGGTTGAGTCCAGGTCGAGTCCAGGTCGAGTCCAGGTTTAGTTCAGGCCTAATCCAGGTTGAGTCCAGGTCTAGTCCAGGTTTAGTCCAGGTCGTGTCCAGGTCGAGTCCAGGTTAAGTCCAGATCGAGTCCATGTCAAGTCCAGGTCGAGTCCAGGCTGAGTCCAGGTCTAGTCCACATCTAGTCCACGTCTAGTCCAGGTCGAGTCCAGGTTGAGTCCAGGTCGAGTCCAGGCTGAGTCCAGGTCTAGTCCACGTCGAGTCCAGGTCTAGTCCACTTCGAGTCCAGGTCTAGTCCAGGTCGAGTCCAGGCTGAGTCCAGGTCTAATCCAGGTCGAGTCCAGGTCGAGTCCAGGTCGAGTCCATGTCGAGTTCAGGTCGAGTCCAGGTCGAGTCTAGGTCAAGTCCAGGTTTAGTCCAGAATTAGTCCTGGTTTAGTCCAGGCGTGTGGTTGTGTACCTTGGTGTTGGCGGCGAGCTCCACAGCCTTCTCCGTGGAAACGCCGTCGCTAGGGTAAAACACCGTTGCCGTGGGGATGGCTCTGAACATGGCCAAGTCCTCCAGGCCCATCTGAGAAGGACCGTCCTCTCCTGGAAGAACCAGAACATCACCAAATCACACAGAGGACACAAAACTGAGGTAAACACCGAGGAGGAGAGCGTCTGGACTGGACTGCACGCGTGCAGAAGGGCCGGGCTCAGATGCTTTAGTTATGTCATAGTTTGGGATTTTTACATTTACATTGGGATGTTAAGAGAAATACGGTAGTCACTGAGGAGAAGTGGGTGGTTCTCAGTTACATTTACAAGTCTATATTAGTTGAGGTTTAAGTATCATGTGTAATGTGAAACGAAATAACAAATAAATAACAAATAAACAATATACTCCACATTTAAAGTCTCACAATATTATCAATAATGTGATCATCTGACCACCTCTTATCCCTGTACGGCAATCTGGCAGCACAGAACACAAATACATGGCTCAAAGAAGAACTGAAGAAATACTAGAGATGCACGATCCAGCTTTTTTAGTTCTGATACCGATTTCAATACTAAGGCTTTAATAATCTGCAGATATCTGATACCAGTGCAGAGGCCGAAAACAGCTTTTATAAAAATTTAACAAAAATAAAATAAGGCAAATGCGTTAGGAAGCTGTTATTTATCTCTCAAGTATCTACAGAGCAACTTTGTGCAAGTAAAAGTATAAACATTATGACACTCTCAGGGATATTACATTACAAGCCGATATCCAGAAATGTTTTCAGTATTGGCGCAGATACCCGATACCAGTATCGGATCGGTGCATCCCTAAAAGCTACATACTGTAAGTGTATGTCATTGTAGAACAGGGATCTCCAACCTTTGTTCTCCGTTGAGCTCCTTTACAAAACAAAAATGACGGAGAGCTACTAGTTTTAACGGTCACAAGAAACTAAATAAATAAAAGTAAGTAAAGTAAAAGTAAAGTAAAGTAACTATAAGAGCCATAGCAAAGCCTTACATGAGGTACAGTTAGATCAGATTTTCCCTTGGGGCCACATGAGAAACAGAAAATATTGTGGAGGGCCGGGCCAAAATGCTGAACTCAATTCTGCATAATATTAATTGTATTTCTTTATAAAAAGCAGTAAATATCATTGTTTTGACGCTGGTGAGAGTTTATGTTATGACTAAGCAATAAAAAAGTGAGGTTGTCTTTCAAAAATGTCATTTAAAAAAACACCTCTAAAATAAAATAATTATTATAAATTAGTCCGTGCATGAGGTAAAATTATAAAATATGTTTATTTTGTAATTCCAAATGAGCTTAAAGGAGCCAGTCAGAGTCAACCAAAGGTCCGTATGTGGCCCCGGAGCTGCACAGTGCCCAGGTCTGAGTTAGATGCCAATAAAACATAAACCATTATCCATTTATAAATGATCCATGTACAGTGGTAATAGGCATTTAATTAATTTGATTTACGTGTAATTCAGAAATCCCTTGGCGAGTTGGTTCAAATCCCACCTGAGCCACACTGATGTTGTGTCTCTGGGCAAAACAATCCACAGAGTCACAGTAATGTGGTTTTAATAAGGCGACAGTATCACATAATAGTCTGAATATATAACAAAAGCACATGATCCTCAGAGCAGAGCATTCAGAGGAGCCGTGAACATGCAAGTACCTGAAGGGAGAGTGCAGAGAGGAGGAAGGGGCAGCTCCACAGACAGAGAGGAAACCAGGGGACAGGACTGAGCCCCGACCCCAGAGACAGGTGAGGAGAGGTGGGAGGGAGGAGGCAGGGACCAGAGGGCAGGAGCAGAGGGCAGGAGCAGAACAAGAATGGTCAACACAAGATATTATCCTACATTTACTTTAGTTAAATAGATTATGATGGTAAGATGTTTTTATAAAGGCTTTTGAACATTATTTCTCCACATTTTAAGGTAAATAAATAATATATATGCGTGGAAAGTACAAGAAATTCAGCTGTTCAGTGTTTTGTTTCATTCACACATTTAAGTAATCCTTTATTATTAATCTGTCCACATCTCCAAAGCTCAAAATGCTCATGAAGTCGTAGTTTTCAAGTTAACATCTCCCTTTTACCTTTAGTTCAGTAGAGATTGGAAATTCCAGGGCTGAAATGATCCAAGTGAAGGTACTGAATTTAAAAACACAACAGAGCATTTTTGAGAACTCAGTCTAAATGTGCAGGATTTGTGTGTTAATTATGTGTGAATGAAACAAAACACAACTCCAGGTCTGTTTGTGACGAGGAAACAACATTTTAACTTAGATCAGACATTGGCGTAGTATGTGCCCTTTAATCCTCAGTATCAGAGACAGGGTTTAGGGTTTAGGGCTTAGGGTTGGGGCTGTGGAGACTGACCGATGGAGACTCCGCAGTGGGAGCCGCACAGGTTGATGTTGCTCTCAGAGATGGCGGCCATACGCAGCTGGTCATACGCTCGGCTGAAGAAGGTGGCGAAGGTGCTGGCAAACACCACGTTCCGGTCTCGTGCCGCACAACCCACGGCCACGCTCACCTACGGCACAGGGCACAGGGAGAGGGGCACAAGGCACAGGGAGAGGGGCACAGGGAGAGGGGCACAAGGCACAGGGAGAGGGGCACAGGGAGAGGGTTAAAGGGCACAAGGAGAGGGGCACAGGGTGAGGGGCACAGGGTGAGGGGCACAGGGTGAGGGGCACAGGGAGAAGGGTGAGGGGCACAGGGGAAGGGGCACCATCATTTAGTTAACATTGCAGAATTTCAAATTGGTATTTCACAATCACAATTTCAATCAGAACAACTGTAGTAACACAACTTTAATTTTCCCCGCTTGTGCTTCAATAACGTGCCCTCTGCTGGTCATAGTGGGTAGTGAAAGATTTTGAAATGACAAATTAACAGCATGGCTATTGTCAACATGATGTTGAGAGAGAGAAAGAGGAAAAAAAAACAGCTAAAACCGAGGTAAAACAAAAAAAACAAACTACAATTTAAGTTGATTAGCCTCACAGTGTAGCAAACCTGACAATTAAACTGATCAAGCACAGTGGAGGTGTATGGACTTTAAATTCCAAAAAAAACATGACCCGACAGTGTCCCAGAATTTGCAGCTGATGTCATCAACATTCTCTGGGGGTTCGGCGCTAACTGGAAGCACTGCTCTGTCTGAATCTCAAGTTAGACTGTAAGATCTGGGCTATGTGAATATCACACAATCTGACCAAAAAGAACGGTCTTAGCTGGAATTACAAGTGAGATGATTTGTGCTTTTAATCAAGTCCCTCTGAAAATCAAACTCCTAATGTGCTGTGTAAATCAGTTTTGTATTTTTTCTTGACCTCTGAGACAATTTTAAAACTTTTTTGACAGTGTTTTTTAATGTGCGCATTGTGTCACCATGGTACCTGCTGAACATTTCACCATAGACATACATGTAAAACACTGTAAAGTATCAATAATAGTTGGTGCAAAAAAACAAAAGAAAATAAACATAAACACATAGATGGAACCTAAAAAAGTGGACTTCCTGACCATATTCTGTTCTGCGATGTAGCACTCCACATAGCGGTTGGGATGCTCGTTCTTGAAGAGTTCGGAGAAGGTGGAGTTCTTGGTGTCTCCATCCAGGACCACCACACGCTCGTTGTACCGGCCCAGTTTGGCCAGAGCCATGCCGTACGCTTTCCTGGTGGCGATCTGACACAGAGAGGAGAGGGGAAGTATTGTGATTCCAGTTAAATTTGTGATAAGAGGTTGTATTCTGTTCAGAGTGCACACTGTAAACAACTCCAGGAGCATTAACAACCCACAGAAGACTGAAATATGAACTAAAACAAGAATCTCAAGCATTTCAGAACATAGAGAACGTAGAGGCTTTTCCACCTTCAAGACTTAAAGCGCTCAAGGAACACTCACCCATTCACATTCACACACCAGTGTACACAAACACTGGGGGCGAGGTGGGTTCAGTGTCTTGCCCAAGGAAACAATGACAGCATTCATCATCAGGATTCGCACCACCAACTACTAATGTTTAAGTCGAGAGTGGGATTCAAACCACCAACCTTCAAATCAATGGACACTCAACCAACTGAGCTACTGCTGCCCATTATCTAAATAACTGCAGCCTTTGAGAACTGCTTAAATGTACTGCTCTAAGTGGTCTGTGTGAAAACATATGAAATATGGATATATGCAGCAGATACTGGGCCTGTCATGATAAATACTTTATAGATTTATCGTTCAATATGTGGAAGATGGAATAATCATTTTTGTGGGAGTCAATACTTATCGTGAGAATGTTTTCTTTCTACTAGTAGGAAAATGTTGGTTATTTTTCTGTGCTACGATGAGATTTGAGTTGTAGAATGTTGAATTATGAACAAACTACTGAAGTGTTGCTTTCTGTTATGTATTCAGTGCGGGTCTGTGACAAAGAGCGCCTTGGTCCCTGTAAACTCACTTTAATTTCATTTCATATTTGTTAATTTCTTATAATCAACTAAACCAATAAATATAACTATCCCAGGTTTGTTTTATTTAGTTTTGTTTAGTTCCTTTAACATAACACTTAAGTTAATTTAAATATATTTTATTTGGTTAAATCTATTCAATTTAGTTAAACATTTCAGATACTTCTGTACTTACCTGTTCCTCCACCTGGTCTGGAGACAAAAGAGGACGTGCCCTGACACGGACATATTTAAAGCCTCTGGGGGGAGGTTTTGGACCAGACCATGTGGAGAATTGGTTTCAGTTCCTTTTGTTTGTTTGGTTTTGTATATTTGATTTGGATGTCTCAGTGTTTATAGATCATGTTAAGCTCTTTAATTTAAAGGGGACTTAGGCCCTTGTAGTAAATCGACGGGTTTAACTTTAGACTAAAGTGAAGTTGCCTTAGATCCAACCTGATAAGAGGTCGTGGACTTACCTGGAGGGAGGAGCTTCCTGTGGGGGAAATATAAAACCAGTTCAGCCTCTCAGGGTCACATCAGGTACATGTGGGTTTTCTTAGTTTTATTAATTTCTGTTGCTTATGCCTAATTTTGAGCAGTTATTTTTTGTAAATATGTATTATTTTTTGTTGCTACGATACCACGGTGAATTTTGAATAAACCTTTGGGTCAAATGGAATCTTTTCAGAGTCTGCCTCCTGCTTAAGACCACCAGCTTCTCCACAGGGTCATATTTTTAACAATATAGTTATATACAGTTTGAGGCATAATTCTGCTTTATGGTTTTGTTTCAATATTATCGTTTATCATCAATATTTACTTCAGAAATACATGGTACTTCAGAATTTATTATCGTGACAGGCCTGGCAGATACATATTCAGATACATGCGTAGCTAGTACATTTACAGACATGTTTATTAGGTGCTTTAAAGGTGCATTGTGTAACTTTTCTGGTGGCGAGTCCGTCAAACGCTTTTCTCCATGGAGATGTTATTGCTTTGTCTGGAATGTTTCACAGTGTGGCATTAAACCTTTTTATCTTCATGGAGATCAAACCGAGCTGTTTAATGTCATACTTTATTATTACACATTGTCCCTGTAAAATAAACTAATAAAAACATAAACAAGGTGCAAACAGTGTGTTCTGATCTCTGCACAGGCACAGTGTCAAAACAACAGAAGATATGAGGAGGGCACCTTGTCTCCAGGGTTGTAGTTGGGCGCGTTGGGCATGTGCACGTTCCTCAGACTCACGGGCAGGGCGTCGTCAGTGGGCGGGGCTGGGTACATGCGCTTACTGCAGCTCACCATTCGAGCCTGGAGATCCCGGATCACGCTGTCTGCCATCTCTTTGGGCAAAGGCTTCCCGTGCCAGCCCATTTTATCCTCCACACCTGCGCAACAGAATCACACGAGGCTGGATATTAAAAGGGCATGTCTTCTGATTTAAACGGCCCGTATTACGCTATTTTCTGATCTATGTAATAAGGTTGTTTCCTCGTCAAAAAATACCTGGAGTTGTGTTTTGTTTCATTCACACACCCTGCATATTTAGACTGAGCTCTTCTCTCAAATTATAACACTTTGTTCCAACCTTGTGATGTCATGAGGTAATACAGGATGTGTTCCACTGTGTTTTTAAACTAAATACATCTTCACTAGAAAAATTTTGATAATTTCAGCACTGTAATTGCCAATCTCTACTAAACAAAAGGTAAAACGTAGCTGCTGTAAATTTAAAACTACTGCTTCATTTAGGGATTTGGAGACGTAGACAGACTAAAGGATTACTCAAACATGTGTGAATGAAACAAAATACAACTCCAGGTATTCCAGTTTTGCGTAACAGAGGACCTTTAAAAACACAAGAGCTTCATAGATTTGGAGAAACTGACAAAGGCCAGTCCCAGGGCGACGCTTTGAGCTGTGGAGAAGGAGACTGACTAAATAAACAACAAAACTCCAGGTATGTTTATCATGGTGGGAAAGTTCACTTAAAGCCTCAACATGGTTTGTATACAGACTTGTTAATATTGTATTACCACAGATGAATGAATACGCACAGACACCTCTCATCACTTCTGCTCCACAGGGTCTGACCATTCCCCTCCAGAGGTCAAAGGTTAAACCCTAAACACAACCCCACATGCTGTTTTATCACTACAAAGTCCTGCTCCTGTCATAACACAGCCCCTCACTCTCCCCTGTCCAAACCAAAGCACGTGTTCCACTTATGACAACAGCCTGAAAGAGGGATGAGAGGAGGACTGAGAGGGAGGGATGAGAGGGAGGGATGAGAGGAGGGATGAGAGGAGGGATGAGAGGAGGGATGAGAGGAGGGAAGAGAGGAGGAGGATTGAGAGGAGGGGTGAGAGGAGGACTGAGAGGGATGAGAGGAGGGATGAGAGGAGGACTGAGAGGAGGGATGAGAGAAGGACTGAGAGGAGGGATGGGAGGAGGGATGAGAGGAGGACTGAGAGGAGGAGGATTGAGAGGAGGACTGAGAGGAGGAGGATTGAGAGGAGGACTGAGAGGAGGGATGAGAGGAGGATTGAAAGGAGGGATGAGAGGAGGACTGAGAGGGAGGGATGAGTGGAGGAGGATGGAGAGGAGGGGTGAGAGGAGGGATGAGAGGAGGACTGAGAGGGATGAGAGGAGGGATGAGAGGAGGACTGAGAGGAGGAGGATTGAGAGGAGGACTGAGAGGAGGGATGAGAGGAGGAGGATGGAGAGGAGGGGTGAGAGGAGGATTGAGAGGAGGACTGAGAGGAGGGATGAGAGGGAGGGGACAGAGGGAGGGATGAGAGGAGGAGGTTTGAGAGGAGGAATGAGAGGGAGGGATGAGAGGAGGACTGAGAGGAGGGATGAGAGGGAGGGGACAGAGGGAGGGATGAGAGGAGGAGGTTTGAGAGGAGGAATGAGAGGGAGGGATGAGAGGAGGATTGAAAGGAGGGATGAGAGGAGGACTGAGAGGGAGGGATGAGTGGAGGAGGATGGAGAGGAGGGGTGAGAGGAGGGATGAGAGGAGGACTGAGAGGGATGAGAGGAGGGATGAGAGGAGGACTGAGAGGAGGAGGATTGAGAGGAGGACTGAGAGGAGGGATGAGAGGAGGAGGATTGAGAGGAGGGGTGAGAGGAGGGATGAGAGGAGGACTGAGAGGGATGAGAGGAGGGATGAGAGGAGGACTGAGAGGAGGAGGATTGAGAGGAGGACTGAGAGGAGGGATGAGAGGAGGAGGATTGAGAGGAGGGGTGAGAGGGAGGGATGAGAGGAGGGAAGAGAAGGAGGGATGAGAGGAGGATTGAAAGGAGGGATGAGAGGAAGGGAGAGAGGGAGGGATGAGAGGAGGGATGAGAGGAGGGATGAGTGGAGGAGGATGGAGAGGAGGGGTGAGAGGGAGGGATGAGAGGGAGGGGACAGAGGGAGGGATGAGAGGGAGGGATGAGAGGAGGACTGAGAGGGAGAGATGAGAGGAGGGATGAGAGGGAGGGATGAGAGGAGGGATGAGAGGAGGACTGAGAGGAGGGATGAGAGGAGGGATGAGAGGGAGGGATGAGAGGAGGGATGAGAGGAGGACTGAGAGGAGGGATGAGAGGAGGGATGAGAGGAGGACTGAGAGGAGGAGGATTGAGAGGAGGACTGAGAGGAGGGATGAGAGGAGGACTGAGAGGAGGGATGAGAGGAGGGGTGAGAGGGAGGGATGAGAGGAGGGATGAGAGGGAGGGATGAGAGGAGGGATGAGAGGAGGACTGAGAAGAGGGATGAGAGGAGGGATGAGAGGAGGACTGAGAGGAGGAGGATTGAGAGGAGGACTGAGAGGAGGGGATGAGAGGAGGACTGAGAGGAGGAGGATTGAGAGGAGGACTGAGAGGAGGGATGAGAGGAGGGGTGAGAGGGAGGGATGAGAGGAGGGATGAGAGGGAGGGATGAGAGGAGGGATGAGAGGAGGAGGATTGAGAGGAGGGATGAGAGGAGGGGATGAGAGGAGGAGGATTGAGAGGAGGGATGAGAGGGAGGGATGAGAGGAGGACTGAGAGGGAGGGATGAGAGGAGGGGAGAGAGGGAGGGATGAGAGGAGGAGGATTGAGAGGAGGGATGAGAGGAGGAGGACCTAGAGAAGGGGTGAAAGGGGAGCACTATGGGCCATGTCATTTCTCATTTCTCGCTTCCTTCTCCTTGATTCCTCTCCTTGATACTGCAGGAAATGGGTGAGGAAGGAGAGGAGAGAGGAGAGAGGAGGAGCAGAGGAGCAGAGGAGAGAGGACCAGAGGAGAGAGGACCAGAGGAGAGAGGAGGAGCAGAGGAGAGAGGAGGAGAGGAGCAGAGGAGAGAGGAGGAGAGGAGCAGAGGAGGAGAGGAGCAGAGGAGGGAGGAGAGGCGACACGAGCTGAGGGTGAATGGGACTTTCCTCAGGCGCTGGTTCTGACCAAAATGACTCCATAATGAGGATTATACTAAACATTATTATATTATTATTTCAGGACTTTTCAAACAAAGTCAGGCCAGCAGGTTTATTTCATCATAAATGTGTTTTAAAGTCAAATTCAAGATTATTTTGCTGCTCTCCCTGTACTTGTACTTACTTCCTGTACTTGTACTTACTTCCTGTACTTGTACTTACTCCCTGTACTTGTACTTACTCCCTGTACTTGTACTTACTTCCTGTACTTGTACTTACTTCCTGTACTTGTACTTACTCCCTGTACTTGTACTTACTCCCTATACTTGTACTTACTTCCTGTACTTGTACTTACTTCCTGTACTTGTACTTACTCCCTGTACTTGTACTTACTTCCTGTACTTGTACTTACTCCCTGTACTTGTACTTACTCCCTGTACTTGTACTTACTTCCTGTACTTGTGCAGTTACAATACAAACTCTTCACTGTGAGACAAATACAAATACCTGAGAGGAAGGCCTGAGGGAGGGTCTGGTCCAGGGTCTTGCACAAACTGGGATTATGGATCTGAACGGGGCTAAAGCACTAACCCACTGTCAGGATTACAGGATTAGAACGTACGGAGGTCCGTGAACTGCACACTTCTTTGCTACAGGCTATTTAAAGGAGCTGTACCTCATTTTTACCGACTTAAAAATGTGGCAAAAAGATCGTTCAAGTCCGTTTACATGCACCATTTTTTTAAACGTATTCCAAGCATCCTAAATATCCACCACAATGAGTTTATAAGCACTTTCTAGAACACAGTTTTGACATCACTGCGGGAGTAAAATTGGATAAAATGTACAAACTGTAAATGTAAAACTTATTTATATTTTGGTGGGAGCCCTTATCTGGACTATTTTTACTAATTCTATCACCATAAACTTACTATGTTACTACTGTCTGGTTTGTCTACACCTCCAAACACTTTTAAGTGTAAAAAGACTTAAAGGATAAAAATAAAATATGAGCACATCACCCCCATTTTATCCTCCATTCACCGGCTGCACTTTAGGATCCATTTTAAACTGCTTTTATTTGTTTTTAAGTGTTTTTATTATTATTTTTGTACCTGTTTTTTTCTTGTTTTCTTGTTCCCTTTTGCCTTTGACACAGTTTGAGATGTTGACATTTTATTAGATTGTTTTTATTCATATATTGTTTTATTGTTGCGTATTATTTATAAGTGTGTTATAAATAAAGTTGCATTTACAGTTGTATTCACTATGTTATAATATTATTTCCTCATCACAAACATACCTGGAGTTGTGTTTTATTTGTTTAAAAATGAAAAAATGCATCGCACACTCAGATGTCCCAAAGTTTTTTTCAGCGTTTCAGCAAAAAGCCTTCGTCAGGTCATTTTTCTTGCTTTGGACCACAGTATAAAAAAAGCTTTTGGACATCGGCCATCTGAGTGTGATGTGCATTTTTTCACTTTGCTGCTCTTTGCATTTGCACCTCTACAAGAACTTTGGTGTTTCTGTTTCATTTGTTTGAAACACAAATCCTGCATATTTAGGCTGAGTTCACGTCACTAACAAACCACTGTTCCACCTTGTGATGTCGTGCGGTAATACAGCAAGTGCTCCAGCGTGTTTTTAAACTCCGCACACCTTCACTAGAATCATGTGGATACGTTTAGCCCTGGAATTGTCAGTCTCTAGTGAACAAAAGGTAAAAGGAGCTGTTAACTTGAAAACTACCGCTTCATGACATCACAAGGTAGAACAGAGCATTTTGAGGCCTAGTGTGAATGTGAAATAAACAAAAAACACCTCCAGGTTTGTTTTTGATGAGGAAACAACATTATAACATGGCTAAAAACCCACATGAGTCTGTTTAGCGTAATAGAGGACCTTTAACGCGTACTCGTGTGTGGGTAGGACAGCGGCAGTACCTGGGATCCCTTTGCCTTTGATGGTTTTGGCGATGACGGCGAGCGGCTGGTGACGAGGCTGACTCAGCACTTTACACAGCTCCTCCACACTGTGCCCGTCCACCACCACGGCCTGCCAGCTGACACACACAACACAACACAACACAAGAGTACACATTCAGAACATCAAGAGGAGCTCGAAATACCCAGGACACATCTAGATCTCTACCTCTACCTAAACCAAAGCTGCCGTTGACAATAACTCATGAGGGAGAACTTGGGTTAAGGTAAAAGCCCAAGCTCATGAAGGTCAGTGACGACTAGTAGCACAAATTTCACTAGATTAATTCCCCGATGGAGAGAAAAAATGTACCTATTAATTTGTCCAATAGGCTCTGTGCACAATTACGCCCGACAACCTCAATGTTAGCGTCACTACTTCCTGTCCAGTTTCATTTTTATGGGGTTTTTGCCGAGTCGTGCTAAGATTAATAAATATTTCAAGATTTTTTTGCTATACCATCTATTTTTGTTACTCTCTGTTATTATATTATATTGTGATGAGTGAGCGACTGTATCCAAATAATTTCCCTTGTGAATCAATAAAGTTTGTCTAAGTCTAAGTCTGAGTCTAAGTCTAATTATTTCCATGTAAACTCGAAGGAGAATAATTTAATTCCGAACTATTTAATTCGTAATTAAAAAAAACCATCATGGCCAATGCTAACTGTCATTTTTACATTCTAAAATCTGAAAATGATCAACAGTAAAAGTAGTGACTGACCCAAAGGCCTCACAGCGTCTCTGGTACTTCTCCACGTGGTGCTGCAGGGGGGCGGGGTCGCTCTGGCCCAGGCGGTTTATGTCCAAAATGGCCACCAGGTTATGGAGCTGGTAGAAGGAGGCGAAGGCCATGGCCTCCCACACGGATCCCTCTGACACCTCGCCATCGCCCAGCAGACAGAACACTCTGTAACTGTGACGAGACAGGGCTGGACTTTATTATATATGACACACACTTAATATCAGTGTCTCTGGTTTTACATTAAAGTAGACATATTATTCTTTTGTGGGTTAGTAGTACTAGTATTAAATTAAATATATATAGATAATTATTTACAGTTACATTACATCACTGTTTGCCTCTGTATTGATCTAAAACAGACTAATAATAGAAAAAAAAAAACAGAAAAAATGTCCTGACAAGCCCATACTGTTAGAGAAGCCCCACACTGCCAGCTCAGTCTTGTTATCTTGGGATAATACTCCCTACGAGAGCATGAATGGCTACTTAATCAATTAAAATACAACTTAGAGTAAGATAAAAATGAAGTAATACATTTATACTATTTCATATTGTGTCTCCTTAAAGTTGTAAACGTTAAATGAGGCTTAAACTGCAAATTTGAACATTAAAAGTTGGATAAACACATTGGCTATAGATCTACTGCACTTCTTTTGTCTCTCTGCAGCATTATTCCTCCAGACCTTTAGGTACTTTTCCATCCCTGCCCCCTCCTCCCGCTCTCATCCCGGGATGTAACTGCTCCTGACAGCTTTCCACTCGGATTCACACAGAAGCACTTTAGAGAGGGACGTGAAGAGGGGGACACATTACCACACGCATGCCAGACCCACACAGACAACACACGAGGAGAGGAAAAGAGGAGAGAAAAGAGGAGGAGGAGAGGGCGAAAAAGAAGAGAAGGAGAGAGGAGGGAGGAGAGCAGAGGAGGAAGGCAGTTTGTGGGTCTCCGGGACAGAAACTGAGAGAAAAGAGAGGAGGAGAGACAAAAAGAGGATGGTATGTTTCCATAGGTGCAAGATTGGTTTTAAATTTCACAAACTTGACCTGTCTGTGTCCCCAGATATGAGATCAGTTCAAATCAAAGGTTTTATTTATTTGTAATTACAGAAAGCAGAATGAGCCACACATGACTCTCTCATTTGTGTTGCCAGGTTCAGTGCTGAAATCCAGTTGTTTTAAACCTAAAATGCCTCTCTCTGATTTGAACGGTCACTCCCTAAACCCCGGCACCTGCACCAATCCTGAGTCAGTGCTAGTGCAGCCTCTGCAGCTCAGGGAGTGAATTCTGGAGGTTCTGAGCTTCACATGAGCCTGTCCATAAGCTGAGAAACACTTGGATGTGTCTCTATCTGCAGCAGGTTTATTTGTGATTATGGTTCTTTTTAATCACTGCAAAAGCCCCCAGCCTAAATACAGTTCATTTAAATACTGTTGGTAACATACAGACTTGGATTACTCTAATGTCTAATTCTTTAATTAATTCAGGATTTCTGATATGGCCTTCAGCAATTCAACACTGTACACGATTAGGGGTGTGCAAAAATATTGAAATATCTATATATCGTATCGTTTAATGTGATGATACAGTATCGTTATCGTGGGCTGCTGTATCGATATATCACCAAGAGGTTTTTTTTTTGGCATATTTTACTAAATTATTTTATTACAGAGCTACAGTTTTGTTGCTTGTTCAGAGGAAGAAAACTGGTTTATGCGACACATTTGACATTTTCACTGTTTTGAGTGTTTGTGTTTCATATGAACTTTGCACAAGAAGTGGTTTAACAAATGTGTCTGTGTGTCTGTTTTAGTATCACACCCATGATTTAGCCTTTATTTTTTTATTGAACCGTATCGAATCGATTTAAAATATATCGTATCGAATCAAAAGTGCACTGTATCGAGGTATGTTTTGTATCGGCAATGACATCCAGCCCTATACATAATTAAAAGATATTATAGAGTGATAAAATTATCCATTATACTGAAAAAACGTCAAAAAACACGCGCTCCTCAGGGGAAGCAGTGGTTTTCTCACATTTACAAATTGATTTAAACTGAAGCTCAGAGGCCCCTGCACCTCCTCCTGTGTTTGTACTCCACTGCACATACACACACTCTGACTCACTCACACACACACACACACACACACACACACAACACACAACCTCACTGCACAATTCTGAAACTGAAATCAGAATATTATTTAGTATTTACTTAATATTAATGCAATTATTTTCTGGTTATACACTTATTGTTTTCTGTTAATTGCAGATTTTTGGCATCAGGGTCATTTACACATTTAAGATACAATAAGTCGACTACCTTTAAATGAGCAATTTCTGTTTTTAAAATAACATACCGTCTCGTGAATGTCTGATATTGTCTCAAAAGCTAAGCAGGGCTGGGTCTGGTTAGTACATGAAGGGGGGGCGGCTGCGAGTCAGTGATTCGTAATTGTGTCTCTGGGCAAGACACTTCAGCAGTGCTTCCAGTGTCCATGTAGACTAGTGTGTGAATGAGAGTGTTTTAGCATGTTACAAAGTCGTTACCTCCTCAAAAACAGACCTGGAGTTGTGTTTTATTAGTCTGTCCACATCTCCAAAGCTCAAAACGCTCTGTTCCACCTTGTGATGTCATGAAGCAGCAGTTTTCAAGTTAACAGCTGAAATCATCCAAATGATTCTAGTGAAGGTGTGTGGAGTTTAAAAACACAGTGGAGCACATTACCACATGACATCACAAGGTGGAACAGAGTGTTTTCAGTTTAAGAGAAGAGCACAGCCTAAATCTGCAGGATTTGTGTGTTAAACGTGTGAATGAAACAAAACACAACTCCAGGTGTGTTTGTGATGAGGAAACAACATTAGAACACAGATAAAAAAAAGAATAATATTGGATTTTAAATAGTAGATCTGCACGTCTGATTTTGACGAGACAAAAGCTGCACTGCAGAGCTTTACGTTACATTTTCGGGGTAGGCTGTGCCAGGCTCAGGCGTGTGGGGGTAAAAATGCCCTCTGACATGTTGTGTGTTTATTGGAGCAGAAATAATTGGGTGAATCCTCAGAGATGTAGGAGCCAGACACAATATTCAACCCAGTCACTAATGTAAATGTCATGAAAACCTATTAAACTGTTATAATATTATAGTCTTCTATGTATTAAACAACTGATTCCAATACTGCTGTACCTATGAATATTTCAGAGGCTGGTTTATGTAATGCAGTGAGACACGTGGACCACTGGACCACGTGGCTGAACTGCATCCGAGCACATGGAGAGGACAAAGGAGCCACGTGGAGAGGCCCAGGCGTGGTGTGGCCAAATCTCTCAACAAGCTCAACAACACTGCTAGAATATGTAATCAATACAATTTATATTATTAGTACTTATGTTCTTGCCCGAAAGTACCTGGCCTAGTGAAAGTACTGGTGTTACTGCAGTACCTGGCCTGGTCGAAGTACTTGGCGGTGTAGGCCATACCACAGGCCGCTCCCAGGCCCTGTCCCAGAGACCCAGTGGCCACATCCACAAACTGCTGCTTCTGTAATAAAAAGCACAAACAGGGACTTAAATGGATGACGACATGTTTCAGTGAATGTAGGTGAGGAAAACTGAAAAATATAGTGAATGTTTTAAAACAGGGGAGTCCTATGGCCCGGGGAACACACGAAAAATCTATGTAAAAATGCATCTGTTGTGGCAAGAAGGTTCTGGGTTCAATCCCTGAGTCGCTTCTGTGTCTGGATGGGTCAAATGCAGAGGTGTAAAATGTACCTTAACCTTAATCTGAAAGACTGGCTGTATTGACCTCCAGCCCGCAGCCTCTGGTAGTAAATAATGGTGAAAAAAATGTTGGACACCCCTGTTTTAATACTATAAAACTATCAGAGTTAAGAATCATCTGGAAAAGGTGGGAGCTGAGATAAAATAGCTTTTCTTTCTGCTCCTTTTCGTTCATGTTTGTATGTTTTAAATATACAAACTGCATTAAATAGATAAATAAAGCGTGCATCTCTCTGACAGTACACATTTCTTACAGTTACAGTATTTTAAACACATGCTGCGTCCTCACCGGGACTGGGTGACCTTCCAGGATGGAGTCCACTTTTCTGAGGTTCAGGAGGTCGGACTCTTTGAGGAAGCCCACCTCAGCCCACACGGCGTACAGCACCGGGGCCGCGTGACCCTGACAACACAAGACAGACTTAAAAACACACGACTATCAACGCTGTGAGGGCTTTAGAAACACAGCTGTTAGCAAACACATGTTTTTACGCATAGACTGTGTAAAGAAGTGGACTGAGGGGCTGTTCAGCTCCAGTCAAACGAAGCTCATCGAGGCTTGCAGTTATATTAGGAATCCCGAGGCTGTTGAAGGTAACGCTACAGCTGATTTGCCTGTCGTTTTTGTTCATATCTTGATTTATGGACAAAAAAGTTAAATAAAACCCCCAGAATAATGTAGAGCGGGTTAATATGGACATTTGAAGACCAAAATGAGCAGTTACAGAGAATTGGAGCCGGAAAAGCGCCCATGCTCGCTTCCCATTTGGAACGCAGCGTCTAGCAGGTGAGCTACGTCCATGTCTATACACAGGCTGTGGTTTGAGCAGTGAATCAAATCAAAATGAAGTGAGTACAGGAGCTGAACCTTGGAGAGGATGAAGCGGTCATTGTTGGGGTTCCTGGGTTCTTCGGGGCGATACTTCATGGAGTGGAAGAAGAGCACGGACATGATCTCAGCCACACTGCAGCAGGACGTGGGGTGACTGTGGAGAAGAAACAGCAACGACACATGAACTCAAACTGTAGAGCTGCACGAGAGATTATAACAGAAACTCAGGGATGTAACAGTAACAGGTTTAATCATAGGTCAGTACAATTTAATACAGATGGGGCGCAGCTTTTTGTTATATCATAAGTAATTAACTGGTAAGAATCTTCATTTGTGAATTTAGTTTATGGACATTTGGAAAATCCAGCGTTATTAAGAGGAAAAACTGCCTCTTGCCCTCCATCACATTCAAAAACCTGAAAACCACCAACAGTATGAGAAATCTGGTGAAAAATAGGTAATGACAGTTGATACTTCACAGCTGACGTCATCAATGTTCCCTGGGGGTGTGATGCTAGCGGTAAGCACTGCTCTATTTGAAGCTTAATAGCTGACTTTAACCTGAGCTTTATTTTAACACAGTCTGACCAGAAAGAAGTAACTGTCTTAGCTGGAACTACAACAGGTGAGCTGATTTATGCTCTCATACATAAAATTAGACTTACAAACTAGTTTTTCAGTTTTTCAGGTAGTCGCTCTCACCTTTTAGCTGAAAATCAAACTCCTAAACGGGACTATGAACGCTCGGATTGATCACAGACTCCTGAAAATGTGCTGTTTACATCCATTTTTACTTTGTTTTCAGACAATCTTAAAACTTTTTTTTTGATAACTACAGCAACATTCCACCACAGAAATACACGCAGAACACCCCCAGCGTGACGTCACTGTGAAGTATCAGTAGTTGCGGTGGTGGTGATACAAAGTGCAGCCATAGAGAATAGTGAGTTTTGCTGTACAGACGGTTCCAAAGGTTCTCCGGAGCCACAGGAGGAGTCGGCGTTACATAAGCGCAGAGACAGGTCAGTGACAGTCTGCTCCACATTTACACACACAACACACACAACTGTTCAGCTCAGACACACACTAAACTGGAGAATATTGCAGTAACAATCTCTTCTGAATAGTATTACCACCACATAGCTCTTCATTTTTGCTCGCACACACCGGCAAGACTGGAGAATACTGCAGTAACCATCTCTTTTTAACAGTATTACCACAACATAGCTCTTCATTTTTGAACTTGTACTCTTACTGAAGTACTTTCTGATACCTACCTCTGCACTATACCTCTGTGTTTGCCCTCCAACCAGAAAGTTGCCGGTTCAAAGCAGGTTCATATTAAAAACTCTCTGGAATTCCACAGCAGTTAAATGAAAGGCCTAATCACGTTTTCTTGGATTTGTTAGTGAGTAGGGTTATGCATGCACTTCTTATCATTAATTATAGCTGAAAATGTCACGTATACATAGCAGCTAATAAAGAAACCATACACAAGCAAAAGCAACTTAAAGCCACAGTATGTAACTTTCTGAAAAAAAAAAATAAAAAAATAAAAATTTAAAAAATTATCCTGGAAGAGAAGAGAAGAGCCCCCTGCTTGTTTGGAAATGTTGTTCCTTTAGCTATAATCTTACATAGTACTGAAAATGTTCCGAAGTATGGTTTTAACTCTTTAACTTTCCACGGAATCACGCAGGCGAAAGTTACAAACTGTATGTTAAATAGAAAGATGTTGTGAAAATTTAATGCAAAGAAAGAAAAAAAATCTTAATGGTCCACTACGTAACCTTTTGGTTGGTTCCATCACCTGTTTGTTTCTATGGAGATGTCACTGCTTTGCCTGGAATGTTCCACAGTGTGACATTAAACAACTCTACTTTACATTTACTCAATTACAGGTGGTTTTATAGCTCAAAAATACCCAGAATAACAGACATTCAGACTGTGTGCGCTGTCGCCTCTCCACAGATCTGACCTGTAACTTGGTCATACTGTGAAACATTCCAGACAATGCAATAACATCTCTGTGGAAAAACGCATTTTTCCATCAGAAAAGTTACACAATGCACCTTTAAAGCAGTGCCCATTTCAAATTGAGTTGTTAAGGGTTATTTGGTCAAGTTTGGGCATGTTTGAATAGAATAAATAAATGACTTTGACTTCTTGATTATAAATGTGAACCCAAGACGGTGAATTTCTTTAGTCCCACCTCAACAAACTGCGTCCTGCGTATGAATACGACGTACTGCGCAATTACGCACAGAAACAGATTATTGTACACATTCTTACTCGGATTAAACCATAATAACTGAGTAATTTAACGTAGCATATCTCAAATCTAAAGGCATAAAATATAAATAGACATATACGTAATCTGTAGGGCAATTAAAGCAATGCGTAATTTGGCACTTTTACGCACGAGGTAGACCAGATCAAATTTATGTTACTGGCTAATCTGTTGTCATTATTCTGATCCATATGCCTGGATTATCGCACTTTTCCGCTCTGGATTACACCGCAGACTCTTCTATCACGAGTTTAAGTGCCTTTAAGTGGACATCTGTGTTACTGTAAAGCCTCGTTTACGCATTACGTAAGTCCAAGCGCGCGTGCCAAATGAAAGGGCTTTTGTTTCTGTTGAGTTCATTTGACTTGGACACAATACTTGGAATTTTAATACTTCTGATGATTTTCACAGGTATGACACGGTTTACGCGCGCTTGGCTGCAAAAACATAACGTGCATTAAGATCTCAATATGTCCATTTGCACGTGCACGTAACTACTCCCTTTGTCTTATGTCCGCGTGCACGATCGTCAAGTGCACGGACGCTCCAGCACCTCTGATCTCGAGACACCGCACGGGCGCGCCGATTTTCAACCACGTGGACATTTGGGGAAAGTTCTAATATTTTAACATTTTATAAATAAGTAATTGGCACCGCACTGGATACGATGGGGTTTATTCTCAGGATTATTTAGCAGAATAAAAACATGGGTGCAGTTTTGAAGAATTTGTAGGCTAGTTATTACCAGTGTAAAAAACGTGGATGTTTGAACAATTTGAAAACTACCTTAAAGTGTAAATTAAGGTTAAATCATGCATGAAGTTTTAAAATGGTGTTCCACTTTTAAATATCTAAGTATCTGGTTGTCCAAAAGATCATATTTCCAATTATAACTTTTAATACCATGACATTAGACAACGCATTTATCTAAACCTGACCACATCAAACCCCTAAAACGCGCAGGTGCATGTGTTCCAGTTCTTACCCGCTGCCCGCTGCGGTGGTCGCCCGGATGGAGTTGATCCGGAGCCGGGCAGCGATGTTCCGCAGCGCCTGCACGGTCTGCTGGTCCGGTTTGTGGTAGTCCTCCATTTGCATCATTTTAGAGAAGCAAAGAAATGTCTAAAAAATCAACCCGGGGATGAGTGCAGAAGCGTGGCCGTGCAGCGGGAGGGTCCAGAGGGCGCAGAGGGGGCGCAGAGAGCGGAGCCGCGGAGGTACGAGGGGGCGTGGAGCCGAGCTAAAGCCGCTGAACGTGGCTAATCTTGCGCTAAATGGATCGCGCTGTGCTCCGAGCCGTCACGCGCTGCAGGTAGCCAATGAGAGGCCGGGTTTATACCCACCGCGCACGGACACGCACGCACGCGCCACGGCAGCAGGCAGGCGCGCGCTCCGGTCTGTACCCGCTCCGTTTCACGCGATGGACTTTGTGCAATTAATTAAAAGGCTCTTGCGTAATTAAGAAGGCAACGTAATATTATATTTTGACTGCACGGTTTTAATTATTGGGGAAAGTTAATGTTTATCTTGTTTCTTGTAGAGATATCCTTGTATAAGCTTGATTATTGAATATTTTCCATTTTCAGGGCCAATTCTTTAGAAGACCAAAATGCCCAAAATCTACTTTATCTACGTAAATATAGTCAAATATTTAAAGGGCCTATATTAAGTTATTTTCTGGTCTATGTTATAATGTTTTTTCATCAAAAATATACCCAGAATTGTGTTTTGTTTCATTCACACATGTTTAACACAAAAAAACTGCATATTTAGGCATTTTAGAGTTTATTTATTTATTTATTTATGTATTTTATTAATTTTTTTACAGGAAGTGCTCCACTGTGTTTTTAAACTCCGTACACCTTCATTGGATCATTTCAGCCCAGGAATTGCCAATCTCTACTGAACTAAAAGGTAAAATGAGTCAACTTGAAAACTACTGCTTCATGACATCACAAGGTGGGACAGAGCATTTTGAGCTTTGGCTCTTCATCTCCCTGTTAAAGGGTCTGTACCAGATTTTAATTTCTTCTGATTGAGATAAATGACCTTTAAATTATCCAGTGTATTGGAATCTGGATAAATGAGAAAAAAATCAAACTGAAGGAGCAACCTATGAATTTTACAAAGCATTTTATTGGGTAATAACAAATAGAGGTACTGATACGGTCAAACTTTTTTGTCCAATCAGGAACACCGTTTGCCAGGCATCATGAGAAGGATCTCCCTGACAGTCGATGGTGCAATATCACAGCAGCAGACAGAGTTATGTTCTCAGGGCTACAGGACACGATCAAAAATGTTCTTGGTTAAAAATCAGGCACAGGCACTTTAATATGTTGAGTTCAAACCAATTTCAGGTTTAGTCCCAAGCGTTTGTTTAGTTTTACTTTACTTCTGATTAATAACTAAACTGGTACCTGGTGATATCGTAAATCAGATACTAATCAATACTAAAACCAGTATCGAAACTACATATTTGAGCAGGTATCGATACTAAAAACGAAAAACTGAAATGAACCTTTCCTGAATAGTTTTATAATGATCTTGAGCTGTATCAGAACAAGTTTAAGAGCACATGGACGAGTATAAAGATAAATATAAAACAGTAAATAAAAGAAAATACTACGATTTAAAAGGTGCACTGTGTAACTTTTTGGTTGGGGTTCGTCGCTTGCTTGTTTCTCTGCCTGGAATGTTCCACAGTGTGACATTAAACAGCTCTACTTTACATTTATTCAATCACAGGTGGTTTTAGAGCTCAAAAATACCTAGAAAAACAGACGTTCTGACTGTGAGCGGGGTCGCCTCTCCACAGATCTGACCTGTAACTTGGTCTGGTTTGGTCTCCAGGAAGATAGAAAGGTTTAATGCCATACTGTGAAACATTTCAAACAAAGCAATACTATACTAACATCTCCATGGAGACACGCTTCTGACGCTTCTGACTGACCCTCCACTAGAAAAGTTACATAATGCACCTTTAATGTTGAAAATTTCATTCTTTTTTTGGTTTAAATTTATGTATTTTTTGTGGTATCAGAAACAGTACTGAGTGTCGAGTCAGTTTTAGTACCGTGACCGCACTAGTGGTGATTTTGTGGGTTTGTGGGTCAGTAATGTTCCGTATGGAGCTGGTGTAAAGAGATCAGCGTAATCTCACCTTTAAGCACATTATGAGAGCGCGATCTCAACCAGGGCCTTACCTCAGCGCTTTACTACACACCAAGAGGCGGCGGTGGATGGTTCAATTCCTGTTTCTGCACTCATTGGCATTGTGCATCTGGGCAAAACACTTTCCCTTTGCAAATGCGCCGGTGTGGTTCATGGTGATTGCAGAATGTCAGCTACAGCTTCAGAGCCAAATAGAATCTAAAAATGAAAATAAATATAGTGATTTGTACAATTTTGTCTTTTTGTAACGTGATTATAAACACTTTGTATTTACCTCCTAGAGTAAAGTCACGTGTGATGTTTCTGTCTGGACTCTGAAGGGGCTGGCTACTGGCGCCATCTGGTGGACAAAGGGAGTAAAACAACAAACCTCGCGTTCAGTTGTAGAGGTAAAAGTAGGAATAGACATAAAAAATAAATTACATAAGAATAATACTTAATACTTAAATAATACTGTAAAAACTGCCAATTGATACTTTGCAACATTCCCTGGGGGTGTGAAGCTAACTGAAAGCACTGCTCTGTTACTCAAATTAGACTTTAATCTACGGTGACCAGATTTTCAAAATCAAAAACTGGGGCATTCCTGGTTTGTGGTGGCTGGTAATAATAAAATGGTGAAACAAGTGCGTAATTAAGGAAAATAGTTGCACTTGGCCCATTCATGACTTATTTACGACCAACATGTGAGTCAGTACAGTCACATTTACTTTGTGTTTTGGTCATTTTTTTGGGTCATTTTTAAGCATTTTTCTGTATTTTACCTAAACAAATCTCAGTTTAATGCCTCTTTTTACTGTTGGCTGGTGTCAAATTGGTCAAAAATAGGGACATTTCTTGTATAAAAATGGGACAAATCACTGGTTTTGGATAAATCTGCTGGGACAGGGGACACAGGGCTCAAAACTGGGACTGTCCCGGGTAAACAGGGACGCCTGGACACCCTACCAATGTGCGGATTGTGTCACCACGGCAACTGATAAACATCCCGCCACTTGAGATCCATATAGAACACCCCCAGCATGATGTCACTGCAAAGTACGAAAAGAAATGATATCACATTATAACAAAGAAAATACAATTCGATCTGACAGTTATTTATACGTCTTTAATATCACAAAATAGTCATAATAAACAAAATTACACACAGAGACAAAGATCGAAATTAACACCATTTTGGAAAACAATATATATTTTCTCTGTAAGAAACAAGGACTAAGGCGTAAAACAACCTTAAAATGTTAAATACAATCGTGAGTAAAAGCATTCTCCAACACACGTGAGTCATGTTGGAGAATTAAGAACCCAAAAGGTTCAGATCCAAACAAAAAACAGATGTAAACAAACAAAAACAGGTACATCCACAGACATTCAGAAGAGTACCCGCTCAGCCAATCATGTACAATTTGACTTTGCTTTGACTTTGTGATTTTTAAAACGTTTTAAGCTTAAATCAAAATATAAATCACCACCACAAGACTTTGTATAATGTTTTCGGACGAACCATAGACTGTAAAGAAGTGTATTAAGGGAGTGTGACGTCCCCACAACGTTCACCTCCAGTCAAATGAAGCTCACGAGGCTAGCAGTTATAGGAGTGAATTTGGAGCCAGTTCAGTATTAGGAATTAGAATTTACTTACGGATAAAATACCAAAATAAAAACACCAGGATCATATAGAACAGGTTAATACGAACATTTTAAGACCAAAATGACGAGGCTCACAGCGGCAGTTACAGAGAGACGGGCGACAGTTTTTCAATGTAAAGTGAATTGGAGCCAGAGTCGATGGAGCCGGAAGCGCACCCATGCTCACTTCCTATTGTCCATTTATATATACAGTCTATGGGAGGAACACAGTCGTAGTGTGAATATGAATATTAGACTCCTGTGTGGTTTTGTACCTGTTGTAAACAAACCTTAAGTCATGATCCCTGCAGTAGTGTAGACAGACTTAAAGGTGCATTGCGTAACTTTTCCGGTGGAGGGTCCGTCAAATGCTTTTACGCGTCAGATCTGTGGAGAGGCGACCCCGTTCAGAGTCAGAATGCCTGTTTTTCTAGGTAATTTTAAGCTATAAAACCACCTGTAATTAAATACATGTATGGTAGAGTTGTTTAATGTCATACTGTGGAACATTCTAAGCAATGGCATCTCCATAGAAACAAGCAACCGAAAAGTTACAGAGTGCACCTTTAGGGCTACATTCAAACTAGACCAGTGGCTCTCAAACCTTTTAGTAGAAAATAAAAAAATCTGGCTTTCTGAGTACCACCAGATCTAAACCAGGTCTAAACCAGGTCTAAAATGGGACTTTTTTATCACAAGGATCAACTCAAAACTTTAATGAAATGGACTGTTTTTAAATTAAACACTGGACTGATCTGCAAGGCTCGATTTCCCTTCTGTATGCACTGACTTTTTAATGAAGCCCAACCATATTTAGTCAATTATAATTTTAATATGACAAGTGAATTCAAAAATCACAGGGTTTTTCCACCTTCAAGGCACTCAGAGCGCTTTACTCACCCATTCACACACACATTCATCCACCAATGTACGCAGACACTAGGGGCGAGGTGGGTTAAGTGTCTTGCCCAAGGACACAACGACAGCATTCATCTGTGTGAGCTGGAATCACACCGACAACCTGTGGATCTGACCGCTCAACCAGTGATGTTTATGTTAAAAGTGAGATTCGAACCGCTAACCTATGGATCAGTGGGTAAACGCTCTACCGACTGAGCTACTGCCGCTCGTTTCCATGGAGATGTTATTACTTTGTCTAGAATGTTCCATAGTGTGACTTTAAACACATTTATATCTAGCGTTTATTCATTATGGGCGTTTCTGTGAATAGAGGTGCCGCTCCACAGATCTGACCCGTAACGTAGCCTATAGCTGCCTCCGTGGAGATAGACAGGTTTAATCTCTACCGTGGAACATTCAAAGCAATAACATCTCCAAAAATACAAGCAGGTGATTGAACCTCCACAAGAAAAGTTGCGCAGTGGAACTTTAAACTAGACAGAATTAGACAAAAAGCTCCACTTCCTTTATCCTTTCCCGTGATAATTTGATTGTCCGGTGTGAAAGCGGGCATTTTCTTTTGTCATAATTACATTTTTTTGGAAGTTTTGGGACTATTTGTGGTCTCACCGTCGGATCATTCCACAAACACTGATCAATTAATTGCAGTTGAAATATATTGTACGATCCCCTCCAGCTAAATCAAGAGTGCAGACCGAGGGGCTTTGAGAACTGAAAAACAAAAAAAGTCAACATTTTAAGAAAGAATCTGTGCATAATCCTTGTCCAAAATGTGCTGCTGCAGTTCAGGGCAATAGCTGCGAGACTTTAAAGGCGCATTGTGTCACTTTTCTGGTAGAGGGTCCGTCAAACGCTTTTCTCTATGGAGATGTTACTGCTTTGTCTGGAACGTTTCACAGTATGATATTAAACCTTTCCATCTTCAGAATGCCTGTTTTTGTAGGTATTTTTGAGCTCTAAAACCACCTGTAATTTAATAAATGTAAAGTAGAGCTGTTTAATGTCATACTGCGGAACATTCAAGACAGAGCAATGACATCTCCATAGAAACAAGCAGGTGACGGCCCCCTAACCGAAAAGTTACATAACGCACCTTTGCATTTGTCTTCTCCGAGAAACAAAAGTCACGTTTATATCATCTCTTCTTTATTTAAAAACACAAGACAGCAGCCTCGGCCAAAAGGAGCTCCTCTTTAGGCTTGAAGAGCAAATAGTCTTTCCCAAATCACACGCAAAATCCTCAAGTGCAAAAAGTTCAAGTTCAAGGTTTTAAAATGATACAACTAAACGTGTGTAGAAGTTTTTCGGTGAAACAGTGGGAGCAGGAGAGCCCAGAGTGAGTGGGACATGATGGTGATGACAGACGGAGCTTCTCAAATCCTGGTGTGAGGTCTGCTACAGCTTCATGTTGTTCAGATCTTTGGAGAGGGTCTGCAGATAGGCATCATGGATCACACTGAGGAAGTCTGGATCATTCTGGCAAAGGAAAGAGGAGTTTAAGTTGCACTGTGTAACGTTTCTGGTGGATGGTCCATTAGATTCTTTTACGTTACATTCTACTTTGCCATGAAATATCTAAAAGGTAAATGCACAAATGTGGAACCTTGTCACAGTTCTGCAGTCCAGCTCCATTTCCCAGCCTGTTCCGGTCCTTCTTTTGCGACAGCGGCCACTCATTCCCTAATCATCCCAAGGTAGTCTATGGATGTTTCTCAATTCCCAGGATCCTTCCTCTAAAGACCACTTTGTAACTCTCCTCCAGCTCCAGAGGCCGTGTCACGTGACCAGATCAAGCGCAATAAAACTCTGAGTTTTAATCAACATAAATGTTTCTACAAATGTAATGTGTTCAGAGGTGTTTTTAAGTGTCATTAAAACATGTGAGTAATAAAGGCCGATAATTTGCCTAAATAAATAAAGGCACAGGCTGAAACATTTTCGGGTGTTTGGCTCATTGTATTCCCAATCCCATTCTTTAAGAGATTTTGCTGCGTTTGTCCTGATTTTAATTAATTCAATCTGATAATCTGCAGCAATGTGGCTAAAACAGAAAAATATTTACTTCTTTTTTATTGTAGAATGAGTTTTGTTTAATTAAAATGTATTTCACTGCTTAAATAAAGTACCGTATTTTCCGGACTATTGAGCGCACCTGAATATAAGCCGCATCAACTAAATTTTCAAAGAATTTTATTTTTGTACATATATAGGCCGCACCTGTCTATAAGCCGCAGGTGTCCACGTCTTCAAGAAGTTTTCAAGTTCCGAGCATCTGCTTGTATTGCCTCTGAAAGCTTTTGTCGTCTTTTTGCATTGAGTCAGTTCGTCACGCGAGAGTCGCTCTGGCGCTCTACTGCGCATGTCTCGAGCAGAAAGAGCCGCTGTTCTGTCTTGTATCATGTCAGTGTCTTGTATCATGTCAGTGTCTTGTATCATGTCAGTGTCTTGGATCATGTCAGTGTCTTGGATCATGTCAGTGTCTTGGATCATGTCAGTGTCTTGTAGGATTTCAACAGGATTTCAGGCTCTCCCGGGGGTCGGGGTTAGTTGTATCGATCATGTATGAGCGGATGTCCAGCTACTGAAGTTTGAGACGTTTCGTCTCGTCATTTACGCCTCACCTGCATTTAACACATACGGGTCATTAAGACGTATCCCACTCACTAATGTTCATTTAGCAGCAGAACTTATTTTATCACGCAGCGATAAACTGTTTTAGTGCTGACAACAGCGCTAGCGAGTGTTCTAACTAACCCTAACCCATGTTCACCGCACAGACAGCGGCGCTTTCTGCACTCAAGCTGCGCGCGCATCCGCTGTGTTCATAGACGAATAATCCGTCCATATATGAGCCGCATCGGTGTATAAGCCGCAGGGTTCAAAGTGTGAGAAAAAAGTAGCGGCTTATAGTCCGGAAAATACGGTAAGTAAAAAATTAAGTTGAGGTGCATTGTGGGCAATTTGAAGCGCTCCGAGGAGGCCAAGGATCCACCCGTGGATCTATTAAAATAACTACCATGGGGGATCCACCTGTGCATCCTTGGTAAAAGACCCAAAAAACCCCAAAAAAGACGAGTGCGGAGTGCGGAGGGCGTGAGGGCTTTGGGGGAATTGGAACACCACTTGGCGGAGCTCTGATCACGTGGATCTGTGTGAGGTGGTTCAGAGGCTCGGGGATCCTGGCAATTGGGAAAGATAAACTTTGCCCATTCAGTCTTTAGTAGATTGTTGACCAGTCGAGAGAGACACTCAAGCTCTGTATCTGTTCAGATCCACTGTTGCCATTGTGCATTCCGTATTCTGATCCTTGTATTCCCAAGCCTGTTTCTGTGATTGAACCTGCTTGGTTTCTATTCAAGATTTTCCCAGTTTTGGAGGATATTTTAGTTCATATAATAAATACATATTCCTTAGTTGTTTATCAGCCTGATTTGCCATATTAAGCATTACCTGTTAAACTGAACTGAGACTTATGTTTGTTTTCTTTGAGTTGCATTTGAGTCCAGTTTACCTGCAGGATAAACCTGATCATTTCTATTAGAGACTAGACACAAATCAGCATTTTAACAATATCAAGGGAGGGCAGAGGGTCCGCTACCCACTTGTCTCCATAGAGATGTTATTGCTTTGCCTGGAATGTTCCACAGTGTGACATTAAACAGCTCTACTTTACATTTATACAATTACAGGTGGTTTTATAGCTCAAAAATACCCCCCCCCAAAAAAAAAACAAAAAACAGGCATTTGACTGTGAGTGGGGTTGCCTCTCCATAGATCTGACCTGGAACTTTGTCTGGTCTGGTCTCCATGAAGATAGAAAGGTTTAATGCCATACTGTGAAACATTCCAGACAAATCAATAACATCTCCACAGAAAAGTATCTGAAGGACCTGTAAAATGTTGCGATGTAAACGGAAACCAAGCAGGACATAATAAACCAGTTCTACGCTCCTCCACACAAACTGACCTTTATCAGATGCACCAGTGTGTCCTGTAGCTGTGCTTTGGAGCAGAGGCTGGGCTGGGGGTCTCGGGTGGACGAAGGCTCACTGTGGACAGGAGGGACACTGGGAGGGACACTGGGGTGGACACTGGGGGGAACAGGAGGGACACTGGGATGGAGACTGGGGAGGACACTGGGGTGGACGTGGACAGGGGGGACCACGGCGGCGGGCGGGGGTTTGCCGATGGACTGTTGAAAGACGCTGGGGGACAGGAGCAGAGACGCTTCGGCTGCACTCACACCTGGACTCATGGACACAGCCTGGGGACACACACGGGTCAGAGAACAGAGACTTTTACAATCCAAATGAGGCCAATACATGGACCACTGCCCATTAGGAAAAAACAAAACATTTTATAACTCAAACAACATGAAATCTTGCTCTTTTTTTTGCTAATTTATTATTGGTCACATCTCTTTTAATCACTGGGCCTTGAAGAACAAATTTAATTCAGTTGTGTGTTTCTCTCACAT
Source organism: Taenioides sp. WSHXM2023 (assembly GCA_029959045.1). Classification (NCBI taxonomy): domain Eukaryota; kingdom Metazoa; phylum Chordata; class Actinopteri; order Gobiiformes; family Gobiidae; genus Taenioides; species Taenioides sp. WSHXM2023. Next base: position 32,913,614 of record CM057086.1, on the reverse strand, counting down.
GTTTGAATAACAAATAAAGAAGCTTGAACATTTAACCTTATTTCTGCCGATTATATTGTCTCAGCATTTCAAGAAAATAAAAAAAATTGCTTAACAATTCCTGAAAAATATTTAATAGTACCATTTCTGACAAGCATTATAATTGTGGTACTAATTTCCAACATTTAACTTATTACACAAGAGACTCAATTGTGTTATTTATCCCTTATACCATAACTGAACTGCTTTGTATAAATAAAAGTCAAATATTATGAAATGTTAAAGGCCAAAATCAGCCTGTAAATCATCTTATTACATGCAATTAAAGGCCCAACCACGATATCGACTAAACGGATACCTGATCCAGCTAATATTTCAGTATCAGCAGCACCGATATTTGATATGAGCATCGGTATTGGTCCATCCCAAGTTAAGATTTGAGAATTCAGTGCATTTTGTAGGTTTTATAGAGGCATAAACTTCGAGATCAGCAGTTTTTAACAGTATAACAAAAATCCTATGCAAACAACATGATAATCTTTTGCTATTTTTTATTGCTACTTATTTAGAAGTTTATTACAATTTTTTTTTAAATATTTTTTACTCTGTGCTATTGTAATATAATGTGATGTGTGAGCTACTGTGTCCAAGTCATTTCCCTTGTGGAGCAATAAAATCTAAGTCTAAAATAATGTGCATTACTATTTAAATTAATACAGCTTTAGGAATTTGCTAATTACAACCAATCAAATGATTAGATTTTTTGATAAAATTGCTATAAACTTTGCATCCCTTGTAAAAAAAAAAAAAAAAAACATACTTAGCTGAACTCAATCACAGCAAGTATGCATTTGGGGATAAAAACTTCCTGACTGTACCATCACCTTTTATCTATTTAAAATGACAATAAAAATCTTTACACTTACAGACAGAGGTTTGACCAGAGTGGGCGTGTCATTGTGTGGCAGCAGAGGCTTCCCCATTGGCTCCTGGAAGCTGTGAGGCGGGACTAAAGTGCTGGGCAGGAAGTTGGGCGCGAGGATGGGTTTGTGTACTTCTGTGTTCACCGCCGGTTTGAGCGAGTTGAGGATTTCCTGCCCCAGAAACGCCCCTGGAGGCTGGGGCTGTGGAGGGGCGGGCGGAGGCTGACGAGGACCCAGCGGAGAGGCCGGGAGGTGGGGGTCCGATCGGGGGCTCATGGGCTGGAACACGGGGCTGGGGTGGAGGGCGAAGGAGGAGGGGAGGATGGAGGCGGGCTGCTGGGGTCTCGGAGGCTGGAGGTGGGGGTTGGCTGGTGCGGGGTAGCCCTGGGTCTGGAGGTACGCGCTGGGGGGGTCAGGGGCAGAGGCGGTGGGGGGCAGAGGAGGGTTGGAGCTGGGCATCGTGGGCAGGGAGGGGTCCTTAGGGAGCGAGGAACCAAACAGCTCCTCTACGGTGATCTGCTTCACAATATGAGAGGGCTGGGGAATAAGAAATGAAATTACAAGTTAAAGTCCTACATTACGCAAAATGGACTCTTATGAACTTTAAGCCATGTTATAATGTTGTTTCCTCCTCAAAAACAGACCTGGAGTTGTGTTTTGTTTCATTCACATGTTTGAGTAACTCTTTATTATTAGTCTGTCTACATCTCCAAAGCTCAAAATGCTCTGTTCCACCTTGTGATGTCATCAAGCGGTAGTTTAAGTCAACAGCCACTTTTACCTTTAGTTCAGTAGAGATTTGCAATTCCAGAGCTGAAATCATCCAAATGATTCTAGTGAAGGTGTATAGAGTTTAGAAACACAGTGAAGTCTTGTATTACAAAGAATTAACAAATGACTCAAGGGTAAATTAACTGAATTTTGATTGAGACCAGGTCATGTGTGACTGTCAGTGATGGTGAATGGTCTTTTCCTGACTGTCATTAAAAGGATGTGGTTTGGAGCAGAGTTCAGACATTAGAGGGGAAAAATACAATTTGATTAATTATTAAAAGTATGTCTAGTTTATGCACAGAAAATTAATATATATATAAAAAAAAAAAAAATTTCCTTCCTTCCAAAGCCTAACCCAACAAACATATTTCAACAAGAGCAGTGCCATCTGCTGGACACAATGGGAAGGGTATAAAGTAAAGTAAATGTGGCTGAAGTAGTTAATTCAAGTCAGTCCAACAGTGGAAACAGTGGAAGCAATTGTGAGCATTGAAATAAAGACGTATGCACTTTAAAAACATGGAGGAGCATCATATGGCATAGAAATGTAGAACCATTTTACTGTTTGCAGTTCTTGTTAAGGAGAGACTGCCTGAATATCTAAGATGACTCACACACGTATAAATTAAACAAAGCATAACTCAAAACTCCAGGCGCGTTTATGAATCATCATAACAGTTTAGGACTTGAGCTGTCCAGACTCCTCACCTTGTCTGGCTGAGGGGTGGAGTGGGCGCGCTCTGTGGGGGGCACCACGGCTCTCACTGTGGGCTCTGCAGAGGTGGGCACATCTGTATCTCCAGCCTGAGCCTACGAAACACAAACACCACATGAACACAGACAGGAGCGGAAGGTCGTGATAAAATGCACAACAAAAATAATCCCACATTTAGTGATGATGTAATCTCTGAAGTGATGCAGAGTTTGTGAGCTTTGTGGAACTGCTGTAGTGCATAAAATGTCTGTTCACAATGTCCAAAAACATCCCATTACTCCTTAATATAGGCCAGTACTGAAGCTGTAATGCAGTACATTTAGATCAGGCATGTCTACAGTAAACTATGACCTGGGGGAGAAATGCTTTGTGAAATGGGCCATTTTACATTAAGCAATGTATAATTTTACTGTAAGTTTTTCTATAATCTACCTTTATTAACCCAATATCAAATATTTAGCATATGTCCTATTGAGGATTTAAGTATGAATAAAGGTCAAGTGCCTCATTGATACAATTATAAATGCACATGTCTGAATTATTCACTGTATTGACACTGGCCTATGTCCCTCCATCGGCCCTCTGTTATATCTGTGTTTTGATAAACGGCCCTTGATGAAAAAAGTTTGGACACTCCTGACCTAGATCACCTATTACTTTGCATCAAACAGAGGGAATAAAAAAAAAACAAAAAAAAAACTTTAAAATAAGAAAAATTAAATAAAGACAGATTAAAAAAAGCTGGCACAACATTATGTCAATGTGCAACTATTCCTGTTTGAAAGGAGCTTTCATACACTGAAGTCGATATAGCCCTCTCACCCTCTGGTACTCCTCCTTGGCTTTGCTGAGCAGCTCCAGAATGTCGATGGAGCGTGGTTCCGGGGCCCCGTTGGTCCTGGCTGGGTCCACTCTCTCAGGGGACGGTCTCTGGGCAAGCTCTGCCTCCTGCTTCACAATCCTGAAGGGACATGAGAAGACATTAATAATCATCTTTAAAAGGTCATATATTATATAAAACTAACTCTTGAGAGCTTTAAGAATGTTATAATGTTGTTACCTCCTCAAAAACAGACCTGGAGTTGTGTTTTGTTTCATTCACACACGTTTCATTAATCCTGGACTATTAGGATGTACATCTCCAAAGCTCAAAATGCTCCGTTTCTCCTTGTGATGTCATGAAGCGTTAGTTTTGAAGTTAACAGCTCCTTTTACCTTTAGTTCAGAAGAGATCGGAAATACCAGGGCTGAAATTATCCAAAAGATTCTAGTGAAGGTGTGTGGAGTTTAAAACCACAGTGGAGCACTTCCTGTATTATCATATGACATTACAAGGTGGAACAGAGTGTTTTTAGTTTGTTTATTTTAGTTTGTCTTTAGTTTGAAAGAACTCCTAAATATGCAGGGTTTGTGTGTTAATCATGTGTGAATGAAACAAAACACAACTCCACATATGTTTGTGATGTGGAAACAACATTAGAACAGATCAGAAAATAGCCTAATATGGGTCCTTTAATAATTTAATAATGATCTTCGAGTTATGTCACAGCAGAACAAATGAAGTGGTACAGATATTAATGCAATCTGTGCTATTTGAGTCCAAGATTGAGTCATACAAATTAAAGATTAATGCTCAAAATGGAGTGGGAAGAAATGAGCCTTATTTTACCCCAGTGTCAGAAAAGACATTTAAAGAAAAATAAAATAAAGAAAAAGCTGCTTCCTTGTTCACAGTCAATACATCAACAAAACTATACAATATACACTGCTCAAAAGAATTAAAGGAACATTTTGAAAATACATCAGATCTCAACGTGAAAAACAGTACAGTATGTTGGATATCTATACAAATATTGGCAGGGCAATGTCTTAGGAAAAAAAGGATGCCACCTCTTTTAATGGAAAAACAATTTTCAGAGACAGAGGGCTTCATTTTATAGAAACCTTGTGGGATGTCCTCCCAGATCTGTGTACGGGCATCACTGAGATCCTGTAGTGTCTGAGGAGCAACATGACAGTGTCTGATGGACCCAAACAATGTCCCAGAGGTGTTCTACTGGGTTTAAGTCAGGTGATCGTCAGGGCCATTTCATTATATCAATCCCTTCATCCTCCAGGTACTGCCCACAGACTCTTGGCACATCAGGAGGATCACAGGACCTACTGCACCAGCGTAGGGTCTGACAATGAATTTCATCCCGATAGCTAATGGCAGTCAAACTGACATTTCTTGCCGGTAGAGGTCTGTGTGTCCCTCCATGGATATGCCTCTCCAGACCATCACAGACCACCACCAAACCGCTCATTCTGAACCATGCTGCAAGCAGCAGCAGAGCGTTCTCCTTGTTTTCTCCAGACTCTTTCACATCTATCACAGGTGCTCAGGGTGAACCTGCTCTCATCTGCCAATGGAGCTCCACAGTGCTGTGCTGTGAGCACAGAGCCCACTCAAGCCACCCTCATGAAGTCTGTTTGTGATTGTTTGGGCAGAGACATTCACACCAGTGTCCTGCTGGAGGTCAGTCTGTAGGACACGGGCAGAGCTCAGCCTGTTCCTCCTGCACAAAGGAGCAGATATGGGTCCTGCTGATGGGTTGGGGACCTTCTAGGGCCCTGTCCAGCTCTCCTAGAGTAACTGCCTGTCTGCTGAAATCTCCATGCCCTGAAGATGGTGCTGGGAGACACATTACATCTCCTTGCAACGGCGAAGTTGGACAATCTGTGCAGCTTCGGTAGGGTTAAGGAATGGCCCCATACTCACTTGCCAAAGCAGCACTAGTGTAAAACCAGTCGTGTTTTTGGGTTTGTCTCATTGTTGCCGCTCTAGTGCAGCCGTTGTTCATTCCCATTAAAAAAGGAGCATCCATTTCTTCCTAAGACATTGTCCTGTCCATATTTGTATAGATATACAACAGATGTTTTTTTTCTCCCACATTGAGATCTGATGTGTTTTCAAAGTGTTCCTTGAATTTTTTGAGCAGTATATTCACAATAGACTTGTTACATAATGGATAATGCATGGAGTCAAACATGTAAACAGAGCTAACAACTAGCATGCCAACTACACATGTGGACACTTACTTCACCATGAGCTGGGCTATGCGCTGACAGTCCCTTTTGTCATAAAACCAGATACTGTAGATTCCCACTGTAAAGTAAACAGGCAGCAGAATATTAGCATTGGTTCATTGCATCTACAGCACAGAGGCACATTTCCTTCATTCACACATGGACCAGTCTGATACAGGACTTTTAATTCCACTACCGTTCACATTTCTGCGTTGGTATGTGTTAAGCTCCATCTCTGTTCCTCTACTGTGAGCTTATTGTCTCCATGTTTGTAGAACAGAGTCTAGAGTGAACAGCTTCTACACTTTTTAAACCTAAATGCGTGATGTTTAATGATGAGATAACATTAAAAGGGCCCATATTACACTATTTTCTGATCGGTTATAATGTTATTTCCTCATCACAAACAGACCTGGAGTTGTGTTTTGTTTCATTCACACATGTTTAACACACAAACCCTGCACATTTAGGCAGGGTTTGGGTCCGTTTCACCTTGTGATGTCATGTGGTGACACAAAAAGTGCTCCACTGTATTTTTAAACTCCACACACCTTCACTAGAATCATTTGGATAATTTCAGCCCTGGGATTGCCAATCTCTACTGAAGTAAAGGTAAAAGGAGCTGTTAACGTGAAAACTACCACTTCATGACATCACAAGTTGGAACAGAGCATTTTGAGCTTTGGAGATGCAGACAGACTAATAATGCAGGGTTACTAATGAAACAAAACAACTCCAGGTATGTTTTTGATGAGGCAACAGCATTTTAACATGGCTAAAAGCTCACACGGGTCTGTTTTGAGTACTGGACCTTTAAGCAAACCTACTCATCTTTTCTATAGTAACTTAGTATAATGTTTGTTTCATATTGTGCATCATTAGTGTGGGTGAGGTCTTAAGGCCCGTGAGACCAGCCTGTTACCCAGCAGCCCCTGTGTTTGTCTCTGCTCCCTCCAGTGTCACAAGGGACTAGAGAGCCAGTAAACACCTTCCACCCCACACTGCTCTCATTATCATTATCCAGGCTCCCAGTTAGTTCAGAGTTAGTCTTATTTATTTATTTTTTACCAATATCATTTTGGGGTTTGTAATTGTTTTTGGCTCACATTTCACCCTTTCTCCTCTAACTTTGCATCAGTGAGAAGACATTTTCAACACCTCCAGCTCTCAACTGTTACAATCTGGACAGCGCGAATGGAGTGACATCTTTGTGAATTTCTCTGCAGCAAAAAAACATGGACAATTTTTGAGGCCATTTTGTTAAAGAAAAAACAACCAGCTCGCTATAATGTCATCTATACCGGCGAGACTGATCGGCAAACCCAGCCCAAAAGGAGAACAATCCACGTTGACCCTAACTCTGGCCATGCTGTTTTTCCTCATCAGTAAACAAATGGGGAAACACTCAAATTCCCTGTTTGTGGCTGTGCTCAAGCTGCTCTTCAGGCTTGTGGTTGACTATCTTGGTGGGAGCGCCGTCAGCTACTTTCTCAAGATATGATGCCTTTTTGGATGATTTTCAAAAGTCTGCCGATTTCAAACACAGAGACAATGACCTAAAAGAATCCGTACAAACTGTTCACGTTACATTGGCCAATCTGGGGTCATGGCTGGAAAGGTGCCCATAGATCAGATCCTCCTGCTCAACACCAGAAGAAGTCAGAGTGGTTTCAAGCAGAAGGGGAAAGCCTTGTACCACCTCACACTCGGACGATGCCTGTACGGGCTTTTCAGAGGTAAACTACCCAATGTATGCATGTTAAAAAGCAGTTTTAAACAAGACTATATTCAATGACAATGTTTACCATTGCTATAGCGATGTAATTGCAATATTTTAATATACTGTTTTACACAATAAGTTTGGTTAGGGTTAGGATTAATTAACCGTAACCCTACACAAAAAAGGATAAATAATAGGAAACAAAATAAGACCAAAAAGGCTTTTTTATGCAACTTAACAAATACTGATATTGTTTTAATTATTATTATGCAGCCTTCAGTTTTATAATATAATAATAATACAAGTCATTGACACTGCATCACTGAAGTATGTTAGACTTAAACAAACATTATTGATCCATAAGGGAAATTACTTAGTCAAGTTTGACCTCTTCAAAACAACAATAAGCAACTTTGAATCATTTATATTGCAGACAAGGCATTAGTATAGCTTGTTTTTCTGGACTGTCAAAGAGACTCTCCAACAGAGACACTGAAACAGCGTCATACAGGCAATGTGTTTTCCAGGGACAGGGTTAGAACCAACAATCCACCTGTTTGTAGGCGAATGCTCAACCTACTGTTGCCTGGATTTATGGTGCCATCAGTGAGACAAGAAGACAATGTGCTTTTTACATCATTCAGTGTTACCTGATTCTTCATTCACAACAGGTGCATTTATAGTAACGTTTGTATGTTGACATTCTGCAGTGTTGGCCTCTTATGGGACTAGTGTTGCGAGGAGGCAACTTTAAGCCAATGATAGTAACCAACAAAACCCCTGATAGTTACTTTACAATGATGTGCTCTGACTTGGGGGATACTCACAGTTGCCATTTCTGTAGAGCAGAAAAGGATCTTGAAGCTGGAACTCCAAGTCTTTGTTGATTGGCTCCACCAGGTTCTCAGTGCTGAGTCTGTTCATAATGGTGAAGCCATGGTGAGGAGAGGCAGACCTACAAGACATAAAAGTCATTTGGACATTTCCAGTATAACAGAAGATTTAGACATTAAATATCTTATTAAACATGAGTGTATTTTAATCTAAATACAAATCAATAACCACTGAGCTGAGACGTTTATTATTCTACTGATTGTACAGCAGGATTACAATACACATTTCCTGCTGTTGCTGACTAAAAAACTGGGAGTAAATCATGATCATGAGCAATATTGACTAGGGATGCACCAATCGAGCTTTTTCAGTCCCGACATGATTCCAATACAACGGATTTAAGTATATGCCAATACTCGATATCAACAGAAACCAGTGCAAGGACTAAAAACTGCATTTATTTCCTTAAAATAAAAATAAAATAAGACAAAACTGATCCAAATGTGTCATGTGGCTGTTATTTATCCCTCATGTAACTACAGAACACAATTAAAAAGAAATATTAGAGAAAGTCTAGCAGTTTTTCTGGGCCGACTACAACCAGTAAATTGTCTTATTACATCAGTCCAACCAGGAACCGATATTTGGAAGCAGATATATATGATACTGCTAATTTTTCAGTATCTGCATTGATATTCGATACCAGTATTGGATCCCTAATACTGACCAGCTGTAAAAGGGCTCTGAGGGTAGCTACATGTCAGTGGTTTGGGAAATATATTTCACTATTTAAAGGCAGCGTGTAAACGAATCTGCAGCTGTGTCATGCGAACATTAGTGCATCCTAAACTACTTTTTCCCCAATAACACCCAGTTTTGTGTGTTTTATAACACGGTGCACGTGTTGTTTACAATTCCAATGCCACGTGCGAAATACGTCAAATGACGACGGGTCAACAACAACAAACAAGAAGAACCTGACACAGACACATCAAATGCAGAAACTCCTGTATTTAAACCATCAACCACGCAGAAACATTCTCACCTTGAATAAACAAATAAGGTGCCTTCAATTTCAGTCTTCTCCTGTAAAAAACACAAGAAATGTCAGAGTCTACGGGACTAGTTTGCTATTAGCACACAAACTGGTGAAAGAGACAGCAATGCTACAGAAATGTCCATTTTGTATCAAAACATTACCGTAAATCTATACTTTTCATGACTGCAGATAAAACTGAAAGCTGTCTAGCTACAGAAAACAACTGTGTGGTGTACGGCGGTGTTAAATTGAGATGTTATTGTTAGCCTTTGCGTGCTAAGAGCTAAAGCGCCTCGTATGCGTTTGATATCCACCAGTGCTTTTAGGGACAAACATACCCATTCATTAGCTTTCGCGTTAAAGTTATAAAGTGCCACTTGTCCGGTGACGTCGAGCAGCTTGTTGATGTACGGGTCTTGTCTCTGCAGAGCCGCTAAACTCATCAGATGTCCTGCGTTTGCGCTCTCCATCGTGCCAGTGTTTGTTGCTCCCGCACGGAAGGTTTTGTGTGTGACTCTAATCACTTCCGCTCTCACCGGAAATAGAGCTGTGTGGAAACTTTGCCAGAGGCTTTTCGTTCCACATGATTAATCTGAATCTGATCTGACCAGAGATTTAGGTCATTTCCGATTCGACTGAGTGAGGAGAAAATCATTATGGTAAAAGAATACGAGTTTGCCACGTGGTGCCATTGGGATCCTGATAAAGTAATTATTTCAAATTTAATTGAAATTAGCTAAAACCAACCGGAACATTTAGCTCAGATAAAAGATAAAAAAAAAAGTCAGATAAAAGATAAAAAAAATATATATATATATATATATATATATATATATATATATATATATATATATATATATATATATATATATATATATACACATACATATATATATATTTATATTTATATTTATATTTATATTTATATATATATTTATATATATATTTATTTATATTTAGGCCAAATTTAGTGTATTTTTACAAATTTGCCAAGAAAGCATAGCCTACTTTTGTTAATTACTGATTTTTTGTTTCCCACCATAAGAGAAGTAGGCCTTTACACCTATATTATTATCTGTTGTGTGCATAGACTGTATAAAGAAGTATATGGGGTACAACCCTTATTCCGACATACCCCCACCCCGATATTCCGTCATTCTGACATGCTCCCATTCCGACACTTTTTAATGCCCCCATTCCGACAACCTACTCATAGTTTGGAGCGTCACCTTTTTTGCCTGAACCAGGACTAAACCAGGACTAAACCAAGACTAAACCGGGACTAAACCAGGTCTAAACCAGGACTAAACCAAAACTGAACCAGGACTGAGTGTCGGGACGGGCCCCGAGGTGCACTTTGCAGAGACCTTGCTCTGCGGGCTCAGGGTTCTCTCTCTCAAGTCCAAGATCAGTCCTGGTTTAGTCCTGGTTCAGTCCTGGTTCAGTTCTGGTTTAGTTCTGGTTTAGTTCTGGTTTAGTCCTGGTTTAGACCTGGTTTAGTCCTGTTTTTGTCCTGGTTCAGTCCTGGGATCAGTCCTGGTTCAGTCCTGGGATCAGTCCTGTGGTACAAAAGTCTGGCATCTTGATTAATGTTTCTTCTGCTCAACAAATGCCTAACCCCAACGCCTGTGAAGTGAAGAGATGTATTTTTGACAGTTGCGTCTGTGAATTCATATTCGCACTGAAGAAAGTGTAATTCCAAATTTTCATTTCGTAATTGTAATTCTTGATGTCACTTTTTAATTAGTATTCTGATGGATAAAATACAAACAATACATTTTATGTACCACTGGACAGCCAAATATGCATGGATTTCCCAAATATGCACAGATTTCTATCCTATGCACACAAATATTTCTGAAAGCTTTCGGACTCCATACATACAGCTCATTCAAGTAGGCCCACGTATTTTTAATAATTACTTTGTTTGTCGGAAAGGCGGAATGTTGAAAAAATGCTGAAGTGCCGCCACTCCAACCAAGGAAAAAAAATGCCAGAGTGCAGGGACGTTAAAAATGGAAATGCCTCCACTCCAACAATTAAACGTCCATGTCTGAGTGGCGGCATGTAACATCATTATATATAGTCTGTTTTTGTGGGCTCCACTTGCCTCATTCTGAAAGGAAACATTGGGGCCGGGATTATAATCCAGGATTACGAGCGTTCCACTGGAGCACAGGTAATCCAATCACTGGAGGCTTTCCAGCGCAGCTCACACTCATTTTGTCTCGAACCTTGGCGGAGTGAAGCACAAACCGCGACATGGGCCCCCCGCACAGGCCGAGGTGACTCCATGCCGCTCATTATTCGGGCGAGGCCCCGGAGAGGTGAGTACTGCCTTCCCCATGGAGCCGTGGGTTTGGGATTTGGACTGGACTAGAGTGTCTGAGACTAATCTGAGCTGCACATGGCACTTTCACTCCACGTTGCACTTTGCTGCAATGGAATGGCACAAAATAAAAATAAAAATAAAAATGCCCAAATCAAGTTCACTAAATTATGTCGTTTAAAATTAAGTCGTGGTATTTGTTGGCTATTGTTCAGAGAAATTTCAATAACCGACCCTATTTCTGAGGCCCAACGTCCAACTATTTATGTTTCATTTTAAGCGTCCATTTTGGTTGGTTTTCACGTGCACGTGTTGTGGTTCTTTAAAAAGGCTATTACTACATTCCCTAAATCCCTAAATCAGAAAACATAAACTACAGGATTACATTTAACCTGGGGCAAGTGAAAAGTTAAATTTATAATATATTTTGTTTCCTGTTCAGTTGCCCTGACCTTTCTTATAGGCTACACGTAATGGCGCCAACAGGTGTTTATCGTGCGTAAAGTTCCTCCTTTGGCTGCACAGAGCTCCATCCCCCGTGCATAATAGTCCACACGCACTGGTGGTACTGGAGTGATGCTGCTGTCGGCGCGCCTCCGTGACTCCGCGCAGGCAGCAGGCAGGAGCAGGCAGGAGAAGGCAGGAGCAGGCAGCGAGGCACCCGGATGTGGCGAAAATGTTTGGCGCTCGTGCCTGGCTCTGCGCTCGGGGGAAAATCGTGTTTCTACGTTCTAATTTTTAACGCGAACGACTCGGCTCCCGCGTCGACACCTTTTGGATGTGGTTCTCCGACGATGCGTTGGATGTGAAGCGGGTGGTTTCCATGTGGATACGAGGATGCATGAGGCAGATGAACAGTCTGAAGGTAACGCGCGGAGTTGGAGCGCAGAGAGTGTGGGAGAGTGGGCTGCCCCATCGTCGGTTCATCCGGGCATCGCTTTGTGCTTTTTACGCGTGGATTTAAACTTATTTGGTCAATTGTATCACGGTGAAATGCTCGGTGAGACGGTCCGTTTGCAGGGACAGTGATCCTCGCGTCCACTGAGGAGATTAAAATGGTTGGTCCGTTTGTGGGCGAGTTGAGCGCCGCTTCAGACTTGTGACAGCTCAGAGAGGATGCTTTGGATTTGGGTCGTGACAACATCAGGAGTTGAGAAAACTTCAACACATTTTAAAGGGGTATTATGTAACTTTTTCTGAAGGAGATGTTATTGCTTTGCCTGGAATGTTCCACACATCACTGAATCAGTTTTATTGCTTTATTTCTTGTAAAAGATGCATCGCCTCTCCACAGACCTGGAACGACCTGGTGGCATCACTTACTTGTGATGATGAGTGTAGTGCTGTACTGTGGAACATTCCAGGCAAGACAATAATATCCATCAGACAATTTACACAGTGCACCTTAAATGCATTTTGTATGTCTCTACTGAAGTGAAACATTTCTACAGTTCTGATAAAACTGACTAACTTTCTGAGTTATTTTTGACATCTGAAATACTTGAGGTTCTGCACATTTTAAAGGTCCTATGTTACGAGAAATCGACTCTTGTAACCTTATGTTATAATGTCGTTTCCTCAAAACAAACATCCCTGGAGTTGTGTTTTGCTTCATTCACACATGTTTAACGCACAAACCTGCACACACCTTCACTAGAATCATTTTAATGATTTCAGTCCTGGAATTGCCGATCTCTACTGAACAAAAGGTAAAAGGAGCTGTTAACTTGAAAACTACCGCTTCATGACATCACAAGGTGGAACAGAGCGTTTTTGAGCTTTGGAGATGTGGACAGACTAAAGACTAATAATAAAGAATTACCCAAACATGTGAATGAACCAAACCAAACACAACTCCGGGTTTGCTTTTGATGAGGTAACAACATTAAAACATGACTTAAAGCTCACAAGAGTCGATTTCTCATAACATCGGACCTTTAAAATGTGCAGAACCTCAAGTATTTCAAGTGTCAAAAATAACTTGAAAACTCAGAAAGTTAGTCAGTTTTATCAGAACTGTAGAAATGTTTCACTTCAGTAGAGACGTACGAAATACAATATGACACATTTTAAACGCGACAGACTTAATTATGAACTGACAAACTAAAACAAAACTAGTTTGCGGATTTTTTTATGCAGAATAGCAGGATATTTTGCTTGTGAAGGAAATTATGGTTGTTCAAAAGCTGCTCATCGAGTCCATTTAAATTGCATTTTCAGTCTGATTGTGATTAATCTTACAGCCCGACCCTTTACATGAATCCCATAGTTAAGATAGAAACAGGTGCGGAGCCAGGAGGGGGACTTGAGGGGCACTAGAATGGCCCCAGAGCTCCCCTAAAGATTTTAGCCCCATTTTCATAGGACATTCAATCTCGGCTAAAAATATTCAAATGACAACTACAGAGTGTCTGAAATGTGACTACAGTATAGAAAGAATTGACTGTTATGTGTTATAAATCACTACAAGGGCCAACTACATTTAAACTTGTCCCCCCCTTAGCTCCTCCAACCAAAACTGTCTGATCCGCCCCTGGACAGAAAGCTTTTGAGACCCTGTTGCACCTACTTCTGTGTAAACGCACTTGTACAATGTGTCAGGTGGTTAGTCTTTGTGGGCTGTGACTCTAAACTCTGTCAAGGGCACTGAGCTTTCACTGGCGATTCACATTGATTTTAACGACTCTCTCTCTTTCTCTCTCCATCTCTCTGTCTCTCTCCATCTCCCCCACACTTGTCCACTCTATTCTAGCTGCTTTTATCACAACACTTTCTCTGACTGTACTCGACTTGAGCTGTTGTTGGAGGTGGGAGCATTACAAGCAGCTCAAGGCCATATGACATCTTTAAAATGAAAAATGCATTCAGAGTCCAAAACAAGTCCCTAAGAACTGAATATAATTCACACTCAACTTGGAGAGATGAAAACAGACTTTTGTGAGTTGATCAGTTTATTAAACAGACAAACTTTGGTGCTCAGGCTGTTGTAGAGACGAGGAGGGGAGGTTTAATCAGGCTGTGTAACAAAGTCTGTCAAACACTTAATGAAAAACAGTGTTTTGTACCTTCCTGAAGCTGAAGCTGAGGCTGAACCTTCATTAGGACCCAGAGATTTCTGCTCACGCTAGTTGGTGTAGTTGGTGATCTTTTGTAAGATTTATTTAGCTCTTATCTATATTTATTTATGTGCTATCATTTATATTGTTCATTACATTTGTTCCATTGTTCTTGAAATCAAAAGGTTGGGAGTTCAATTACAAATCCATCATTGTGTCCTTGGGCAAAACACCTACACTGCCTATTTTTGAAAGTGTGTGCGTGTGAATGATTGGCCAGAGCTGCAGTTGTTGAATATTGTTAGCCCAAAGGTGACTGTGGCTACAGAAGCTTCCTACATTTGAGTCAGAGGGATAAAATAATGTCCTGCTGTACTGGGCTGAGATGGAGGAGCCTGGGCTCATAAGCAGAAGATATAAAAATAACTGTTTGACCAAACCATATTTCAGTGTAAATCAAATCTGTTTCTGTTCACTCTGTTGTTGTGTAGGGGCCCAGTATGCCGGCATCAGACGACCCAGCCCTTCTGCTGAAGCCTGGTCTCAGAGCCACCTGCCCCAGATGCCCTCCCAGGAGTCCCTGCAGGCCCCGGCCAGCTCAGGCCGCCCCGTGGGCTCGTCCCTGGGCCTGCTGCCCCACGCCCCCCACAGCGCTACAGGGGTCAGTCCGGTCCTGGCCTGGCACGCTGCCATCAGCGCCGCTCGCCAGGCTCAGGACGCGGCCGGTGACAGGCCCTCCGCCCTGCCCAACATGAGCGCCAGGCTGTCATTGTGCAGCCCCACCACAGCGCCCCCTGCTGGATCCCTGGCCCAGAGGAAGAGACAGCAGTACGCCAAGAGCAAGAAGCAGGGCGGCTCCACCAACAGCAGGCCTCCCCGTGCCCTTTTCTGCCTAACCCTGAACAACCCCCTGCGCAGAGCCTGCATCAGCCTGGTGGAGTGGAAGTATCCTTTAGCGTGTGTGTGTGTGTGTGTGTGTGTGTGTGTGTGTCTGTGTGGTGGAGGGGGTTGTGACACATTTCTGTGGTAGATTTCCTGCTGTTTGGTGAATGTCTTTCCCCACTCTTCACCCACACTACCTTTACCCACCTATAATACCTATACTGTCCTGTACAGTAGCTTATGGGATAAAAAAAACACATAAATCACATTCACATTTCTCTACAATAACAGACAAGTATAAGTATAATATAAATATTAACAGACACCCTCCTTAAACCGGAAAAAACCAAAACACAGAATGTTTATGTTTTGAATCAGTCTTGAACATCATCATGGGTCGTGACCTACTTTTCTGAACCTCTGAGTACCTAATGCTTTGAACGGTAGTCATTTTATTCACATCTTTATCTGACTGTATAATGAATTTAATTTACAGATAAAATAGTGAAATAAAAACACCGGGATCGGGTTAATACGAACATATTAAGACCAAAATGATGCAGTAGTTACAGAGAGAGGAGCAACAATTTTACACAGTCTATGGATGAAACATAAATTTACTATAAAACTGAATTGGATCTGACTTCTTCTTCTTCTTCTTCTTTTCTGTTTGCCTGGCTTCTTCTTCTTGGCTCCCACATGTGACACCTCTCCACAGTCTGGCTATAATCCTGCCTGAGTCACTTCATCTGCTGATTCAGACTGTCACTTAGGATCTCCACGCACCATAAGCAGCGATGGGGCAGGGACTGAATATCGGTTCATTCGATATTCTGATTGAACATATGCAATGATATAACAAAACTATTTACTAGTCATAGTGGGTCCAGAAAATGTTAAATGTTTGAACTTTTATTTACACAGTGTTGTTCTGTAGTTACTTGAGAGATAAATAACGGCTACATAACACATTTGGGTCAGTTTTGTCTTATTTTATTAGTGTTTTAAAGGAAATAAATGCTGTTTTCAGTGCACTGGTATCGGTTGATGTAAGTTAATGTTTTTCCCTGTGATGTTCAACAAGATGGCATTTAATTTAACTATTTCCATGGAAACAAGAAGGCCACGCCACAAGATCAAGTAACAGGTCAGATCTGTGAAAAAGTGGGCCTGTCCATAGCAATAATGCATGTTTTTACTGTAGTTTTTACCTGTAATTGAATAAATACAAAATATGTTTTTTTAATGCCATACTGTGGAACATCCCAGGCAAAGCAATAACATCTCCATGGAGACAAGCTGGAGCGAGCGAGTTGTTGTACAGTTGTAGGGAGTATTATCTCCTCTGTCCCTCTATAGTCTGGTGCAGTGGGTGAGTTGTTGTACAGTTGTAGGGAGTATTATCTCCTCTGTCCCTCTATAGTCTGGTGCAGTGGGTGAGTTGTTGTACAGTTGTAGGGAGTATTATCTCCTCTGTCCCTCTATAGTCTGGTGCAGTGGGTGAGTTGTTGTACAGTTGTAGGGAGTATTATCTCCTCTGTCCCTCTATAGTCTGGTGCAGTGGGTGAGTTGTTGTACAGTTGTAGGGAGTATTATCTCCTCTGTCCCTCTATAGTCTGGTGCAGTGGGTGAGTTGTTGTACAGTTGTAGGGAGTATTATCTCCTCTGTCCCTCTATAGTCTGGTGCAGTGGGTGAGTTGTTGTACAGTTGTAGGGAGTATTATCTCCTCTGTCCCTCTATAGTCTGGTGCAGTGGGTGAGTTGTTGTACAGTTGTACAACAACAGTGGGTGAGTTGTTGTACAGTTGTACAACAACTCCTCTGTCCCTCTATAGTCTGGTGCAGTGGGTGAGTTGTTGTACAGTTGTAGGGAGTATTATCTCCTCTGTCCCTCTATAGTCTGGTGCAGTGGGTAAGTTGTTGTACAGTTGTAGGGAGTATTATCTCCTCTGTCCCTCTATAGTCTGGTGCAGTGGGTGAGTTGTTGTACAGTCGTAGGGAGTATTATCTCCCCTGTCCCTCTATAGTCTGGTGCAGTGGGTGAGTTGTTGTACAGTTGTAGGGAGTATTATCTCCTCTGTCTCCAGCTCACAGTCAATCATGTGTCCAGATTTACGGATCAGTTTGTCAATCCGTCAAATGAATCATACAAATATTATCCTTAATTTGTTGTTCCAGACCATTTGATATCTTCATTCTTCTGTCCATTTTTGCTAACTGCGTAGCCTTAGCCATCTACATCCCGTTCCCCGGAGACGACTCCAACTCCACCAATCAAGAACTGGTGAGTGACAAAACACACTGTCCCCTCTGGAAACGTATATGACTTTTATTTATTTTTTTTAATGAAGTGATGAGTAGCATGCTGGTTTTGGATGTTGTTAAAGCTAAATCTACTATTACGCTATTTTCTGATCTATGTTATAATGTAGTTTCCTAATCACAAACACACCTGGAGTTGTGTTTTGTTTCATTCACACAGATCTGACCTGTAACTTGGTCTGGTTTGGTCTCCAGGATGATTCATTGGTCATACAGAAAGTGCTCCACCATGTTGTGTTGTTTTAACGAGAATCATTTGGATAATCTCAGCCCTGGAATTTCCAATCTCTTCTGAACTCAAGGTAAAAAAAGGTAGCTGTTAATATGAAAACTACCACTTAATGACATCACAAGGTGGAACAAATCATTTTGAGCTTTGGAGATGTAGACAGACTAATAATAAGGGGTTACTCAGACATGTGTGAATGAAACAAAACACAACTCCAGGTCTGTTTTTGAGGAAGAAACAACACTTTAACATGGCTTAAACCGCACAAGAGTCCATTTTGTGTAATACATTTATTGTGTCCTTATACAGTATTTGCTCTTGTGCAGATAATTCACATTTCACTTTAGGACAGTCAGTCATTACATTTATTTAATTCACATATTTAATTTACATGTACTTAAAAGACAAGGGAGCGTGGGTATTTGACTTTTTTGACTGTGCAGATCACTGTCAGCTCCTGGTTATACAATGAATGACTCACAAAGAATTACATTGAGAAACTACCACATCCGCAGTCTCCACGTAAGGCCTGGCGGTCTTTGGCAGCTTAGGCTTCATATTAGTCGCTCCATCCCAAAGGTCAAAGGTCAAAGGACAAAGGTCACATCTGTGTGCAGGTTATTAGTTCTGACAGAGGCGAAGCAGAATGCAGCACAACATGGTTCGAATCACAGACTGTATAAAGAAGTGGACTAAGGGAGTGTGACGTCAGCCATAGTGTTCAGCTCCAGTCAAATGAAGCTCACCGAGGCTAGCAGTTATAGGAGTGAATATGGAGTTCCATTTTAGAAATAGGAATTGATTTACAGACAAAATAGTGAAATAAAAACACGATGTTGTGGAATTTCTAAACTGCAAAGAATAAACTGGAGAGTTGTCCTGAATCAAAGAGTCTGATTTATTAAAGCAGTTGTGCACAATTACACCCTACTGTCCCTAACAGAGGCATCTGTCCCTGGACCGGTGATCAAAACAAAGCATACAGAGTTTTTATACCCCATAAGTCAAGACATAACACTTCTACAAGGACAGGTCAGCACAAGGCCGGGTTATTCGTAGCAGAATAACAAGTAAAAAAAAACAAAACAAGATTAATCCAGTGGAAAAATACCACAGCGATACATTATATGGCAGCAAGAGGCCCAAGTCCCAAAACTGATGAACAACCCCATTTTATTAGAAATCACAGAGCTAACTTACTCAACTTATAAAACTGATTGTAAAGATTTCCATTACAACCACGATCATGTAGAGTGGGTTAATACGAACATTTTAAGACCAGAATGATGAAGCTCACAGCAGCAGTTACAGAGAGAGGGGAGACAATTTTTCAATGTAAAGTCAATTGAAGCCAGAGTCAGTGGAGCCAGAAGCGCCCCTCATGCTCACTTCCTATTTGGAACGTGGTGGCTATATGTCCATTTATATAACAGTCTGCAGTGGTGGTAAAGTACTGTACTTAAAAATAAATTTTATACTTAAGTGCAGCAGGTAAGAGAGCAGGTATTTGTACTTTCTACTCCACTACATTTTTTAACGGGACTGAGTTTGAGAGCTGGTGAAAAGGCTGAGGGTTTATATTTAATGCATTTGTAGTTGGAGCAAACAAAAATATACAACAGCCACAAAAAAAAAAGAAATTCAGTTTCAGATTCAGTTTTTTCTATTGCACAAATCTTTATCAACATGTCCACATTTGAAGTTTTATTAGATCTCAAAATCTGCATGAAATACCTTTACTTTTTACTCTTTAAGCACATTTTTAAACAGGTACTCTACTTTTACTTAAAGTTGCATATGCAGAGTTTCCGTCAAATGCTTTTCTCCATGGAGATGTTATTGCTTTGTCTGGAATGTTTCACAGTATGGCATTAAACCTTTCTATCTTCATGGAGACCAAACTAGACCAAGTTACAGGTCAGATCTGTGGAGAGGAGACCCCGCTCACAGTCAGAATGTCTGTTTTTCTAGGTATTTTTGAGCTGTAATTTAATAAATGTAAGATAAATGTGAACTAGAGTTTTTTATGTCATACTGTGGAACATTCCAGGCAGAGAAATGTCAAATCCATAGAAACAAGCAGGTGACGGACTCTGAATCAAAAACTTACATAGTGCAGATTTTAGTATTTCTTTCTACTTAAGTAACAAAACTGAGTACTTCTTCCACCACTGTAGGACTGTGTGTTTAGACAGGGGTGTGTATATTTGATGTTGGCTCACATTGTGCGTTGGTTGAGCTGTTGACTGTGATGTTTTTAACTGAACATTTGTGAAAAACAGTTTTGAGTTTGGAGTTTGGATGGTAATAGTCAAATCTCTCATGTTCAGGGGTTTGTGTTCTTTGATATCTGCTCCTTTTGCTCCAGTGTGAAGTGGCTCAGGGTTCATTAAGGCAGGGTTCCTTTCAATTATTTATTTTTTGTGATATCTGTTTTACCTGTTAAAGGTGTGTTATGTAATTTTTTGGTTGGGTTCTGATTGTATAAAGAAGTGGACTAAGTGAGTTTGACATCACGCACGGCGTTCAGCTCCAGTCAAATGAAGCTCACAAGGCTAGCAGTTATATTTGTAGCCGAGTTTCATATTAGGAATTGATTTACAGACAAAATAGTTAAATAAAAACCCCAGGATCGTGTAGAGCGGGTTAATATGAACATTTGAAGACCAAAAAGAAGAGCCTGACAGCAACAGTTACAGAGAGAGGGGTGACATTTTTTCAATACAAAGTTAATTGGAGCAGATGGAGTCGATGGAGGTGGAAGCACCCCCATGCTCACTTCCTATCTGGAATATGGCGGCTAGCGGGTTAGCTTGGTCCATTTATATACTGTATGCAGTCAGTAGTTTATTGGTCTGTGTTTTGCGTGCCATTCGGGAGTTCATTTATATATCAGCGTGGCGTTCAGTAGTTTTTTGTTATATCTGTGCTGAGTGGCGTCCAGTAGTTTAGTGTTTTAAGTGTTGCGTGGTGTTCAATAGTTCAATTGTGTGTCTGTTTTGTGTGGCGTTCAGTAGTTTACTGGTGTAACAGAGTAGTGTGGTGTTCAGTGGCTCTGCGTTCAGTCGTTTTTTGTGATATCTGTTGTATGTGGCGTTCAGTGGCTCTGCGTTCAGTCGTTTTTTGTGATATCTGTTGTATGTGGCGTTCAGTGGCTCTGCGTTCAGTCTTTTTTGTGATATCTGTTGTATGTGGCGTTCAGTGGCTCTGCGTTCAGTCGTTTTTTGTGATATCTGTTGTATGTGGCATTCAGTGGCTCTGCGTTCAGTCGTTTTTTGTGATATCTGTTGTATGTTGCGTTCAGTGGCTCTGCGTTCAGTATTTTTGTGATATCTGTTGTATGTGGCGTTCAGTGGCTCTGCGTTCAGTCGTTTTTTGTGATATCTGTTGTATGTGGCGTTCAGTGGCTCTGCGTTCAGTCGTTTTTTGTGATATCTGTTGTATGTGGTGTTCAGTGGCTCTGCGTTCAGTCGTTTTTTGTGATATCTGTTGGATGTGGCGTTCAGTGGCTCTGCGTTCAGTCGTTTTTTGTGATATCTGTTGGATGTGGCGTTCAGTGGCTCTGCGTTCAGTCGTTTTTTGTGATATCTGTTGGATGTGGCGTTCAGTGGCTCTGCGTTCAGTCGTTTTTTGTGATATCTGTTGGATGTGGCGTTCAGTGGCTCTGCGTTCAGTCGTTTTTTGTGATATCTGTTGTATGGGGCGTTCAGTGGCTCTGCGTTCAGTCGTTTTTTGTGATATCTGTTGTATGTGGCGTTCAGTGGCTCTGCGTTCAGTCGTTTTTTGTGATATCTGTTGGATGTGGCGTTCAGTGGCTCTGCGTTCAGTCGTTTTTTGTGATATCTGTTGTATGTGGCGTTCAGTGGCTTTACGTTCAGTCGTTTTTTGTGATATCTGTTGTATGTGGCGTTCAGTGGCTCTGCGTTCAGTCTTTTTTGTGATATCTGTTGTATGTGGCGTTCAGTGGCTCTGCGTTCAGTCTTTTTTGTGATATCTGTTGTATGTGGCGTTCAGTGGCTCTGCGTTCAGTCGTTTTTTGTGATATCTGTTGTGTGTGGCGTTCAGTGGCTCTGCGTTCAGTCGTTTTTTGTGATATCTGTTATATGTGGCGTTCAGTGGCTCTGCGTTCAGTCGTTTTTTGTGATATCTGTTATATGTGGCGTTCAGTGGCTCTGCGTTCAGTCGTTTTTTGTGATATCTGTTGTGTGTGGCGTTCAGTGGCTCTGCGTTCAGTCGTTTTTTGTGATATCTGTTATATGTGGCGTTCAGTGGCTCTGCGTTCAGTCGTTTTTTGTGATATCTGTTGTGTGTGGCGTTCAGTGGCTCTGCGTTCAGTCGTTTTTTGTGATATCTGTTGTATGTGGCGTTCAGTGGCTCTGCGTTCAGTCGTTTTTTGTGATATCTGCTTTATGTGGCGTTCAGTGGCTCTGCGTTCAGTCGTTTTTTGTGATATCTGTTGTATGTGGCGTTCAGTGGCTCTGCGTTCAGTCGTTTTTTGTGATATCTGTTGTATGTGGCGTTCAGTGGCTCTGCGTTCAGTCTTTTTTGTGATATCTGTTGTATGTGGCGTTCAGTGGCTCTGCGTTCAGTCGTTTTTTGTGATATCTGTTGTGTGTGGCGTTCAGTGGCTCTGCGTTCAGTCGTTTTTTGTGATATCTGTTATATGTGGCGTTCAGTGGCTCTGCGTTCAGTCGTTTTTTGTGATATCTGTTGTGTGTGGCGTTCAGTGGCTCTGCGTTCAGTCGTTTTTTGTGATATCTGTTGTATGTGGCGTTCAGTGGCTCTGCGTTCAGTCGTTTTTTGTGATATCTGCTTTATGTGGCGTTCAGTGGCTCTGCGTTCAGTCGTTTTTTTGTGATATCTGTTGGATGTGGCGTTCAGTGGCTCTGCGTTCAGTCGTTTTTTTGTGATATCTGTTGTATGTGGCGTTCAGTGGCTCTGCGTTCAGTCGTTTTTTGTGATATCTGTTGGATGTGGCGTTCAGTGGCTCTGCGTTCAGTCTTTTTTGTGATATCTGTTGTATGTGGCGTTCAGTGGCTCTGCGTTCAGTCTTTTTTGTGATATCTGTTGTATGTGGCGTTCAGTGGCTCTGCGTTCAGTCGTTTTTTGTGATATCTGCTTTATGTGGCGTTCAGTGGCTCTGCGTTCAGTCGTTTTTTGTGATATCTGTTGGATGTGGCGTTCAGTGGCTCTGCGTTCAGTCGTTTTTTGTGATATCTGTTGTATGTGGCGTTCAGTGGCTTTACGTTCAGTCGTTTTTTGTGATATCTGTTGTATGTGGCGTTCAGTGGCTCTGCGTTCAGTCTTTTTTGTGATATCTGTTGTATGTGGCGTTCAGTGGCTCTGCGTTCAGTCTTTTTTGTGATATCTGTTGTATGTGGCGTTCAGTGGCTCTGCGTTCAGTCGTTTTTTGTGATATCTGTTGTGTGTGGCGTTCAGTGGCTCTGCGTTCAGTCGTTTTTTGTGATATCTGTTATATGTGGCGTTCAGTGGCTCTGCGTTCAGTCGTTTTTTGTGATATCTGTTATATGTGGCGTTCAGTGGCTCTGCGTTCAGTCGTTTTTTGTGATATCTGTTGTGTGTGGCGTTCAGTGGCTCTGCGTTCAGTCGTTTTTTGTGATATCTGTTATATGTGGCGTTCAGTGGCTCTGCGTTCAGTCGTTTTTTGTGATATCTGTTGTGTGTGGCGTTCAGTGGCTCTGCGTTCAGTCGTTTTTTGTGATATCTGTTGTATGTGGCGTTCAGTGGCTCTGCGTTCAGTCGTTTTTTGTGATATCTGCTTTATGTGGCGTTCAGTGGCTCTGCGTTCAGTCGTTTTTTGTGATATCTGTTGTATGTGGCGTTCAGTGGCTCTGCGTTCAGTCGTTTTTTGTGATATCTGTTGTATGTGGCGTTCAGTGGCTCTGCGTTCAGTCTTTTTTGTGATATCTGTTGTATGTGGCGTTCAGTGGCTCTGCGTTCAGTCGTTTTTTGTGATATCTGTTGTGTGTGGCGTTCAGTGGCTCTGCGTTCAGTCGTTTTTTGTGATATCTGTTATATGTGGCGTTCAGTGGCTCTGCGTTCAGTCGTTTTTTGTGATATCTGTTGTGTGTGGCGTTCAGTGGCTCTGCGTTCAGTCGTTTTTTGTGATATCTGTTGTATGTGGCGTTCAGTGGCTCTGCGTTCAGTCGTTTTTTGTGATATCTGCTTTATGTGGCGTTCAGTGGCTCTGCGTTCAGTCGTTTTTTTGTGATATCTGTTGGATGTGGCGTTCAGTGGCTCTGCGTTCAGTCGTTTTTTTGTGATATCTGTTGTATGTGGCGTTCAGTGGCTCTGCGTTCAGTCGTTTTTTGTGATATCTGTTGTATGTGGCGTTCAGTGGCTCTGCGTTCAGTCGTTTTTTGTGATATCTGCTTTATGTGGCGTTCAGTGGCTCTGCGTTCAGTCGTTTTTTGTGATATCTGTTGTATGTGGCGTTCAGTGGCTCTGCGTTCAGTCGTTTTTTGTGATATCTGTTGTATGTGGCGTTCAGTGGCTCTGCGTTCAGTCTTTTTTGTGATATCTGTTGTATGTGGCGTTCAGTGGCTCTGCGTTCAGTCGTTTTTTGTGATATCTGTTGTGTGTGGCGTTCAGTGGCTCTGCGTTCAGTCGTTTTTTGTGATATCTGTTATATGTGGCGTTCAGTGGCTCTGCGTTCAGTCGTTTTTTGTGATATCTGTTGTGTGTGGCGTTCAGTGGCTCTGCGTTCAGTCGTTTTTTGTGATATCTGTTGTATGTGGCGTTCAGTGGCTCTGCGTTCAGTCGTTTTTTGTGATATCTGCTTTATGTGGCGTTCAGTGGCTCTGCGTTCAGTCGTTTTTTTGTGATATCTGTTGGATGTGGCGTTCAGTGGCTCTGCGTTCAGTCGTTTTTTTGTGATATCTGTTGTATGTGGCGTTCAGTGGCTCTGCGTTCAGTCGTTTTTTGTGATATCTGTTGTATGTGGCGTTCAGTGGCTCTGCGTTCAGTCTTTTTTTGTGATATCTGTTGTATGTGGCGTTCAGTGGCTCGTGCTCGTTGACAGAGTCGTGCTCTGGACAGATGGGGATTATTCACGCCGTCAGGGTCTCACTGCACATTACAGTGTTCTGTGAGAGCTTTGTGCATCAGTGTGGAAAACCAAGTGTAACATACAGACGTTCTATCTGCAAATGGGTTTTGTTTAAGATCACGTGATGGTTCTTGTGTGTTTCCGCTTCACCACGATATTCAAGGAAGGATTTTTTTATATTAAATTCCATAAACATGACCTCACTGTGTGCCCGTACTCACAGATACTGGAACATAGAGCCTTAATGTACTTCAGTAATACTTAAAGGTCCTGTATTATGCATAGATTTTAAGCTTTAAGCTGTTACCGCCTCAAAAACAGACCCAGAGTTGTTTTGTTTCATTCAGCCATGTCTGAGTAACCCTCTATTATTAGTCTGTCTACATGTCTAAAGCTCAAAATGCTCTGTTCACCTTGTCCACTCTTTTACCTTTTCTAGGTACTTTGAACTATTCGAATAGACAAAGTTAGACGCCCATTTTGGACCTTTGTTGATAAGAGAAAAAATGAATAAATAAATCCATAAGCATTGGTCTTGGGTAGTGCGTGAATATGAATATGTACACGCGAATGCTTTGTTCTTCCACACCTGACCAAAATAGACTTTCATTTAGCGTCTTTTAATGTTGTTTATTCAGTGTGTAAGAGAGAGCATATTTGACACCTAAAAGTAAAAAAAAACAAATCACACATTGCACTGTTCCATAAATAACTGAGGCCCAAGCTTAAACCTGTACTAGAAGAGGACCAAGAGAGGACCAAGAGAGGACTAGATCAGGACTAAACCGGGACTAAACCTGTACTAGACAAGGACCAAGAGAGGACTACATCAGGACTAAACCGGGACTAAACCTGTACTAGACAAGGACCAAGAGAGGACTACATCAGGACTAAACCTGTACTAGAAGAGGACCAAGAGAGGACCAAGAGAGGACTAGATCAGGACTAAACCGGGACTAAACCTGTACTAGACAAGGAACAAGAGAGGACTACATCAGGACTAAACTGGGACTAAACCTGTACTAGACAAGGATTAAGAGAGGACTATATCAGGACTAAACTGGGGCTAAACCTGTACTAGACAAGGACCAAGAGAGGACTACATCAGGACTAAACCGGGACTAAACCTGTACTAGACAAGGACCAAGAGAGGACTACATCAGGACTAAACTGGGACTAAACCTGTACTAGACAAGGACCAAGAGAGGACTACATCAGGACTAAACCGGGACTAAACCTGTACTAGACAAGGACCAAGAGAGGACTACATCAGGATTAAACTGGGACTAAACCTGTACTAGACAAGGACCAAGAGAGGACTATATCAGGACTAAACTGGGACTAAACCTGTACTAGACAAGGACCAAGAGAGGACTACATCAGGACTAAACTGGGACTAAACCTGTACTAGACAAGGACCAAGAGAGGACTACATCAGGATTAAACTGGGACTAAACCTGTACTAGACAAGGACCAAGAGAGGACTACATCAGGACTAAACTGGGACTAAACCTGTACTAGAAGAGGACCAAGAGAGGACTACATCAGGACTAAACTGGGACTAAAACAGTACTAAAAGAGGTCTAAACTGGGACTAAACCTGTACTAGAAGAGGACCAAGAGAGGACTACATCAGGACTAAACTGGGGCTAAACCTGTACTAGACAAGGACTAAGAAAGGTAAGAAATATGCTTTCTGTGATTCATTAAATTGAAGTAACTGCAAGATTTAGATTTTAGATTTGATAATCGTGACATAACTGTGTCCTTAGATACGAGGTGAACATGTTAAAGGGCCCATATTAGGCTATTTTCTGTTATAATGTTGTTTCCTCATCAATAAATGTTGAATCTACAGATATGCTGCCATAAACGATAATATTTAAACTACTTTATGCCATTGGTGCAAACACAATAATGCCAGATAATCCCAGTAAAACATTTTCACATAGACATTATAATTAAAAGACCTGAGCTGCGACCAATAAATAACAGAATGAAGCAATAATTAGCCATAAAAGTTCCTTATTCAACCCTCTACAGCTCAAATATTAGCGTATTACAAAAGTATATATATACACTCAAAATCTTCCCAAAATTTTACACACGGTAAATTTTGAACCCCAAAATATTTTGATCCAGCATTCGTGTTTTGAAGTTGATACAGTAATGATCATGACAGGCCTAAGATTCACTGGCTCAGAGTCTCCAGTGAGGAGCACATCTGCCCTAGTCAGGCTTTACTCAAGGGACTGTCTGTACTGTAACGAGTTTAGCTCTTTATGGTCAAGTACTGCATTAAAATACCGCCAAGTAGTAGTTTCTTTTATCATTTGGATGCGTTTGTGGGTGCTTCTATACAGGACGCACCAAAAGGAGACTCAAGGATCGCTTCTGTGAACACAAAAACTCCATTAGAACTAAAAATCCGAATTATCCAATGGCCTTACATTTCCAGTCCTCCACCCAGTGCAAAGTCGGCCTCTTTAGAGTCATGGTGGATGTAATGCCTCCAAACAACAGAGGGGGCGATAGACTCAATTGTCACATAAAGAAGCTTTTTTCGTACTAATGTTTTGATGTGTGGTGCAGTCGTTGCTTTTTGTGTGTTTTGTGTGTTTGTATATTTGTTATTGATGCATATGTGATGGAAACTCCTGCCTATTTTCAACACGGCATTTCATCTCTAACAAACCTGGCAGAAGTTGCAGGTTATATATAATGATGCACTTCATATCTTGTCGAAAGTGCGTCTGTGTGCGTCTGTGAGTTCGTGTGAGCCTGTGTGCGTCTGTGAGTTCGTGTGAGCCTGTGTGCGTCTGTGAGTCCGTGTGAGTCCGTGTGAGTCCGTGTGAGTCCGTGTGAGTCCGTGTGCGTCTGTGTGCATCTGTGTGAGCCTGTGTGAGCCTGTGTGAGTCTGTGTGAGTCTGTGTGCGTCTGTGAGTTTGTGTGAGCCTGTGTGCGTCTGTAAGTTCGTGTGAGTCTGTGTGAGTCTGTGTGAGCCCGTGTGCGTCCGTGTGCGTCTGTGTGCGTCTGTGAGTTTGTGTGAGCCTGTGTGCGTCTGTGTGCGTCCGTGTGAGCCTGTGTGCGTCCGTGTGAGCCTGTGTGCGTCTGTGAGTTTGTGTGAGCCTGTGTGCGTCTGTGAGTTTGTGTGAGCCTGTGTGCGTCTGTGAGTTCGTGTGAGTCTGTGTGAGCCTGTGTGCGTCCGTGTGAGCCTGTGTGCGTCCGTGTGAGCCTGTGTGCGTCTGTGAGTTCGTGTGAGCCTGTGTGCGTCCGTGTGAGCCGGTGTGCGTCTGTGAGTTCGTGTGAGCCTGTGTGCGTCTGTGAGTTCGTGTGAGCCTGTGTGCGTCTGTGAGTTCGTGTGAGCCTGTGTGCGTCTGTGAGTTCGTATGAGTCTGTGTGAGCCCGTGTGCGTCCGTGTGAGCCTGTGTGCGTCCGTGTGAGCCTCTGTGCGTCTGTGAGTTCGTGTGAGCCTGTGTGCGTCCGTGTGAGCCTGTGTGCGTCTGTGAGTTCGTGTGAGCCTGTGTGCGTCTGTGAGTTCGTGTGAGCCTGTGTGCGTCTGTGAGTTCGTGTGAGCCTGTGTGCGTCTGTGAGTTCGTATGAGTCTGTGTGAGCCCGTGTGCATCCGTGTGAGCCTGTGTGCGTCCGTGTGAGCCTGTGTGCGTCTGTAAGTTCGTGTGAGTCTGTGTGAGCCTGTGTGCGTCCGTGTGAGCCTGTGTGCGTCTGTGAGTTTGTGTGAGCCTGTGGGGCTGGATTATGGCTTCAGACTGAGAGCACGTGAGACTCTCTGATGTAAGACTGAGCACGGAGCTGTCAAGTGGAAGTGATCTTCATCATCATCATCATCATCATCATGCTCTAGTGCTGTAGTGGTACTTCGCCTGCTGCCTCGTACTATAGCCTACAAGTACTGCGTATCAATGGTGGTGGAAGAAGTACTCAGTTTTGTTAAGTAAAAGGACAGATACTGGAGTAAAAAAAAGTAAAAGTTCACATGAAAAAATCTACTTAAAGGTGCATTGTGTAACTTTTCTGGTGGAGGGTCCATCAAATGCTTTTCTCCATGAAGATGTTATTCCTTTGTCTGGAATGTTTCACATGTGACTTTAATCACATGTGACTGTCACATGAACTTACAAACATACAAACATTTAGGACTCGCAGCAACAGGACGCGCAGTGCTCGTGTTTAGGATCGTAGCGTGCTCTTGGGGCTAAATGGAATGCATTGTGACTTATTGTAATAAACAAACAAATTTAACTGAATAGGGAAAGTTCAGAGCTTTTAAAAGAGGTACAGCATGTCGGGTCAAAGTGGTAAAAGTAAGACAGCAGTCACTGTTATGCTAAAAGGGCAGTCTGCAAAGACAAAGGGGTAAATATTAAAGCCATGCTTATCTAAATAAGTATATTATAACAATAAAAAATAAATATATAATTAAATTATTAATAAATTCTATTGTAATGATACCTAAATACAGTGATTTCAGTATAAATTTAGTTAATATTTGATTGATTCCGTGCTTGGGCCTGTAATCCTGCACCAGCGTGACCCATGTGACACAGTATCACATCATAATGAGACAACAGGAAATGAGCAGATTATGTGCTCTTAGGGCTAAAGCTGTTTACCTTTTACTGCACAATCATAAAGCGACAGGCTTAAAGAGGCTGGCAGAGTTCAGTTGCTTATGGCTAAATAGGTAATAGAATGTCCACTGTAAACAACACAGTAACTGTGCCTCTACAAACGTGCTGAAATGAATGGGATTCATGTTTTCATTGAACAGTTCATATTTCAGTCTTCTTTCAAATGTTAAAGGTGCTGTTCCTGATATTTATTGTGATGTTTGCAGTGGTCCAAAGTTATTCCTCACTTCCTCACAGTCTGCAGATTCACGGAGCTGGAATCTTTTTTGAGTGAGCACGGCTTCTTTTGCTCAGCCCCGTGTTGTTCAGTTTTCCAAGTCTCGTGTCTGTGGCTCCTTCACCTGAGCTCCTCTCATGGCTGCCACGACAACTGTGACCATGGCGACCCTCTGTTCATCCAGGCACACGCACGCACACACACACGTGAACACACACACAAACACACACGCACACACATGCACACAGATAGTATAGAGATGGAGAAAGAGATGAGGACCTGTGTTTGGAACTACAACTCATCCAAACACACACATGCATACAGAGTGAGAGAGAGAGAGAGAGACAGAAAGAGAGAGAAACAGAGAGAGAGAGACAGAGAGAGAGAGAAAAAGAGAGAGAGAGAGAAAAAGAGAGAGAGAGAGGCAGAGAGAAAAGGACCAAACTACAACTCATCCAAACACACATATGCATATAGATAGAACAGAGAAAGAGAAAAGAGAGTGAGAGGGAGAGAGACAGAAAGAGAGAGAAACAGAGAGAGAGAGACAGAGAGAGAGAGAAAAAGAGAGAGAGAGAGAGAGGCAGAGAGAAAAGGACCAAACTACAACTCATCCAAACACACATATGCATATAGATAGAACAGAGAAAGAGAAGAGAGAGACAGAGAGAGAGACAGACAGAGAGAGAGACAGAAAGAGAGAGAGAGACAGAGAGAGAGACAGAAAGAGAGAGAGTCAGAAAGAGAGAGAGAGACAGAGAGAGGGAGGCAGAGAGAGAGGCAGAGAGAAAAGGACCAAACTACAACTCATCCAAACACACACACAATACAGAGAAAGAGAGAGAGACGGAGAGAGAAAGAAACAGACAGAGAGAGAGAGAGAGAGAGAGAGCGCAACAGAGAGAGGGAGAGAGAAAGAGAGAAAGCCCCCTGCCCCCTGCCCTCTGCCATAAGCCCAGGGATAGTGACTATAGTGGGTGTGCCCAATCATGGATGGCACTGTATCGAACAATAAAATCACCACGTTTCCTGAATTATTCAACACAAACATGACATTTCTTAAACCAGCAGCAGTGTATTAACTCTTGAGGACACCTTTTTAACCGGAGTCTTAGAGCGTCAGTGTAGGCCTCTCTCAGTCTCTGAAGGCTCGAGTTTTTATAGCTACAGTAGCTCTCCATCCCCTTCCAAGTAGCTCGCCAAAGAATTTTGGAATTATGCCACTGTGCTGAATAACAAAAATTTGGTTAATTACATGCCTATTACCATTGTAAATGTATAATTTTGCAGCCCAATTTTGCGCTCTATAAAATGGACAGTGGTTTATGTTTTATGGGCATCTAACTGTACCCAAGGCTCGCCCTCTTTCTTATAATCGTCTCAATTTCTTGCAAACGCTAAAATGAGTCGCTCTCTGGCATTGTTGTTTTGTTTCGCTCACCGGAGGAAAAAGGTTGGAGACCCCTGGTCTAAACAAAGTCAAAGCTGCACTGTGTAACTTTTCTGGCGGAGGGTCCGCCATCTGCTTGTCTCCATCTTATTGCTTTGCCTGGGATGTTCCACAGTATGGCATTAAACAAATATTTTATTATAGTAGTATTTATTCAGTTAAGTGTTTTTATTTCTCAAAACTACCTCAAAAATATGAATATGTCTGTCAGTGGCTCCACTTCTCCACAGACCTGACTTCATGGGGATAGTTCAATTAAATGCCATAGTGTAGAACATTTCAGGGAAAAAAACATGAAGTCAAGCAGGTAGCGGACCCTGTACCAGAAAAGTTACACACTGCAAATGTTTTTGTGTTGTATTACGTTTGCAACAGTTTTGGACAATGTTTTTGCAAAGAGACGACTGAACACTGGATTGAAAAGGTAAATGTACATTCTAAGACGTACTTTTATGAACAGTACAAACCACAGAAAGTCCACTGGTCTGATTCATTTTCTGACTGAACCTCTGTGCCACCTGATATGACAGACAGGACAGGTGCAGGCAGGGCAGGTGCTATTTCAGGAGCGCTGAGATGGAGAGCTGAGATAGGAAACCCACACAGGAGTTCAACACAATACAACACATACGCTGCTTTCCCGAATGGGTCGACTTTATGGTGAAGAGGAGGAGATGGAGAGGCTGAGGAGGCCCGTGCTTTTGCTGCTGCGGTGGAGACGGGACAGAGGGAAGTTGCGGCTGAAACGACAGATGATGGAGGAAAGAGAGTGCATTGCATGATGGGTGATTGGTAGCAGGATGGTAGATTTCACTGACCCAGTCTTCTACAGTTTGACCACCGCTTCCGCCATTGCATACTGTCATTGTGGGAAGACAAACGAAAACTTGCATGCGTAACATTTCTTGCTTGTCTCCATGGAAATGCTATTGCTTTGAATGTTCCGCAGTATACATTAAACCTGTCTTATCATGAGCGAGACAAGCAGGTGACAGCACTACGCTACATTACAGTTTAGATCTACTCACAGAAGGAGTTATTGTATTTTTGAGCAATAGAAACACTTGCAATGAATAAATGCTAGATGTATATGTTTAAAGTCATACCACGGAACATTCCACTCCATGGAGACAAGTGTGTAGCAGACCATCCACCAGAAAAGTAGCGCAATACACCTTTAAATTGAACATATTAAGTAGTAGGGGCATGCAAAAATATTGATATATTGTAATTCTAAATTTGGTGATACCGTATCATTATCGTGGGCTGCTGTATTGATATATCGCCATTTTTTTTTGTGACCGCACTACAATTTTGTTGCTTATTTAGTGGAAGGAAACTAGTTTATTCAGTACACTTTAACAAAGAAGATAAGATAAGATAAGATAAGATAATCCTTTATTTGTCCCACAATGGGGAAATTGCAGTGTCACAACGCAAGTTACAGAAACAGTAGGAAAATAAGAGCATGCATCAAAATCAAGATAAATAATAATAATAAGTATTTACAATCAACTAAAAAAACACAACACTGTAAGCTAAGCTAAAAGGCACAGGAACATTGCACAATAAGTGTTTTTGATTCTGAGATGATTGTGAACAGTGCAGTGATGGACAGTGGTGGGTAAATAAATAATAGCAGGTAAAGTGACTTTAAATAATATTGCACATTGTTATTATTACTATGGAGATTACACATGGTTGCTATGGAGATGACACATGACTAGCATTGATCATTATACAGTCTGACAGCAGCAGGAAGGAAAGACCTGCGAAATCTCTCCTTTACACAGCGAGGGTGAATCAGTCTGTCACTGATGCTGCTCTCCAGAGCAGACAGGGCGTCCTGCAGGGGGTGACCCTCATGGTCCAGCATAGACATGAGTTTAGCCAGGACCCTCTTGTCCCCCACCTGCTGCACCGAGTCCAGAGGACAGCCCAGGACTGAGCTGGACTTCTTGATGATCTTGTCCAGTTTCTTCTTCTCCCTCTCTGTGACGCTGCTGCTCCAGCAGACCACACCGTACAGGATGGCTGATGCCACCACAGAGTCATAGAAGGTCCTCAGGAGTGGCCCTCTCACTCCAAAGGACCGCAGTCTCCTCAGGAGATAGAGCCGACTCTGGCCCTTCCTGTACAGTGCATCTGTGTTATGAGTCCAGTCCAGTTTATTGTTCAGATGCACACCCAGGTACTTGTAAGAGTCCACTCTCTCAATGTCTCTTCCCTGGATGTTCACTGGTGAGGGGGCAGTAGAGTGGCGTCTGCGGAAGTCCACCACCAATATATATTATTGGAAATATTATTGCTCAAATTCATTTAGTCAGAGTAGGGCTGGGAGACATGGGAAAAAAAAGAATCACGATTTTCTTTTTTTCACACATTGATTTATCTCGATTTTCGACTCGATCCTCTTCCATATTACTAAAAACAAAGCATGCTGACTCTTCAGACATAAAGAGCAGTGTGTCAGCTTCACTACAGTTTTTATTTCGTGTTCATAGGACCAATAATTCTGGAGAAATTCACATGTAAAATTTGGAATGAGTTTGTACAAAATATTAAACCTAATGTGTACGTGCGTTACAGCTATCAACAGAAACATGTGCGATATCCATGCGCTAAATGAGGTCTTAAATTTCACTCAAACAGTGAGAAAATACTCGTTTACTTTCCGTAACTTGGATTATAAAGATGAGAAGCACCAGGGATCAGCCCTAAGTCAGAGTATCATGTGCAGTATATCGTATAATGCAGATAATCGCATGTATCACCATATCATAATATCGTATCGTGAGCCATGTATCAAGTATCATAATATCGAATCGTGAGGGGCACTGTGATTCCCAGCCCTAATATCAAGTAAAACCAACCTTCATGGCGTTTAACCATGTTGTATCTGTGTTTGTTTTTTTGTTTTCTCAGACATATACTAGTATTTCGATTGATTCATGCAAATGTGGTTTCATATGAATTCTGTCTTGTCCTGCATTTGAGGCTTGGTGATCAGAACATTTGGATCAATATTGGAGTTCACAAGTGTAAAATAATGATGCATGTTATAGTTTCATACTAAATACATGAAAAAACAAACAAACAAACAAAAAAACATAATAAATCCTCTTAATCTGCCTTAAGTGGTGGTGGCTGTGTAAAAAGGTGGAACAGAGCATTTTGAACTTTGGAGATGTAGACAGATTAGGGTGACCAGACGTTCCTGTTTACCCGGGACAGTCCCAGTTTTGAGTCCTGTGTCCCCTGTCCCAGTGGATTTATACAAAACCAGTGATTTGTCCCAGTTTTATAAAAGAAATGTCCTTGGTGTCCCAATTTTTGGCCAGTTTGACATCTGCCAACAGTATAAAGAGAGGCATAAATTGTCTAGGTTTTAGGTTTTTGTTTAGGTAAAATTATGGAAAATATGACTTACTGACTCTCATGTTATCGTGAATAAGTCATGAATGGGCCAAGTGCAGAACAATTTTCTTCAATTACGCACTTGTTTCACAATTTTATTATTACCAACAACGACCAGCCCAGGGGTGTCCCAGTTTCTGATTTTTTTAAAATCTGGTCACCCTAAGACAGACTATTATTATTATTATGAATAAAGGATTACTCAAACATGTGTGAATGAAACAAAACCCAACTCCAGGTCTGTTTTTGAGCTCTCAAGAGTCTATTTGTGTAATACAGGACCTTGAAATGGCAGCGTCCTCGTGTTGTGAGGGTGCACTGGCAGATGTCTCTTTGTTGTTTGTGGTCTGGTCTGGTTCACATGTTTCATTATTAACATGATTATAGCCCACAGAAGGCTAATGTTAGCGCTCATTAGCTCGTGTCTGCTCCAGCCTTATGTAAACATTGTGTCCCCACTCATTTACAAAGTCATGTATGCGTCTGTGCTGACGGCGGACATCTTGGGTTTAGCTTTGTCTTAATTAGGATTTTTGTGTCCCTCCTCTGTACCATATGTTCGCTGTCCCTCCTGTATACATATTCGCTCTCCTTACTCTGTACCATATGGACGGATTATTTGTTTATGAACACAGCGGATGCGCGCGCAGCCTGAGTGCAGAAAGCGCCGTGAAAAACATGCATTCATACGATACCTGCTTTTCGATGCCGGTTCCTACACGGTTTCTGCATTGCTTCTCTCTGTGGAGATGTTCTTGCTTTGTCTGGAAAGTTTCACAGTATGGCACGAAACCTTTCTATCTTCATGGAGACCAAACTAGACCAAGATACAGGTCAAATCTGTGGAAAGGCGACCCCACTCACAGTCAGAATGTCTGTTTTTCTAGGTCTTTTTGAGCAATAAACCACCTGTAACTGAATAAATGTAAGGTAGACTTTAAACCTAACTCCATATAGAAGGTTTGCAGTAATAGTTGAGGAATCAAACCAAGGAGCTTCCTGGTGTAAGGCGAGTTCACTAACTACTGTGCCACCTGAATATGCTTCATATGCTACGATATGTGTAGAGTCTTCAAATCAAATGTCTGTGTTGTTTGGGTGGAGAAGGACAGACACAAAACAGATTGACACAACAGACTGTGACACACTGACAAGTCTAACACCGGGACCAGACCAGGACCAAACCAGGACCAGACCAGGACCAGACCAGGACCAAACCAGGACCAGGCCAGGACCAAACCAGGACCAGACCAGGACCAAACCAGGACCTGTGCCAGGATCAGGACCAGACCTGACCAGACCAGAACCAGACGCAGACGTGACCAGACCAGGATAAAGGCCAGGACCAGACCAGAACCAGACCAGAACCAGAACCAGACCAGAACCAGACCAGAACCAGAACAAAGACCAAGACCAGACCAGGACCAAACCAGGATAAAGGCTAGGGCCAGACCACGACCAGTACAAGGACCAGGACCAGACCTAGACCAGGACCAGAACAAGAACCAGAACAAGGATCAGAATGAGGACCAGAACAAGGATCAGAACAAGGAACAGGACCAGACCAGAACAAGGACCAGGACCAGGACCAAGACCAGGACAAGACCATGTCCAAGACCAGACCAAGATCAGACCAAGACTAGAACATGGACCAGGATCAGACCAGGACTAGAACAAGGACCAGGACCAGACCTCTGTGTTTTTATTGGAATCATTAAAGTATGTTTTCAAAGTTACAAGTTGTTAAGGCCTAATTGTTCTTTAAAGTTAATATATTTCACAAAATTTGCTCATGTTATAATGTTGTTACCTCATCAAAAACATACCTGGAGTTGTATAATATATTTTGGGGCTCAGTATTTATCGTGTGTACAGTTTCTTTGTAAAAGTGTGGAGATTTGGGGTATGTTTGTTTTAATACTATAAAATTTGAGTTGTACAAGGTTAAATAAGTGGCCTCTATTTCTATTTATTATTTCATTCTGCTATTTATCTGTTACAGCTCATGCCTTTTTAATGATACTGTATTTAATAATGTGTTGACTAGAATTATCCTTCTTTATTGTCATCGTGTCAGTGGCTTAAAGTAGTTATCGTTTATAGCAGTATATGTCCGTAGTTTTATATCGTGCTTTAAAAATGATCGTGACTGGCCAATTAAAGGTCCGATATTACACAAAAAATTGACTCTTGTGAACTTTAAGACATGTTAGAATACTGTCACCTCCTCAAAACTATACCTGGAGTTGTGTTTTGTTTCATTCACACATGTTTGAGTAAGATCAAAATGCTCTATTCTACCTTGTGATGTCATAAAGTGGTAGTTGTAGCGAAAGTTAACTGCTGCCTTTTACCATTATTTCGGTAGAGACTGGCAGTTTCAGGGCTGAAATCATCCAAATGATTTTAGTGAAGGTGTGTGGAGGTGTTTTCCATTTGAGGGAAGAATATGCAGGGTGTGAATGAAACAAAACACAACTCCAGGTATGTGTGAGGAGCAAACAACATTATAACACAGATCAGAAATTTACAAAGAGTCCTGCTTCTCTTGTTGCATATCCTGTCCTAAGTGAAGTAACTTTGATAACAGTGTCTGATATTATTGTCCGTGCATGTGGAAGTATAAAGCTGAGCGCTGTGTTGGGAGCAGTATCTTCACTGTCTTCAGCCCACACAGCGGTCTCCACGGCAACACAGTGTCCACCGACAAATCCTACCATCAAGAAAAATACCACACAACCGTACCCATGAAACAACCAAACCCTACCAATACCATGACATATCACACAACCGTACCAATAAAACATTAAACCCTGCCATTACAATGACATATCACACAACTGTACCCGTATAACGCCAAACCCTACCAATACAATGACATACCACACAACTGTACTCATGAAACATCAAACCTTAACTATACAATGACATATCTGACAACTGTACCCATGAAACAACCAAACCCTACCAATACCATGACATATCACACAAACGTACCCATAAAACACCAAACTCTACCATTACAGTGACATATGGCAAAAGGAGAAATTCAATTTGTCAACTGAGCCCAGAACTGAAGAACAGCTTGGATGAGCTGCGAAACGTATTCGACCAAATAAACTTTTGTCCAGTTGACAAATTGAATTTCTCCTTTTGCCGTGGATTCTCCCTGGACGACTGAAGGATTCTATACAATGACATATCACACAACCGTACCCATAAAACACCAAACCCTACCAGCAGTATGACATATCACACAACCGTACCCATAAAACGCCAAATCCTGCCATTACAATAACATAGCACACAGCCGTAGCCATAAAACACCAAACCCTACCAGTAGTATGACATATCACACAACCGTACCCATAAAACGCCAAATCCTGCCATTACAATAACATAGCACACAGCCGTAGCCATATAACACCAAACCCTACCAATACCATGACAATCATACAACCGTACCCATAAAACACCAAACCGTACCATTACAATCACATATCACACATCTGTACTCATGAAAGAGCAAATCCTACCAATATACCCATAAAACACCAAACCCTGCCAGCTCTTCATCAAAGTGCTCTTTCACACATCTGTTCCGTGTCCTAAAGCGGAGGCTGTGGAGTCCAGTCACCGCGTACAGGGTCCTGGAGCGATGTGCGTCCCTGTCCCTGTACCACTCTGATGCCATAGACGTGTTTTTTTCGTGCTCGTATTCCTACGTTTGAGTCGAAAGCGAAACTGGTAAACGGTCTATCCTACAGTTTTAACAAATCCTGTGAGACCCTCCTTGATCCAAACTCTGAAAGTGTTCAGAAGTAGAGCCAGATGTTAATTCGAAACAGTTCATTTACATATCAGTGTTGTGTTAGAAATAATACACGACTTTTCACACGCAGCACACCCCAGATTCCATATTTTTCAGTTTATACTCCTTGCTGTTTAGTGCATGGATTGATCAGTGGCTTTACATCACGGAACCACTCACCCATTCACACACATTCATACACCAGTGTACGCAGACAC
Organism: Taenioides sp. WSHXM2023; assembly: GCA_029959045.1. NCBI lineage: Eukaryota > Metazoa > Chordata > Actinopteri > Gobiiformes > Gobiidae > Taenioides > Taenioides sp. WSHXM2023. Next base: position 32,874,912 of record CM057086.1, on the reverse strand, counting down.
TGAGGGTGAGGTGGGTTAAGTGTGGGTTAAGGTGGGTTACGTGTCTTGCCCAAGGACACAATGACAGCATTCACCAGTGATGTTTGTGTCAAGAACGAGATTGGAACCTCCTTGGGACTTGATCACAGTTTAGGCTTCAGCTCAGTGGACAAACGTTCTACCAACTGAGCGACTGCCGATAACTGAGGCTGTACTGCTTTAAAAAAGTACTACAGTCACTACTGAACCTGGGTTACCACCTGCAGTGTGAACCAGCCATGCCTCATGTGAAAGATCAGAACCTCCAGAATTCACTCAGTGAGCTGCAGAGGCTGCACTAGCATTAAATAAAAAGATCTTTGGCCAGGATTTTGGTTGGGAGTGTCTAGATGAAGTCATGCAAAACAGGGAAGTAACTAAATACATGTACCAACAATGCTCATTCAGAATATTAATTTTGAGTAGCTGTATTTTGGTACAGTTCCTCTTTCATTTGGTGGTTTTCAGAATACAGTTTTACTTTTATAAAATCAAAGGAACATGGAGGTACTTGATCACACAGTTTAGGCTGGAAAAAAGCAAACACAGCTCTTGTAATGTGTATGTGTGGGATTTTTCCATCTCTAATTAGACATAAGCTAATGCAGAACAAAAAAAAATCTAAAAATATCGCATATCAGAATACGTTACAAAATACATTTTAATGCAGGTAATTCAGCGTTCTGTGTTCTCCCCATCACATAATATTATAATATTGTGGCCAGACCTCCTTGTCAAAGCCTGATCTGTTAATGGGGCAGCAGTGGCAAAACTGTTATTGTGTCCTTAGGCAAGACACGTCATTCACATTGCCGAGTATGAAAGTTGTGTGTTAGCGGTGGTTAGTGGACTCATATACCACAACCAGACCCATATAACAGGGTCAGGATTTAGTTAAGGATTTTGATTTTAGTTTGTTTCCACAGGCCAAGTTAAACAACCAAATAAATACTGTATCTGAAATATAGCGAATCTGTTTTATTTTCATGTTTTTATTTATGTTCTGTATTTGTATATAGAGAAGGAGGGAGAGAGCGATGGAGAGAGAGAAAGGGAGGGAGGCAGAGAGAGAAAGAGATGATCATTATGTAACCAGTGTGGATTCATTCACTCGTGAAAAACTCTGAAAACTCTGAAACTCTGCATATATTTTCACTCCATGAAACACACACAAACACTATAATTAGTTGGAATACACAATTCTCTTTCACAGCAAATTGTATATTGAAGTTTGCTTGGTCCCTTGTCCACCTCCGATTCTTCTTCTTCCTCTTCTTCTGCTTCTGCTTCTTCTTCTTCTTCTTTTCTTTTTTTTTCTCTTCTTCTTCTTCTTCTTCTTCTTCTTCTTTCTTCTTTCTTCTTCTTCTTCTTTCTTTCTTCTTTTTCTTCTTTCTTCTTTCTTCTTTCTTCTTTTTCTTCTTTCTTCTTTCTTCTTCTTCTTCTTTCTTCCTTCTTCTTCTTCTTTCTTCTTTCTTCTTCTTCTTCTTCTTCTTTCTTCTTTCTTCTTTCTTCTTCTTCTTCTTCTTCTTCTTCTTTCTTCTTCTTCTTCTTTCTTCTTTCTTCTTTCTTCTTCTTCTTCTTTCTTCTTTCTTCTTTCTTCTTCTTCTTCTTCTTTCTTCTTTCTTCTTCTTTCTTCCTCTTCCTCTTCCTCCTCATTGTCAGTATATGGACAGATTATTCCTCATGTGAAAGCTGTCAACCTCTAGAATTCACAGGAGCTGCACGAGCACTGATTCATGTTTGGCTGCAGGTGTTGGGGTTTTGGTAGTGACGCTTCAACTTGACTATCATGTCCAATGTTTTTATAATTAAGAATAAATCAGTATTAGAGTAAAAGCTGTATTTGATTTCAATACAATGTTTAGGTTGTATCTGCAGACACAGACAGGCCAAGTTTATGAAATTTGAAATCAAAGTTTTAAATAGTTTGTTAAAAGGTCCTATATTAAGCAAAATTGACTCTTGTTTTATTCACACGTTTGACAAACCCTTTATTATTAGTCTGTCTACATCTCCAAAGCTCAAAATGCTCTGTTCCACCTTGTGATGTCATTTTATTTATTTATTTATCACATGGACAGTGCATATTGACCAACACTACAAATGCATAATCTGCCAGAGTTAGTATCTGCAGTCCTTCAACAGATGTACAGAAGGCACCCTAGAAAGTCTGATTACAATGAGATAAAACAATTAAAATTTAGGTAACTTTGCGCAGCAGCAGCAAAGCAGGCAGTCCATACAGACACACAAATGTTAAAAGTCCAGACAGTGAAACATGGGCGGCAGCAAAAGCAAAGTTTAAGAGGCAGTGTGAATACAAGCAACATTAAAACATGCAGGTAAGAAACATTAGTAACAGCAGACACAGGACAAAAGCTGCATTATTTACAGACAGTTAAAACACTTTGAAAGCCTTTAAGGAGAGCAGAACAAAATGCACATGCACAATCAACCATGAGATGGCAGTGACAGGGATTTAGTGTTGCCTAATAACCAATTTTTAAGTGAGTGTAGAATACATTATATGTGGAAATTTCTCTGATGGTAACTGTAATCGTATTCCATTCCTTACAAGCTCTGGTGGAGGATGCTGATTGCCTAAAGACTGTCTTTCTACGACACAATCTCCTCTAGAAGATCCTCTAGTGATCCACCTCGTGTTGAACCTGATTTCATATATCAGGCAGACATTATTGAATTTCATGATGCGTAGTTTTCAAGTTAACAGCTCCTTTTATATTTAGTTCAATAGAGATCGGCAATTCCAGGTCAGAAATCATCCAAATGATTCTAGTGAAGGTGTATAGAGTTAAAAAACACAGTGGAGCACTTCCTGTGTTACCATATGACATCACAAGGTGGATCACAGCGTTTTCCGTTTGAGACTTAGCCTAAATATGCCGTGTGTTAAACGTGTGAATGAAACAAAACACAACTCCAGGTGTGTTTGTGATGAGGAAACAACATTAGAACATTGATCAGAAAATAGCGTAATATTGGCCCTTTAAAGTACAGCACAGAGGGGCAGGAATGTCACCGTGGCAGGTGTGATCCATTGAAATCTTATCTGTGTAAAACAGCTTTGAGTTTCCTGCGTTTTGACCCTCGCGGGCTCCTGTAATTACACACCACTCACAGCAGACAACAGCAGCTTTTGTCCCAGTATCAATATTTACCAAAGATTAGGCCGCTCTATAACAAAAGACCAGACTGAGTTTTGATTTATTTGTCAATTAACCATATTAAGTTAACAACACATGTATTTACACAGATAATATTGTGATTAAGGGACAAGCAAGTACACAAAATCATGTTATGGAGACTTTGTAATTACTGCTAAGTGGAATCAGTATAAAAATAGTACGATGATTTAGTTTGCATCATGTTTTGGGTTAGTCCAGTTTTAGACCTGGTTTAGTTTCGGTTTAGTCCTTGTTTTAAAACTGGTGGGACTTGGTGTAGTCAAAACTTCATACCTAAAGGTGCATTGTGTTTTTTGCATTGTGTTTTTCTGTGGATGGTCAGTTTCCTGCTTATCTCTATGGAAACGTTATTGTTTTGCCTGAAATGTTCTACAGTAAGGCATTAAAAGTAGTAACAAAAGTAGTTCCCTTCAATATTACACCAGGAATATACTACCAGGAAGAACAAAATAAATCTAACATATACTTCCATCTCTTTAAATTAATCATTGTACCCTAAACTCAAAAATGAGAAAAACAAGGTAAATCACTGGAACCCTGACCTACACAATATTTTTAACCTTATCACATAACTATATTATTACGCCCCAAAAGTAGTTCCCTTCAATATTATAAGGCATTACTAACAGGAACAACAAAATAAATCTTGTATCTTCCTGGTAGTAATGCCTTATAATACTCAAGGGAACTTTGTCCAGTTGACTGAACTGAATTTGTCTTTTGCTATAACCTGACATTGTAAACCCCTCTGATGTATCTGCCTCCTTTTGTGTTTTCCTCTGTGCAGGAGACGGTGGAGTATGCCTTCCTCATCATCTTCACCATTGAAACGTTCCTGAAGATCATGGCCTACGGTCTGGTCATGCACCAGAACTCTTACGTGCGCAACGGATGGAACCTCCTGGACTTCATTATTGTAATAGTGGGGTAAGTCTCCACTGCACACATCAAACCATAATATTATACTGGAGAAAAAAAACAAAAAAAACAAAACACACATTAGAAAAATCTTCGTCTGATGTTCCCTCATTTGACTCACTAAAGGGCCTATATTATTATTTTATGAACTACATATAATGTTTCCTCATCAAAACAGACCTGGAGTTTGGTTTTATTTCATTCACATGTTTAGCACACAAACCCTGCAGATTTAAGCTGAGTTCTTCTCTCAAACAGAAAACACTCTGTTCCACCTTGTGATGTCATGTGGTAATAGGAACTGCTCCACTGTGTTTTTAAACTCCATACACCTTCACTAGAATCATTTGGATAATTTCAGCCCTGGAATTGCCAATCTCTACTGAACTGAAAGGTAAAAGGAGCTGATAACTTGAAAACTGCCGCTTCATGACATCACAAGGTGGAACAGATCATTCTGAGCTTTGGAGACAGACTAATAATAAAGGGTTACTCAAACATGTGTAAATGAAACAAAACAACTCCAGGTATGTTTTGAGTGGGTATCAATGTTCTAACTAAAGCTCACAAGAGCCCATTTTGTGTATTATAGGATCTTTAAAACTCCTTACTTCGAGGTGTGATTTCATGTGTTTTCATGCACACCAGAAATCTGGTTAGCTAAAACACATATACATGTGTAAGTTCCCTCATGTTTTCTTTGGGAGCTGTGTGTTATGATGAGTTTGGAGCTGGCATTGGTGCAGATTAACAAGCACAGAGATTGTGGTAGACTGACGATCTGGCTGAGGAGTGGAGAAAAGCCCAGGCTTTAAATACCGCAGCTGATGTGAAGATGGGCTGCAGGTGTGCCCAGGAGGGAGGAAGAGCACGATTTTATACTGCATTATACAGCAGCATAACACTGTGTGTACTTGGGAGACAGTTACACAGATGTGACCTGTACCTTTCCACTGGTGGCTTCATCTTCTTACCTCTAAGTTGCAATAACATCTTCTTGGAGACAAGCAGGTGGTGGACCATCCAACAGGACAGTTACATAATATAGTGTCTTTGTTACACTATATTTGCATTTATGCTCTATTTTCCTCACTAACAGATGCACAGGTGTGAACTATCAGAACAAATCTGCTGACTCCAGAAATCACAAAACAATAAATACAAGATAAACATTGCCACTGAGATCAATAGCCAGGCTAACACTGAATATGTCAGCCCAGCTATCCATAATCTTTGTTTCCAGGAATTGCACTAATGCAATGTAACATATACTTATTCTCATCACACTTGATTTCTATGTTTGTACTTCTGATCACACACTTTTTGAGGTGATTTGACTAATGATCTGTGGGTAGGCCTAACATTGGTTGTATAATTCTAAAACACCAAATCTTCCTTTGTACCTTCTCTTCTGTGCAGCCTGTTCAGTGTGGTTCTGGAGATGGTCACCAAAGACGCAGAGTCCAGTGGTCAGTCTGGAGGTAAACCAGGAGGATTCGACGTGAAGGCCCTCAGAGCTTTCAGAGTTCTGCGTCCCCTGAGGCTGGTGTCCGGGGTCCCGAGTAAGTACAAGACGAGAGACGGCTAAATGTGCTGGAGATGAAATGTAATTATTGTGTTACTTAAAGGTCCAATATTACACAAAACTAACTCGTGTGAGCTTTAAGCCAGGTTATAATGTTGTTATCCCCTCAAAAACATACCCGAGTTGTGTTTTGTTTCATTCACACGTGAGTAATCCTTTATTATTAGTCCGTCTGCATCTCCAAAGCTCAAAATGCTCTGTTCCACCTTGTGATGTCATGATGCGGTTTCAAGTTAACATCTACCTTTTACACTTTTTTCGGTAGATAAGGGCAATTCCAGGGCTCAAAGCATCCAAATGATTCTAGTAAAGGTGTATTATAACATAGATTTGAAAGTAGTGTAATATGGGCCCTTTAAATGTCATAAATTTTGACATCTGTCTTCTGTCTTAGTATCCTCTCCAGTCCTCTGTTGCACATTTTCTCTTGCTCTACTCCTCCTCCTCTCTTTCCATTTCGGGCATAGATTTTGACCTTGCATGAAGTCGGCCTCGTCTGAATTCTCCTGCGTCTCCATGACAACACAACATGCTCGTTTTCAGAAGGTAGAAGAAGAACAGGAGGCAGTGGAGGACCTCAGGGAACCGTCAAGCAGAATGACATTTAGCACACTCCTGTTTATAGCCAGAATACATGCATAATATCATAACTAGCTCAGCAAAGGTCAATGTAGAGGCAGGAAAAATGCCAAATAGAAAACAGACACCCCTCAAAGTTTATTATCTTATCTGAACATTTTCTTTTTATTTACTTACTAAGAATTCACGTGGTTTGGCCTGTCACGGTAAATATAGATGATAAATGATATTATTGAAACTAATTTATCCCACTGACACAAAAACCCTAACGCAGATTTAAAGGTGCACTGTGCTTATTCAAGGTTTACAGGTGTGTTAGCTTTGTCTCTGTATATTTCAGGTTTACAGGTCTGTTAGCTTTGTCTCTGTATATTTCAGGTTTGCAGGTGGTGTTGAACTCCATCATCAAAGCCATGGTCCCCCTGCTGCACATCGCTCTGCTCGTCCTCTTCGTCATCATCATCTACGCCATCATCGGGCTGGAGCTCTTCATTGGGAAAATGCACGCCACCTGCTACGTCATACAGACAGGTACAGCATGCAGAGAAGTGTCTTGCTCAAGGACATGCATTGCAATGAATGAGGATTTAAAGATTTTGTTCAAAGTGTACACTATAAACTGTATCAATGGACATAGCTAACGCACGAGCTGCTGCGTTCCAAATAGTAAGTTCACATGCAGCTCTTCCAGCTCCTCCCTTTGACTTACACTGGAATATTGTCGTCTCTCTCTGTAACTGCTGCTGTGAGCCTCGTCATTTTGGTCTTAAAATGTTCATATTAACCCACTCTACGTGATCCCGATGTTTTTATTTCGCTATTTTGTCCATTAAAAAACATCCAATTCCTAATATGGAGCCTGGCTCCAAATTCGCTCCTGTAACCGCAAGGATCGTGAGCTTCATTTGACTGGAGTTTTATGGGTCAACCTGTAATACTACATTTGGAACAGCTAATATTTGGCACAGAAATGTCTGCGTATGAGCCTAATATTGTTGTTTATTGTCACAGTAAATAAAAAACAAATAATTCATTCAAATTAAATTCTTTGGATTCTCGCGACGCACCTGGACCCTGATGAGCTCCGCAGAAGCTTGTGTGGTTCAAGTCTGCATGAAAACATCAGCTCCCAGCTGAGTGGGGCCCTACACAGAACCAGGCCCCACTCAGCTGGGGCCTGGCTCTGGTTCTGGTTCTGGTTTCTCTCGCTGTTGTCATTTGGCGTTAATTGCATAAGGACTAAAGCTGTCCTCTTTGTGCAGGTAAGTCATGCAAATACAAACATCCTTTAGGTGAATCCGCGGGGGCCTGCGAGTCGACCCAACGCATCTCTAACGACCAGGCTCAAATGCTAACACTAACACTATGTACTGTTTTTTCCATGTAGTTGAGTCTTGTCCCAGTATAGGTAAAAGCAGCTCTTAAGGTAAAAAAAAAAATTGGTTTGTGCTGTGTGCTTTGAATTTTTTTTTTTATGCAAACAAGTTGGCTAACTAGCCCTATTGTGGAACAAATTAAAGCTCTCGTTTCTCTTTCACTTCTTTCTCTTTCTTCTCTTTCCACTTCCACAATTGCTACTAATATTTTCTTTAGTAAATACAGATATCACTGTCCTCTATCTTTTATAAGGTCAAAAGCTATTATAAATTCTTTTTTAATGTCTCGGGCTGCACCATATATTGCATTTGAATTGAAATCACAATCGGAATCACAAAGGCTGCAGTGTTTTTTAAAGATAATATAACAAAATATCCTTTGTTTTTATTGAAAACTTTTAGTATGAGTTTATCACATATTACAGTCTTCTTTATAATCTTAATGCTCCTGGGGTTGTCCACAATGTACATTTTTGAACAAAATCCTACTTTTTATGTTTAATTATTAGAAAATTTTGCAGTCCTTCTTTTGTCCCACTCTTCGCTAACGCTTGTAGCTAGCTTCCCTGTCCGACGGCTGTGTTCTGGCCCCCAGGAGCCCTAGCCGAGGAGGAGCCCACCCCCTGTGCAGCCTCAGGACACGGGCGCCGCTGTCTGCTCAACGGGACCATGTGCAGAGAGGGCTGGCAGGGCCCCAACAACGGCATCACCAACTTCGACAACTTCCTGTTCGCCATGCTCACCGTGTTCCAGTGCATCACGATGGAGGGCTGGACCGACGTGCTCTACTGGGTACGGTACCGCCAAAACACGTTAAAGAGAGGTGCTAAACCGGGCAGTACCTGGAGGGGCGGGTCTGGAGGTATAAGGAACACTGTGATTGGTCTAACAGGTATCCATATGTTTGTAATCAGAAACACCTGAGTGTCATTGGGCAGTTCTGTGTGATGTCACATAGTACTTATAACGTCCGCAGTCACTGGAGGCAGCACACATTTGTTTTTCTTTTGTTTTTGTTGTTGCTGAAAAGCTGCAAATTCTGTATCTAGTTAGTGCACTGAAATTGCCAAGAAAAGCCAAAGAACAGACATTATCATTAACACACCACATACACAGTGGCAAAAACGTTGATTTAGTGTGTAGTTCCACTTTAAATACCATTTTGTATATTCTTTAAGTGGAACTAAACAATGGATTCCACCTTTCTTTGCTGCTAAGCTGTGTTTAAGTATTTGTTTACTGTTCATTGTCCTTTTTGACGATTTTAGTGCAAACTCACATTTTTTCACTTATATTGCTGTCCCTACATTTGCACCTCTGCAAGAACTTTGGTGAGCGTTTTCTGTTTCTATGGAGATGTCATTGCTCTTCCTAGAATGTTCCGCAGTGTGACATTAAACATTTATTCAGTTACAGGTGGTTTTTTAGCTCAATAGAAAAGCAGTGAGCAGGGTTGTCTCTCCACAGATCTGACCTATAACTTGGTCTGGTTTGGTCTCCATGAAGATAGAAAGGTTTAATAACATAATTTGAAACATTCTAGACAAAGCAATAACAAATGCACTTAATGGATCCTCCACCTCAAAAGTTACACAATGCAGCTTTAAACGGGGTATTTTACTTGTTGTTTTGGGGTATGTTACCTTTTATTGTTTTACAAATACTATATTTGCCAAAGACGACATATTAACGCATTTTATAAGTTCCAGTTTCGTTTTTGCAGCATCCCCCCTCACTTTGCTCCTCGTGTTAAGTTACTCCCCCTTCAGTGCAAACTAGATGCAGAATTTGCAGCTTTCTGGTCAAAAAAGTTGACGACACTATGAAAGACTGCCCTCATTAAAGACAGGTGTTTCTGAAACAAACACCTGGCTGCAGGGCGGAGTTTGAAGTGTGGATACTTGTTAGACCAAATAGTGCTCTTTGCAGCAAAAAAAAACTCACCTCCATGGAGAACTGAAGTATGGTTTTAACTTTTCAATTTCTGTGGTGCATAAACTGTATTAAAAAGTGGAGTAAGGGAGAGAGGGGTGACAGTTTTTCAATATAAAGTCAATTGGAGTCGATGGAACCAGAAGCACCACCATGCTCACTTCCTGTCTGGTACGTGGCGGTCCATTTATATATACCGTCTATGCTATGGAGTCATGCAGGTGATATGCCTCCACCTCCACAAAGTAACATACTGTACCTTTAAATGTACAGTTCATCCAACCACTTTTTTTTTTGTCCAGTAAATTTCCTTAAAATTACAATTCTTACCAAACCTGCCACCAAATCCGTCAAACACATTGTTCATTGCACCAGTTCTCTCCTAAACCACCTCATCTCATTATCACCAATCAACCACAGTGTTTTTGTCACCACGCACACACCACAAAGTACCAGAGCCCACCCACGCCCCTTTAAGTGACCCTGACCCCCATCTTTGTCACGCTGAATGCTCCTCTCTCCTCCTTGGCCATGTTTTGTGTACGTGTCGCCATGGTGACAGCTCTCCAGTACAAAGGTGTCCTGATGCTGTTGTTGTTAAAATTATAATGATGGCAAATACTGATTATTATTTTGCATATTCAAGCTTTTTGAACTACCTTTTCTTGCTTTTACACTGGTGTATTGTGTAACTTTTCTGGCAGAGGGTGCTTGTTTCTATGGAGATATAAAAGTGAAAAAATTGCATCGCACACTCACATTTTTTCACCTATATTGCTGTCCCTGCATTTGCACCTCTGCAAGAACTTTGGTGTGCGTTTTCTGTTTCATATGTTTCCATGGAGATGTCATTGCTCTGCCTAGAATGTTCCGCAGTGTGACATTAAACATTTATTCAGTTACAGGTGCTTTTTTTAGCTCAGTAGAAAAACAGGCTTTCTGTGAGCTGGGTTGTCTCTCCACAGATCTGACCTGTAACTTGGTCTGGTTTGGTGTCCATGAAGGTAGAAACAAATGCACTTAATGGATCCTCCACCACAAAAGTTACACAATGCAGCTTTAAACGGGGTATTTTACTTGTTTTGGGGTATGTTATCTTTTATTGTTTTACAAATACTATATTTGCCAAAGACGACATATAAACACGTTTTATAAGTTCCAGTTTCGTTTTTGCAGCATCCCCCCCTCACTTTGCTCCTCATGTTAAGTCACTCCCCCTTCAGTGCACTACCACAACACAAAAACAGCACTAATGAAACTACTGTACATCATGGCAGAAAGCTTAAAAAGAGAGGAAAAGTTTGCATAATACCCCCTCTTTAAAGGTGTATTGTGTAACTGTTCTGGTGAAGGGTCCAGCAAATGTTTTTCTCCATGTTATTGCTTTGTCTGGAATGTTTCACAGTATGGCATTAAACCTTTCTATCTACATGGAGACCAAACCAGTCCGAGTTACAGGTCAGAATGTCTGTTTTTCTAGGTATTTTTGAACATTTAAAACCACCTGTAATTGAATAAATGTAAAGGTAGAGCCGTTTAATGTCATACAGTGGAACATTCCAGGCAGAGCAATGACATATCCATAGAAACAAGCAGGTGACGGACCCAAAAAGTTACACAGTGCACCTTTAACAGAGCATTTTGAGCTTTGGAGATACAGATTAATAATTCAAGATTTCTCAAACGTGTGTGAATGAAACAAAACACAACTGCAGGTACGTTTTTGATGAGGCAACAACATTTCAACACGACTAAAAAACTATTTTGCAGCATAATACAGGACCTTCAGTGAATATATAATAATAATATAAGTGGATGGTCCTCTGGTGGTGACTTCTGTCTCACATGTGTCTCGCAGATGAACGACGCGATGGGCTTCGAGCTGCCCTGGGTCTACTTCGTCAGCTTGGTCATCTTCGGGTCCTTCTTTGTCCTCAACCTGGTTCTGGGAGTGTTGAGTGGGTACGTTAAATCATCCTTCTCTGTTAATGCACTTATACAAACTGAAATGTGTCACCTGTGAATCCGAAAAGCCTGTCCACTGTGTGTAAATGTGTTAAATATCAGTTATTTCTAAACTTCCCTGTTTTTCGTCTGTGCATTGAAGCTAATAGTGATTGAAAACGTCTCTACAGCCCATTTACGGTCCAAAAATCAACAATATTTTTTCTCCACGGACTATATTCTAATCCAGTTATTGTATAATGTTCTTATACCAACGCTACAAACTGAAATGTCTGTGAAAAACCTGATCCCTGTCTGTAAATGTCCAAAATATCAGTTATTTTTAAATAATGACAGTGACGGCCGCAGAGCAGTGATATAGAACAGCGATTTGGCTGTTGCCGGACTACTCGTGCATTATGCAGCATTAACGCACGGCAATTAACCAGTGGAATTCTCACTGACTGTGGTATAACTCCAGTGAGCTCCTTTGCAAAGTGAAAATACCAGAGAGCTACTGGTTTTAGCGATCGAAAGAAAGTGAGTAAATATAAGAGCCACGGCATGTCTTAAATGGGGAACAGATGGATGTCTATAAAACATGCTGCTTTAAAGTGACAGATTTTTATAATTGTCTAATTTTGACTTCATTTAGTGGGACTGTCAGTGCTGTAAATATAAATTATAGTTTTACACCAATCACGAAGCAATTTGTTAAGAAAAGTTGAAAAATACGTTAAAAATTACAGGAAGTAGAGAGCTATGGAATTCCCTAGTGTGATGTCACGATTTCCAACCAGGAAGTATAATTTTTGAAAGTTTTGGCAAATGAGTAATCTAACCTGTCTATGAGCATTTTAAAGGTGCACTGTGTAACTTTCCGGGTGGAAGGTTTGCCACCATGGAGATGTTGTTGGAATTTTTCACAGTATGATATTAAACTTATCTGTTTCCATGGAGACAAGTGCCAAGACAATGTAGATGTCTGATGTGTAGAGAGGTGTATTGTTTTATTGTAAAAAAACAAAAACAAAAACAACAACAACAACAACAACAAAAAACAACACACCTAATTACCACTGTGGTGCATTCCAGGGAAAGCAGTCTCCCAAGCTTATCTCCATGAACACAACCAGGTGCTGGACTCTTACCAGAAAAGTTACATAGTGCACCTTTGACTGTCAGATTGCATATTTATTGACCTGAGCTGTGTCCAAATGCCCACACACCAGCTGCCACACACTACAGGATTTTTCAGTCTTAAATGAATTTTTAAACGTGCAACAAAACATGCACACCACAGACACGAGGAGACGAGAATTTTGAGATTTTCAGACTGCTCTGGGATATGTTCTTGACCGTATCTTGTTTTGTTTCCTGTCTACAGTCAAACCTCTCACTTTGAGACTCTTAAGTGTTCAAAACATCAGAGCACTGCACTTTTAGTTTAGATCCAAGACAAAACTCTATTATTATTTGTAAAATGTGGTGCAATACTTCAGATACATGATTTTTAAAGCACAGAAGGCTGGAGATAAAGTCCACAGGAAGTAGAGTCACTGTCACTAATCTGCAGCTTCACCTCGATCCGCTCTCGGCTTTTTACTTTTAAAGAACGCTTCAAACTGGATTAACAGCGCTGTTTTGTGGACTGGGTGTCATTATTTGCGGAGGATAATTTCTATGTGTAATATGGATGAGATGCTACAGTTTTGTGCAGCTTTACGAGAGTTGAGTAATAAATTTGCCGCATTATTTTCGTTATTTACCGAGTTTGTATCTTGTGCCTCCGTGTCCGTCACTCCGTCTGCCCCTGATGCTCTGTTTTATTGTTTTTACTCTTGCTGTGGTGATGTTTTACTGACATGATCTGACAGAGCAGCTCAGAGTCACATCTGATATGGTCTGCTCTTGCTGTCCACCAGGGAGTTCTCCAAAGAGCGTGAGAAGGCCAAGGCGCGTGGGGACTTCCAGAAGCTGAGGGAGAAGCAGCAGCTGGAGGAGGACCTGAAGGGCTACCTGGACTGGATCACCCAGGCCGAAGACATCGACCCGGAGAACGAGGAGGAGGCGGAGGACCTGGGCAAGCGCAACAGTGAGTACTCATTTTCTATTCTTCACTTCAAATGGGCGACATTTTACTTGAGTAACGTTTGATAAAATTGTACTTCTCTGAGTAGTTTTCAGACACCATACCTTTACTCCTGCTTGAGTAACATACCCAACATGGGATGACCAGATGAAAACCAACCAAATGTGGGACAAAGCGTGAAAATGAGGGACATCTTGTAGATTATATATATGCTTCTCCAGTCCCTTTTTAAACAACAAACCTTAATTCCTTTTAAGGCTCATTTATGCTCCATCTTCGTACATAAACAGATCCGTGTGTTCCAAGTGTGTTAACAGTCACTGCATTTATACTTCCAGACTTTTCTCATGTCAAGACTGCGTTCTCTTAAACAACCACCAGAGGACGCTAAAGTCAGTTTGAGAAATGACCAAACAGATTAGCAACAAATAAACGCCAACAGTTTTTGGATCCCATCTGTTGGAGTCAAGAAAATAAGCATTTATTTGTTTTGCAGCTGGTTCTTGTCACATAAAAAGTTTTCAAGCTTTGTTCACTACTGCCCCCAGTGGTCAGCTCATGTACTGCTCTGTCGCTAAGGTCCCACATGTTCTGAGGAGACGGACCAAATGGCAGAAGTCTGTCCTTATCCGTATGCATCTAGAACGTAGAACATAAATGAGCCTTTACTCTGCTGCGTGTTGCTCTGTGGTGGTGGCTCTGCTCCGGGAACCGTGTGCCCTTCGTCTCTGTTTCACGTCACACATTCTCACAGATGCCCCGACACCGCTGTGGACGCTCAAATGAGTGGAGGTGGTGAGCGGGCGGTGTTTGCTGCTGAGCGCGCTGTAGCCTCCGTCTGCTGATGAAAATCATGTTTTTACTGCTGATGGAGAAGTTTGTGATGCAGGATTTGAGTTGAAAATGCTGCGCCGTCCGGTCACTCTAATCTGACAGAGTAACAGTACATTTACTCGAGTAAAAGATGTGGTTCCTCTTCCCACTGTGAGTAAGTCTAAAGTGACCAAAGCTTTATGTTGACTGTATTATTATATCAGATATAATTTACTTATTCTCACTTTTGTGCCTATAGATTTTCTACACTATGTTAATGTTTTGTCCTTCCACTTACATCAACTTTAAATTATAAATCAGATGTTGCGTCCCAACAGTTCCTCTTTAAGTTACTTTTACTTAAGTAGTTTCTTGCAACAATTACCCTGTATTTCTACTTGAGTAACATTATTTAAATGAACTGTGTAGCGTCCCAGCTGGATGAATGACGCGTTCAAGTGGATGTGCACAGCAGCCGTCATCTTTAGTGTCCATATTGCACACGTAACCACCGTAAGAGCTAAAAACAATATAATAATAAATAGAAATATTTTTCCCCTTGCAGCCAGGAGTATACGGAAAGACCTTCCATAAAGTTATGCCTTTCTCCTGCCATGTCCATCAACACACAGTATTTTTAAGCAGTCCCTGCTATTTCCGGAAGTGATGCACTTCACACAGGAAACATTACAAAACAAAACAACTGTCCTTTACAAACTGTATGTAGCCCGAGCACTTACCGTTTTAATACAATCACAACTGATTAAGGTTAAGGTTCACTTTATTGTCCCTGTAGGAAAATTTGTCCTTTGCATTTGACCCATCCTGCAATGCCTCTGGGGCAAATTTCCAGATCTTGAGCTTGGGCTCACTCAGGACGAGCCAGAGGAGTTTACCTGTGGAGAGGGGACCCTGTCACTATAAGAATGTTTTAAAAGTATTATTGAGCAATATTAAACACCTGTAACTATATAAATGCACGTTAGATAAATTAAATTTTATACTGTGGAAAATAACAGGTAAAAAAATGCCATTGCCATGTTGACGAACTTCCCACCTAAAAATTACACAGTTCTCCTTTAATTTTGTGGCATTCCAGCCTTGAACTTATGCACTCTGTGCTTTTTAAATCTTTTTTTTTTTTTCATTTGGCATTTCACCCACCCTGATATGCTGTGGCTGAAGATGGAGAAACTGAACTAATAAATAAAGTCATTTTGTGACAGGATAAGAATCCTGTATTACTTCTTAAAACCTGTAGATGGTGCTATTGCATTAGCTTGAACGGGCTGCAGGTTTTATTGTGGTTTAGAAGATGAGAGAAGCCGTGTGCTCTTGTTTTGTATTAAAGCATCTCACTGCAGTATCCTCTCAGTTAGTTTTGTCTGTTTTGTTGAAAACGTTTCTGTTCCTTGGCCCAGCTAAGTTTGAGCAGTTCAGTGGTGTTTTACTTCCTCCAGGTTTTGTTTGATCAAAAAAAACAACAACAAAAAAGACAAAAATGATGTTAGGTCTGTAAGATCTGTGGCAATCAAATCGAAATCCCAGTTTGAATGATTGCATTTAGCAAACCACAAAGACTGTATTAATTATGTATCCTGTTTTATTATGTAGACGCTGTAGTTTAATCCTGCTAACACTGTGTTTAAATGTTATTATTTAAAGTTCTCACCTTACCTAAAAGATTTTCTGATTCTGTTTAGATCAACATATAATTTATGTCACACTTAATAACTATGTTTTTTTTATGTTCCCACTATAAAAAAAGAAATTGGCTGCAGAGCGTTTAACTTTAAAGCCCCAAATGAAAGTAACAACTTGTCTCAATCTGATCAATTACATTGATCCACATGTTTAAGGCATCAGTTTTCAAATACTTACAAACATCCTGCTCCAGTTTTCGATAAAAAATACATTTTTGTTTTATGTACTTTCTGATATACATAGTTGCTTTTTCCTTGCATAATTTCCAAATAGGTGTGCGGATGATAAACTCAGAGATCTGACTGACTAACAGGGTCATAAGTTATTTCACTTAAATAAACCTTTTTGTATTTCATAACTCATCAAGGTTTCACAAATCGATTATTATTCATCCGTATTTTTCCACAACAAGTGCCTGATGGAGCATGTTTATCCAGGACTGTAGTTGATCCAGTGTGGAAATAACTCCAGGCACGTCAGTATAATCCATTTACATCATGATACGCCAGTCAAAAGTCAAATTCACATAAAACAAAGGCTGGTTCATGAAACGGCCTGATCTCGTGTGATGATGAATCTGCTCCATCGCGGGGGGCCCCACACTCTGTTCCAACTTGTGATGTCATGTGGTGATACAGGAAGTGCTCCACTGTGTTTTTAAACTCCACACACTTTCACTAGAATCAGTCCTGGAATTGCCAAGCTCTACTAAACAAAAGGTAAAAAGGAGCTGCTAACTTGAAATCTACTACTCCATGACATCACAAGGTGGAACAGAACAATGTGAGCTTTGGAAATGTAGACAGACTGATAATAAAGGATTACTCAAACATGTGAATGAAACAAAACACAACTCCAGGTATATCCATTCAACTCAACATAATCTGCGTATAGGAGGAAGATCTGGCTCTGTTTGGGTCACTTTACAGAATACCCCAGTTCTTATTAATAACATTTTTATTGTTTGGTATGGACAGACAGTGCGTGTCCCTGATTGGCTAATCCGCCTGTCAATCACACCCATCCAAACTTGGGGCAATTCAACAGTGACCAGACTCTCATTTTCATAAAGTATTGGAGAAGTGTGTATTGTGGATCTCAGGCTGCATTGTCTCTAGTTGTCTGACAGTGACAGACGGTGACGGTTTACGTTTTAAATGAATTGTACTGATTTTGATTTGACTTTGTCCTCATTAAAGGACTTATAACGCTCTCTTTTTGACATGTTATAATGTTGTTTCCTCATCACAAACACACATGGAGTTGTGTTTTGTTTCATTCACACACAAACCTCGTATACTGAGGCTGAGTTCTCTCAAACTGGAAACACTTTGTGATGCCACGTAATACAGGAATTGCTCTACTATGTTTTTAAACTCCACACACCTTCACTAGAATCATCCCTGGAATTGCCCATCTCTACTGAGCTAAAGGTAAAGGTGGAACAGAGCGTTTTGAGCTTGGAGATGTAGACAGACAAATAATAAAGGATTACTCACATGTGTGAATGAAACAAAACACAACTCCAGGTGTTTTGAGAAGGTAACAATATTCTAACATGTCTTTTTTAGCGTAATATAGGACCTTTAAATAAAATATGGACTCTCACATTGTATTTGAGTCTAAGTAAAAGTGTGCGTCTTCTTATCTCTGTCAAATGCAGTGCTTTAATGTGGCCAGCTCCAGTCTGTATGCAACTTTAACTGTTGGACTGTCTCCTCCTGCTCTCTCTCTCTGTCCTCTATCCTTCTCTCCCTCTTTCGCTCTCTCTCTCTCTCCATTCCGTCTCTGTCCTCTTCCTTTGCCTCTTTCTCCCTCTTAATCCTCTCTCCCCTCTGTCACGTCCTTCTTTATTTCTCTGTCTCCCTCCCTCTCCTCCCTGTCCTCCCTCTCCTCCCTCTCTTTCTCCCTCTCTCCCTGTCTTCCGCTGCTGCTGCATTTGACCCGCTCAGGGCTGATTTTTGCTCAGCTCACCCAGAAGAAGCGAGGGAGGTTTGGCTGGTTCTCTCAGTCCACAGAAACGCAGGGTAAAGCTTCGGACGCCCATCGCTCCGCTCCTCTCTTTTGCTCTCTCGCTCCCTCTCTCTTCTGTCTCTCTGTTTTCTCTTCTCTCTCCTCTTACTCTCTCACTCCGCTCACCTCTGCCTCTATTTCTGGGTCTCTCTCCTCCTTCTCCTCTCTCTGTCCTTTCTCTTCCTTTCTCTTCTCTCTTTCTCTCTCCTCTGTCCCTCCTCACTCTCTGTCTCTCTGTCTCTTTCCTCTCTCTCTCTCTTCTCTCTCTCTGTTCTCTCTTTTCTCTTCTCTCTCCTCTTACTCTCTCACTCCGCTCACCTCTGCCTCTATTTCTGGATTTCTCTCCTCTCTCTCACTCTCTATCTTCTCTCACTCTTTTGCATTTGTTCTGCTTTGCACGTTGCTCTTGTCTTTTCACCTTTTTTCATCAGTCCATCTTGTTTGTCATTGTTGTGTTTTATTTGACACAGACGCTGTAAACAGATAAGAATAAAAATATATAGAATTATATTTCACAGTTTTGTATTCAGAAGATCCTGTGAGTGATACAAGTTTCTAGTGATTTTTAAAAATAGAATAATGCATTTAAAGAACCCATATTATGCTATTTTCTGATCTACGTTATAATGTTTCCTCATCACCAACAGACCTGGAGTTGTGTTTTGTTTCATTCACACATTTAACGCACAAACCCTGCTTAACCCTTGTGATGTCTTGTGGTAATACAGGAAGTGCTCCACTGTGTTTTTAAACTCCACACACCTTCACTAGAATCATGTGGATAATTTCAGACCAGGAATTGCTGATCTCTACCGAACTAAAGGTAAAAGGAGCTGTTCACTTGAAAACTACCGCTTCATGACATCACAAGGTGGAACAGAGCATTTTGAGCTTTGGTGATATAGGCAGGTTAATAATAAAGGATTCCTCAAACATGTGAATGAAACAAAACACAACTCCAGGTCTGTTTTTGAGGAGGTAATAACATTATAACATGACTTAAAGCTCATACTAGTCAGTTTTGTGTAATATTTAAAGAAGAAAGTCTTACACGACCAGTCAAAAGTTTGGACGCACCTCATTCAATGTTTTATATTTACTACTTTCTACATTTTACATACAAACATCAAATATATGAAGATATATGGTGTAGAAAAGAAAAAAAATGTTAAAGGTGCAAAGTGTAACTTTTCTGGTGTAAGGTCTGTCAAATGCTTGTCTCCATGGAGATGTTATTGCTCTGTCTGGAATGTTTCACAGTATGGCATTAAACCTTTCTATCTTCACTGAGACCAAACCAGACCAAGTCACAGGTCAGATCTGTGGAGAGGCGACCCCGCTCACAGTCAGAACGCCTGTTATTCTAGGTATTTTTGAGCTGTAAAACCACCTGTGATTGAATAAATGTAAAGTAGAGCTGTTTAATGTCACACTGTGGAACATTCCAGGCAGAGCAATGACGTATCCATAGAAACAAGCAGGTGACGGACCCCCACAGTGCACCTTTTAAATAATTCAGTTCAATATGTGTAAAATATAAGTCAAAGTATCCGTCCTTTGCTTTGTTGACAACACTGCAAAACCTTGGCCTTTTCTCAATGTGCTTCATGATGAAGTTTCCTGAAATGGTTTTCTCTTCACAGCTGCGCCTCAGGGTCAAGAAATGCCAAAAGTGCAAAGCAGTGGTCAAAGCAAAGAGTGATTATTATTTATATTTTGTTTACTATATTCCAGTGTGTTCATTCATGGTTTTGATTCCTTCACTGAGAATCTATGGTGTAAATGATCATGGAAATAAAGAAAACAAAAACAAAAATGAAAGTGTGTCCAAAGCTTTGCCTGGTAGTGTGTGTCTACTCCTGAAGTCCAAACCCACCAGACACAAGGAGGACAGTCCACACAGATGCTTTCAGAAATTAACAGGGGACCTCCTCTTTTGTTGTTACATAAAATAATTTAAAAAAAAACAGAGACAAACCTGCACAAATAGGATCTGAAAATAAACAATAAGTAGACTCCAAACAGAAGTAATGTTAAAGTACTCACAGAGAGACTGAACAGAACTGTACAGTGAGACTGGAGCGTGAGCCTGTTTAAGGACGTGAGGAGCAGTCGTCTCAGAGTTAAACATGCTTTGGTTTGTGGACTGTATGTGTGTGTGCGTGTGTGCATGTGTGGTATTCTCAACAACCAGCTGGTTTAGTGTAGCTTGTGTTAAGTGTCTATTGAGGGAAATTTAGCTCTGCTCCTTCTTTCGTCCAGGATCAGATAGACCTGGATTAGTCCCGGGTTGGTACAGACATGGGGTTCTGGCTATGAAATTTATACCACTAGAGGCGCTGCGAACGTAGAGACCGGAAGTGTCGTTGCACAATACAGATGCGCCATTGATTTTGTACAGACAATTTCAGTCACGCTTCATTAAATTCAACATATACTAATAATTTCTAATAATATGTCTAATAATATGTCTAATAATAATTCTTTCAAGGTATGATGTAATACGGCTCATTGGCATTTTCAGGATCTTGGTTGAAGCATGTATATCACTAAGTCGTAAAATCTGGTAGTGTCATCCAATATTCTCTTGTAATTTCATCATCGGCCTCTGTAATACCCATTTGGTCCAGTGCTTTGAGTCTGCAAAGTGTGTACCCGTGTACTAGAAGCAAACAAATATACAGTATTAAATATACACAAAGATAAGCATGCCTTTCAATAAGTTGGCATTTTCGGCCGGACACCGACTTTCCCCTTCTCTTCAACTCCTCCTTTAATAAAACTAACGTCCACGACCCATATTTTGAAGCCATTTTCCCGTGAAGTATTTGTCATTGAAGTAAATGGCAATGGAGGGACACGAAGCTCACTTCTGGTCGCTATGCTCGCAGCGCCCCTAGCGGATGTTTTGTCGACAGTACCCCATTGACCTTGCCATGCACATTATAATATTGCAATATGATTCATATTGACAATATCATTTCATTCCTTTATAAAGGAATCCTCATCACTCACTCATTCACCCCTGACCATTCTGATTTTGTATTGTGTTGTTTTGTATCAGACACCACAGTGCTGGTTAGCTCTGCTCTTTATACAGTCCATGTTTATTAATACAGGAAAGTCTATGGGAGTCTGAAATAAAGACATATTTAGTTTTGAAGAACAATGTAACAGCAACACAAACTGAACCACTTGAATAAAAGTTGTCTTATTACATTTTTATTATGTTTTCTAATAAAATGGACTAGTGTTGTCACAATATTAAAATTTCAAACCTGATTTTGATACTAACAAACAGACTCTGTACTCAATACCGATTTCGATACCACCATGCTATTAAAGACAATACAGATTGTCTTAGATAATAGAACGTGATTTTGAACATTAAATTGTAGTAGTTTCTTTTATATTACCATGTGGTCTTATATCTGTGTACTCCCTCAGTGGTCCTGTAGGTTCCATAGTGGTCCACGGGCGTATAGTAGTCTATGTGCTCTTATACAGCTCAAGATCATTCTAAAGACATTCTGGAAAGGTTCATTTCTGTCCTGTGAATATGTTTTAGAATCAATACCTGCTCAAATGACCATCTAGTTTTGCTACTAGTTTTAGTATCGATGTCTGATTTTCTGTACTTTTGACAATCCTAAAATGGACACACACAGTTTAGTGAGCAGAACTAGCCAGCGTCATTGTATCTGTTCTGATTCTGAATGCTGATTGTTTGGTTTGTGTCCTCAGCGAGCATGCCCAGTGAGACGGAGTCGGTGAACACGGACAATGTCCCTGGAGAAGAGGACAAGTCTCCCTGCTGTGGACCGCTCTGGTGAGGACATGTCTCCTTACATGCATTTCATCAGAGTTACATAAATCTATATAAATAATTAAATATAAACATTTTATACATAACATCTTTGCAGCTACTGTTTTAGCCTTGTAGTCTTGGTTTAGTCCTGGTTTGGTCCTGGTTTGGTCCTGGCCTAGTCCAGGCTCAGATAGTTCTAGTTTAGTCCTGGTTTGGTTCCGGTTTGGTTCTGGTTTTGGTCCTGGCTTAGTCCTTAGTCCTGGCACAGAGAGTCCAAATCACAAGGGGACATTCAGACTGTCAATTAACCAGTTTGTCTTTGCAGCTACTGTTTTTAACCTGATTTAAACTGCTTAGTTTCTCAGTGTGCCAGCTCTTAGCACCCCCTTACTGACTTTTTATGTATTCAAACTTCCACAGTTACCTTATTGAAAGTTATTGCTAAATCATAGTTAACATTTAAGATTTTACTAAAATCTTTGCCTAGTTTTAGATTTTTTTACTTTGATTTTTAGCTTTGGAGATAATAAAGGTCATAAAGTCGTAATTAGAAAAAACATGAAAGCCTGTCATATGCACTTTAAGCTAATGTGTTCAAAGCAGAACTTGAAAATGTATTTTACAATTTTGTAGTTACAGTAAATTGTAGCTATGTACAAAAAAAATACATATTTAACAAATGTCAGGCAGCAATGCCATTGAGTTATTACATGCATGTTTAAAGTTTTAGTTGCCGAAAACTGGTAAAATATTAGTTTACTGCCTAACCGTATATATAGTGAAAATCCTTGTATAGTAAAAATCCTATAGCTGTTTGTATTGTACATGTGTGTTAAAAGATGTGACTGTTTCTATCTGTATGTGTCTCTGTGTATTTTAAATGCGCTCTCTCATCTTTTATGGTCTCAGTCAAAAAATCACTAAGTCCAAGTTCAGGTTAGTATGTGGATGTAGCATGTGCCTCTCGTGTGCTTCTCCTCATGTCCTGTCACATGGTCACATGGTCACATGGTCACATGATCTGCTCACCTGCATGTTGTCAAATTCCCATAAATCCCAAGTTCTATTTCATCCCTACTGACCGCCAGAGGCAGTGCTTCAAGCACTGAATGATCGTCTTTGCACATGTGCAGGTCGAGAATCTGATGACAACAAAGTCACTTGTGTGTTGTTAAGCACACACTTCAGGGCAGCACACACTTCAGACGTCTGGGTGTTGTGCAGACTCTCCCGGGGTTACTGACTTCAGTTCCACCGTTGGCCTCCTGTTTCAGGCTTGGTCATGTCGACAGTAATCCACAACCCGGCCGACCCCCAAACAGTCTCTCAAGAAATCGGTACGTTGCTGGACAAGGGGGCTGTAGTGCCTGTCAACCC
Source organism: Taenioides sp. WSHXM2023 (assembly GCA_029959045.1). NCBI lineage: Eukaryota > Metazoa > Chordata > Actinopteri > Gobiiformes > Gobiidae > Taenioides > Taenioides sp. WSHXM2023. Next base: position 32,851,547 of record CM057086.1, on the reverse strand, counting down.
CCCGAGGTTGGTATTACCAGTTTCGGGTCCTCCCTTTCAGGCTGTCCCTGTCGCCCAGGCTCTTCAAGCGGGTCGGGTGTTGCCGTTTGTACTCTACCTTCCTATCTTACTAACTAACTAACTGCTGCCTCTACTGTGGTGCCACTCGGGCTGCTTTTGCTTTTTTCGTTCCACGCAGATTTGGCTGAACAATCTGCATTTGGACGCAGCACAACGGTTCATTCACAGGCATTGTTGGCTGTGTGTGTCACCTCAGTGTCTCAGGTCCCTGTCATGGAGACCGGTCTTGGATCGAGAGAGGTATCACATTGGGCTCCCTTCCGTCTCGGAGGGAGGTGGTGCACACAGATGCGTCTCTGACAGGTTGGGGTGCAACCTGGCAGGGGCGGCTGGCACAGGGGACGTGGTCCCCAGGTGTCACCGAGGAGCACATCAACGTTCTGGAGCTGATGACAGTGTGGCTGACTTTGGAGTTTTTTTCTTCCAGTTCTGCGAGGCTGATGTGATGGTGTGCTCCAACAGCACCACTGTGGAACATCACATCAATCACCAGGTTAGTGAAACTGATGATGCTGACGCAACAGCTCATAGTTTGGGTGGCTGGGTCAGGGTGCACTAGTGCACAACTGGCTCCGCACTCTACTTTATGCGTTCCCACCACTTCCACTGATTTTCCAGAAGCTTTTGAGAGTTCACCTGGAGGGACACAGCCCCATTTTGGACAGCCAGGATTTGGTTTCCACTCCTGCACAGGCTGTGCTGTGGCTGTCCAAGATCCTTGCCCTTCAGGAGAGATCTAATCACAGGAGGGAGATTTCTTCACCCGAATCCAGAGCAGCTTCAGCTTTGGGTGTGGCCACTGCAGGGTCCAGCACAAATTTCACAGAGTATGGTGGGGAGATAGGGCACACAATCTCCAATGCTTGAACACCGTCTACACGGCGACTGTATGCGAATAGGTGGAAGCTCTTTAATGTTTGGTGCCATAGAAATGACTGGGACACAGTATGCTGTCCGGTCTCCTCCATTCTGGAGTTCTTAAAGGTACTCCTGAATCAAGGATGTTCATCATCAACCCTCAAGGTATACGTTGCTGTAATATCTTGCTGGCATCATAGTGTGAATGGTGCCTCTGTCGGGAGTGACAGGAATGTTTCCATTTTCACCCCCCTAGACGTCCTGTTGCCCTGTCTTGGGATTTGTTGCTGGTTTTGGATGCGCTACAAGCGTTCCCGTTTGAGCCTCTGGATCAGGTGGACCTGAAGTGGGTCTCATGGCTTCAGGTAAGCGTGTTGGCTCTGTCTATCAGTGAGTCCTGTTGCAGATGGAATGCAGATGATCTGGGGGGTGACTCTTAGGCCTGATGCCTCTTTCCTTCCAAAGGCTTTTTCCTTCACAGGTAACACCCTTCTAATCCAGTTGGCCTGGCTTGGTACTAGGGCCTCTACTGAACCTCTTTGCCCCTGTCCGTGCTCTGGAAGTTCTAACTGAGGCTCAATGTTCGAAAGTCTGGGTCTTTTGAAGCAGCAATGACGTGGTGGAGGCCATTAAAAAGTGCTATGTCTCTCCTCTTGCCACCTCCTGGGTGGGTATGATTGCAGTACCTCTGGACACAATCTGCACGGCAGCCTCCTGGACTTCACCATCAATGTTTTCCCGGTTCTATAGGGTCAATGTTGCAATCTCAAGTCCACTTGAGGGGGTTCTGAGGCAGCACCCTTCCACGTCATGAGGTAGGCGTGTTTGTTTGTGTACCTCTGGGTCCCTTGGGACTTTGTTGGTATATGTCATCCAGTGCTTGAAGCACTGCCTCTGGTAGTCAGTAGGGATAAAATAGAACAAGAGTTACGTATGTAACTGCGGTTCCATGAATCCCGGATGACTGCCAGAGTGCTCAGTCCTTCAGAATCCGCAGTAGCTTACGAGAAGAACAGGGACTGAGCTCTCAGTGTCACGTGACTATATAGACTCACATGGGACACCTGGAGGTCACAAATGACTTTGTTGTCATTCTCAACCTGCGCATGCACAAAGATTTTCATTCAGTGTTTGAAGCACCACCTCTGGCAGTCGGGATTCATAGAACCGCAGTTACATATGTAACTCTCGTTTTACATTCTGTCATTCACCTCACAAATCAACCACGTCTCCATCCAAATCAGTGCTCTTTTACATGTTTCCAGGAAAGATTTAGATCATTTACATGAATAAATAAAGAGTCTGTACCCAATATTTCCAAGTATTTGAGATAGATAGATAGATAGATAGATAGATAGATAGATAGACAGATAGATAGATAGATAGACAGACAGATAGATAGACAGACAGATAGATAGATAGATAGATAGATAGACAGATTGATTGATTGATTGATTGACAGACGGACAAATAGATTTAGAGATGGATGGAGAGATAGAGATAGATATATATACAAAGAGATGGATAGATACTAGTCCATCACAAATAATGAGGACATCATGAAAAAAGTTCAATATTTTTTGTCACTCGTTTCAGAAAGTCAAACCCATATATTATATAGTCTCATGACACATAGACTGAAATATGTTTATTTCTTGAATTTTTATGATTGACAGATAATGGAAAAAAATAAATAATAAATTGTGTCTCAGAAAATTTGAATATTGTGAAAAAGTTCACTATTGAGAAGTCATGGTGTCATGAGACTATATAATATATGGATTTGACTTTCTGAAATGAGTGACAAAAAATATTGAACTTTTTCATGCTATTCTAATTATTTGTAATGGACTAGTATATAGATAGATATAGATAAAGATGGATGGATTGACACATGGTCACAAGATTTGCTCACCTGCATGATGTCGTCAGAGTCCCATAAATCCCATGTTTTACATGTTATTGTCATTATTCACCTCACAAATCAACCATGGCTCTTTTACATGTTTCCAGGAAAGATTTTGATCATTTACATGAATAAATAGACGAGAAAAGGGTCTGTACCCAATATTTTCAAGTATTTGTGCTAGATATAGAGGTAGATGATAGACAGACAGCGATAGACAGAGAGATATAGACAGATAGATAGACGGATGGATAGAGATAGACGGATAGACAGTCAGACAGATGGATCAGTCTCACCCCAGTACAGATGTATTGTATAAGCAGCTCCTGAGGTCAAAATAAGTCCATTGTGTTCTTTCTGCATCTAAATATTATTGTTCCGATAATCAGGAAGTGCGCGTTAGTATGCTAAATGTGGCTAATTTCACAGTAAACTCTGCTCTGGTCTCTGAAAGTTGTGAAAAGTGCTTAGAAACTCATCATGGTGAATGTTTAGGATGTTCAGAATGTATAAGGTAAGTGAAAAATAACTGTGCTACTGCAAACTGTTTAAAATGAGCTAGTTCTGTTTTGTATATTTTTTTAAAACTGTAAAAATCAGGTACAAAGCCTTTTAAACATGCACTGTGTAACTTTTCTGGTGGAGGGTCCGTCAAATGCTTTTCTCCATTGAAATGTTAACTTTGTCTGGAATGTTTTACAGTATGGCATTAAAACTATCTACAGGTCGGATCTGTGGAGAGGTATTTTTGAGCTATAAAACCACCTGTAATTGAATAAATGTAAGGTAGAGCTGTTTAATGTCATATTGTGGAACATTCCAGGCATGTCCATAGAAACAAGCAGGTGATGGACCCCCAACCAGAAAGTTGCACATTGCACCTTTTAATATGTTTTTAGAGGTTTTTTTATTGTCTCGTACCTGCCTGTTCCCTCAGTCGCCACTGGAGGCGCTGGAACCGTTTCTGCCGCAGGAAGTGCCGGGCTGCGGTCAAGTCTGTGCTCTTCTACTGGCTGGTCATCATCCTGGTCTTTCTCAACACACTGACCATCGCCTCAGAGCACTACAACCAGCCCCACTGGCTCACACAGGTCCAAGGTAGTCCTGGTGTAGTCCTGGTATAGTCCTGGTTCAGTCCTGATTTAGTCCTGGTGTAGTCCTGGTTTAGTTCTGGTTCAGTCCAGGTTCAGTCCTGGTCATCTTACGACCAGCCCTACTCGTCAGACACTTCCATAAACTTTACATTTAGATCCTGGTTTAGTCCTGGTTTAGTTCTGGTTTAGTCCTAGTTTAGTCCTGGTTCAGTCCTGGTTCAGTCCTAGTTTAGTTCTGGTTTAATCCTAGTTTAGTTTAGTCCTGGCTCAGTCCTGGTATAGTCCTGATTTATCCCTGGCTTGATTCTGTTGTTTAGTCCTAGTTTAGTCCTGGTTTAGTTCTGGTTCAGTCCTGGTTTAGTTCTGGTTTAATCATAGTTTAGTTTAGTCCTGGCTCAGTCCTGGTATAGTCCTGATTTATCCTTGGCTTGATTCTGTTGTTTAGTCCTGGTTTAGTCCTGGTTTAGTTCTGGCTTAGCTCTGGCTTGATTCTGTTGTTTATTCCTGGTTTAGCTCTCTGATTTAGCCCTCATTTAGTCCTGGTTCCGTCCTGGTTCAGTTCTGGTTTAGTCCTGGTTTAGTCCTGGTCTAGTCTACAGTTTTAACACCTTTATCACCTTGTCTTTGTGGTGTTCTTTTCAGACGTGGCAAACAAAGTGCTGCTGGCCATGTTCACTCTGGAGATGTTGGTGAAGATGTACAGTCTGGGTCTGCAGGCGTACCTGGTGTCTCTCTTTAACCGTTTCGACTGCTTCGTGGTGTGCGGGGGGATCGTGGAGACCATCCTGGTGGAGATGACCATCATGTCTCCTCTGGGCATCTCCGTCTTTCGCTGCGTGCGCCTGCTCCGGATCTTCAAGGTTACACGGTGAGGTCCTGATCCAGTTTTTTGGCTCCCGATCCGATACCGATTTCTTAATATTTGCAATTCCAAATACTAATCTGATATCGATCTTCTTCTCAGTGATTTTATTTACAGAATTTAGGTGTTCCTTTATAAATAATGAAGTATTCCATGGTGAATTTAGCCCCATTTGAATAAAATTATTGCCAGATATAAAAAGGCTTACTTAAAAATATATTTTACAGTAATGTCTTAAACTCCTCCACAGTACAACAGATTCAGGACATAGTGACAGAGGCATAAGGTGATATAGGTGTTTTATGTCAGTGTTTTATGTCAGTTTTTCACCATATTATTCATGTTTGAGGTCTGGAAAAAGATGCGTAGCCAGTCCAAAGCGCATGTAAACAAGTTAGTGATTTGACACTGTTCCACGACTTGTCCAGAGTTACACAGTGCACCTTTAAACGTGTGAATGAAACAAAACACAACTCCTGGCCCTTTATACTTCTGTTGTTGTGCCCTCACAGACACTGGGCGTCTCTCAGTAACCTCGTGGCCTCTCTGCTCAACTCCATGAAGTCCATTGCCTCTCTGCTGCTGCTGCTCTTCCTCTTCATCATCATCTTCTCACTGTTGGGGATGCAGCTGTTCGGAGGCAAGTTCAACTTCGATGAGACCGTCACCAAGAGGAGCACGTTTGACAACTTCCCCCAGGCGCTGCTCACCGTGTTCCAGGTCAGAGCAACGTCGGACTTTTTCACTAAAGGTCTTAAATTACGCAAAATTGACTCTTTGAGCTTTAAAGATGCATTGTGTAACATTTCTGGTGGAGGATCTGTCAAATGCTCTTCTACATGGAGATGTTACTGCTTTGTCTGGAATGTTTCACAGTATGGCATTAAGCCTTGCTATCGTCAAGGTGACCAAACCAGACTAAGTTACAGGTCAGATCGGTGGAGAGGCGACCCCGCTCACAGTCAAAATGTCTGTTTTTCTATGTATTTTTGAGCAGTAAAACCATCTTGTAACTGTAAAGTAATAAATGTAAGGCAGAGCTGTTTAAAGTCATACTGTGGAACATTTCAGAAGTAATGACATATCCATAGAAACAAGCAGGTGATGGACTTCCAACCAAAAAGTTACATAATGCACTTTTAAGTCATGTTACACTATGTGTGCATGTTGTTACCTCATCAAAAACAGACCTGGAGTTGTGTTTTGTTTCATTCACACGTTTGAGTGATGCTTTATTACAAGTCTGTCTACATCTCCAAAGCTTAAAATGCTCCACCTTGTGATGTCATAAAGTGGTAGTTTAAGTCAACAGCTCTTTTTACCTTTAGTTCAGTAAAGATTGGCAATTCCAGGTCTGAAATCATCCAGATGATTGTAATGAAGGTGTATGGAGTTTAAAAATACAATGGAGCACTACCTGAATTACAAATGACATCACAAGGTGGAACAGAGTGTTTTCTGCCTGAGAGAAGAAATCAGCCTAAATCTGCTGGGTTTGTGTGTTAAACATGTGAATGAAACAAAACACAACTCCAGTTCTGTTTGTGATGAGGAAACAACATTATATCAGATCAGAAAATAGCCTAATATTGGCCCTTTTAAAAGATGCTTCGATAAATCATGCTTTTTTATTTTATTTAGTCGTAGTAAATGGTCAAATTTTTATATAGCACTTTTCTACCTTAAAGCCTCACGCTCATACACCAGTGTACACAGACACAATGTGATGGTGTACACTGTTTACTCTGTGTAACATGAGTGTGTGTGTGTTAGATTCTGACCGGAGAGGACTGGAACACGGTCATGTACGATGGCATCATGGCGTACGGTGGCCCTGCCTCCTCAGGGATGGTCGTCTGCATCTACTTCATCATCCTGTTCATCTGTGGAAACTGTATCCTCACATGGCCTCACATACACATGCGCATGTTTTTTCTAATGTGACCTAAAGGTGCACTATGTCACTTTTCTGCTGGGGGTTCTGCCACCTTCTTATCACCGCATGGGATTAAACTAAACTTTCTTGTGCTTATTTGAATAGAGAGAGATACTTTATTGATGCCAAGGGTGTTTTTATTGCTAAAAGTATAAAAATACATAGAAAAACGTATTTAATTTGTGGTTTGAATGGTGACCAACCAAATATTGAGTGCCCAGAAAGGAACATGCCTGACATTTCTGTTTAAAATATCCTTTTTTATCGATCTTATGTAATGTTCTAATTTTCTGAGACACTGAATTTGGGGTTTACATTATCTGTAAGCCATAATAATCAAAATGTCAAGTAATCAAGGCGTGAAAGCTTCACTGTGTCAAGAGTCTATAAAATATATGGGTTTGACCTCCTGAAATCAGTGACAAAAAATACTGAACTTTTTCATGATATTCTAATCTTTTGAGATGGACTAGTATTTAGTATATATTTTTAAATTATTACATTGTTATTTTCCTGAAGTGACTTAACCAGACATCCTGCTCAACGTCTTCTTGGCCATCGCTGTGGACAACCTGGCCGACGCAGAGAGCCTCAACTCCGCCCAGAAAGAGGAGGAGGAGGCCAAGAAGAGGAGGGACAGTATCAAGTAGGGTTATTTATGTATCCAAATAATAATATACACAAATATCAAATATGTAAATCAATAAATGTTTATTTTGTTTATCTGCAGGGAGTTAATGACAGACCAGAACAGAAGTGACAAGCTGGAGCTCCCAAACTGTGAAAAGGTAAGTTAGAGTGGCTTGATTCTATCCTTATTCCTCTTCAAAAACATGGCTGAAGAGACTTTAGATGTCATCCATGCATGTTTGAGCAATCTAGCGATCTCTCCCGGGCCCTATCTGAACCCTCCTTACGGTTAGCAGTATGTAAGGAGCCTACATCACCCATGCTCCGACAATTCTCCATAAATATACAAAAGCATGATACAAAACAACCCACTACAACTTCACAAACTTGATGTGCAGTAGTTTCGTTAGCAGGAGGCATGCTGATTGTGTTGTGATCGCGCTCTGAAGTGGGAGTGACTTAGCGCGGAGAGCAAAGGGAGGGGAATAGTGAGCTAAATATGTGTTCACTAGGAAGGACCACGCCAACAACATAAAGCGACGAAGACATTTATTAATGAATGAACGATGGATGTCTGGATGAATGAGGTAGTGATGGCTGGGCTGAGCCTCGGGGTGGCCCAGCTGGAACGGGACCCCCTTGTAGATGTTTTATAGCTGAAAGATACGAGATAGGGTTAGCTGAGACAAACTGGGATGACGGGATAGGCAGCTACAAATGGCTTCTGGGAAATTAGGGTGTGGTTGCGGTGAGCTGTGGTGAGCTGGTGAGGAGGAGCGGGCGGTTGAGGCGTGGTCCTGCTCCTGAATCTCAGTTAATCATATTAACTCCACTTAACAATAAATACCCAAAGTGCAATTCTCTCCTTTTAAAAAAGTGTTAGGAGAGTTAAAATTGCGAGTTTATAATTGCAAACAAGCTTTAAAGGATCCATATTACACTGCTTTCTGATTTATGTTATAATGTTGTTTCCTCATCACAAACACTAGAATTATTTGGGTAATTTCAGACCTGGAATTGCCAATCGCTGCCAAACTAAAGGTTAAACGTACCTGTTAACTTGAAAACTACCACTTCATGACATCACAAGGTGGAACAGAGCATTTTGAGCTTTGGAGATGTAGAGAGACTAATAATAAAGGCTTACTCAAACATGTGTGAATGAAACAAAACACAATTCAACACTTAAAGCTTAAAGCACACGAGTTTTTCCTTTTTGGTGAACTGTTTTTTGGGGTTTTTTTTTACATTTAGTTTAATTATGTTTAGAGTATACAGAAATACATCTAAAGCAGATATTTTTATATCTACAGTTCATTTTTATAATCACATTAAATATGTTAAAATGAAGGGTTGATGGACCTGACCAGCAAGAACCAGAAGCTTTGGCAAAACTTTACAAAGACGAGTGGATCTGGAGCTGCGTCCTGTCTCCCTGATTTCAGAGGGAGTGACTGACAGGCGGATTAACCAATCAGAGAGACGCATGCTCCCTTCCCGTCAAAAACATGGCTGCTACACGTGTGCACTTATATATCGTTTGCTTTATTGTTTGCTCTTCCACCCATAAATACTAAAAATCTAATAAAATATTGATCACAAAAAAAACATGGCTGCTTATATGTTAAAAAAATGAAAAAAACAAAACAAAACATAAAGACTGAGAAACAGTGCGGATTTTTCAACAATCAAAGCACCAAAACTATTACTTATCTCAGGTAAAATAAGTTATATATTTTGTTCTGAACGTTACAAGAATTTTGAAGAGGGGATGTTTTTTTGCATTTGAGAGGCACATGATACAAATTTGCGGCTGTGCTTGGATCTTCTCAAGTTTGGATGGAGGTTTTTCATGTTTTATGGTCCAGTTCTAGGCCCTTCTGGATTCAAACAGACTGTAGAAGGAACTGGCTGCTCAGGAAAGAGTTGATAGTTCCACTCTCTACTGGGGTGGAAGATCTTAATTTATTTACAAAACAGTTTGAGTTTACATTAATAGAAATAATTACCAAAAAAACGTGGTATTTTAACTTTTTTATTGTGTATGCAAATTCTGTTGTATTCTCCAGTCACCTGAGGAGCACTTGCTGGAAGATGAGAAAGACCCTTTTGCAGCTCTCAACACTCCAGGTACAAGCTCCATTTTCATTTTTTACAAATCTGCTTTAAAGTTCCTGTATCCGATTTATTCCCCATGTATTTGAGTAAAATGTGTCTTGCCCATAAACTGTATGTATAAATGGACATAGCTAACCCTCTAGCCGCCGTGCTACAAAAAGGAAGTGAACATGGGCGCGCTTCCGGCTCCATCAACTCTGTCTCCAGTTTACTTTGTATTGAGAAACTGTCAACCCTGTCTCTGTGTAACTGCTGCTGTCAGGCTCCTCATTTTGGCCTTAAAATGTCCGTATGAACCCGCTCTACATGATCGTTGTGTTTTTATTTTGCAGTTTTCTCCGTAAATTAATTCCTATTCCTAACATGGAACTCGACTCCAAATTCTCTCCTATAACCGCTAGCCTTGTGAACTTCATTTGACTGGAGCTGAACGTTATGAATGACATCGCACTCCCTTTACACAGTCTACGGTTTTACCCCAGTACAGATATTTTGTATAAGCAGCTCTTGAGGTCAGAATAAGTCGGCTGTGTATTGTCTGCATCTAATTATAAAGCGTTTTGTTGTCAAATAATCGAGAAGTGCGTGTTAGCATGCTAGTTGTTGTAAGCTGTGACGGAGTAGTCCCGTCAGCCCACGCGGGGAGGCCATGACGTCGATATACACGCACACGCACACCGGCATTTCACTTACCGGCCGTTTACTGCTGTCCCCGAGTTTCCTCACAGAACCATCGCTACAGTCAGGGCTGCACACTTGATTTGCCGCGTAAACATTCCTCTTGCCATAGCCGTTGTTTCATCCCCAAACTTTCCTCCATGTCCGCCGCCCCTCAGTGCACATGTCCGTCGGCCAACTCGAGCGTCCTGGTCTTCCTCATTTTGTTGCTTCACGTAGGGCGCAGGTGACGTCACCAGGAACGTCAGGTGACTTTTTCGCTTCGTGAATATATAATGGATATATTTTTTCCCTATCTGTGCTTGGAGATTATTATTAGAGTACTTTTGTTTGTGGTAATGTTTATGATTTTTCAATATTAAAGCGGGGGTGTATTTGTTTCTCTATGTGGAGAAAAAGCCCTTTTTCGTTGTTAATTGATTTGGGGGAGGAGCCTTGTACTTAAAAAAGGGCCTCCCATCTTCACAGAGGCAGTGTGTGTGTTGGGAGTTGTAACTGTGAGTTGTGAAAAGCTCTTGCAGTGAATAATTCGTATGCAAGCTCTGATGAACTAGATCTGTTTTTCAAGTATTTGAGACATTAAAAGTCAGGTACAGCTCCCCTAAAAAGTTATAACAAAAGCAGGACTGAACACTAGTACTTTTTACATAATTATCCTGTGAAATTTCAAAGCCAGGAAGTTCATTTTGGTACTCATATTTCTGCCACCAGAGAGCATCAAACACCTAATCTAAATGTTCTGACAGAAAACTTAACCTGAATTAAAATACTAAAGGTGCTGTACCTGATTTTCACTTAAAAATGTGAAAAACAGAACAGGTTCATTTTAAACAGTTTGCAGTGGTCCAAAGTTATTTCTCACTTGCCTTATGCGTTCTGAGCGTCCAAATTCTTTAGTTTATAAGCAACTTTCAGTGATCATATTTTAACCCCAAGAGCTGCTTAAACAATAGACTGCATCTGTGCTTGGGCAAGGCAAATTTTGCTCAATTACATGGGAAAAAAAATCAGGTACAGTCCCCAGTTTCGTGTAATATAGGCCCTTTAAACAGTTCCAAAAAGCTGAGTTCCTTTTAAAAACGTGCGATGTATTGTCCTGACAGATGAAGAGGAGCTGCCTGAGGTCCCAGCAGGTCCCAGGCCCCTGAGACTGTCTGAACTCAACCTGAAAGAGAAGATCCCTCCCATACCTGAGGGGAGCGCCTTCTTCATCTTCAGCAGCACCAACCCGTAAGACCACCTACCTGACTCCGTCTGACCCTCTGCTCCTCTGACCCTTTCCTCAGCTCCGTCTCACCCTTTACTCTGCGCCATCTCAACCTCTGCTCTTCTCCTGACCCTCTCCTCAGCTCCATCTAACCCTCTGCTCCATCTCAACCACTCCTCTGCGCTATCTGACCCTCTTCTCTGCTCCATTTCACCCTCTGCTCTGCTCCTCTGACCCTCTCCTCAGCTCCATCTCACGCTCTGCTCCATCTCAACCACTCCTCTGCTCCATCAGACCTTCTCCTCTGCTCCATCTGCCTCTCTGCTCTGCTCCATCAGACCTTCTCCTCTGCTTCATCTGACCCTCTCTTCTGCTCCATCTGACCTTCTCCTCTGCGCCAGCTCACCTGCTCCTCTGCTCCGTCTGACTCTCTCCTCTACATTTTTGTTGCAGGTTTCGAGTGTTTTGCCACAAATTGATAAACCACCAGATCTTCACCAACCTTATTCTGGTCTTCATCATGCTCAGCTCGGTGTCTCTGGCCGCGGAGGACCCCATCCGGAACTTCTCTGCACGCAATATAGTACGAACACACTGCAGTTTATAGAGAAAAACACGGAGGAAAAAAATGAGAGAGTGAGGAGAAGCGTAGTCTGGAGGACCAAAAGGGAGAGTGAGGAGAGGTAAAGGCTGGAGGACTAAAGGGGAGAGTGAGGAGAGGTTGGAGTCTGGAGGACTAAAGGGGAGAGTGAGGAGAGGCGGAGTCTGGAGGACTAAAGGGGAGAGTGAGGAGAGGTGGGGTCTGGAGGACTAAAGAGGAGAGTGAGGAGAGGCGGAGTCTGGAGGACTAAAGGGGAGAGTGAGGAGAGGCGGGGTCTGGAGGACTAAAGGGGAGAGTGAGGAGAGGCGGAGTCTGGAGGACTAAAGGGGAGAGTGAGGAGAGGCGGGGTCTGGAGGACTAAAGGGGAGAGTGAGGAGAGGCGGGGTCTGGAGGACTAAAGGGGAGAGTGAGGAGAGGCGGGGTCTGGAGGACTAAAGGGGAGAGTGAGAGGAAAAGAAGGGCGGAGTCTGGAGGACTAAAGGGGAGAGTGAGGAGAGGGAGAGTCTGGAGGACTAAAGGGGAGAGTGAGGAGAGGCAGGGTCTGGAGGACTAAAGGGGAGAGTGAGAGGAAAAGAAGGGCGGAGTCTGGAGGACTAAAGGAGAGAGTGAGGAGAGGTGGGGTCTGGAGGACTAAAGGGGAGAGTGAGGAGAGGGAGAGTCTGGAGGACTAAAGGGGAGAGTGAGAGGAAAAGAAGGGCGGAGTCTGGAGGACTAAAGGGGAGAGTGAGGAGAGGGAGAGTCTGGAGGACTAAAGGGGAGAGTGAGGAGAGGCAGGGTCTGGAGGACTAAAGGGGAGAGTGAGAGGAAAAGAAGGGCGGAGTCTGGAGGACTAAAGGGGAGAGTGAGGAGAGGTGGGGTCTGGAGGACTAAAGGGGAGAGTGAGGAGAGGGAGAGTCTGGAGGACTAAAGGGGAGAGTGAGAGGAAAAGAAGGGCGGAGTCTGGAGGACTAAAGGGGAGAGTGAGGAGAGGCGGGGTCTGGAGGACTAAAGGGGAGAGTGAGGAGAGGCGGGGTCTGGAGGACTAAAGGGGAGAGTGAGGAGAGGCGGCGTCTGGAGGACTAAAGGGGAGAGTGAGGAGAGGTGGGGTCTGGAGGACTAAAGGGGAGAGTGAGGAGAGGCGGGGTTTGTAGGACTAAAAGGGAGAGTGAGGGGAAAAGAAGGGTGGGGTCTTAAATAAAATTACTCAAAAAGGTGATGTTTTCTATATTGCTTTTGTATGAGTTTGTCATTATTAGTATACTATGTAAAAAATAACCCTAGAATATAAAGTTTTAGCACTGTACTACTTGAACAAATTGTGTAAGTAAGAGTAGTATGGGTCCTGGTTTAGAGATTTGGTAATTATTAAAACCTCACATATGTGTATTTGATTATTATGTTTGTAGAATAACGTGCTGACTTGCCTCTTGCAGATACTTGGTTATTTTGACTATGCGTTCACGGCTATCTTTACAGTAGAGATCATGTTGAAGGTAAAGTGACTGTGTAAATGTGCTGTCTTCTGATTCCTCCTCAGATCATAGGCTATGCAGACTATGTCTTCACTAGTATGTTTACTTTTGAGATCCTAATCAAGGTAAAATCATATGTCCAAAGACTGCACCAAGCTTGCTGCACATGTCTTTCCAATGTTTGTCTGAGATTACAAAATGGCCACCTGTTTGTCCTGTTATGGCAGTCCAAAATTACACGTCGAGATATATGTTGTTTGTCACTTTCATAGTCACATGTTGTATGTTTTCAACCAATTCAAATGAAGATCTAGTCTGCTTGTCCATACTTTTTTGTTCTAGTATTATTTTTTCATATGTTATTATTTAAAGGGCCCACATTACGCCATTTTCTGATCCATGTAATAATATTGTTTCCTCATCATAAAAGGCGTGGAGTTGTGTTTTCTTTCATTCACACAAGTTTAACACACAAACCCTGCATATTTAGGCTGAAAACATTCCACATTGTGATACAGAAAGTGCACCGTTGTGTTTTTAAACTTCACACACCTTCACTAGAATCATTTGGATTTGAATTTCAGCCCTGGAATTGCCCATCTCTACATTATGACATCACAAGGTAGAACAGAGAAACGACCATAGCCTAAATATGTAGAGTTTACGTGTTAAACACAAAACACAACAAGTATGTTTGTGATGAGGAAACAACATTAAAATAGCGTAATATGACCCTTTAATAGTAGAAATACTGTATTCTCCTGTTACTTTAAAAGGGACATACTGTGCTACATCTTTTAATTTAGTTGTTAATGATGGTATAATGTTTTTATCTCAAAATATACCTGGAATACTTTGTAGTTCTTTGTTTAATTTACACATTTAAATTTGGTAGTTTTCATCGTAAATTGGTTGTACATAAACACATAAAACCAGAAAGTGCTTTTAAAGTCCAAAACATTCTCCAGTCATTCAAATTTTGGTGCTCAAATTATTCATAATTCATAATATGTCCCTTTTATTCACTGTGTAACTTTTCTGGTGGAGGGTCCGTCAAATACTTTTCTCCATGGAGATGTTATTGTTTTGTCTGGAATATTTCACAGTACGGCATTAAACCTTTTTATCTTCATGGAGACCAAACCAGACCAAGTTACAGGTCAGATCTGTGGAGAGGCGACCCCGCTCACAGCCAGAATGCCTGTTTTTGTTTTTCTCTTTTTTTAAAGGTATTTTTGAGCCATAAAACCAGCTGTAATTGAATAAATGTAAAGTAGAGCTGTTTAATGTCACACTGTGGCAGAGCAATGACATATCCATAGAAATAAGGTGAAGAACGGCCAACCGAAAAGTTACATAGTGCAGCTTTAAGGATGCACTGATCCGATACAGTTGTCGATACTTTGGTTTTAACCATCTGCCGATACCTGATTCAACCAATACCAGAGCAGAGACTGAAAATATAATTTATTTACTTTAAACAGCACAAGATAAAAATTATTAATTAATTTAATTAAAAATTAAAAATTATTATTTGTAACTACAGAACAGCTTTGTAAAAAATACAGGTTTAATATTGAGATGTTTTGGGCATTAACACTGGCCAGTTAATGCTCCAATTTACAAACCAAAATGAGATATCGACTGCAGTGATATTTTGGAAGCTGATATCCAATCCAACAAAATTTCCGATCGGCGCCAATATCCGATACCAGTATCATCGGTGCATCTCTAATTGTCATCAAATTAACCGTAGCATTTTATTGTCAAAAATAGAACCCGTTGCATTCCTTTAATCTAAAGGAATAATATGCAGGATTCAAAACTGTAATTGTAATTATAAAAGCTTGATACAATACATACTAGTCAAAAGTTTGGACTCTCATTTAGTGTTTTGTTTATTTTTTCTTACTACTTTATACATTTTAGATACATATGGGAGACATCAGATATATGGAGCAAGAATTATGGAATTATTTAGTAAAGTAAAAAAAATTAAATAACCAAATATTTTTCAACAAAGTAAAGGGTGGATAATTTGAGGATTTGGTAATAAAATGTATTAAAAACATTTTAGTTATTTAACCTTTTCATTTTATTTAGCTACAATACCATACCATTTTACTTCATATATTTATTGTCTTATGTAGAAAGTTGTAAACATATGGATAAAAAAAAACTTTAAATGAGCGGGTGAGTTCAAACCTTTGACTTTAGCGTGCAGACTAGTCAGAATTGTCAAATTATGAGTACAAATCCTGCCTATTATTGCTACAGTACTTTGTGTGTTATTTAAGTTAAATATACTGAATGTAGTGAACCATAATGACCTTGTGGTTTTCAGATGACGGCGTTTGGAGCCTTTCTCCATAAAGGAGCTTTCTGCAGAAACTACTTCAACCTCCTGGACCTGCTGGTGGTCGGAGTGTCCCTGGTCTCCTTCGGCATTCAGTGACTACTACTACTACTACTACTACTACTACTACTACTACTACTACTACTACTACTACTACTACTACTCTATTTCTACGATTTTAATGCTATACATTTTTGGCTCAGTTTGTCCTAATGATGCTATTTTGTGTAGGTCGTCTGCCATCTCTGTGGTGAAGATCCTGCGCGTGTTACGAGTTCTCCGTCCTCTCAGAGCCATCAACCGAGCAAAAGGACTCAAGGTCAGCGCATGGCAGGGTCAGAGGTCAAAGGTCACCTGCTCTTGTCTGAGTGCTGCAGCTGTTCTTATGCTCTGTGTCTGTGTGTATCTACAGCACGTGGTGCAGTGTGTGTTTGTGGCCATCCGCACCATCGGGAACATCATGATCGTCACCACTCTGCTGCAGTTCATGTTCGCCTGTATCGGGGTTCAGCTCTTCAAGGTAAAACCTGTGTTTAACCAGATGTATTTATCTGACAGGGACTGTGAACATGAAAGAATATCTGTAAATACAGTGTAAATATGTTACAGCAAAGATGCTCACCCAAAATTAACATATTTAACTGAAGTAAATATTGAACTATAACATAATAGAATCACAAAAACCCACCATACACCGGGTGTGTACTGGGTGCACATGGTGTAGTGACCCTTTGATAAATGTGATCTTTGTTTCCACAGGGAAAGTTTTATCGCTGCACGGATGAGGCCAAGTCCAGTCCAGAGGAGTGCAAGTACGTTATTAATGTAACTATGGTTCTATGAATCCTTGGTGACCACCAGAGGGCGGTGCAGAAAGCACAAAATGATCAGGGACTCATTCCGTCAGTAGGGATGGAATAGAACCACATGCTTTGTCCTATTTAGTCTTTTTTCAGAGGTTCAGATGCACATATATCTTGTCATCTTTTTTTTCTCACCATTTTTATTAAAGTTACGCATAACAACTTGAACATTGTAGCGTATATGCTGAACTTCATGGCATTATTAGAATATCAAGTCGGATCAATGGCGCAGACATAAGCTCTATGCCCCTCAGCAAGGTATGTCCTCACAGGGAAAAGAAAAGGACAATTGCACGCATAGGATGACAGGAAGAAATAAAATATATTGTACTCTTGTATTTATGCAGTACTTCTTGTATTCCAGAGGCACATATATCCTGTACACCACGGGGGACACAGCCCTGCCCGTGGTCCGAGAGCGTCTGTGGTACAACAGTGACTTTAACTTTGACAACGTGCTGATGGCCATGATGGCTCTCTTCACTGTGTCCACCTTTGAGGGCTGGCCCACGTGAGTTTGTTTACAAATCAGAGTAAGCTTTATTACAAGTGTCAGGACTAAATCACTAGGAATGTGTTTTCATAAAGGTTCTAATAAATAAAAGGAAAACTAAAATATATCTAGCAGCTATATCACCTTGAGGATGCCCGATCTCATCTGTTCTTGTCAGCTAAGCAGGGCTGGGCGTGGTATTTTTGCATCTCATATTGCATCTATATTCCCTTATTAAAAGGAATTTATGCTAAATTGACTTATTTTTAGCTTTCTACCATGTTATAACGGTGTTCCCTCATCAAAAAACATGTCTGAAGAGGTTTTAGATCCTGTACAAGGCTCCGCCCACAAACCTGTCACCCATGCTCCTGCACGGCACTTTTTCAAAAATATACAAAAGCAGGATACAAAACAATACACTATGACTTCACAAACCTGAGCAATGTGAAATAGTTTAATTAGCGAGATGCACACTGATTGTGTTGTGATAATGCTCTGAACGGGGAGTTACTTAGAGTAGAGGGCAAAGGGAGAGGGGACTCGGTGTCAAAAAAGTGATAATACATGTTGCTTTCGGTAAATATAACATTTTCAAAACAATAAAAGATGACATGGTGATCTTTGTTGTTATGTGTTAACAGTTAAAACCCCATAGACGTGTAATACTCCCGTTTAATGAAATGGTGAAATGGTTTACTCTCTGTCTCCCCCTGCAGGCTGCTGTATAAGGCCATAGACTCAAACAGGGAGAACATGGGTCCCATCTACAACTACAGAGTGGAAATCTCCATCTTCTTCATCATCTACATCATCATCATCGCCTTCTTCATGATGAACATCTTTGTGGGTTTTGTCATCGTCACGTTCCAGGAGCAGGGCGAGAAGGAGTACAAGAACTGTGAGCTGGACAAGAATCAGGTACCCACCCTTTTTTTACTCTTCAGTGGTACCATAATATTTATCAGAATAGTGTAGCTCCTGACCTGATGATGTGTTTTGTTCTTCCCAAACCCTCGCTCTCGTGCAGCGTCAGTGTGTGGAGTACGCTCTGAAGGCCCGGCCCGTGCGCAGGTACATCCCAAAGAACCCGTACCAGTACAAGTTCTGGTACGTGGTCAACTCCACTGGCTTCGAGTATGTCATGTTTGTACTCATCATCCTCAACACCCTCTGCCTCGCTATACAGGTGTGTACTACTACACTGTATATATTACACTGTATATACAAAACCATACAGGTGTGCACTACTATACCATTTATACTACACATGTACATATTTGAATTTAAATGTATTTGTTTGGAGGATAGGCCACTTGAGATGTCTCGCCATCTCGTTTTCAAAGGGGTCCAGAATCACAGCAACAGAAGACACTTACAGTAGAGAAGACAACAGGCTACATAAATTCAGAAAAAAAAAGAAAAAACAACAACAAAATCAACACACCTATACATACACTCTCACTCATACATGACTGTTAGACACAGAATAAGTAAAATTTGAACAAAACTAAGATGAGACCAAAATCGAGCTCTTTGGCATAAACTCAACTCGCCGTGTTTGGAGGAAGAGAAATGCTGCTTATGACCCTAAGAACACCATCCCCACCATCAAGCACAAAGGTGGAAACATTATACTTTGGGGTTTTTTCTGCCAAGGGCACAGGACAACTTCACTACGCCAACGGGAGGATGGACGGAGCCATGTACCGTTAAAAGTGACAACCTCCTTCCCTCTGCCAGGAAACTGAAAATGGGTCGTGGATTAAGTCTCTAAGGATGGGTCTTCCAACACGACAATGACCCAAAACATACAGCCAAGGCAACGAAGAAGTGGCTCAAGAAAAAGCACATTAAGGTCATGGAGTGGCCCAGTCTCCGGACCTTAACCCTGTAGAAAACCTATGGAGGGAACTGAAGCTCCGAGTTGCCAAGTGACAGCCACGAATCCTTAATGATTTAGAGATGATCTGCAAAGAAGTGTGGACCAAAATTCCTTCTGATATGTGCACAAACCTGGCCATCAACTACAAGAAACGTCTGACCTTTGTGCTGCAAATAAGGATTTTAAGTATTTTTTAGCTAGAGGGTTCAAATACTTATTTCACTCAATGAAATGCAAAGCAGTTTATATATTTTCTTTAAAGTTATTTTCTGGATTTTCATTTTGATATTCTATCTCTCAGTGTTAAAATAAACCTACCATTAAAATTATAGACTGTTCATTTCTCTGGCAGCAAGGGATCAAATACTTATTTCCTCCACTGTATATACTAAACCATATAGGTGTGTACTACTAGACCGTATGTACTACACTATATAACCACCATAACCATCCACCTCGCTGCTGTAAATCAAACCAAAGTGACACAAAAAAATATTCATGAGAAATTTGGACTGACTGACCACCTCTCAAACATGAGTTAGTCTTATTTTGGTTTTGGTTTCAAATTTTTACGTTAATATGATCTGAGTAATGAAGGGACCTAACATTTAGAATTTGAATCGTCCACCAGAAAAATCCACAAATGTTGAAACTGGGAATTATCGATGATCTACACCAAACCACACAACAGACACATTATATAAACAGACTCTGTAGAACACAGCGGTAGGGGATTTATTGCAACCAAACTGAAATTGTAATTGAATGGACGCAATTAGCAAATCGCAAAGGCTGCAGTTTTACCATAATTTCCTCTACAACCATCAATATTTCCTTTGTTATTCTGCATAAACACTTCTAACCCCTGTTGTTTAGTACTGCACAAACATAAATTGCAAATCTTGTCAGAAAATTACAATGAGATAATTAGATAACAGAGTGGTAAGACCTGAATACTGTAATAACTCTTGGTGTATTGCTTCTCCTGTAGCACCACGGCCAGTCTCACCTGTTTAACTACGCCATGGACGTCCTCAACATGGTCTTCACCGGGGTCTTCACTGTGGAGATGGTCCTCAAGCTGGTGGCCTTCAAACCCAGGGTACGGCAGCTTCCTCATGAGCTACATCAGAGCAACAGGGTTTTCTATTAAACTAATGTTAAGCTCCGCCCTCAAACGCCATTACAATTCTCGCAGATAGAATAGACATTACTGAAGCAAAGGGTGGTGCTTTTTCATTCATTCATCACTGACTTTTCCTTAAGTTTCCCAATGACCTGCAGATCAGGGCTTGGCATTAACCAACCGCACGTTTAACTTTCACTATTTGTGCCAGTTGAAGGTGCTCTACGTAACTTTTCTGGAGGAGAGTGTCTCAGTGTACGCTACCTGCTTGTCTCTGTGGAGATGAGATTACTTTGCCAAGAATGTTCCACAGTATGACATTAAACTTCTTTATCTCCATGGAAACAATCAGGTAACACTGTCAGGCTACCCCTGGGCTCAGACTGCGCTGCTCTGGGGCTCCATTTCTTTTCGTTGGGAGTTTTTACTGAACACCAGAGTGGAGACAGACGATATATCGTTTGGGCAAAATATCAGGCCGATATTTGGTCTTATTGTCCTTAAATCTCAGGCGTTTTCTTTTTGGTCAATCTGCTGCCTAAAAAATACACTCAAAGCTTTATATTAACACTTTAATAAGAAGAGATAACTGCACTAAAGGTGACTACACAGCTCTCTTATAGCTTTGTGATAAAAGAGGACCGTGGGTGAGTTTGGAGTAAATTTAAATTACATACTTTGGGGGAAAATAATCAAAATCATCCCTGTATATCAATAAAAAATAAAAATATATCGACAGACCTTATCGGCCATCGGTTGCTCAGGATTCCACGAAATTAGTATCGGCGTTGGCCATGAAAAAAGCCTAAACCTCTGACACTGGAGTCGTAGCTGGACTGAGCAGCCTGAGTGAAGCGTTAGTTACATGTCAGATCTGTGGAGAGGCAACTCTGCTCACAGTAAAAAAGCATATGTCTTGTATCTTAGACATACACTTAGTCAAACTTTCTTGATCCACAATGGAAAGTATCTTTGAGCAAAACACCCCTAATTAAAGAAAAAAAAAGAAGGTAGATTGAAAAGACTACATTTAATGCCATACATAACCAAAAAGTTGCGCAGTGCACCTTTATATTAGTTTTATAAAAGTAGGAAATACTAGTTTAAAGGTTTTGTAAAGCGTGGATAGCTCAAAACATGTTCTCTTCTTTGATACCAAGCCCTGTATCCTGAGTTCAGTATCAAACGCTGTTGCTTGTGCCCGTATCTTAGCCCTGATAGCTGTGTTGACCTCTGCCCTCCTGTGCCCTTTGACCTCGTGACCCCTTGACCCCTCCGCTCTCTCCTCTGGCCCCTCCCCCCTGTGTCTGTGCCCACGCCGTCGGACCAGGGCTATGTGGGCGACGCCTGGAACGTGTTCGATGCCCTGGTGGTGATCGGTAGTGTGGTAGACATCATCCTCAGCCAGGTACACCCCCGACCCTCGACCTCCGACATGTGACCTGTGACCTCTGCTGTGTCCTTCCTCTGCACACGCCTCCTAGCTCCTCTGTCCTCGTCTCCTTTCCTTCCTCAAACTCTTGCTTCTATGAGAACTGTCTTTGTAAATGTGACAGTGGAGAAAGCAAACACAGAATCTAGTTAGAACATGACATGTAATTTTTGTATTCGTTCATTTTTTCTTAAGATTTGGTTTGTAAATATCTAAAAAAATCCAAAAACCTGTATTTAAAGATGCACTATGTAAGTTTTCTGCGTTTTGGCTTGCCTCTAGAGATCTTTGCCTGAAATGTCCCACAGTACAGCATCAAACATCTCTATTTCCATGGAGACGAGCAGGTCACACCACCAGGCCAAGCTACAGGTCATACTGTCTGTGGAGGGTTTTGTATAGCAATACTAATTCCAATATAGATGAGTTTAATGCCATGCTGTGGAATATTACA
Source organism: Taenioides sp. WSHXM2023 (assembly GCA_029959045.1). Lineage (NCBI taxonomy): Eukaryota > Metazoa > Chordata > Actinopteri > Gobiiformes > Gobiidae > Taenioides > Taenioides sp. WSHXM2023. The sequence goes on along the minus strand of CM057086.1, from coordinate 32,829,537 downwards.
ACAACATGTTCACTGACCAGAAATGTTACAGAGCTCCACCTTTAAAGTTCCTATATTATATGAAATTAACTCTTGTGAGCTTTAAGTTAGAACATTACCTCCTCAAAAACAGACCTGGAGCTGTGTTTTGTTTCATTCACACACGTTTGAGTATTTTTTTTTATAATTAGTCCGTCTACTGAGCTCCAAATGCTCTGTTCCACCTTGTTGTTATAAAGCACGGATGTAGGACCCAAAAGCGAAGCAGAACTCAGGTAAGGTTAGAGGTTTAACGTACAGATGGATATGGAAATGGGCAAAGGCACAAGGCAGGGGGGTCCAGAGGAACACGAGCCACGAGATGAACAAGGAGCCGAGAGAGGAAAACCAGGGAGCACTGGGAGCAGAAAAAACAGAAATTACAAAAGGTCCGGGAACAAACACAAAGCAGTCTAAAAAAACAAGATCTTGAGCTAGTTACCGATGTGGTAAAACTGATGAACTGGCAGGGAGTGGAGGAAGAACCGGGCTGATACAGGCAGGAGTAGACTGGTGATGGATCTCAGGTGTGATGATGATGATGAGGAGGCTGCAGCAGGTGTAAGGTGATTCCTCCCAGGCAGGTGAGACAAACACAGAAGAGAGGGGGAAAAGAGAGACTGGAGGATCATGACACTTGTGATGTCATGAAGCTGTAGTTTGTAGGGTTTGTGTGTTAAACATGTGAATGAAACAAAACACAACTCCAGGTGTGTTTTTGGAAACAACATTATAACATCAGAAAATAGCCTAATATCGGCCATTTAAATGTGCGCCTATTCAAAACAACATGAATTTGAACAATTAGTCCAAACTTTATCTGTGTTTATTCTTCAAATGTGCATTTAAAGTAGTGTAAAGAGCTAGTGTTAGCCTAGCGTTCAAGCTAATGCTACGTACCAGGTTGTGTTGACGTTCTCCACTGTTTATTTCAAGTGTAAAAATCCATCGAGCTTTGACTCTTGTCCATGTGCTTTCTGTGGTTATAACCTGCTTTCTCCTTCTCTTTCTCTCTATCTCCCCTTTCTTGCTTTCTCCCTCTGTTTTTATTTTGCTTTTTCTTTCTTTCTCCCTTAATTTCTGTTTGCCTCTCTCTAACTTTCCCTTTCTTGTTTTCCTTTCTTTCGCTCCCTCTGTCTCCCTTTATCACTCTCACTCGCTCTATGACTTTCTTTCTCTTCTCCCTTCTCTTCTTTTCTCTCTACCTCCCAATCTCTTTTTCTCACTCCTCTCTCCCCCTCTCCCTTCTTTTCCTATCGCTCTCTTCTCTTCTCTCTCTGACCCTCTCCCCTCTCCCACTCTCCTGTCTTCCTCTTTTATTCTTTTTCCGCTCTCCCTCCCTCTCCCACCTCTCTCCCTGTTTTTCTTTCTCTTTCTCTCACCCCTCTATCTTATTCTTTCTGTCTCTCTCCTTCTCCCTCTCCTCCTCTCTCCCGCTTCCCCTCTCATCCCTCTCTCCTTCTCTCCTCCCCCCTCCTCTCATCCCTCTCTCCTCCTCTCATCCCTCTCTCCTCCTCTCCTGTCCTCTCTCCTCCCCCTCCCTCTTTCCTCCCTCTCTCCTCCTCTCCTCTCTCCTCCTCTCCTCCCTCTCTCCTCCTCTCCTGTCCTCTCTCCTCTCCCCCCCTCATCCCTCTCTCCTCTCCCCCCCTCCCTCTCTCCTCCTCTCCTCCCTCTCTCCTCCTCTCCTCCTCTCTCCTCCTCTCCTTCTCTCTCCTCCTCTCCTCCCTCTCTCCTCCTCTCCTTCTCTCTCCTCCTCTCCTCCCTCTCTCTCCTCCCTCTCTCCTCCTCTCCTCCCTCTCTCTCCTCCCTCTCTCCTCCTCTCCTCCTCTCCTCCCTCTCTCCTCCTCTCCTCCTCTCTCCTCCTCTCCTCCCTCTCTCTCCTCCCCCTCTCTCCTCCCTCTCTCCGCCTCTCCTCCTCTCTCCTCCCTCTCTCCTCCTCTCCTCCCTCTCTCTCCTCCCTCTCTCCTCCTCTCCTCCTCTCCTCCCTCTCTCTCCTCCCTCTCTCCTCCTCTCCTCCCTCTCTCCTCCTCTCATCCCTCTCTCCTCCTCTCCTCCCTCTCTCCTCCTCTCCTCTTCTCCTCCTCTCCTCCCTCTCTCCTCCTCTCCTCCCTCTCTCCTCCTCTCCCCCCCTCATCCCTCTCTCCTCTCCCACCCTCCCTCTCTCCTCTCCCCCCCTCCCTCTCTCCTCCCTCTCTCTCCTCCTCTCCTCCCTCTCTCCGCCTCTCCTCCTCTCCTCCCTCTCTCCTCCTCTCCTCCCCCTCTCCTCCTCTCCTCCCTCTCTCCGCCTCTCCTCCCTCTCTCCTCCTCTCCTCCCTCTCTCCTCCCTCTCTCCGCCTCTCCTCCTCTCCTCCCTCTCTCCTCCTCTCCTCCCCCTCTCCTCCTCTCCTCCCTCTCTCCGCCTCTCCTCCCTCTCTCCTCCTCTCCTCCCTCTCTCCTCCTCTCCTCCTCTCTCCTCCCTCTCTCCTCCTCTCCTCCCTCTCTCCGCCTCTCCTCCCTCTCTCCTCCTCTCCTCCCTCTCTCCTCCTCTCCTCCCTCTCTCCTCCTCTCCTCCTCTCTCCTCCTCTCCTCCTCTCCTCCTCTCTCCTCTCCTCCTCTCCTCCTCTCCTCCCTCTCTCCTCCTCTCCTCCTCTCTCCTCCTCTCTCCTCCTCTCCTCCTCTCTCCTCCTCTCTCCTCCTCTCCTCCCTCTCTCCTCCTCTCATCCCTCTCTCCTCCTCTCCTCACTCTCTCCTCCTCTCCTCCCTCTCTCCTCCTCTCCTCCTCTCCTCCCTCTCTCCTCCTCTCCTCCCTCTCTCCTCCTCTCATCCCTCTCTCCTCCTCTCCTCCCTCTCTCCTCCCTCTCTCTCTTCCCTCTCTCCTCCTCTCCTCCTCTCTCCTCCTCTCCTCCTCTCCTCCCTCTCTCCTCCTCTCCTCCTCTCTCCTCCTCTCTCCTCCTCTCCTCCTCTCTCCTCCTCTCTCCTCCTCTCCTCCCTCTCTCCTCCTCTCATCCCTCTCTCCTCCTCTCCTCACTCTCTCCTCCTCTCCTCCCTCTCTCCTCCTCTCCTCCCTCTCTCCTCCTCTCATCCCTCTCTCCTCCTCTCCTCCCTCTCTCCTCCCTCTCTCTCCTCCCTCTCTCCTCCTCTCCTCCTCTCTCCTCCTCTCCTCCTCTCTCCTCTCCTCCTCTCCTCCTCTCCTCCCTCTCTCCTCCTCTCCTCCTCTCTCCTCCTCTCTCCTCCTCTCCTCCCTCTCTCCGCCTCTCCTCCCTCTCTCCTCCTCTCCTCCCCCTCTCCTCCTCTCCTCCCTCTCTCCGCCTCTCCTCCCTCTCTCCTCCTCTCCTCCCTCTCTCCTCCTCACCTCCTCTCTCCTCCTCTCCTCCCTCTCTCCGCCTCTCCTCCCTCTCTCCTCCTCTCCTCCTCTCTCCTCCTCTCCTCCTCTCCTCCTCTCTCCTCTCCTCCTCTCCTCCTCTCTCCTCCTCTCTCCTCCTCTCCTCCCTCTCTCCTCCTCTCATCCCTCTCTCCTCCTCTCCTCCCTCTCTCCTCCTCTCCTCACTCTCTCCTCCTCTCCTCCCTCTCTCCTCCTCTCCTCCTCTCCTCCCTCTCTCCTCCTCTCCTCCCTCTCTCCTCCTCTCCTCCCTCTCTCCTCCTCTCCTCCTCTCTCCTCCCTCTCTCTCTTCCCTCTCTCCTCCCTCTCTCCTCCTCTCCTCCTCCTCTCCTCCTCTCCTCCTCTCCTCCCTCTCTCTGCTTCTGTGTGTCTGCTGCTTCAGAACTATTTTGCTGATGCATGGAACACGTTTGACGCGTTGATTGTTGTGGGTAGCGTGGTTGACATAGCCATCACTGAGATCAATGTAAGTAGCACACGCTCTGTACATGCTACATGCTACACGCTACATGCTACACGCTACACGCTACACGCTACACGTCTGTCTCTCCGTCTACCACTGGCTTTGAGCTGCATTCAGAATCACTCCTGAGGTGGTCATAAACGCTCCTCTGTGTTTTTAAAGCCCATACACCTTCTAAATATTTCAACACTAGCATTTTCCTTCACGGTGCTGCGAAACAAACTTCTGTCTCTGCTTTTCTGCTTCTCGTGCAACTCGTACACAAAGTAAGACAAAGTGCTTAACACAATAAGAAAGACAGTGAAATCTCAAAACAAACAAATAAAAACATAAATAATCATCATAAAATTAACATTAAAAGAGAAAAGTGCAGAACAAAAACCACAGAACAGAACCACAAGCAGATCCACTTTGAGCCTGGATTTAAACCGAGTCAGAGCAGAGGCCTGTCTCACAGGTCTCTGGGCACCAGCAGGAGGCCAGGACTAAACCAGGACTAAGTCTGGACTAAACCAGCAACAAACCAGCACTAAACCAGCACTAAACCAGGATTAAACCAGAACTAAACAGGGACTAAGACAAGACAAAAGCAGGACTACAGTGCGACTAAACTTGGACTAAACCGGGACTAAACCAGGACTACAGCAGGACTAAACCAGGACTACAGCAGGACTAAACCAGGACTACAGCAGAACTAAACAAGGTCTACAACAGGACTAAACCAGGACTACAGCAGGACTAAACCAGGACTACAGCAGGACTAAATCAGGACTACAGCAGGACTAAACAAGGACTACAACAGGACTAAATCAGGACTACAGCAGGACTAAACCAGGACTCTGGTCCCTGCGAGTGCAGATGGTTCATGTGGCACTAACATGTCAGAGATGTTCTTTGGTGCTCGGCCATGGAGAGACTTGTTTTTTAGACAGTAAAAAGATGCAGATGTTACTGATTTAATGTGGCTTACTATGAGTTTGGTGACGGGGTGTGAACTTTAAAAACACAGAGAAGCACTTCTGGATTACCAGCTAATGATGTATTTTAATGTGGAAACAGTATAGTTTGAAAGCTCCAAATAGTTGGTTTAGTAGAATATAGGACCTTTAACACACGTTTGAATGCAACTTAATGCCTGTGCCTGTGTGTACATGTGATAAAGTGTGTGATTTATTAACGACTAGGACGCCCTTTACACATTTTTTCATAAACTCTTCATATACCCATATTATTACAAGTGCTTGTTTTAATGTATCTGAACATTTTGGGTAAGATTTTAAATAATAATAATAATAATTTTCAAATTTTTAATGTCAGTGTGCGATGCTTCATTCACGTTATAAAAAGTACATGAGTTAAAATGAATTCCAGTATATTTTGAGTATGAATTTGATTTTTTTGTGCATATTTTTTACATCTAGATTATTCGACTTGTTTCAATGTTTTTATTTTTAAGTAAAATTTTGAATAAATATCATAGACTGTACAATAGAAGTAGAATCACTCACTGATGTCACTCATTGCGTTTAGTTGCAACCAAATGAAGCTTATTGAGGCTAGCAGTTATAGCAGTGAATCTGCAACCAGGGACCATATATTTATATTCGTGCGAAAAACCAAACGGCCAATCAGGGGCAAGGCAGTTGGTTTGGCAGGGAGCAGGGAACGAGGATTTCAATCAAACCTATTGCTAACGCTGGTTAAGTAAAAAACGACTCGTAGCTGTGTCCATTTATTCATACAGTACAGTCTATGGTAAATTTCAGTTTTGTATTCATTTCTCAATTTTACATTATAGAATCGGATTCATTGGAACAGCTACAATAATTTTGCATAGATCTATCCATGGATTTCAGAGTGATGAAAAATTTGCACTGTTTCCATAGCAACTAACAATTGAAATGGTCAAAAGTACTCAAAATGATGAATTAAACAGGAAGCTGAAACCTCTGAATAAGTGAATTATTTCTGCTCATGTATTTATCCTGTTTGCTGTGTACAGTTTTGCTGTAGTGGTGCTAGTTTAACTCCAGATTCACTTTTGGTTTTAAGTCAACAGCGCTCCCGGTGGTCAAGGTGATAGTGGAGCCGGGGGTAAGGCCCCGCCCTCTCTGCATAAGCCCCTCCCACGTCCCCATTTCATCCAATCATTCTGTCGTCGGCACCTGTCAATCATACAAACATGGATGCTGTTTGTTATACAGTCGAACATGTTCTTTGGGTCATTGTTTCTGTGGGCGGGGTTTACGCCTGCATGTGGGAGGGTTTATACCTGTGTGTGGGCGGGTTTACACCTGCCTGTGTGTGGGGATTACACCTGTGTGTGGGCGGGGTTTACGCCTGCCTGTGGACAGGGTTTACGCCTGCCTGTGGACCATAGACTGTATAAAGAAGTGGACTAAGCGAGTGTGACGTCACCCGCAGTCAATGGGAGCCAGGGTCAGTAGGAGCCGGAAGAGCCGCATACGAACTTCCTATTTGGAACACGGCGGCGAGTGCATCCATTTACGCTATGTCCATTTATATATTACAGTCTATGTGGCTGTGGACAGAGTTTGGCATGGCATCAGATGTCAAAATAAATATGGTGGTTGTTATATTGTTATTTATATTGTTATTTTTGAATATGTTACAGGCAAAGTAGGAAATCAGAGAAGAAATCTGTAGAATGTCTGAACTGTCCAGGCAAAGTAGAAAAGTGTCATTATTTTCTACTTTGTCTATAGAATGCTTGACCGCATTTAGCCAAAGCAGAGAAGCACTAAACTCTGAAAGGTGCAAAATAAAGATAACTGTGAAGATGTAGTCGTGGTTTATGTGAGAACTTTCTGACCTTTTGGTTGTGCGCACTTTTTGAAGAAACAAGAATTCCCCCAAAAAGATCAGTTTGAAATAAATATCACAATAATACAAATGGTTTTTAAAGGTCATGTCTAGGTCAGGGTTTATTTCTATAGCATTGTAGTGGACCAAACAAAAAAAGGCAAGACAAGGTATAAAAAAATATGTTTAAATTTAATAAAGCCAAACAAATGTAATTTAACAAAGGCTCAACTTAAGTAAATCATTAACAAAAAGTCAGGCCCAACTGGGGAAACTTAAATCCAACTAAACAGAACAAAAACTAACCCAGACAGAACAAGTGCGTTTAAATAGACGAGGGCCAAATAACTGAACACAAGAGAGGGGGAAATTACATTAAATAATAAACTAAAGCTACTAACTTAAAATAACGAAAAGGCAAATGCTTACAGCGATACTAAAAGTGATAATAAAGTGACCTCAAACAAACTAACTTTGCAAAATTAACTAAATAGTGCTCCCCCCTTTGTTCTGCATCGATGGTCCTCCAAGTGTAAGTAATAATTCAGACTTATATTAACTAAAATGTGTGCACCCAAAATTAGAAAATATAAGTTCTAAATAAAGGATTAAATTCAACTATGTGCTATAATTAACTGAATGAAAATGTAAATAAAATAAAATACTAACACTGTGGAGCCCCAAGTGCTCAACATTTTATATGTTTTAGAATATAATGCAATTTTCCAAACTTAATAACAGTAGTTTCTTTTAAAGGGCCCATATTACGCTATTTTCTGATCTTTCATAATGTTGTTTCCTCCTCAAAAACATAGCCAGAGTTGTGTTTTGTTTCATTCACACGTTTAACACACAAACCCTGTTATTTACTCTTTGGCTCTTGGCGAGGGCGGACACATTTTCTCTCCTCTCCTGCCCCTTATCTGTCCTGCTTTGCTCTTTGTCTTGTCTGGTCTAGTGTCTAGTCTTTTTCCTTGTAAGTGACTCTCTCCGCTCTGCTCTCCAAAATCAAATTGACTATGGATTTGATAAATTGGTCTCTGAACGCAACTGACACTATTTTTTCAACAAGACAAGCAGGATCGGGCGAACCTGCGTGCCCTGCAGGAACCTACGCTGCCGGATACACGATGGACGGTTGGGACAAGTGGCGAGTTTTATGTCTGTCAGCTCTTTCCGTGGAGGACGTAGAGGATTTATACTTATTCGGAACCATGATTACAGGACTTTTGCTGATTGGATTAAGCGTAGCCCTGTCCTTTAAGAAAAATCTGAGTACCGAGGCAGCTGTTCAAAGCCCCATTTGGCTGCCCGGATTGATTGATACGATGGACAAAGCTGCCAATACTCAAACTGTGACTTTGAGCCGTATTATGGAAGGTTTGGCGGCCTCGCACCGCACTTTGGAAAACATCTCGGAAAGGCTAGCAGTCATTGACAGCAGACTGGACGGAACTTTGGCTCTAATTCACAACATTGAGAACATCTCGGAGAAGTTGGATGTGGGAAGACCTTGAGACCAATGGACAAAGGGAGCAGTGTTGTGGAAATTGGACGCAGCTGCTCGCTCTAAAACCAAAACAACCCAATCTTATCTTTTGGCCTCCCCAAGCCAGTACCGGTCACGACCAAGGCCAGGATGGTGTCAAATCGCCCTGAGATTACAGCAGAGAGAGCCTGGCCCCTCCCCAACCCCTCGCAGCTTCGTACCTCAGACCGGGTGGGCGGGTCTGTTGCATCCAGCACCGACAGGGCTGCAGGATCTGGACGGCCGCTTGCCTACGTTGGACTACCTCCACACCCCTCCCCTCCCCTGTTGCTAGTCCTGTGGAATGTTTGTTCTGTGTTTTGACTATGTTGCTGATGCTCGGAGGTGTTTTTTATTTTGTGTACTCACTCCATACTATGCCCCGTTAGGAGCATGGTCTGACGGTGGTTTTTTCTCCTCCCTCGACCCTCATGTTACGCTGTTTTTGTTTATTCCTATCTGCTTCCTGTCTTCCGGTCTGGTCCATGTAGTCTTCCCCATGTCATATTGTTTTGTTTGTTGTAATGTTCGGACGGGGGGACAGGCCCCACACCCTGAGCGCCTGAGAAAGTGGCTGCTGGGTACAAGAGTATGAGTGAGCTACTGTACCAAATAATTTCCCTTGTGGATCAATAAAGTTTGTCTAAGTCTAAATTAAAGGCTGAAAACACTTTACTGATGTTATGTAGTAATACAGGAAGTGCTCCACTGTGTTTTTAAAACTCCATACACGTTCACTAGAATCATTTGGATCATTTCAGACCTGGAATTGCTGATGTCTACTGAACTAAACGAGCTGTTAAACTACCATTACATGACGTCACAAGGTGGAACAGAGCATTTTGAGCTTTAGAGATGTAGACAGACTAATAATACTCGTGTGAATGAAACAAAACACAACTTTAGGTGTGTCTGTGACGAGGAAACTACATTTTAACATCAGAAAATTGCGTAATATGGGCCCTTTAAATTGGTTCTGATACAGACCATTCTAAAACTAATCAGTAAAGGTCCAGTTTTGTCCTGTTGTCAGTACAACAGGACAGTTCTTTAGAAAATATCAATACAAGTTTTAGTATCAATTAGAATCTTGGTATCAATATGACAACCCTGTGAACTCTTGTGAAACTGGCTCCCTCTGATTTATAAGAGTCATTGACAATTCATTTTAATGGAGCATTGTGTAACTTTTCTGGTGGACGGTCCATTAATGTTTTTCTCCATGGAGTTGTTATTGCTTTGTCTGGAATGTTTCACAGTATGACTTTAAACCTTTGTATTTTCATGAAGACCAACCCAGACCAAGCTACAGGTCAGATCTGTGGAGAGGCGACCCCGTTCACAGTCAGAATGCCTGTTTTTCCAAGTATTTTTGAGCTTTAAAACCACCTGTAACTGGATAAATGTAAAGTACAGCTGTTTAATGTCTTATTGTAGAACATGGAAGAGCAAAGACATTTCCATAGAAACAAACAGGTGACGGACCCCCAACCAAAAAGTTACGCAATGCACCTTTAAGCTGTCGCGTCTCTGTGTTGAGAAACTAAAACCGTTCTTGCTATGTAATGTATGGTATGTATCAGGGATGGGACGAGACACAATTTCCACGAGACAAGACGAGAAACGAGATTGGGTCCACGAGAACGAGACAAGACGAGATTTTAACTCAATTCCTAATGTATACGTTGTGCGATTCAGTTTCCAGTTTTGGCCACACATTGATTTTATTTGCTTTAATGTTTTTGTTTCCATTCTAGCATTGATTTTTGGAACTGTAAGAAATGCAACTCACTGATACGTAACCCTTTTTTTGTAAACACCAACAAAAAGGATAATTTTTCTCGTGTGTGCACGGTCTTGTAGCGATTTTGTCTCGCGAGATCTTGTGGCACGAGATCTTGTACCATCCCTAGTATTTATGTAATGTAATCTTTTTTTTTTTCTATCTGTTTTCAAACTCATTGTCCTGCATGCTCTTTGAATGTCCCACTTGAGTGGCTTGTTTAATGGAGTTTAATTAACCAAAATTCAACCAGGAAGACTTAATTTTCTCCCCGGTCCTACTTCCTGTTACTGTCAGCCATTCACAGCCTCTAAAACTATCACTGTTCCAAAACCCTATTAAAACCCTCTCTCTCCCCTCCCTTTGCTCCAGCTATCACTCTCCCCCACCCCATCCTCCCCGAAGCAGCAGAACCACCAGCCTCCTCGGCCTCTCCTCCTCTTCTCATCCTGCTTGTTAAGTCTGTCCTGGTTGAATCACTGGTACTGTAAGGGTTTAATGATTGTATTGTTTTTAATTGCATATCCTGTTGCCTTAGAACACGGAGGACAGCGCTCGTATCTCCATCACCTTCTTTCGCCTGTTCAGAGTCATGAGGCTGGTCAAACTGCTGAGTCGAGGGGAGGGCATCAGGACTCTTCTCTGGACGTTCATCAAGTCCTTTCAGGTACGTCACTAACGCACAGGCTGAAGTTATCTCTAAATAATATGCCTAAATAATATACCGGTACACGCCCATTTTCCATTCTCCAGTTTTATTTTCTTAATCAGTGATACGTTTAGGATTTGGTAGCATCATGTAGCCATCCACTACTCCACAGTGGGATCTGCAGCTAATCAGCGCTTTGTTTCGATGATGTTTACGGCGAACTCTGCACCTATTGAGCACCAGTTTATATTAAGGTTTTAGATCAATATTGAGATTTAAAATGTCCAAATTATAGCATAACGGTCCATGAGTGTCATAGTTTATAACTATAGCAGACGCAAGCACAATGTCTTATTTAAAAGTGACTTATTATCTTACTGCAGTGGATCCCAAAATAGGGTCAGGGGCCTGCCTCTTTATAAAACAAGCATAAAAAGAAAATTACGTTTGAACTCACTTGCATAAGAAATTCATTTGTATAGGTTATGATATGGGGGCCCTGTGTGGTCTTCACTTTGAGGAGGACAGTGGCAAACACCTTGGAAATTGTTGGATTACTGCACTGTTTATACGTGCATGCTTGTGTTGTGAATTATCCTCATAAAAAGTCCCATATCTGCAAATATCCAGGGCCTCTTCAGTCAATATTAGTAATTGCACATGTCATAAGCAGATAATAAAACTCACAGCCAGGGCAAAAACTACAGATTGTACTGTACACACTGCATTGGCCATCAACAATAAACACACAATCACACGACACACTGTTCTCATGTGACTTACAGTAATGTACACCTCACTAGTCCTGTACTGTAGTGTAGTACTGAAGATTATAGTCATGTATTCTCAGTAATGTAGTGATCTGTGTTCACTCAGGCTCTGCCCTATGTGGCCCTCCTCATAGCCATGCTGTTCTTCATCTACGCTGTCATCGGGATGCAGGTACACACACACACACACACACACACACACACACGCACACACACACACACACACACAGTCCTGGAACATGGATGAACCTGTTGTGTGTGTGTATGTGTGCGTGTGTGTGTATGACCGTGCAGGTGTTTGGGAAAATCGCGATGGTGGACGGGACTCAGATCAACCGCAACAACAACTTCCAGACGTTCCCACAGGCCGTGCTCATGCTCTTCAGGTTAGACTTTTATTCATGTTAAAACACTTTTCCCTCTGATTTTTATCTATAACACAAATGTGCTTTTTAACATGAAAAAATCTGGAACCCAAAATAATATTTATAATAACTGCATTAATCTTATGAACTGCTTTTCTAGACACTCAGATTTGCTTGTAGGGATGTTACAATAATCAAAATATCGTGATATCCTCACAAAAATATCATGGGCCATCTCAATCTATCAAATTACAAGTTTCTTTGCTTAAATTCATTGTTATGGTGCAGCAACAGCTAAAAACTGAGAGAACTACATATACCATGATCCTTTGCTCTGTTTCATGATGAAATAACTGCTATTAAACATTTTTTACATCTTAATTATTTGCATTATGACAGAGACGTAGCATATTCACACTTTTGTTAGCCTCCACAAGATATCGCAATAAATATCGTACCGTGAGATGTTTATTGTGAAAATATCTTATCGACCAATTTGGATATCGTTGCATCCCTAATTACTCAGTTGGTGCGTTTACATGTGCACGAGTGTCCCGGTTATTAGTCTTATCCCGGTTATGAAAGTATTCTGGATATAGCCACATAGTATAGCCAGTAGTTAGAGCTGGGATTGAACCACCCACCTTCTGTCTTATGGGCGAGGGCTGTACCACTGTGCCACTGCTGTTGTAGGTGTGCGACCGGGGAGGCGTGGCAGGAGATCATGCTGGCCTGTCTGCCTGGTAAGCTCTGCGATGTGGAGTCAGACTATAACCCCGGAGAGGAGCGCAGCTGTGGGAGCGGCTTCGCCATCATCTACTTCATCAGTTTCTACATGCTCTGTGCTTTTCTGGTACGATTAAACCACACCTTTATCTGTCTGTATTCACCTTATTCCACCCCGCCAACTTTTGTCTCTAAATGCTCCTAAACCGCGCTTTTTTATGGTGGCACTTCACCACCATAAGAGAGAAAAGTTTTGCCAATTAAAGATGACATAAAGTTGGTTCATTTGTATAAAAAGTTCATGTGCAGCAACAGGTCACACTGCACTGACTCTCTGGAGGCTTTAAAACGGCTTTATCGTCCATATTGAACTTATTTGGTGTTAGGATCGGCAGTCCCATACAAAATAATACAACCCGAATGATGACGGCAGCACCCACGGCAACTTCCGGAATAAGGTGAATAAGGAGCAGGGCTGTATGATATGAGCGAAGTAGCAAAAGAAGACGATTACTAGTTCTGATTCCAATATTTATACTTTGGCCTTTAAGGAAACTTTATGTAGCCTTTGCTTTTACTGTTAAAAAAAAAAAAAAACTACCATCACGACTGAACCTGTGTTGCCAGTGCCTTAACCTGCAGATACGGGTCCTTTAAGTATCTGATAAAACCTGATATCAGCCAGTACTTTTCACACAACAAATCCTACTGAACGGCACTGTAACTCGTTCAGCAACAGCCAGTAAATCGTTTTATAAAAGCTACATCATGTAACTTTTTGGTTGGGGGGTTCTATGGATGTCATTGCTCTGCTTCGAATGTTCCACAGTGATCAACCAGTTTCTAGTTGTTGTATAAGAAAAGAGGTGAGGACCACAAAAGCGTTTTTGAAGGTTTAATACAAACACATACAGAGCTCTGGATCTACTGCCTAAATGCAGCGACACTGGTGGTGGACAACAGGTGTGAGGCTCAGGTCAAACAGACTGATCAATACATGGACCGGCAACAACTGTAGTCGTAAAAGTGTACTGTGACAACTTAACTTTAGCAATCAATCAATCAAACTTTATTTATGCTAAAATACATAAAACTACACATAGTAAAATGTGAGGCTGAATACAGGCAAACCAGTTGAGAAAGCACCACCAGAGGAGCCGTCCACCGCCACCAGGAACCGCCACAGGGCCCAGGGGAGAGAAGAGGCCCAGGCACCATCCCTCCACCAGGAGCCCTCGGGACAGACCCCGGCAGCTGCAGCCGACCACTGCTCCTGGTGCAGAGGGCTCCTACAGATTTAGCAACAACAACATTGGGGGTCCATAAGTGGAGTTAAAATGATTAACTTAGATTCAGGAGCTGGACCACACCTCAACCTCCTCTCCAGCCAATCACAGCTCATCTTGACCACGCCTTCAATTACCCAGAAGCCCTATTTATACAGCCTATCCCAGGGGTCGGCAACCCGCGGCTCCAGAGCTGCATGTGGCTCTTTCATCGTTCTGTCGCGGCTCCCTGTGACTTTGGAAAATAATAATTTATAATAATAATAATAATAATAATAAAGTATTTAATTACATTGTATTTTTATTTTAGACGCTTAATGCTGCTTATGTGGCTCCGGGTGTTTTCTTTTCTGTGGGAGACGGTCCAAATGGCTCTTTGAGTATTTAAGGTTGCCGACCCCTGGCCTATCCCAACACCACCGTCCTGTCAGCTCTCTCGGCCCTAACCCTAACCCCGTGTCTCTCGTCCATCCTTCAGCCTGAAGACATCATCTTTAAGGAGGGGGGATTCCGAATCACCATTTTGGATTGGAGACAAAGCCCCCACCCTGAGTCTCGCCCCAGCCATCACATCCACCCACCGTCAATAAATATCTTTATCGTATTTCATTGTCATGGCGTGGTCTTTGCTAGTGAAACATTCCTTAGCGTAATTTTAGGAAAACAGACTTATTCTCATACTCCTTACATGAAGCCTAACATAAAAAACATGCCATTACATAGTATGACATTAAACAGTTTTACTTTACATTTATTCAATTACAGGTGGTTTTATAGCTCAGAAATACCTAGAAAAACAGGTATTCTCCGCTGATCTGACCTGGAACTTGGTCTGTTTTGGTCTCCATGAAGACAGAAAGGTTTAATGTCATACTGTGAAACATTCCAGACAAAGTAACCACGGAAGAAAGCGTGTGGATCCTTCACTAGAAAAGTTACACAATGTACCTTTAATGTATTCATTGATTGATTGATTGAACCCTGAACTGATCCTAGAACCTCTACGCAATATTAGAACATAAAAAATACATGTATGTTAACAATGTTTAACAAGAGGTCTGTATGTTTTAGATCATTAACCTCTTTGTGGCGGTCATCATGGACAACTTCGACTACCTGACGCGTGATTGGTCCATTCTGGGGCCGCACCACCTGGACGAGTTCAAGAGGATCTGGTCCGAGTACGATCCTGAGGCCAAGTGAGTACTGCACTGTGCCCTGGTACACAAGTATTCTCTTATTTGGCGTATTTTGGTGAGGATGGTTTTACTTTGACACTTTCACTACAGAAAAGGATATCAGGCGAATTTCTCTTTCAAGTCTAAAAATCAGAATTAGTGTTTAAAAAAATCAACTCCTGCAAGAGAACGATTCTAAATTTATAAGTTATTTGAACATTTTTTGCAGTAATATTATTTACTGTTTTGCACTATAACTCAGATAGCTCAGCTGGTAGAGTCGTCTAATTCGACGGTCTGTGGTTTGAATCCTTTCTGAACCCCTGTCCTACAACTTGGTGGTGCAATTCCAGCTCCCCCAGATGAATGCTGTCGTTGTGTCCTTGGGCAAGACTCTTAACCCAGCTCACCCCTGTCTGTGTACACTGGGTGTGAAGGTGTGGGTAGTTCCTTGAGAAATTTACCATTTTAAATGTATAGTGTAATTCTGATAAATGATTGGATTAGCAAAATTAATTTTAAGATAAATGTCATTGTGGCAGAGGGACAGAGTTGTAGTTAAATCGTAACATTGTGCTTGTTTGTGTGTGTGTGTGTGTGTGTGTGTGTGTGTGTGTGTGTGTGTTTGTTTGTTTGTTTGTGTGTTTTGAGGGGTCGGATCAAACACCTGGATGTGGTGACGCTGTTGCGCAGGATCCAGCCTCCTCTGGGCTTTGGGAAGCTCTGTCCTCACCGCGTGGCCTGTAAGGTCAGTGACCAAAGCCACATATGTTATCTTTAATCAGACATATGCAAACTATCCTCTAATCAGAGCAGCAGTAATCCAAGTACATTCTCCAGCCCTGGTTTTCTACGTGTAGAAGTTATAAAGTCCTCGTCTTGTTCCTCTGCAGCGGCTGGTTGCCATGAACATGCCCCTGAACAGTGATGGCACGGTCATGTTTAATGCCACTCTGTTTGCTCTGGTGCGCACGGCTCTCAAGATCAAGACTGAAGGTGAGGATCATATGAACAGGAGGTAGTTCTGTTACTGTGCTCACTTACGTGGACTCTACCTGTCAAAAGTTTGGTCACACTTTTTAATTTCTGGTTCTTCTTTATTTCCATGATTATTTATAGCCACTCTTAGCTTTGATTACTACTTTGCACTGTTGACTTGATCATGAAGCTCATTGTGAGAAGGCCAAAGGTTTGCAGAGCTGCCAACAAAGCAAAAGGTGGATACTTTGAGGATATGAATATAAAATCTAAAAATATGTATTTATTTATTTATTTATTTATTTTATTTTATTTTCTACATAAAAATGTGGATTGTGCACTGTATATCTGATCTCTTCTGTGTGTATATAAAATGTAGACACTAGTGAACATAAAGAGAGAGAGCGATACTTTATTAATCCAGAGGGAAATTCAAGTTTCAGGTTTCAAGTTTGTTCAGGGAGGGTCAGCAGATCCTGTGTCAGGGCAGTTTGAGGAGAGGAAGAGCCAAAAGTGTCACTCCTCTGTGTCCTCCAGCATCGCAGTAGCCTCCAGGGGGCGCCAGGTGAACACAATAGGAAAAGCCTCTTTTGGTTGGTGATGAAATGGTCCATGCCCTTAAATTATTTCCTCTGGAAGATCTTCTAAAGCCCGTAGCAACTCTAATCTCCTTAACTAGCCTCTTACACAACAGGCCCTTACTTGTGTCCTTTGAACTGCACATGCTGCACTTTTTAGTTTGTTAAAATTCCATAATATGATGCTAAAAACTGATGCTAAAATTAAAAAAAAAGTGTCAGCTCAGTGTGTGAACCAGGCAGCCACAAAAGCAGCCAGAGAACACTGAATGACAGAGGGTGTGTCCAAACTTTTGACTAGTCATGTTTCTGAGTAACTTTTCCTTGGAAGTAGTATTTTGTTTGCACACTTTTTCACAGTGTAGCAGTTCTCTGTAAAAAGTAAAAGTTGTGGTTCCTCTTCCCACTGTGAGTCTGACAAAAGCTTTTATGTTGACGATATGAAATGATCTCAACATTTGTGTTTCTTATGGCGCGCCTTCAGATATGATTTTTCCTCATTTTTGTGTCTGCCCTTTGAAAACACCAGATTTGTGCATTATTTAAGACTTTGTACTATTAATCAACTTCAAATTATAAATCAGATATTACTACCTGACATTTACTCTTTAAGTTATTCTTACTTGAGTAGTACTTTTCCCTTTTACTTGAATAATTTCTTGGACCACTACTTTGTACTTTTACTTGAACAGTATTATATTGAAGTAATGTTACTTTCACTTGAATATAAGTTTTAATTCAAACTAAAGACCCAGGCAGTCAAAGTGTGATCATGTGACCCAAGGAAACCTGGACGAAGCCAACGAGGAGCTGAGGGCTGTGATCAAGAAGATCTGGAAGAGGACCAGCATGAAACTCCTGGACCAAGTGGTGCCCCCTGCAGGCGGTTTGTACAAAACACAACGGATCAACAGTATAACTTGGCACCAAAACTCATACAGTATCACCAAGGGATTGTTTTTGATATTAAAGGTGACATTGTGCAAAATCGACTTTTTAGAGCTATGTAACTTTTTGGTTAGGGGTCCGTCACCTTTTTGTTTCTATGGATATCATTGCTCTGCCTGGAATGTTCCACAGTATGACATTAATTATTACTATTATTATTAATTTTTTTGTCTTGTCTTTTGTTGTACTTTTAACCAAAACTGAATCTGTCAAGCCGTTAAATTAATCACGCACTGGTGATGGATCCCACATTATATAAGCTCGTTCAGCTTCTTTGGGTGTCCATGTTTTTTTCCCCAGTTTTTCATATGTAATATATGTTAAATCAATATGTTAAATCAACTCAAAAACATGCTCCATGGGTAAAAATCCTCCAGCTGAGGTCCTGACCAACAAGATCATGGAGACGGGTCCCTGGGCGCCTCATGTGCTGCCCACTGCTCCTGAAAGGATGGGTGAAATGCAGAGGATAATTTCCCTACAGGGATAGTAAAGGAAAATAAAAAAATATAAAAATAAAAATGCATGTACATAATTACGTACAAGTGTGTGCCTTTTGTGGGATTATAATTTAAAATTGTGGAAAAAAATTTAATTGAAGTGAATTGAATTGAAAAAATGAAACAGATCTACTTTACATTTATCAAATTCCACGTGGTTTTATAGCTCAAAAATACCTAGAAAAACAGGCATTCTGACTGTGAGCGGGGTCGCCTCTTCACAGATCTGATCTGTAACATGGTCTGGTTTGGTCTCCATGATGATAGAAAGGTTTAATGCCATACTGTGGAACATTCCAGACAAAGACAGCTCCATGGAGACAAGCATCTGACGGACTCTCCACCAGAAACGTTACAACGCACCTTGAACATTACCTGCGTAACGTCCAAAATCCTGATTATTTGTCTGATTTTTCTTATTTATGCCTCCTGTCTGCTGTAGTTTCCCTCTCTGCATGTCTCTCTGTGTATGTCTGTGCACCGTTGTGTAGTTTGGCTGATAGTTTTGTCACTAACTCTGTTTCTGCTTCTGCTTCTGTGCCGAGCTTCTCTTCTTCTGCAGCTCCAGCCTCAGTAGCCCCTGTCAGTCCTCGTCTCTGTAGCGCCCCCTAAGCTCTTTGGGGCAGTCCTGTTTTAGCTGGTGGCATGAACGACTGGCACCTCCTCCAGTAGTACAAATAACCAAGGCTCTCTCCAGAAATGAAATACAGAAATCTCTTAAATTACCTTTTCATGAGGAATATCCACGTTGTACCTGATTTACACAAGTGACAATGTTCATTATGTTGCCGTAACTGTAGCTTTAGTTGTTTTCTTGCTTTTTGTCTAACTTCAACAATTTACTAAAATGAAGTTCATAATGTCACCTCAAACTCAAGCTGAAAAAGTGTCAGTAGGGTACAACTACCAATAGAACTCACTTATTTCATCTCTAATAAATATATATTTTTTATTTTATGTAGTATACAGTATGTGGTTAGTTTTATAAATTGTTAAACTGAACAGCATAAGAATATTTCCTTTCTGAACAGAGCCTTTCAGTTTGAGCTGTTTCAGGTGCTGTAAGAAAAGTGGCTTTAAATTCTTTAATAATAACAATATATTACATTTTCATAACCTAGTTCATTTATTTGACAGATCACGTACACAGCAAAATCTGTCTTGCAGCTGCCTGAGTGTGAGCAGCAGACCAGAGATGGGTTAAAAAACTAAACACACATATTCAAAAGTAATACACAGAACTAAGGTCCAGCCAATGACCCCAGTCTGGCCTTCAGCCTAATCTGATGGATGGTTTAGTCAATTCTGAAATATAAATAAACTCCTTACTCCACCGGTGTATTTACATTAACGGACATTTGTATTTGAAATAAGAGTTTAAACACTAATCTACAGAGCTCAAAACATGATTGAAAAAGCCACATTTCCTACAGACCTGAGCCTTACTCCAGTTCCCCTCTGAGTTTTGTGTGTCTGAAACACACACACACACACACACACACTCCTCTGCATGTGTGTGTGCTATGGGACAGTGCTGCTTATGCATGTGCTTTAGCTGTTTGTTGTTTTGGTCGGTTGCATCTTTAAACGCTTTCTCTGCTTCCTGTGAAAATAAGTGTGAGAGTTTTTCACATGGGAAATGACCTCCAGACCATCTCAGAGCGATAAGGCCCAAAGCTGCAGATACCGTCTCCTGTGATGTGTTTATCATGAGCTTGTTTTGACTTTTAGATCCGCACTGATAAGGACGCCCAGGGGCAGCAGAATGGGGGGTCACTGTTTATCCAGGGCCCGGTGAAAAGTGGGGCCCCTCACAAAGTCTTCTAATATGCATTTTTCATTAGACAACCTGTAGTGTGGGCCCACCAATATGAGTGACGACGGACAAGGGTTACTTTTAAATAATTCTAACACAGAAAACATCATTGAACACAAATATACAAATATGAAAAAAACATTTGTAGTCCTTATGCTAGACTGTATGCTCTCTTGATCCTTGTAGAGCCTGTGTTAGCTGCTCTGGTCATTTTTAGTCCCAGAGATAGTTAGTGTCATGTAACCATTTGCATTTAGAACCTACATTGTATTCTTCAATTAGGGCTTCTATTTTTAGCAATCGAGATTTAGAAAAATTAGCAAAATTGTGAAATCAGGTATTATAATGTAAAGGATTTACTCCTGACTTTGCAAAGCACGATTACTGTGCAGTTAAACCACTGACATTGTAAAATAATGTCATTATAATTTAAATTGTTAAAATTAAGCAGCATTTCCTACAAATGTGATTGAAGGCAGTTTACATTATCCTAAATGATACGATATGACTAGAATGAAAACATAAAGAGCTCTCCCTGTTTGAAAGACCAACAGTCCCTGCTCTGACTTTGATGATCTGTTAAAATCGTTATCATCCAGTGTTTGCTAAAAACATGTTTATCTTTTGTCCATATCGTCCAGCCCAAACTCCAAGCAGGTTTTGTTAATACTGTATGTACTCTTTAGCTTTAGTACATTTTCACTGGCCCTTTCATAAACTAGACAATCTTTTAATAATTCTGTATTAAGTTTCTCATCTTTCTTGGCAATGATCAAAGAATGCTCGGTTTTGTGGACTGGGTCATATCTCACTCCTGACCAAGATCTTCTGGAGGCATCTGACCAGAACACTGTGGTCTTCTTCTGCTCCAGAAAAACACTCAAAAACATGTCTCAGAAGTCTTTATTTTCACTTTTTGTCATGTTATAAGAAGTTTTCATAACATTAGCTTTGTGATCTGGTCATTTGTTGTCCTAGTGCGTCTTAACTTGATGCTCTGGTCATTTGTAGTCTTTATAGAGCTTGTGTTAGCTTGACACTCTGGTCATTTATAGTCCTTGTGTGTCTTAACTTGTTGCTCTGGTCATTTGTAGTCCTAGTGCTTGGTAGCTTAATGTTTGGATGATTTATAGTCCCTATAGTAGGTAGCTGAACACTCAGGTCATTTGTAGTCTTTATAGAGCCTGTGTTAGCTTGACACTCTGGTCATTTTTAGTCCTCGTAGAGACTGTGTTAACTTGACACTCTGGTCATTTGTAGTCCTTGTGCGTCTTAACTTGACACTCTGGTCATTTGTAGTCCTTGTGCGTCTTAACTTGACACTCTGGTCATTTGTAGTCCTTGTGCGTCTTAACTTGACACTCTGGTCATTTGTAGTCCTCGTAGAGACTGTGTTAGCGTGATGCTGTGTTCATTTGTAGTCCCTGTACTAGCGTGTATGTTTGCTGGACGCTCATGTGTGGACTAGTTGAGTTTTCCGGAGCACATGGGTCCTGACAGGAGCCGGGTGTGTGTGTCTCAGATGACGAGGTGACAGTGGGGAAGTTCTATGCCACCTTCCTGATACAGGACTACTTCAGAAAGTTCAAGAGACGCAAGGAGCAAGGGCTGGTGGGACGGCGCTCCTGGGACCGGATCAACACCACCATGGCCCTGCAGGTACCACACCACTGAACACAAGATCAAAATACATTATGTACAAAATTAAGATTAAGATTTTTAAAATTCAAAACTGGGACACACCCGGGTTGGGATGGTCAGTGTAAATAAAACTGTGAAAAGAGCGAAACATTGTCCATTCTCCACTCACTTGTGGGTCAGTGTAGCCTGTATACCTGAGGGACTTCAGGTATGGTATGGAATTCTTTTTATTTGTACAGGGACAGTGCACAACAGTACATCAACCAAGACAGAAGTCATAGGAAAGAGGCTGGTGCAGGTTATAGCATGAATGCTCATTTACACCTGTAGTCCCTGAGCAGGTTGGTGGAAATACTAAAAGTACAGATTCAGTGAATATAGATGAATTGACCAAAAATAAATTAAAACATATATTACTTAGGGTTACACTGTTGAAATATTATTCTAAAATCAACATACACCAGACATGCAACCAAATACACCCCTTCCACCCTGTATCAAGGCCCAACATACACGCGGACGCAGACACACACACACACACACACGCACACACACACACACACACACACACACACACACTTGTTTAGAGATCAGCCACTTCTTTGTCAGATGTGCAAACATTTGAAAACCTGTGCAGGTCAGAATCTCTGTTTCAGTCTGTGCGTTTTATGCCATTTGCTAATTTTCAAGTACAGTTTTATGTATTTTAGGTAAACAAATGACAATATATTTTCCTCTTTACTGTTGGCACAATCAGTGGTTTTGAATAAATGTCTTGATGGGACAGGGGACATGTGGCTACAAAACGTATGGTCACCCTGTACAAAATGCTTAAACTGAAAGAACAGTGTTTTTCATGAAATCCTCCTTATGATGCTCCACATTAAATTAAAAAAAAAAAAAATCTAAAAGTGAAGGTGTTTTTCAGCTATGGATGAGTTCTGTGGCAGAAAATTGGGAATTATAAAGGGCCTATATTACTTTATTTTCTGATCTATTTTATAATGTTGTTAACTCATCAAAAACATACCTGGACAAACTAAACTCCACACACCTTCACTAGAATCATTTTGAAAATATCAGCCCTGGAATTTCCCCATCTCTGCTAAACAAAATGTGAAAGCTTGAAAAACTTGAAAACTACTGATTGATGCCATCACAATTTGGAACAGTAATAATATATGTAATATGCGACCTTTAAAGAACACATTTTATTTAAAATTTGCATTTTTGACTGTCAGGTTCAAACCCACCTAAAGATTGTAAAATGCAAGAAGAAAGACAAGAGATTAATAAGTTTTACTCGCGAGGAGAACGGGCAGAGAGAATGTCAGTTACAAATCTCCAACCCGCTCTGAAGCACTCAAAGCCGCCCTCCTCTTTTTATTTAGGATGATCCCTGGTTACAGTGTTTCTAAGGGGAAGGGGGAAGAGATAGTAAGATAATATATGTTTCTAAGAAGGTCGGGAGAGAGATAGAAAGATAATATATGTTTCTAAGAAGGTCGGGAGAGAGATAGAAAGATAATATATGTTTCTAAGAAGGTCGGGAGAGAGATAGAAAGATAATATATGTTTCTAAGAAGGTAAGGAGAGAGATAGAAAGATAATATATGCTTCTAAGGAGGTAAGGAAAGAGACATTTATCACATATGTCTGACACAGTTATGTGGCCTTGGACCCTGTCTCATTCCGGTGCCACGACAGCTGCTGCCACATGTTAGTTAAAGTACTGCACATATCAAAGAGCACAAAGAGATTATTCAAAACACACAATGTTTCTAACATTTGATTATAACAAATATAGGATAAGATATATAAATGCTTACAGCAAATATGGGATAAAATATATACACAATTATTCTAACATTTCCCTCCTGTTTATCACATATTTGCATAGATAAAATCATTCATAACCACTTCTTTCGATTTTCAGCTACAAATTCATAAATCAGCAAAATAAGCTTACACCCAGAGGTCTATGTTACTTACAGAAATGTTTATTTTTCGTCTCTAAACAATGTGGTGAATGCCTCAGTGGAGTCCTCAACGTCAGAGTCACCATCAGCTAAAAGATGGATCTGAATTGCCCTGTCCTCTGGACTAGGGGCTATTGCTGTGGTGATTAAGCGATTGATTAGACTACGGATACAGGGAATACAACAGCATCCACACAAGGTCAGAATCGCGGCGAACACGGCTACTGAAACCAGTACAGAGGTCACGAGTGCTTTGTACTTGCCAAATACACCCATCCAGTCATCCCACATTGATTGGTCTACGCCAGACTGCTCCTTCATGCGCTTGTTAAGGGTACGGAGACCCTCTATCGCCTTGGTCAAGCTGCCGTCGGATGCAGTATTATTTGGGATGAAAGAACAACACTGATCACCAAATATCGCACACACAGAACCTTTCTCTGCCAACAGCATGTCCAAGGCTATGCGATTCTGGAATGTCATCAGTGATGTGGCTGCCAGTTGTTCGTGCACTGCTTCAAAACCAGCTTGCGTCCAGTTGCCTAGTTTCTGCACGTTGTAGTGAATATAATTAATTCTGTCCACATTTTTGTTAGGCGTGATTGGAAAGACTGCTGAAATTATAGGTAAATTTTCAAAGCCTGTTGCAATTTGATCTACCATTTTGTACTCGTTGGGAACTCCTCTGGGCACTCCTATTGCATCAATATAAGTAGGATCATTATCTCCTAGCCACTTAGATGCTCGTTTATCTCTATGCCATTCTTCTGGTAATAGACTATTCATTTCTTGTAATAAATCCTGGGCCGAGAGGGGATATATGGTCGTGGGTAGGAGTTTTAACCCATTATACCGTAGTCCCTCTTCAATTTTAGCGTGAATTAGTTTAATTCACACTTGTTTCATTAATCCATTAAACCAAAGTAATTTTCTCTGGACACTAAAATTCTCTGTTTGAATTTTGCCAGTTTAGTTGTGTCATAGACAGAACTCCAGACTTTTCCTATGCTCAACCTACTAATTCTTTGCTCAGCTCATGGTCAGATTGTGTTCATGGAGGATGTCTTAAATGTTGATTCCCATTTTATTCCCATTTTATTACTTTGAAAATGTGAAATACTCATTACAAGGTGACCAAAAGTTAAAAAGGAAATAAAGCCACAAAATAAGTAATAAAATAAGTAAAAATAAGCTTGAGTTTCAACAAATAATAAGAAACAGAATCTTTATGAAGCTCATCAAAGTCAGACTTGTCTAACACTACATTATTGGATTATTAGTGCACTATCCTCCATCATTATTTTCTGTATAAAGTCTTAAATAAAAACTCAAACGTGGAGAAGGATGAGAGCCTGTGATTGTGTTGTGGTCTCCAGGCTGGTCTGCGGACGCTTCACGACATCGGGCCTGAGATCCGCAGGGCCATATCATGTGACCTGCAGGAGGAGGGGCTAGTGGACGAGGAGGACGAGGACATCTACAGGGTATGCTTTTGGATTGTTTACATTATTAACGTGACTGGTGCTGGTGAAGAGTGGAGAAGGCTCTATGGGGTGTTTCATCAAAGTCTAGGCTTATCCTGAAATCCTGAGCTGAAACTAGCCCCATCTCAACTTGTTCCATGAAAGAAATAAGCCCAGATCAATGGAGCAACAACATCACGGAAATGGGCTCAAAGTGTGGTGTTTTTATGATCTGACTAAACGAGAAAGGAGTCACAGTGCACACGGACAAGAATTTGATTTGGGACATGGAACTTTTCTGGACATTCTGATCCTGTCCTGTTAGACTTACTTAGACTTAGATAAACTTTATTGATCCACTAGGGAAATTACTTGGACACATTAGTTCACACATCACAATATTGTAATAACAAATAAGAGAAAAATATAAATGGTAACAATAAATTCTAAAAAAGCAGCAAAAATAAAAGACTAGTGTCAAATAAGGCACACTTATATACATGTATACGTACAAGTAAGAATAAAATAAAATATAGAAATAAAGTAAGGCTGGCTGTATAGAGAGTAGCCTGGTTGATGCGAGGCATGAAGTTGTCTGACCCTTCCTGATGTGCGGTAGCCTTTTCCATGTAGAGATTGTTCCACTTTGCATAAAAGTAACAGAACTCTTCCCATGTAACAAAAGCTGGCCGATAAAATCCGGGCAGAATCCTTCCAGTCCTAGTTCCTGGTGGTGACTGAGCAAAAAAAATAGGCCTCACGCTCTACTTAAAAAAAAAAATGAATGTCCACAAAAAGATTCTTTAAATTGCCCATTAGATGGCGACAACTCAAAACTTGGGTTAGTGGAAGCATTTTAATATTTGGATCGTACACAGCTCATCCTCAGAGTCCAGGTCTCACAACTGCCACATGTGTAAGATTATTCTAATGAAATAATGGCCAAACCCTTTTCTAAATAAGCCAGGCTTTTGCTTTGGCTCGCTTCATGGAATACCCCCTATGCAGACTCATGCATGGTCTTCTTTGACAGAGAAATGGCGGCCTTTTTGGTAACCATGTCAACCACGTGGGATCAGACCAGACCCAGCCCACCACAGTGACCCAGAGACCCCTGCAGATCCTGCCCGCCTCCCTAGACCACACCCTCCCTGAGCAGCCCTCTCCCTCCTCCTCTCCTCTGCTCAACCACTACTGCAACTCCTCCAGACAGTCCCCCATCCCGTCCAACGCCAACCTGAACAACGCCAACACCCCCGCAGTGCTGTCCCTGAGCAGCGGGGGGCAGCAGAGGCTCCTCCTGCGGGACCGTCCTGCCTCAGCCAAGCCCCAGTGCTCCTCCCCCTACAGCAGACTGCACTGCCAGGCCTGGAAGTCCCACTCCACCAGGTAACACAAGGAGCTTACTATGTCCAGCTTGACTTGTAATAATACGTCCTGCTTTATGTCGGCATAGTTAATACGACGAGACGAGGGGACGAGACATAATTTCCACAAGAATGAGACGAGATTTTGACTTTTTCCTAATGTATATGACTTGTGTGATTCAGTTTCAATTTTGTTCCCATATTTTTTATTTATTTTATTTAAAAGTCCCATATCAGGCAACATTTACTCTTATCTTTTACCCATTTTAGAATGTTGTTTCCTCTGCAAAAACATACCTGGAGTTGTGTTTTGTTCCCTTCACACGTTTGAGTAACCTTTTATTCTTAGTCTGTCTACATCTCCAAGGGTCAGAATGCTCAGTTCCACCTTGTGATGTCATGAAGCGCTAGTTTTCAAGTCCTTTTACCTTTTGTTCAGGCAATTCCAGGGCTGAAATGATCCACATGATTTTTTTCATTTATCCAATCCAATCCAACTTTATTTGTATGGCACATTTTACCAACACAAAGTCTCCAAAGTGCTGCACAGAGTAGGCACGATATAAATGAACACATTAAATAAAATAAAGCATAAAATAAATAAATAAGCAAGTCAATAAAAAACATAAAAAATACTAAAATTAGCAAATAGAAAAATAGCAAATAAAATCAATAAAAAAAGGTTAAAAGCCGGTGAGTAAAAGTGTGTTTTAAACGAGACTTAAAAGAATCATCTGAAGGGGTGGTCTTAATGTGAGTGGGAGACCATTCCAAAGTTTGGGGTCAACCACAGAAAAGGCCCGACCACCCTAGGATCGCCCAGGCTTTTTAGTCTCGTTTTTTGAAACGATAAGTTGGAGCCCTCAGACCTCAGAGCGCGCGAAGGAGTGTCGGGAACAATGAGGTCTGAGATGTTCGCTGGGGCCATTCCATGAAGTGCTTTAAAAACAAACAATACTATTTTAAAATCAACTTTACAATGAAGCTAGAGCCAGTGCAATGTGGATAAAAAAGGTGTTCTCTACGATGTGTGCCGGTTAAAAGACGTGCTGCAGAATTTTGGATGACAGGTTTGCTTGGCTCATACCAGTGTACGGGGCGTTACAGTAGTCAAGACGTACAGAGATAAAAGCTTGGATCACCCGCTCCAAATCACTAAAAGATAAAACCGATGTCTGTCTGGATAAAAGCCGCAGGTGATAAAAACTGGATTTAACCACTGCATTTATCTGCTTGTCAAACTTACAATCTATTTGCATTTATACATGTTTTTTTTGTCTTTTCTTTCCCATGGACCTTCCCTGAGCAGGACACGCTACTATGAGGCCTACGTCAGGTACCTGCACATCACTCACTGTGGACATGGGCGGTAGGAGCTAGTTGGTAGATCCTGTTGTGCCTTTGGGCAAGACATCTTCCTCGTTTATTCACTGCTGTGTGAATGTGTGAGTGTGAAATGAGAATGGTGCTGCGGAGTAAATCATACAGTAAGAAACACTACAAATAGACCATATACAGTAAATGTGTTAAGTAAATGTCGTAGTATCAGAATGTGTCCTCTACCTGCTTGTTTCCATGGAAATGCCATTGCTTTGTCTAGAATGTTCCACAGTATAGTTTAAACCTGTCTATCATGAGGGAGACAAGCAGGTTACAGCACTACGCTACATTACAGTTCAGATCTGTGGAGAGTTGCCCCTATTCAGAGAAGGAATTATTGTATTTTTGAGCAATAGAAACACCTGTGATGAATAATGCTGGATGGATATGTTTAATGTCATATCATGGAACATTCCAGGCAATGCAATAACATACATCTCCATGGAGACACGTAGGTAGCAGACCCTCCACCAGAAAAGTTGCTCAGTGCACTTAAGTCATAAATCGTATTATCAGTGGTGAGACTAAAACAGCTGATTTTGTTATTAAAGATTAGTGCATAAAAGTCAAATATTTTGTTGTAAGTGTTGTGCGTTTGCTCAGGTCTGAGTGTGGTGCCGTGTACCCCAGCGTGCGCAGAGAGGAGCCCGCTCGCAGTGACCCGGAGCTGGGATCAGAGGACCAGGCGGACAGGGGGTCTCTGGACTACAGCGGAGAGGAGAGCCCCAGAGGAGACAGGTGGGGGACGGACTCTTCAGATGCTTTTCCTCCTTATTACCACCTTCAGTCCTGTCTTCACTTTGGGTTTTTGGGTTTTTCTCCAATCTTTTCTTTCAGATTACCCGGCTCACCTCTGGACTCTGACGGAGACCTGGAGGGTTACCTTGGCGATCAGCAGGTTGATGGTTTCTATGATGACGACCAGGAGCTGATTTTCCGAGAGGATAAGCCATCACCGAGGAGATGGTTCCTGCCCTCCCCTCAAGGTACACCGCACTCGCTCTACGGCAGTTTGATGCTGCCGTAGATGGAGGACGGGGCCGAACACAGAATGTTTTGGGTCTTTTCAACTGACAACAATCATGTCTTGTTTCATGTGGTTAGGCCCAGTAACTACAGAGATACAGTATGAACCATAAACCAAGTTAACAAATCTGAAATCTGACAGTTCCACCTGAATTCCACCTGAGAATTCTGAGCCGTCTCCAGTTCACTTTAAACTATATGGATGCTTTGATGTCACATGAACTCAGACTACTTCACAAAACGATTTTAATATTTGAATATATTTTTTATGGTTTTCTTCCCTCTCCTCTCAGTGTCTCACAGGTCCACCTTCAGTTTCGAGTGTCTCCGTGGGCGGGGCAGTGAAGAGGCCCCTCCCCCGTCCCCGCCCATCACAGCACTGCCCTTACACCTGATGCAGCAGCAGGTATGCCCCCCCCACAGCAGTAACAGCTCTGTCCATACAGACATACAAACATACTAGTATACACACACATGCACACACACATGCACACACACACTTAAAATAAATCATGCTGAAGTGGAGAGGGTTCAGAGCACCAAGTTCTGTCTGATAAACTCACTAACAGAGACAACCTCACAGCTGTCCAGCAACGCCTTCCCTTTCTCTGCAAGTTAAAGAAGGTGGAGCTCCTCATCCAAACTATGAGTCTGTTCTACATAGGAACAGTGGATCTGTTCTACAGAGGGACAGTGGATCTGTTCTACAGAGGGACAGTGGATCTGTTCTACAGAGGGACAGTGGATCTGTTCTACAGAGGGACAGTGGAGAGCCTATTCTACAGATGGGCCGGGGAGCCTGCGGAACTGATTTTGTCCTGGTTCAGTAGCTGCACTGTAGAGCAGAGGCAAAGTCTCAGACACTGTAAGAACTCCAGAGAAGATCACCATGTCCCTCTGCCGCTGCTGCAGATCTTTGAACTATCCGTGGGTAAGGGATCAGGAGTGGCAGTAGCACCTGGAGCCTCTGGTTTTCTGGCTCCAGGGGCCCCTGCCACAGTTGCAGATGTCTTCACAGTGTGCTCTGTGCAGAGCAGGTGGGACCTTAAGGCCTGGACACACTCTCTATAACAGGTTGGAACGACTGCAGTCATGGAAAAGATACCACAGCTTCAAGACCTGATCCAGAACTACTGGACAGCTCAACAGATTAAACACACATACACACACACACACACACACACACACACACACACACACACACATACATAAACGCAGTGACCCTCCTGCCCCTCCTCCTGCCCTCCTCCCTCCTCTTGCCCCTCCTCAGGTGCTGGCTGTAGCTGGTCTGGATGCCAGCAGGCTGCAGACGTTCTCTGGGTCCAGTCGCTCTCACTGCTCCTGGGCTTCTCCTCCAGAGTCTCCCCCCGGGTCTCCCTCTGCCTGCTACACCCCGCTCATCCAGGTCTGCAGCTCATTTCAATCTGAACTTGACTTTTAAACATGTTCAAAATGGTGGTAAACTATTTATTAACTGGGCCCTTTAACAGGCCCTTTAAATCAGGTCAAGGCAAAATCCCATCACATTTCACCTTTCATATTTAAACTCTCATGTGATGCATGAACCTCACTGTAAATGTCTCTCATGTGACCCTGAACCTCACCCTGCAGGTGGACTGGCGCAGCTCGGGCAGTGTGGGCAGCCTCCCTGGAGCAGTGAAGAGGAGCTCCTGGTTCACGGCGGGACAGAGCCAGAGCCCAGGACCAGAGCAGAACCAGAACTACCCATCAGGACCCTGTCTGCCCCCGCCCCACCTGCACCTGCCCCCCGACACGCGCACACACCTCCTGTCCAAGAGGGGCAGTGCGCACAGCCTGGTGGAGGCGGTCAGTATCTCACAGGGCTTTTCATCAACTGAACAGATACACAAATAGGTTTAAAACAAGGTCTGTTCAGGAGCTGCACACTACCTCTCCATAGATCTTGTCAACTTAGCTTGGTGGGTTCACCTGCTGGTTTTATGGAAGTCGCCAAGTCTAATACCATATTAATAACATCTCCATGGAGAAAATAGTGACTGGACCCTCTACCAGAAAAGTTGTGCTGTGCATCTTTATTTTCTCATGATTGTCTACTTCTAAAAATTGGGAGCACTGGAACTGAAGTGGGAAAGAAAGCTTGAATTATTTTTCTTCCTAACAGCTGAATAAATTTTAAGGACATGCAAAACTGGACACACCTGCACCTGTTTGTAATGTTTGACATGGACCTGCGCAGTTCTCCTTTATAAATAAATGAATGAAAAACATCTGCTGCCCCGTCCAACCAGGAAGTAAAATTTTCTAACCAGAATTTAAATCTAGTAAAAACTAGACAGGATGTTGTTAATTGTTGTAGTCGAGCAGTTTAACCCGTCATCACTGGGTTTTGTAATCTCTGGTTTTGTGTTTTCTTCTGTGCAGGTGCTGATCTCGGAGGGTTTGGGGAAATACGCTCGGGACCCCAACTTCGTGTCCGCCGCCCAGCAGGAGATCGCCGACGTGTGCGAGCTCACCATAGACGAGATGGAGAGCGCCGCCAGTGCCCTGCTCAACGGCGCCATGGCAAACGGGAGCACGGGGGCCTCTGGGAGCTCGGGGGCCCCAGGGGGAGGAGGGGGGGCCCGGGACCGCAGCATACGCGACTATAGCGACGAAGAGCCCTACGTGGCGGCGCGCGCAGAGGAGGATCTGAGAGACGAGATGATCTGTATCACGTCACTATAGCAACGGTTTCCAAACAGACTTTTTTTTTTAGGTTTTTTCAATTTGGATTTATTTATTTATTTATTTAAACAAGCGGGAGGACGTCGTCACTTCCTGCTAAAGACTTTCAGACAATTAACAAAGCGAAGTGCCTTGTGAAATCAGAGAGAACCAGCCAAAACACTGCCCCCTTGTGGTCGTAGGGTAAAACACAGTCTGTTTCCCTTTAAAGTTGCAGTAATAGTGCGCAGAGGGGCGTGTAGCTTCACAAGGCCAGATCCACAACTGTACAGCGTGTAGGATGGGTGATATGCTTTGTTTTTAAACCGGATGCCCTTCCTATAGCAGGTGAAATGCCAATTGTTGGTTTTACACCAGATACCCTTCCTATAACAAGTGAAATGCGCATTGTTTTGTTTCTAAACATCATGCTCTTCCTCTAGCAAGTGAAATACCCATTGTTTCGTGTTTAAACCGGATGCCCTTCCTATAACAAGTTAAATGCCCTTTGCAGTAAAGATGGACCACTGCAGTTTTTTAGTTCCAACACTGGCACAGAGAATTTGGCTTTGAGTGTCCGATGCTCAATACCAAAAAAGCAAAAAAAGTCATTATGAAATCACCCAAACATGGTCAGAATGATAAAATAAGAAGTGCAAAAACTCTCCTCCTGAAAAACATGACACAGTTTTATTGGTTTAGGGACATGCAATCATTGAAAAATATTATGTGACTGTGAACTATGTGAACTATACTTATTCTAAATACTTTTAAGACTAACTAAACTAAACAGTTACAGGCAGGTTTTAGCACATTTCTGAAAGATTGTCCAATAAATCATAATATATATTAAGTATATATTAAAATACATACTTATTTCTTCTGAGTTAAAATATTCATGAAATCAAAGCATGTTTTGACAGTTTAAGATGCTAAAGTGCCATATTATTACTACTAGCCCACATTGCGTTGTCTGACAGTGTTTCCCCTCCACAGTGGGACTGGTGTTGTGAAGCTGCTCGTGCCTCTGTCTTTGTAAATAAAGTTCTTTTGTTCATGTTTTTATAGTTAAATGTGGGCGTGGCCTCAACATATCTGTCCTCAGGCATATCCCTCTGACCACACTCCCTCTGAGTCCGATCACGCCCTCTTCTGATTCTGACCACACCCCTTTGAGTCTGACCACACCCTCTTCTGATTCTGACCGCACAGCCCGAGTCTGACCGCACCCTCTTCTGAGTCTGACCACACCCTCTTCTGAGTCTGACCACACCCCCTTCTGAGTCTGACCACACCCTCTTCTGAGTCTGACCGCACCCTCTTCTGAGTCTGACCGCACCCCCTTCTGAGTCTGACCGCACCCTCTTCTGAGTCTGACCACACCCTCTTCTGAGTCTGACCACACCCTCTTCTGAGTCTGACCACACCCTCTTCTGAGTCTGACCACACCCCCTTCTGAGTCTGACCGCACCCTCTTCTGAGTCTGACCACACCCTCTTCTGAGTCTGACCACACCCTCTTCTGATTCTGGCCGTACAGCCCGAGTCTGACCACACCCCCTTTGAGTCTGACCACACCCCACCTGATTCTGACCACACCCTCTTCTGAGTCTGACCACACCCTCTTCTGAGTCTGACCACACCCTCTTCTGAGTCTGACCACACCCCACCTGATTCTGACCACACCCTCTTCTGAGTCTGACCACACCCTCTTCTGAGTCTGACCACACCCCCTTCTGAGTCTGACCACACCCTCTTCTGATTCTGACCACACCCTCTTCTGATTCTGACCACACCCTCTTCTGATTCTGACCACACCCTCTTCTGAGTCTGACCACACCCTCTTCTGAGTCTGACCACACCCTCTTCTGAGTCTGACCACACCCTCTTCTGAGTCTGACCACACCCCCTTCTGAGTCTGACCACACCCTCTTCTGATTCTGACCACACCCTCTTCTGATTCTGACCACACCCTCTTATGATTCTGACCACACCCTCTTCTAATTCTGCCCACACCCCCTTCTGAGTCTGACCACACCCTCTTCTGATTCTGACCACACCCTCTTCTGATTCTGACCACACCCTCTTCTGATTCTGACCACACCCTCTTATGATTCTGACCACACCCTCTTATGATTCTGACCACACCCCACCTGATTCTGACCACACCCCCTTCTGAGTCTGACCACACCCCCCTGAGTCCTGCAACCACTTCTTATGCAACCAGGGTCATTATCTTAACGAAATCACAATTTGGAGCTGATTTTAGGTGCTCCAAAACAATGAGGTGTTCATAAAGTCTAGAGAGATCACCGATAATGTCGCTATGGCAATTGTGGCGGCCATCTTGTGAGTGTAAGGCGAGGTTAGGTACACTTTATCCTTTACGAATTTGTCCTCTGCAGTTGACCCATCTAAGGGACTCCAACCCAGAGGAGGGGTACCTTAGCTGGAGGATTTGACATATTATGCATGTTTTGGGTCGATGGAGGAAACCAGAGGAAACTCACCCAGACATAAGGAGAACATGCAAACAGAACAAATAAGGCATAATTATATAAATGTGTATGTACAAGTAAATAGAAATATAGTAATATAAGTGCAGTATATGAGTTAAACATGAGGTTGTAAGGAAAAAACAGTGCAAAGATCGGGACAAAGGGTTATCTGTTAACTTAATACTATAAAAGAAGAATTTATTGGCTATTTTTTTTCACAATTTGTTCAGATTATTATGGTGGAACATGGGCAGCAGATAAAGTACGCATATGAAAAAGTCCAGTTATCAAGAATTTATGAGAAAGCTCCCTCTTTGCGTAACTTCTTGAGTGGAATTCTACACTCACAACATGACAGCTGAAAGTGGATCATAGAAATCAAATGAATGTTGTTTGCGATGTGTAACTACGGCATTGCTCACTCTAGTCTTTATTAGCACCTCATGGCTCAAAAAAAAGAGTATTGAACTGCAAATGAAAATCTATAAAGAGCTTTTCATTTTGACCACCAGTAAACATTCTCAGATTGTGTTTGAAAAGTGCACATGAATCCACTTTTTCCAATATTTGATTTCATTTGTTGATTTTGAAATCTAAATCAGGGCGACTTGAACTGAAAGGGCTTTGTCGACGTTGAACTCACTCCACTGTAGTTATAGGAGTCGTAATTGTACTTTATGACTTTATGATCTATTTTAAACCCGTAGAAATGAATGCACTGTGTTTTTACGCTCTAAGGAATTCTGATTCTGATGTTAAATGATGTTTGTTTTGTTACTGTGTGAAACTTTTGTTCAAAGTGTCAGGGACCCTGTGAGACTGGCTGCTTTTCCAGAATAAATGCTCAATATTTGCACATTGTTTAGTTCTTTTTTTAACAGAGGGGAACTGTCACAGAAGGCCTAAACATTTCTGCACTTATGTATTAAATTTCATAATATAAATAGTATTAAATCGAACAAAATATATAAATAAAATCAGGAGTAATGTCTTGAGCACAGAAAACGACCGTGTCCAATCAGATAAGGTGTTGTTTTGGGGTGACCGCTCATTCACTCGGCCTGACGCAAACAAAAGGCCCTGCATACCATAGAACTTTAATAAAAAATGAATGAACTGTAACTTGGATTATACAGCGGAGGGTCTGACGTAAAACAAAAACATCTGAGAAGAACAGCGGTGAGTGACGGGAACAGTGCAGTGTGCGTTAGAATGAAGTTTATGCCCCGACACTACTGTATTATGAAAATGAAAAAAAAAAACAAAGGAAAAACACGTGTCATTACCTGTGTAGGTGTGTGTTTATACAGGTGTGTTTGTGTAGGTGTGTATGTACAGGTGTGTACAGGTGCGTGTGTGTAGGGGTTGAGGCTGTGTACAGTCACTTTGGCATCTTCACTGATGTGTTGTATTTGGAAATATGAGTGGCCTGGTCCGCCACTGTTATTTAGTCCTGATATAGTCCTGGGTCAGTCCTGGTTTAGTCCTGGGTCAGTCCTGGTTTAGTCCTGGTGAGAATGATGGATGTGTCCTCTATCTGCAGGTTAAAGGTGCACTATGTAACTTTTTGGTGGAGGGTCCGTCACCAGCTTGTTTCTGTGGATACGTCATTGCTGTCTGGAATGTTCCACAGTGTGACATTAAACAGCTCTACTTTACATTTACTCAATTACAGGTGGTTTTACAGCTCAAAAATACCTAGAAAAACAGACATTCTGACTGTGAGCGGGGTCGCTGCTCCACAGATCTGACCTGTAATTTAGTCTGGTTTGGTCTCCGTGAAGACAGAAAGGTTTAATGCCATACTGTGAAACATTCCAGACAAAGCAATAACATCTCCATGGAGAAAAGAGTTTGACAGACCCTCCACCAGAAAAGTTAAAAGGTATATTTTAAGAATACTTTTACATACTTTTGACTTTTTTGTTTACATTAATCAACCCACTTAAATGTTTATTCAAATCCAAAAATGACACAAAACTCACGTATGGCCATCTGACGTTTTTATTCTTTTTTTTTTTCCATTTTCAAGTTTGATTCAGAACATTCTGTAGCCCATGATTATGTGAAAACAGGTCCATGTTTATCAAGTCATTGTGAGATTCAACAAAAGATTCTGTACAAATTCTGAACAAAGTAATATTCTCAGTAAGAATCGGTGACGGACGCTTTCTACTGATCAGTCAAGTTAAACTAAAGGTGCTTACATTTTTTTATGTCAAAATAAAAAAAATAATATCCTTCATAAACTTCATGTAAACACTGAAAGTAGCTGTGCAAAAACAATTAAGACATGATTTAAGGGCCCAAAACTGATTCTTGTGAGCTTTAAGTCGTAATGTTGTTTCCTCATCAGTTATTATGAGCCCGTCTACATCTCCAAAGCTCAAAATGCTCTGTTCCCACTTGTGATGTCATGAAGTGGTAGTTTTCAAGTTAACGCAATATGGGCCCTTTAATGGCAGCTCGGATAATCACAAAGTAAACAAAATGTAAAACTGTTCTCATATTTAGTACCGGATATTGTATATTTTGTAAACTCTACCAGTGAATG
This sequence comes from Taenioides sp. WSHXM2023, assembly GCA_029959045.1. Taxonomy (NCBI): domain Eukaryota; kingdom Metazoa; phylum Chordata; class Actinopteri; order Gobiiformes; family Gobiidae; genus Taenioides; species Taenioides sp. WSHXM2023. Next base: position 32,793,178 of record CM057086.1, on the reverse strand, counting down.
TGTGAATGTGTGAATGTGTTAAAAATATAAAATAAAACTAAACTAAAAAGACCGTCACAACGCAAAAACATGATTAGAAAAAGGTTCATAATACAACCTGAAGGACTATAGTGTTTTGTATCTGAAATAATGGACCAGCAAAGTGTTTGTAATTATTGCACAAATGAGTCAACTGATTAAAAGCTAAAATACTTCATAAATAAATGGATAAAATAAAGGAAATTATGTGGTAGGGTGGTATAGAAAATCAGATGCTAATCAATACTAAAACTAATATCGAAATTTAATACTCGTTTGAGCAGATATCGATACTTGGGATGGGAAAAGATCTTGTGCCAGAAGATCTCACGAGACAAAAATGCCACAAGACTGTGCACATGAGAGAAATAATCTGAGATTTAAGTGGATTGGACAAAAAAAGTGCTGGTGGTTTGGATCTTTTGAGAAGTTGTAGTTCCAAAAAGCACTGATAGAATGACAACAAAAATATTAAATGAAGTAAATATAAATTCTGAAGCCAACTTTGGGAACTAAATCGGACTATTTTTCTCATTTACATCTTAGAAATTAAGTAAAAATCTCATTTAGTCTCATTGTCGTGAACCCAATCTCGTGTCTCGTCTTGTTTTATGGAAATTGTGTCTCGTCCCAGTCCTAATCTATACTAAAAAACTTCATTCCTAGTCTGTTCCTTAGTATCGAGACAACGATATTCCAAACTGCACCAACACAGACGACAAAATACTGGCTCTCTAAACAAGCAGAAGACACGAAATGATTCAAAGATTGTTTAAAATTGCACCACAGATATATGGAGAAACAATGATATGTTCCAGTGCACATTTTGGGATATTTGTAAAAAAATTAATTAAATAAAGGAAATGAAACGTAAAACATAAAAGGTAAGACTATGAGATGATTAGACTGTTGAAAATGTCGGTATAGATTTAAAGAAGACATATTGTGCTTGTGTCGGCTCTGTAGTTATAATCCATAACACTTGTGGATTATTATGTTATAATTTGGACATTTTAAATCGCAATATTGATATAAAACAACGTAATAAAAGAAACAAATCCGTGTCCAGTGAGGTATTAGCAGCTGTCGGACCCTCTAATCAGCTGCTAATACCTCACTCTAATAGATAAATAAATTTTTTGTATTTGTTTTGGCAAATATCAGTAATATATAATCAGTAATAATAAATGTCTCCCCCAGGCCCTAACCCCTCGTTCACTACACAAAACTGCACCCTTTAACGGACGTTATATTGCATTCACAGAGCGATTCGGACACACAGATCACTACATTTGGATCAAGTGACTCTGGCTCTAAACCCTGATCAAATTTGACCTCTAAATAAACATCTGTCTGTATTGTTTTGATTCTTTGTTCTGTATATATATATATGTATTTACAAAAAATGTTAAAATAAAATAATAATTATAAAAATTGCATTATTATTTATTGTTATAATAATAAAAAATTAAATAAAAGAAAAGCTCTGAAAAGTTGATTTTGCACAATATGTCTTCTTCATAGTATTTCATTATTATGATTTTAATCTTAAGGCACAAAGTACATGTACTGTGCAGTGCTGTTCAGTCATAAACACTACTGCATTTATATATAATCTACTACACCGTAAAAAATCACGCTTTGATCAAACATGCTCTTAAATATATGAAAGGCTGTTCAGAGCTGCTGTAGATACAAACTCACATCATAATATTCAGTCTAGTGTCACATTCTGCTTGATTCTCATAGTTGTGCAAATCACTGTTGGCGAATCATTTCTCATGTGAAGAAAAGTAAACTGCAGAAGTTTCAATGGCTAAAATTCAGAATATTAAATGTGATTTGACTAGTCTGGGTTTGTCAATATATTTCAGAATGACTGGTTTCAACATCCTATATTAAGTCCTATATTACACAAAATTGTTTCTTGAGAGCTTTATAATCCTGTTACCTCCTCAAAAACAGACCTGGAGTTGTATTTTCAGTAACCCTGTAGACAGACTAATAATAAAGGATTACTCAAACATGTGTGATGTTTTATTATTAGTCTGTCTGCATCTCCAAACCTCAAAATGCTCTGTTCCACCTTGTGATAGCATTAGTGGTCGTTTCTTTTACCTTTTGTTCAGCTCAGATTCGGCAATTCCAGGTTTGTCCAAATGATTCTAGTGAAGGTGTATGGAGTTTAAAAACACAGTGGAGCACTTCCTGTATTACCTATGCATAACACGTGTGAATGAAACAAAACACAAATCCAGGTATGTTTGTGATGAGGAAACATAGATCAGAAAATAATGTAATATAGGCCCTTTAAATAATATAAATCTGAAACTCTTGAAAACCTTAAAAAAAAAAAAGCCCAAACGAGTCAAACTAAAATATTCTGAAGTCTGGTCATCTGACGTGGCTCACATTTGCTTGAGGTTCTTGTGTTCTATCTCTGCGTCTGGAGCGTGGGCGGCTGGTACACTGGCACCTCACAGTCCACCAGCGGGGGGCGCCCTCTGATGATGTCTGCCGTCTTCTCCGCCATCATGATGGTGGGAGCGTTGAGGTTTCCGCTCACTATACTGGGCATAATGGAGGCGTCCACCACACGGAGCCCGTCCAGCCCCAGGACGCGGGTGCTGGGGTCCACCACCGCCATGGGGTCTGAGGGGGCACCCATCTTACAGGTGCAGGACGGGTGGTACGCGGTGTCGGCCTTGCGGCGCACGAAGGCTTCGATCTCTGCGTCTGATTGGATACTGGGCCCTGGTTGAACCTCAGGGCCTCTGAATGGGTCAAACGCTTTCTGAGCGAAGATCTCACGGGACAGTTTCACCGACTCCCGGAACTCCCACACATCAATGTCTGCAACACACAGCCAATCAGGAGTCAGGGGTTGTAACGACAGCCAATCAGGAGTCAGGGATTGTAACGACAGCCAATCAGGAGTCAGGGGTTGTAACGACAGCCAATCAGGAGTCAGGGATTGTAACGACAGCCAATCAGGAGTCAGGGGTTGTAACGACAGCCAATCACGTGTGAGGGTTTTGTATGGCATATTTGCATAGGAATTTCAAGTTTTTTCAACTTAAAATAATGTGTACACTAGTATATGGAAAAGGCAACGAACTAACACAGCAATAACCGACAGGTAGATGGTTTGCTGTAATGAGACCAGTGAAAATGTGAGAACTTTAAAAACACAAAGGAGCCCCTGAAATATAGGCAGACTGCGGGCAGTCAAGTGGGCATCTTTGTCTGTAAATTGAGTCCTAAATCAGAGAAGCAAAGGTTTTTAAATTGACTGAAGAGTCCCATTAAAGCTCAGTGTCTCACTGAGAGATCTGATTTTGGGGATATTAATAATTGATTAGTTATTGACTGGCTCCTCGAACTGATCAGTGATCAATTTACCATTATGCTGTATGTTACCTGTGGAAAGATGGAGTTGGTGGTCTTATCTGTAGAGAGGTTGTTGGTGGTGGTGGCTTTACATGGAGAGGTAGGTGGTGTAGAGAGGTAGGTGGTGGTCTTACTTGTGGAGAGGTAGTTGGTGGTGGTCTTACTTGTGGAGAGGTAGTTGGTGGTGGTCTTACCTGTGGACAGGTAGTTGGGCTGGAGGATGGGGTGGTCCAGAGGGTTGGGGCTCTTCAGTTTGAGCCAGCCCACACTGGTGCTCCTCATGGGGCCGACGTGAACCTGTCACAGGAGCACACGCTGTGAATCTAATGGAAGGTTAGAAGTCCATTGAAATGCCCGTTACACTATTTATTTCCATGTATTTGAGCAAAAATACCTCTGTCTTACCCACGGACTGCTGGACATAGCTAACCCGCTAGCCACCCCATTCCAAATAGGAAGTGAGCATGGAGGCGCTTCCGATTCCATCAACTCTGGCTCCAACTGACTTTCCATTAACTGCTGCAGTGAGCCTCATCATTTTGGTCTTAAAATGTTCATATTAACCCCCTCTACATGATCCTGGTGTTTTTATTTCACTATTTTGTCTGTAAATTCCTATTCCTAGTATGGAACTTGACTCCAAATTTGCTCCTATAACTGCTAGCCTTGTAAGCTTCATTTGACTGGAGATGAACACTATAGGTGACGTCGCACTCCCTTAGTCCACTTCTTTACACTGTGGTCTTGCCCCAGTACAGATATGTTGTAAAAGCAGCTCTTGAGGTCAAAATAAGTCTGTCTTCATCTGATTATGAAGCGTTTTATTGTCTGATCATCAAGAAGTGTGTGTTAGCATGCTAGTTGGTGTTAGCTTTACTGTTACGGCAAAACTTTGTACTGGTCTCTAAGAGTTGGGATGCACCAATCCAACTTTTTCAGTTCTGATATCGATGTTATGGCTTTAAGTATCTGCTGAGATCGAAAAACGGCCTTTTTAACATCATTATTATTACAAAACCGATCCTATTGTTATTTACAAGATACATAAAAGTTACATAACAACTAAACAGCTCTGTATGAATTAAAGTTCAAACATTATGAGACGTTTTGGGGCAGTCACTAAATAATCTCAGTACATTCAATTAAAGGCCCAACCAGGATATCGGCTGAAGCGATACCATGGAACCGATACCCGATCCGGCTAATTTTCCTGGATCTGCCCAAATATTCAATACTGGTATTGGTACTGGTGCATCTGAGAGTTGTGAAAAGTGCTTATAAACTCATGGTGGTGAATAATTAAGATGCTCATAATGCATAAAGTAAAGTAGTAAAGAGTAAAAATCAGGTACAGCGCCTTTATGTGCTCTAGACACATTCTACACACTTTGTCAGGTTTAAGTCCCTCCTAACAGTAGCTCATTTGTTTATTTTTAGTTTTTTTGTTATTTTTAGTTTGTATGGTGACACTCACTGTTACCAGAACTATAAAATCTTACGATCACAATCAAGCAGGAACACAGTTCATATGGTTACAATTATTGTAGGTGATCTCAGTGCACTGGAACAACTAAAGACATTGAGTAACTGTTGCAGTGACACTGAAAAGCAAACAAAGATTCACAGGTCTGTTACAGAATATAAAGCCCTGTTTGCACGTGATTAGTTTTACCTGAGAATTTTACCTCCTGTAATAATGCAAAGTCAGGTCCTCAGGTGATTCTAGCCCCACGTGAACGCACATGTCTGTAAACTGCCCTGTTTTTCGTCTGTGCGTTGAAGCTAATAGTGATCTACGTCTCTGTGGCCCATTTTAGGTCCAAATACGAACTAAGCCAACAATATTTATTCTCCACAGACTATACTCTAATCCAGTCGTTGTATTTTTCTACAGTTAAAAAGTAAAAAAACATACCGGTAAATCAAAGTGTGGTAAAGACACAAGACAAGGAGCCTCTATGGAGAAGTCTGGGAGCTTTTGGTGCAAAGTTTGTAAAGTTTGGATGGACAGGCTGTATCAGTGTGAACGGATTAAAAGAAAGAGACTACGGCTGTTTCCCAAGTCCTATATTACATTCTGCTAAAAACAAACTAAACTAAACTAAAAGCAACGTTGGCGACATGATGGATTAAAAGGATCTTGTCTCGTTGCTGTGTTTATCAGTCCAACATTTCTGGAATACCGTCCGTAAAAACAGGTAGTTTACTGACATGTATTATCCCGTGTGAATGTACACAAAAAACTCAGACGTCCGTGAGGTAATTTAAATTTAAAGACGTCCCTGGGTAAAACTAATCCTGTGCAAATAGGTACTGTAATAATGTAAGCTCTAATAATAACAACAAATAAAAAGGTATATGAATGACCCTTAACCTTAGCATTAGCACGTTTACGCACAGTTGTATCATATATATAATACAGTCCCTGACAAAAGTCTTGTCGCTTATCCATTTTGTAGAAACAAAAGCTTATAACCTGACTTTAAATTAATCCATTGGTTTTAGAAATGTCTCATATGAAAGCTAAAACCCTCCCAAATTATGCTCAATATACTAAAATAAATTTGCTTCACTGAAGAAAGATTGATCATTTAATGAACACAGAAAGGTCAGATTTTGGCAAGACAAAAGTCTTGTCGCCTTGTCATATGATGCACCCAATCCTAGATTACAGCCTCACCTGTGATCAGTTACTGATCAATCAATTAGTGGGTGTGTATAAAAAGAACCCCAGCACACCAGACCTTCACATCAACTGCAACTTGACCTCTGACAACATGCCTAAGATCCACCCTGAGACCAAAGCATTAATTATCAAGAGGCTGAAGACCAGATCCACTGCTGAGGTGGCTGACACCTTCAGTGTGTCTCAGTGTCAAGTACAAAGAATAAGAAAAAGATCTGAAAAGACTGGAGATGTTTTTGACAAGCCCAGGTCCGGCAGACCCCGCAAGACAACTGCTCGGGAGGACCGTTTGTTGATTCGAAAATCCAAGGCCAGCCCCTTTTCCACTGCAGCAGAGCTCCACCAGGCCTGGTCACCTCAAGTCCCTGTGTCAACCAGAACAGTTTGTAGAATTCTGTCTCGAAATGGCCTCCATGGTCGAATCAGTGCACAGAAACCAGCACTAAACAAAAGGCAATCAAAAAACCATGTGGCATTTGCCAAGGCCCACAGCCTGCTAAAAGGATGGACACTGGAAAAGTGGCAGAAGGTGGATTTCTCTGATGAATCCTCAGTTGAATTACATCACAGCCGCCGCAAATATTGCAGGAGACCTACTGGAGCCCGCATGGATCTAAGATTCACCCAGAAAACAGTTAAGTTTGGTGGTGGAAAAATCATGGTCTGGGGTTACATCCAGTATGGGGGTGTGCGAGACATTTGCAGGGTGGAAGGCAATATCAATAGCCTAAAATATCAAGAAGTATTAGCTACCTCTTACATTCCCAACCATAAAAGGGGTCAAATTTTGCAGCAGGATGGTGCTCCATCGCATACTTCTATCTCTACATCAAAGTTCCTCAAGGCGAAGAAGATCAAGGTGCTCCAGGACTGGCCAGCCCAGTCACCAGACATGAACATCATTGAGCATGTCTGGGGTAGAATGAAAGAGGAAGCATGGAAGGCAAAACCAAAGAATCTTGATGAACTCTGGGAGGCATGTAAGACTGCTTTCTTTGCTATTCCTGATGACTTCATCAACAAATTGTATGAATCATTGTCGAACCGCATGGATGCAGTCCTTCAAGCTCATGGAAGTCATACAAGATATTAAATATGGATCTCACAGCACCACTACTTAATTCACTGACGTTATGCAACATATTTTTGTATTTGAAGTAAATTATTTGTTCAATTTTCTGTAGGCGACAAGACTTTTGTCTTGCCAAAATCTGACCTTTCTGTGCTCATTAAATGATCAATCTTTCTTCAGTGAAGCAAATTTATTTTAGTATATTGAGCATAATTTGGGAGGGTTTTAGCTTTCATATGAGACATTTCTAAAACCAATCGATTAATTTAAAGTCAGGTTATAAGCTTTTGTTTCTACAAAATGGATAAGCGACAAGACTTTTGTCAGGGACTGTAGTATATCACATGGAGCTAATGGCTTAAGATGGAACTGGAGAATATGAGATCATGTAGTGCTTTAGCTGGAAGTGCCCTGGTCAGATGAGTCACGGCTCTTCCAGGGAACCTCTCCTGCGGTCCTTTAAACACAGGAGCTTTGGTGGTGCGAGCAGGAGGGGGCGCTTAGAAATGAGGCTGTCAATCAAACGCCTCATGGGTCTGATATTAATGTTCATAAATTAATTTCTGGACAAAATAGCAGAATAAAAACAGCAGGATCATGTAGAGCGGGTTAATACGAACATCTTCAGACTAAAATGACGAGGCTCACTGCAGCAGTTACAGAGAGAGGGGCGACAGTTTTTCAATACAAGTCAATTTCAACCAGAGCTCGAAGGAACCACTTCACACCCATCTCACTTAGGGTGTGCTCACACTGGCCCAGTCGGATAGCCCCTAAAGCGCAGTACGTCTGTGTGACAAAGTGGGCCTTTGTCCCTGTATATTCATCTTAATTTCATTTCATATTTGTTAATTTCTCCATAGTCAACTGAATCGCTAGATAAAACTATCCCGGGTTTGTGTATTTAGTTTGTTTAGTTCCTTTAATATAACACATCACACTCAAGTTAATTTAAATGTATTTTATTTGGTTAGATCTATTTAATTTGGTTAAACATGTCACTTACCTACTTACCTGTTGCTCCACATGGTCTGGAGACAAAAGAGGGGGCGTGCCCTAGTTCGGCCATATTTAAAGCCTTTGGGGGAGGTTTTGGGCCAGACCATGTGGAGGGGAGAATTGGTTTCAGTTCTTTTTTGTTTGTTGGGTTTTGTATGTTTGATTTGGTTGTTTTAGTGTTCGTAGGTTATGTTGAACACTTTAATTTAAAGGGGACTGAGGCCCATGTTGTAGAGGAGAGGTAACCCTAGAGGAAATTATGTTGCCTTGCAGCCAACCCTGTGAGGGACCTTGGAGTTGTCTGGAGGGAGGAGCTTCCTGTGGGGACCACTATAAAAGCAGGTCAGCTTAGCCTCTCGGGGAGACATCAGTGTAGCCGGGTACACGTGGGGTTTTCCTTAGGGATGGGCAAAACGAAGCCTCATGAACCAGCAAAGCACTCGAAACAAATGATTCGAGGCTTCGAATCACTGTTCGAATCACGACTCTACAGTGGCCTCTGGTGGTGATGTCTCAGTATTTCTCCACAGTGGCTCAACAAAACACATCCTGATCTGACATGGTTTCTAATAAAGCTTGTTCTAATAAAGTTTATCTAAGTGTATGCAGGTGTATGTTATGAATTAATTTGTGTAAATAAAATTAAATAAAGCCATGGAAGCTATGCATTAATCAGATTTCAAGGTTTTTATTCAAAAATATAATTTTTTCGGCAGTGGAGGGGTGCAAGCGGTTTCTTTTTTTGTTTAATACCTCCCCTGTTTTTGAAAAGACTCGTTCACATGGAACACTGGTTGCAGGTATGCCCAGAAACTTTTTTGACAGTTTGTATAAATGAGGAAAAATAACTGCCCTCTCTTTCCAATAGAGAAGTGGGTCCGCGGTGCGGGGAATAAACGGGTCTTGCAAATAATTTCCCACTTCAACTGTGGCGTCTGCAGTTATGCTGTTCTACTGTAGCAGTAGTGTAACTTTACAGTCTATCTAATCTGTGGTCTAAACTAGCTGCATAAACTCACTATCTCACTATTAATCAGAGTATCAGTATCTCTGTCAAAATCTCACCATCTCTCGCCTCTCACAAACCCACATTGGGCAGCGCGCCAAAATATCTTTTAAACTTTGTGGGAGCAGGTTGAGACAGGTGCGTAGGTTGAGACAGGTGCGTAGGTTGAGACAGGTGAGCAGGTTGAGACAGGTGAGTAGGTTGAGACAGGTGAGCAGGTTGAGACAGGTGCGTAGGTTGAGACAGGTGCGTAGGTTGAGACAGGTGCGTAGGTTGAGACAGGTGCGTAGGTTGAGACAGGTGCGTAGGTTGAGACAGGTGCGTAGGTTGAGACAGGTGCGCTGCTTTGTGGTTCGTTGAAATCCCTGTCAATCAAACTTTGGATTCGAGACGTGAGCCTCTAGTGAAACGTGTTCGAAACGGCAGTGTTTCATGAACCACTTGAGTGACGTCACGCGTTTCATGAGACGTCTAAGTCACGTGACCAGTGTTCTGACTCGCGTTTCGGAGCACTGCTTCGAAGCGCATGCGCTTCGAGGCTTAGAAGCAGTGTTGAAAAGCGTGTTTCGAAACTGCCATCACTAGTTTTCCTTAGTTTCATTAGTTTCTGTTGCTTTTGCCTAAGTTTGAGCACAGTTATTTTTTTTGTAAATATGTAATTTTTTTGTTGTATTTGCCACGAGACCACGGTGAATTTTGTGAATAAATTTTGGGACAACAGAAAATTTTCAGAGTCTGCCTCCTACTTAAGACCACTTTGGCCAGCTTCCCCACAGTCTGTCCAGTGTGAGTGCAAATGGACTTTAGCCCAGTTAGAGGAGGTGGGACAAAGCTTGGCCCTGTTGCTCATGTACATGTACACACACACAACTTTACTGTACGAGCCCTGTGTGTGCACTGATGTTACTCATACAAGGAAAACACTGAATAAACTCCGCTCCAAAACACACAGCGAATCCACGCTTACCTTTAAAGCTTGTATAGAGGATTTTCCAAGGAAAGAGAACTCCAGCGACTGTTTGTCCTTTTCAAATGTTCCTCATGCGTAAAACCCCCTCCTCCTCCACAGCTCCATAAGTAGTAACGCCTCCTGCTTCCTCCTTACTCTAGAAATCATTTGTTTACAGATGGTGCGCCTTAACTATACTGTATGTTTTCAAATGATAAGCAGAAGTTTCCTGTCCAGAAGTAATTTAGCGACCAGCGCGTCAGTCTTTAGACCCTCTGCTTTAGTGCACGCCATGATGGATTCTCATTCTTTTTTTTTTTTGGTCATCATAATTACAAGGCTGCTCCATCTCTATAATGCTATCACTGACAATTTGAAACAAAAAAAAATCCTCCATACAATTGTTTTGCTGCCTCACTCCTCTGGCTGTCCTCACTCCTCACTTTTTCTCCGCTGAAGTGATAATATTGTTGTGCGCTGCGACATGTAAACAAACAGCTCTGCGCGATGACGTCATCGGACCGTGGCTCAGTTCGTTTGTGCAGGTGGCCTGTGGGCCATAGGACCCACAGCAATCGTGCTTGAGCACGACACGGTTCTAAAGTCCTAGTGTGAGTGCGCCCTTAAAGGCTTTTCTGCATTTGTGCAACACTGAGGTTCAGATGAGCTGCCCACCTGGTAGGCCTCGATCTTGGGGGACACCCGGCCGTGGTCGATGACCTGAGAGGGCAGGAAGTGGAACTGGATGTCCGGGTGAGTGACCCCAGGGCGACTGCGGATGAAGCCCCCACTCTCCAGGTGAGCTGTGGCCCCGTACCCTGAACATAACACAAGATCAATACATAAACACAACACAGAGAACACACACAGCACAAGATCACACACACAAACACAACACAAGATCACACACACACAAACACAGCACGGACACATGACATCACATAAAACACACAAGAAATCCAATTGTGTCATGGAGCTGTTATTTACTGGCCGATCCTCCTGATCTGGTCAGATCTTTGAAGCTCAGCAGAGCCGGGCCTGGTCAGGACTTGGATGGGAGACCACAGGGAATATTAGGAGCAAAAACTGTTGTGCAAAGACGCTTCAACCACATTGCCTCGTATGAAAGTGGTGTGCGTGATTGTTGGTGGTCTGAGGGGCCAATGGTGTAGATTGGCAGGTTCATTTACAAGGAGCCAATGATTCATTAAAAATCAGTAATATAACTATTGAACAAGTTCAAACATTATGAGACACTCCAGGCCAGAATCAGCCTGTAAATAGACTTATTACATCCAGTTAAAGGCCCAACCAGGATATTATGGTAAGAAAGAGCCAGACCTGAATGTGGTTGTTACACATAGTGTGAAGAGGCTGTTACCTGTGAACATGGTGAGCCACTCCAGCCCGATCCTGACCATGTGGAAGGGCTTCTGGGCCTTGTACAGGGTGATGGGCTGGGTGCACTGCTGCTGCACGTACACCTCCAAGTGGTCCTGGAGATTACTGCCCACGCCTGAACAAACACACAAACACACAAACACACACTGCTATTCAGAAAACACCGGGGCTCGCTCATGAAAGTTAGATACACTCCGATCTCCAATACAGGCTGATATTTTGCTTTGACAAAATAAAAAGCACATAGCTGCCTAAAAAGTACCCATTTACTCTTTATTTAAAGGTACATTTTGTAACTTTTTGGTTGGGGGCCGTCATCTTCTTGTTTCTATGGATATGTCATTCATCTGCAATGAGCATTAAACAGCTCTACCTTACATTTATTCAATTACAGGTTGTTTTAATGCTCAAAAATACTTAAAAAACACATCTGACCTGTAACTTGACGTGGTTTGGTCATGATGATAGAAAGGTTTAATGCCATACTGTGAAACATCTCACACAAAGCATTAACATTTCAATAGAGAAAAGCAGGTGGTGAGGCCTCCACCAGAAAAGCTACACAGTGCACCTTTACGTGTGGAAAATGGCAATATATTCTAAAACACAGACTCCAGTTCACTCCTGCTGTCAGACTCTTCACTTTGGTCTTAAAATGTTCATATTAACCCGCTCTACATGACCCTGGCGTTTTAATTTCGCTAGTTTGTCCGTAAATCGATCCCTATTCCTAATATGGAATTGGGCTCCAAATTCACTCCTATAACTGCTAGCCTCGTGAGCTTCATTTGACTGAAGAGTGACATCATACTCCCTCAGTCCACTTCTATTTATTCAGTCTGTGGGTTTCTATAGAAGTCAACGAGGTGGTGGTTTGCGGGCTGGCTACAGTATGTCTGCTTGTATATACAGTCTATAATCATGAGGTAGCGTACGCCTTATCACACACGGGGGATGTACACGGGATGTACACGGGATGTACAGGGGAGCAGGTGTCAGACAGTAGGGGATGTAAGTTTCCTGTCCTATCTGACATCGTGTACAGGAAGCAACTGAGACATGTAACGCTGAAAAAGAGAAGTCTTACTGTTTAAAGGTCCTATATTACACTAAATTGACTTTTGTGAGCTCACACACGTTTGACTGATCCTTTATTATTACTCAGTCTACATCTCCAAAGCTCAAAATGCTCTGTTCCACCTTGTGATGTCATGAAGCAGTAGTTTTCAAGGTAACAGCTACTTTTTACATTTAGTTCACTAGAAATTGGCAATTCCAGGGTTGAAATTACCCACATTATTCTAGTGAAGGTGTATGGAGGTTAAAAACACACTGGAGCACTTCCTGTATTATCACATGACAACTCAAGGTAGAGTATTTTGAGTTTGAGAGAAGAACTGTTTAAATCTGCAGGGTTTGTGTGTTAAACATGTGTGAATGAAACAAAACACAACTCCAGGTCTGTTTGTGATGAGGAAACGACATTAGAACATAGATCAGAATGCACTACCTCACTTTCCACTCATATGGACAATCAGAAAACTGTTTACTTTATATATTTTAGCACTACCTCACTTTTCATCTGCAATTTCTGTTTTGTCTATACTTGAATGTTTCTGTTTTGTCTGTTTTGTCTATACTTGAATGTTTCTGTTTTGTCTGTTTTGTCTGTTTTGTCTATACTTGAATGTTACTTGAATGTTTGCACATTTCTTTTTTTTGTTGTTTGCACATTTTCGTTTGTCTGTTTGGCACATTTAAATGTTTGCACTGAGGTGGGAGAGGACAGCAATTTCATCTGTGCTGTATATTTTGTATGTATATGCACATGTGACAATAAAGAAATTGAATTGAATTGAATTGAAAACAGACTAATAAATGGCCTTTAAAACTGAAGACAGAATGAAACTTTGACAAACAATGACTAATGGAGCTTAAAGTATGTTTTTCTAATTCTGACCTGGTCTGGTGGAATAATACCTGGAGTAAATTTTTATCACAGTTTTATATCAGTTAAGAGGCTGTTTGTGGGAGAAAAAGCTGCTGACATAGTGATGAGTTATAAAATGGAATCTCTCTGCATTTTGGATGGAATTTTCCGTTTTGATGACACAGGCAGAGACTATTTGCGCACAAGGAAGGGATTTTCTGGCTGATTAATCCTTGATTTAACAAAATAAACATGGTGTAATCTGATTTTTAGTGTAATTAGTGTAATCAAAACTATGTTGAAATTTAAACTGTAAACTATAAACATTATAGTCGCTTGGTAACAATTGCTTAACTCTAATGATGTTAATTATGTTTTAGTGAAATGAGACTAATCTGTCATATGCACAAATAATATAAAGATGGAAAAGAAATATCCAGGTTCAGTCTCTGCACTGGCAGAAATCATTTATCAGCTGATACTCCAAATAAAGCTGGTTTAGCTTTCTTCATTTAAAGGGCTCACATTACGCTATTTTCTGATGTTATAAAGTTGTTTCCTCATCACAAACACACCTGGAGTTGTGTTTTGTTTCATTCACACATGTTTAACACACAAATCCTGCAGATTTAGGCTGAGCTCTTCTGTGATTTGTTTCTAAACCCCATACACCTTCAATACAATCATCTGGATGTTTACAGACCTGGAATTTCCAATCTCTACTGAAATAAAGGTAAAAGGAGCTGTTAACTTGAAAACTACCACTTCATGACATCACAAGGTGGAACAGAGCATTTTGAGGTTTGGAGATGTGGACAGACGAATAATAAAGGGTCACTCAAACTGTGTGAATGAAACAAAACACAACTCCAGGTCTGTTTTTGAAGATGTTTTAACAACATTCTAATGTGAGAGGAAAGAGTCAGTATAGGACCTTTAAAGGTGCATTATGTAACTTTCTAGTTGGGGGTCCATCACCTGTTTGTTTAAGGATACGTCATTGCTCTGCCTGGAATGTTCCACAGTATGACATTAAACAGCTCTACTTTACATTTATTCAATTACAGGTGGTTTTATTATTCAAAAATACCTAGAAAAACAAACATTTTGACTGTGAACGGGGTTGCCTCTCCACAGATCTGACCTGTAACTTGGTCTGGTTTGGTCTCCATAACGATAGAAAGGTTTAATAGCATACTGTGGAACATTCCAGACAAAGCAATAACACCTCCAAGAAGAAAAACTTTTGACGAACCCTCCACCAGAAAAGTTACACAATGCACCTTTAAAGATGAATATCCGTTATGTGGAGCCGTCCCTGGACTCCCACAGACACGTACCAGGTAAGTGTTGGACCACAGGGATGCCGTGCTTGGTCAGGTCGTCTGCGTTTCCCACTCCAGACAGCATCAGGAGCTGGGGAGAGTTTATGGCTCCTCCGCTCAGAATCACCTCCTTCTCCGCAAACACCTGCACAACAAGCAAAGGAGGAACACTCACAATCAGGGCTGTCCACGAATCAAAAGTCAAACACTAATCAACACCAAAACTATCGAAATTAGACTAAGAGCAGATATCGATACTAAAAAAAACCTCCGTGAACGCCACCTTAAAGTGGTGGAGGGGCCAGAATGATCCTGGGAGCCATGTTGTCTGGGGCTTCATGCCCTGGTCGCCCATGGCAACAGGTCCTGGGGACGAGTCAGACTAAGAGCGGTTCAGAAGCTCCTATGATAAATATTACATCAAGGTCAGTTACATAGATTTTTTAGACTTTACAACAACACAACAAACACAGCACACTCAGCGGGGCCTGTTGTTCAGAACTGTGATACCCGAGGGGATAAGATAAGATAAGATAATCCTTTATTTGTCCCACAATGGGGAAATTGCAGTGTCACAACGCAAGTTACAGAAACAGTAGGAAAATAAGAGCATGCATCAAAATCAAGATAAATAATAATAAGTAATAAGTATCATCAGGATCAGGGTTCTGCCAAGATTCACTTGGGAGCGTCTCGTAATTTTGTGAACTCATAATTCAATCTTGACAACATGAATTAAGGGAAGTCACTAGGTCAAGTCACATTCATTCAAAAACCATATAGAAAAATCTTCCAGACTATGTGCTTGTCTCCATGGAAACAACCACCAGAAAAGTTACATAGTGCAGCTTTAAACACCAAAGTTTTATTTCAGAGCATCTGGTTTTGGTTTTCTCCTGAAGCCAGTGAGTTCAATCCTGTTCAAGAATCTGCTCCAGGGCCTGAGTCCAGGTTTTCTCCACCGGTTTACATGGTAACAGATCCTCATGCGCCAACACTGCCAATGTTTATTCTCAGTGACTAACAGTTTAACATAAGCTCAGTACCCACTCGATGTTTTCCACTTCCCGATAAATCTTTGTCATGAAAGGTTCAGGCCTTAAGTAAAATTAAGTCATTTTACTCAACCAAATCCTGCACCCTCCACAAACAGGAATGTCACAATAGAGTTCAAACAAGGCTACAGAGAAGACAAAGTGTGTCTGCTATAGTTAGAATCTAGGATATCTGTGGATTATTAAGTTATATTTTGGGCATTTTAAATCACAACATTGATCTAAAACGACTTAATAAAAGAAACATGTTCGAGTTGGACAACTGCAGATCTCAATGGGGTATTAGGACCCCCTTTAAGGTACATCGCCTTAAAAGTAAAGAAAGTACCACATGCTGTCGGCGCATTGTCGTCATTTGAGTCAAAATGACTACGTGACACTGCAAAGTGCTACGTGTCACTGAAATAAAATTGGAGAACAAAGTGTGCCAGTCACCGTGGGAGTGGACCAGTGGTGATGAAAACAGGGTGAGATCAGAGCAATGACTTAAATACAGGAGAATAAATATTACACAAACATGCACAAATCACTCCAAATGCAATTTCAAAGGGTAAATGAGAAGGAAAGTAGTATAAACATGGTTAAAAGCTCTCAGTCAAGTTTGCATAATATACCTCCTTTAAGGCTAGTGAGTTAGCTACTTATGACTATAAATGGACATAACTAACCCACTACTACCCCAGCAGAGTTCAGTTCAGTAGTGGTGTGTTATTTGTCTTTCTTGTAACGTCATTGGTCTGTTATGACGTCCGCTCAGAGCTCACCCTCTTCTTCTGTCCTCCCTGGGTGTACTCCACTCCCACAGCGCGTTTCCCGTCAAACAGGATCTTGGTGGTGAGACAGCGCACCTCGGCCTTCAGGTTAGGACGCCCCAGTACCGGCCGGAGGTACGCGCTGGCTGTGCTCCACCTCTTTCCTGCACAAACACAGGCAGAACAATCAAACACACGTCTGATATCTGAGCAGGTCTGGAACCCTCATTTTTGGGGGTCAGTATTTGGGGGTAGAGATTTAAATATCTGCCAGGACCGGTGGTGGATGAAGTCAATTTTGTTACTTAAGTAAAAGTACAGATACAAGAGCAAGAACTTACTCAAGTAAAAGTAAAAGTATCACATGAAAAAATCTACTTAAGTATTAAAGTACCTGATTAAAAATGTACTTAAATAGTAACAAGTACAAGCACTTTGCAATGATTTTTAGAACTATTAAAGGATGAAATGTAGTGCTTTTGATAAAGAATTTACCTGATTTTAAGTGGTTCAACTGACTTGTTATTTTTTCTAGCTTTTGTGTTTTTGTGTATTGTGTTGCTTAAAGTTGGCATGGAAACACAAACTAAATGTGCCAAAAATCATTTTCAGCAGGTCTCACACCATGAAGAAAAGTACTTTTTACTTTTCAGTCCAGATCTAAAATGTAGTGGAGTAGAAAGTACAGGTACCAGCTCTCAAATGTAGTGAAGTAAAAGTAAAAAGTATCCACTGTAAAATGTACTTAAGTAAAGTACAGATACCTAAAATTGTACTTAAGTATTGTACTTTTACTTTTGTATTTCATTACCTTCCACCGCTGGCTAATACACGATATTATGCTCTTATTTTCCTACTGTTTCTGAAACTTGCGTTGTGACACTGCAATTTCCCCA
Organism: Taenioides sp. WSHXM2023; assembly: GCA_029959045.1. NCBI lineage: Eukaryota > Metazoa > Chordata > Actinopteri > Gobiiformes > Gobiidae > Taenioides > Taenioides sp. WSHXM2023. The sequence continues at coordinate 32,775,699 of CM057086.1, read as the reverse complement.
TTGTGGGACAAATAAAGGATTATCTTATCTTATCTTATCTTAACCGATACCAGTGCAGAGACTGAAAACATTATTTATTATTTCATGCGGATGACGAGTTCTGGTGTAGTTCCCGACACTGAGCATGTGATAAAACCGTGGATTCACAACCTGCCAAAGTTTTCCATGGAGGACGTGACTCTAATCACGTCTTCCATGTCACTTACAGACAGCTGGTTGGAACTGTTGATCTGCTGAACATAACGGAACGCTACAGTGACATCTTTATTTTTATTTTATTAGGTTAGACAATATAATACAATATATACAAAATAAAAATACCCAAATTAATAGCAAAAAAGGAGAAAATTTAATTTGTCAACTGGACAGAGTTTATTTGGTTGAATACGTTTCGCAGCTCATCCAAGCTGCTTCTTCAGTTCTGGTCAGATGCTGGCGGACACTGCTTTATATCTGCCTGAAGGGAGGAGCTTAATTACAATGAAAATTACTCTGAGACAACACATATTTAAATACAGTTTCAGTTAGTCAGGTGAGTCTATTCAATATGCAGTTGTTTATAGTTTCTGTTAGTCAGGTGAGTCTATTCAATATGGAGTTGTTTACAGTTTCTGTTAGTCAGGTGAGTCTATTCAATATGGAGTGGGAGTGGGGGAGTAGTTAGCAGATCCATTCAGGGCCATGATGGGTGTTTTCACACCTCTGGACCTGACCTGGCTAGTCCCATTGTTTTCCCAGTTTGTTTTGATTTAGGTTTGAGGATAGAGTTATAGATGGAGACAAATGATGTCTGAGACCCCCATTTCTGTTCAAGGAAGGATTCTCTTTCTTGACAAAAATAGCTTCTTTAACTCCCCTCTCAAACCAGTTCTTTTCTCTGGCCAAGATCTGGACCTCGCTGTCCTCAAAGGAGTGGCCTGTGGCTTTTAGGTGGAGATGTACGGCAGATTGCGGCCCACCCTGGTTTTCCCGTCTGTGTTGATACATCCTTTTGTGAAGTGGCTGTTTTGTTTCTCCAATGTAGCGCTCACTGCAGTCTTCACTACACTGAATGGAGTAGACCACATTGCTTTGTTTGTGGCTCGGTGTTTTGTCCTTAGGATGGACCAGTTTTTGTCTTAAAGTGTTTGTGGGTTTGAAATAGACTGGGATTTCATGTTGTCTGAAGATCCTCTGTAGTTTTTCGGAAACGCCAGCCAGGTAAGGAATAGTTACACCCTTTCTCCTGGGCTCTGGTTCTCTGTTGTCCTGTTTCTTTGTTCTCTTCGTTTTATTGAAAGCCCATTTAGGATATCCACAAACGAAGAGGGCTTTCTCCACGTGTTGTTCTTCTTTCTCCTTTCCCTCTGCGCTTGTAGGAACCACTTGGGCCCTGTGTTGTAATGTCCGAATGACTCCCAGTTTGTGCTGAAGTGGGTGGTGTGAATCAAAAAGCAGATATTGGTCGGTGTGTGTGGGCTTCCTGAAGACCTCTACCTGGAGTCGCCGGTCTTCTCTTATCGTTACTGCACAATCTAAGAAGGCCAATGTGTTGTCCTTGGCATCTTCACGTGTGAATTTGATGTTCGGATCTACAGAATTGATGTGTGCAGTAAAAGGTTCCAAAAGGCTTTCAATAAAACGAAGAGAACAAAGAAACAGGACAACAGAGAACCAGAGCCCAGGAGAAAGGGTGTAACTATTCCTTACCTGGCTGGCGTTTCCGAAAAACTACAGAGGATCTTCAGACAACATGAAATCCCAGTCTATTTCAAACCCACAAACACTTTAAGACAAAAACTGGTCCATCCTAAGGACAAAACACCGAGCCACAAACAAAGCAATGTGGTCTACTCCATTCAGTGTAGTGAAGACTGCAGGGGGCGCTACATTGGAGAAACAAAACAGCCACTTCACAAAAGGATGTATCAACACAGACGGGAAAACCAGGGTGGGCCGCAATCTGCCGTACATCTCCACCTAAAAGCCACAGGCCACTCCTTTGAGGACAGCGAGGTCCAGATCTTGGCCAGAGAAAAGAACTGGTTTGAGAGGGGAGTTAAAGAAGCTATTTTTGTCAAGAAAGAGAATCCTTCCTTGAACAGAAATGGAGGTCTCAGACATCATTTGTCTCCATCTATAACTCTATCCTCAAACCTAAATCAAAACAAACTGGGAAAACAATGGGACTAGCCAGGACATGTCCAGAGGTGTGAAAACACCATCATGGCCCTGAATGGATATGCTAACTACTCCCCCACTCCCACTCCATATTGAATAGACTCACCTGACTAACAGAAACTGTATTTAAATATGTGTGTCTCAGAGTAATTTTCATTGTAATTAAGCTCCTCCCTTCAAGCAGATATAAAGCAGTGTCCACCAGCATCTGACCAGAACTGAAGAAGCAGCTTGGATGAGCTGCGAAACGTATTCAACCAAATAAACTATATCCAGTTGACAAATTAAATTTTCTCCTTTTTTGCCATGGATTCTACCTGGACGACTGAGGGATTTTACATACACCCAAATGAATAGGCCATTTATAAAAGGGAAAAAGAAAGAATACAGTGACATCTAGATGAAGAAAACTGGGCAATTTTCTCAGTTTTCCCAGATTTCCCAGAGTTACTATCACCAACAGACTCCAAAGGAAGGAAGTCGTCATCAGCACGTTTCTAAATGGTTTTCCCGTCTGTGTTGATACATTCGTTTGAAAAGTGGCTGTTTTGTTTCTCTGTTTGGTGAGAGCTACATTGGAGAAACAAAACACCCACTTTTCAAACGAATGTATCAACACAGACGGGAAAACCAGGGTGGGCTGCAATCTGCTGTACATCTCCACCTAAAAGCCACAGGCCACTCCTTTGAGGACAGTGAGGTCCAGATCTTGGCCAGAGAAAAGAACTGGTTTGAGAGGGGAGTTAAAGAAGCTATTTTTGTCAAGAAAGAGAATCCTTCCTTGAACAGAAATGGAGGTCTCAGACATCATTTGTCTCCATCTATAACTCTATCCTCAAACCTAAATCAAAACAAACTGGGAAAACAATGGGACTAGCCAGGTCAGGTCCAGAGGTGTGAAAACACCATCATGGCCCTGAATGGATATGCTAACTACTCCCCCACTCCCACTGCATATTGAATAGACTCACATGACTAACAGAAACTATAAACAACTCCATATTGAATAGACTCACCTGACCAACTGAAACTGTATTTAAATATGTGTGTCTCAGAGTAATTTTCATTGTAATTAAGCTCCTCCCTTCAGGCAGATATAAAGCAGTGTCCACCAGCATCTGACCAGAACTGAGGAAGCAGCTTGGATGAGCTGAGAAACGTATTCGACCAAATAAACTCTGTCCAGTTGACAAATTCAATTTCTCCTTTTGCTATGGATTTGATAAAAAAAACGTATGACTCAAACAAACAAACGACTCACAAAGTAAATCAGTATCTGGAAAAGTGGGCAGATAATACACAATGACTCTTCTTTCTGCTCCTTTTCAGTCATTTCTTGTATGTTTAATGTTTTGACACTGCTGAAATGTAAATATTTGGTGTGCTTTTCTGTTGTTTACAACGTATATATAATATGTATTTGGTTATTGTTTCTATCTTGGCACAAACTCAAAATAAATACGAATCAATCAGTCAAGTCTTTTTATACTTTACGAATTAATTAAATAAACAAACAATACTATTCATTCATTCATTTTTTTGCAGCTCATATTTTTAACTAAATTGCACATTACTAAAAGGCCTCACTGGGTCCTGCTTTAGTGTTAAGACGTCAGTGGTACAGACGAGTTTCAGTATTATTCTATATTAGAGATGTAACGATAAAAGTCTCTCGGTACGATATTTTCACCATATACAAACTAACAAAACTGTGAATATGCTACTTTTTCCTTTGCCTTAACAAGACTTAACCCAAAGAACTAAGACTTAAAAGTGCTTTGAACTGTTATTTCTTCATGTAGTCTGCACTGAAACGGAGCAAAGGATCATGGTCTATGTAGTTCCCTCCCGCTGTAACTATTAATTTAAGCAAAGAGATTTGTAACTAGTGAGACCTTTGACGATATGATACCTATTGTTACATCCCTATTGTATATTGTATCTGTGTGATGGTGACAGACCTATTCTTGGTTTTCAGGGTCCCACAACTGAAATCTGCATTTTAACAATATTAATTACTGCTGTCCCCCGTCTGTATTAAATATTACTGGCCTATAAAACGCTGTGATCTCCTCTGAAACCCAGAAATGACTGTCTGATTTCGATTTCAGAGTGTTACCTTTGTAGACGGTCATGTCCATCCAGCCCAGGCCCTCCTGCTGGTATCCGTTCATGTCGTGGGTGATGGGGTACCCGGCCTGCTGCCCGGCCTCGATGAAGGCCATGTGAAGAGGGTGCTGGGTCTTACCCCTGGACACTTTCAACGGACCACTGCCTCCGCGGTACCTGGAATTACAACCAAAGACTGTATAAAGAAGTGGACTACGGGAGTGTGGCATAGGAATTTATTTAAAGACAAAATACAAAAATAAAAACACCTGGATCATGTAGAACAGGTTAACACGAACATTTTAAGACCAAAATGACGAAGCTCACAGCAGCAGTCACTTGGAGTCGATGGAGCTCCCATGCTCACTTCCTGTTTGGAATTCTGCAGCTAGCGGGTTAGCTACGTCCATTCATACAGTCTTTTATTACAACACACAGATATTTGTCACTCTGAACGGAGCTCTAGACATTTACAATCTGGAATGGCTTCGTGAGTGTCTTTGTGAGTCATACGCTTCCAACGTAATACCAGGTCAGATTTACGTTGGCGCTAAACCAAACAGCCGCAGGCACGGAACACGCAGCCTCCATTACACTCGCTGTTCATGCATAAACTGGAACAAAAATAAACCTGCTTCACATACGCAGCACCTAAACTTATTAAAGGTGCACTTTGTAACTTTCCTGGAGAGGGTACGTTAAATTGTCCACAGTATGGCATTAAACTACCGTAATTTCCGAACTATAAGCTGCTACTTTTTTCTCACACTCTCACACACACAAAACTGAAGAGGGAAGAAAAAGTAAATAAAAATACAATAGTCCCCCCTATAAATATACATGTGAAAGTATTGTTCCATCCGTCATGATACGCTGACGTAGTGATTATCGTGACAGGCCTACTGACATCTGGACTACCGGCGTTTTTGCAAGACAGCGGTGGAAGAAGTACTCCATTTTGTTACTTAAAGGTCGATTGTGTAACTTTCCTGTTGGAGGGTCCGTCACCTGCTTGTTTCTATGGAGATGTCATTGCTCTGCCTGGAATGTTCCACAGTATGACATCTATACTTTACATTTATTCAATTACAGGTGGTTTTACTGCTCAAAAATACCAAGAAAAACAGACATTCTGACTGTGAGCGGGGTCGCCTCTCCACAGATCTGACCTGTAACTTGGTCTGATCTGGGCTCCATAATGATAGAAAGATTTAATGCCATACTGTGAAACATTCCAGACAAAGGGACAACATCTCCATGGAGAAAAGCGTTTGATGGACCCTCCACCAGAAAAGTTACACGATGCACCTTTAAGTAAAGTACAGATACCTAAAATGTATACTTAAAGATGCAGTGTGTAACTTATTTATCTCTAAGAAAACAGCAGGTGACACCACAGGGCCAAGTTACATGTCAGATCTGTGGAGAGGCGTATCCACTCATAGTAAGAATGGAAGTTTTTAGGTCAATAAAAACTCATTTTATAGAGTAAATGCAAGACTGATGCTTAAGGCCATACAAGGACATTCCAGACAAAACAATAACATCTCCATGGTGACAAGCAGGTGTTGGACCCTCCATCAGAAAAGTTACACAGTGCTCCTTTAAATACAGTACTACTTTTTTTACTTTGTTTACGCTCCACCGCTGTAATATGCCCTAGTGAATGAAACTGTGAGTCAGTGATTCACGTTCTGGCAAAAGAAGGATCATCTTATCCATTTTGTTTCTTTTACACACAGAGGATCGATTGTGTAAAGTGAAATTCGAGTACAAAAGAGCTAAAGATCTGTGCAATTCTTTGGTATAATCTACAGACTATGACTAATCTAATCACCCCGGGCTGGATAGGGGAACACGTATGACGTAGTATGAGTAGCACTAAAATCATTCATTGACTCAAAGTTGATGCTTGTGAGGTTTAAGTCACGTGTGATGTCATGAAGCGGTAGTTTTCAAGTTAACAGCTAAATTTTAAGTTTTGTTCAGGAGAGCTTGGCAATTCCAGGGCTGAAATAATCAAAATGATTCTAGTGACGGTGAATGGAATTTAAAAATAAAAACTGAATGAAACAAAACATAAAGAGTATGTTTGTGATGAGGAAACAACATTATAACACAGATCAGAAAATATAGTTATAAAGACCCTTTAATTATTTGCAGTGCCTGTGTGTAGTGCTATAATATATTTATTCATTAAAAATGTGAATGCACAATTGTACAATTACAAATGTAGGTCAAACTGCTCTGAATGGCAGCACTTGCAGCCAATCATGAATCAGTGCTAGTGCAGCCTCTGCAGCTCAGTGAGTGAATTCTGGAGGTTCTGAGCATTAATTACATTTATTTATGGTTTTATTGATGGTTTGAACATTCCCTGGGGGTGTGAAGCTAACTGTAGAGACTGCTCTGTTTGAAACTCTGTTAATCAAATTAAACTGTAATCTGAGTAATTTGACCATAAAGATCTGACTTGGCTGGACCTACATCAGGTGAGCTGATTTGTCACTCTCACCTTTGTGTTGAAAGTCAAACCTAAACAGGACCATGAAAGCTGTTTTTAGATTATCCTACATTTTTTTGGACAGTGTTTGCTAATGTGTGCATTGTGTCTCCATGGTAACTGCTGAACGTTCCACTATATAGACATACATGTAGAACACCTGACATTAAAGCTTTGTACCTGTCCTCCCCCAGTTCATGACTCTGGGCCTTCCTGAAGTATGGCAGACAGTGTTCATAGTCCCAGCCCTCGGCCCCCTCGCGCTCCCAGCGGTTGTAGTCCTCGGCGTGGCCCCTGATGTACACCATGGCGTTGAGAGAGGAGGACCCCCCCCACACTCTCCCCCGGGGCCAGTACATCACCCGCCCGTCCATGTGGGGCTGTGGCTCTGTGTGGTAAAACCAGTTATACCTAAAACAAACAGAAGCAGGTATTATATGTCCAGTTTTGTTTATGGCGCACACTGACCTGGTCACTTAAAAATACTGCGGCCAAATGTTTGGCCCTTATCGCCTTAAAGAGGGGGTATTATGCAAAATCGTTTTTCTGTTCTTTCTACCATGTGATAACGTTGTTCCCTCATCAAAAACATGCCTGAAGAGGTTTTAGATGTTATCCATGCATGTTTGAGTAATCTAGTGATCTCTCCCAGGCCCTATTCAAAACGCCCGCCCACAAGTCTACATCACCCACGCTCCCGCACGACAATTCTCCATAAATATACAAAAACATGATACAAAACTGAACACAACGACTTGACAAACCTGATGCGACGTGCAGTAGTTTGATTGGCGGGATGTACGCTGATTGTGTTGTGATAGCGCTCTGAAGGGGGAGTGACTTAGCACGGAGAGCAAAGGGAGAGAGACTCAGAGCGTCAAAAACAAAAGTAATACTTAAAATATGTTAATACATTGTTTAATATCTGTTTTATAATTATATAATTTATTACCAAGCAGGACTTGTGGGCTGAGCGTTGGACAGAATCTTACAGCTAGGAGAGATCGCTAAATTACTCAAACATCCATGCATGACATCGAAACCCTCTTTAACAATACTGCACATGGAGAATAGTTTTGCTTTAGTGTTATTGTATCAGTGACATAGTTACATTAAATATTATCATTTATCATCTATTAATTCTGAAATATATTGTACTTGTTAGGGCTGAGAATCACAGGGCCCCTCATGATTCGATACTATACGCGATACATGGCTCATGATACGATATTATCACAATATGGCAATAATCGATATGTTGCACATGATATTCTGTGATATATTGCAGTTTTTTAAGAACCGAACACATTTTAACAACAGTATTTCTTTGTTAAACCACAACTTGCAAAGTTCATATGAAACACATTTATTTTACAGAACAGTGAAGTGTGTTGCATAAACAAGTTTCCTTCCACTAAATAAGGAACAAAATTCTCATGTGGTCACAAAAAAAAAATGCTAAAAGATACCAAAAAATACTCTGGTGGTATCGATACAGCAGCCCACAATAACGATCACCTGACCAGAACTGCACGGTTTGACAAAACTTCACAAAGACGAGTGGATCTGGAGCTGCGTCCCGTCTCCCTGATTTCAGAGGGTGTGACTGACAGGTGGATTAACACATGCTCCATTAGCATCAAAAACAAACATGGCTGCTTACACGTAAGAAAGTGGAAAAAACAACATAAAGGATTGAGAAACGGTGCAGATTTTTATCAACTCAACAATCAAAGCACCAAATTATTACTCATCTAAAATAAGTTATGTATTTCTGAATGTTATGAGAATTTTCAAGAGGGGATGTCTTCTGCATTTGAGGGACGTGAAATAAATTAGCAGCTGTGGTTGGATCATCTCAAGTTTGGACAAAGATTTTTCCCGCTCTATGATCCAGTTCTAGGCCCTTCAGGCAACAATAACAAATAACAATAACAATACTGCATCACTGAATTTAGCATCGCGATATCAATATTCCGATATTTTTGCACAGCCCTAGTACTTTCGTTTTCTGGTGACAGGCCTACATGTGACGTACTTATCGTTACAGAGGTTGTAGATGAGTGCCCCCGGCATGTGGATCTTCCAGGACAGACGCACACTGCCCAGGAGCTTGTCCTTAGGCCCCGCCTCCAACAGCAGCACAGACTCATGGGAGTCTTCACTGAGACGATTGGCCAGCACGCAGCCCGCAGAGCCCGCCCCCACTATCACGTAGCTGTACGAGGGCGTCTGATTGGCTGAGGCGCTGAGCTGTCTGCGGTGGGCAGAGGAGAGGGCGTGGGCGGCGCCTAACAGGCCGCGGAGAACATGTGACCTGTGTGTGGGCGGGGCTAGTCTCACTCCAGCGTGGACCACAGAAACCACAGACAGCAGCATGATGCAGGGGGGGTGTCTTCATTCACTGTTAGGACAAAAGGACATAACAACATTATTGATACTTTGCACTGGGGGTATTCTGCATGTATGTGTATGATGGAATGTTCACCAGTTACCATGGTGACACAGTGCACACATTAGCAAACACTGCCAAAAAAGTTTTAAAATCATCTGAAAACTCTGAAAATGGATTTAACAGACGGTTTTCCCTTGAGAAAACTCTAAATCTGCAGGTTTGTGTGTTAAACATGTGTGAATGAAACAAAACACAACTCCAGGTGTGTTTTCGATGAGGAAACAACATTAGAACAGATCAAAATCGTGTAATATGGGACCTCTAATTTAACATGATTGCAAAAAAAAAAAAAGACTAATAGACTAATATTAGCCACTGCCTGCACACACGACCTCTGAGTCACTCCTTCTCTTCCAAAGGCACATTTGTAATTGCTGGTAAATGAACAGCTCAAAAAGGCAGTGTAAATATTATCTCACTTCTGTAGTAGTGAGAGACCTGTTCTGTTTTTGGCACTGATAAGATCCTCCACCCCGTGACATGGAAAAACAAGTGTGTAATCATTTAGTATCTGAAAGACAGCTGCTGTACAGAGGCGGGCTAAGATAAGAGACTAAAACCAAACTTAGGTCGTGCAGAACTAGAATTCTGCCTAAATTTGTGTGTTAAACATGTGCAAATAAAACAAAACACAACTCCAGGTATGTTTGTGATGAGGAAACAACATTATAGTGATCCTCATCAGAAAATAGTGTAATAATGGACCTCCTAATCATTACATTTCAATTATAAATCAGATATTAAATCTAGACAGTTACTCTTTATGTTAGAGTAGCAGTTTTTGCTTTTTTTTCCTTCCCAACTCTTACTTGAGTCACGTCTTGGACCACTACTTTGTACTTATAACTGAATAATATTATTTTGCTTTGGGTTCTGACCTGGTTTTCCGCACGCTGTTAATGGTCTTATATCACACATGTTTCATTAACCCTTTATTATCAGTCTGTCTACATCTACGAAGCTCAAAAACGCTCTGTTCCACCTTGTGATGTCACGAAGCGGTAGTTTTCAACTTAACAGCTCCTTTTACCTTTAGTTCAGTGGAGATCGCGTGTTAAACATGTGTAGGGTGACCAGGTTTTCACAGTCAAAAACTGGTTTGTGGTGGTTAGTAATAATAAAATTGTGAAACAAGTGCGTAATTAAGGAAAACTGTTCATGACTTATGCACGAGTAACATGTGAGTCAGTAAGTCATATTTTCTTTGTTTTAGTCATTTTAAAAGCATGATTTTCTGTATTTTATTTAACAAGTGACAATTTATGCCTCTCTTATTGTTTGCAGGTAACAAATTGGTCAAAAACAGGGACATTTCTTGTATAAAACTGGGAAAAATCACTGGTTTTGGATAAATCTGCTGGGACAGGGGACACAGGGCTCCAAACTGGGACTGTCCAATGTAAACAGGGACATCTGGTCATCTGGTAAACATGTGTGAATGAAACAAAAAAACAAATCCAGATATGTTTTTGATGAAATCATTATTATTATTATGACCACATTGTGACCTGGATGAAAGAATAGTAATATGGTTCGTTTAAGGCTGCAGACTGCTACAGTTTATGGGTCAGTGAGACTAAAGAGCCAAACAAGGAGCAACTGACCGACCTTTAGCACAGATTTAACACTTCCAAACGCCATCTTTAAGTCAAAAACATCTGCGATTCACCGTGCACAATGCAGTTAATAAACCTGCAAACAAAATTACAACTTCTCTATAGTTTATTATCAAAGAAATCACTAAAAATGCACGAGGGAAATAAATATAACGGGTTCAAAAAAAGGTTGCAAAAGTCGAAGCTAACACGGCTAGTTTTGTTGTGTCATTGTGCAAGATTCTGGAGAAAGTAATAGTAGTTTTTTTGAGGGAGGGTTGCTGTAATGAAGCGGTTGCCTAATGTTATTTACGCGTACAAAGTCCATCCAAAATAACTCTGAAAGTTCACCGACACCCGTGGGATTATTGCAAAAGCTGCGAATGAAGTAGAGACATGCTGTCACCGGATTTGGACTAAACATTGCACGTGTAAAAAAAATAATAATAATGAATGAAATTAAAAAAAAAAAAAAGAAGTGTGAACAAACGTACCTTGTCGCCAGTTTCCTCAGAAGTTGTTGGTTTTGAGACCCGAGCTCACCCGGGCGGGCGGAGTCAGCGGTGGAGGGGCGGATCATGGAGTTTAAGGGGCGGACGCAACTTATAACCTATTTATAATCAGCACAGTTGGCAAAAACTTGTGTTGTTTTAATCTCTTGCAACTCTTATAATCTCTTGTATTTAATTTCCTGTATCTTCTTTTGTTTTGTGAAGATATTTGTTTTATTTTATTCCATTTACTGCATCATGACTCCTTGTGTTCAATTAAAAAAATAAATGTCAGCAGATGTAATTGTCTTTAAAAGTCGAACTGTATTACACAAAAATGACTCCACAACATTGTTACACTATTCAAAACACACCCGGAGTTGTTTTGTTTCATTCACACATGTTTAAGTCCTTTATTAGGTGTTTAAAATGAGCAAGCCTTTATTTTTTATTCAACATACTCAAAAACGTCAAAAACGTCAAAAAGTCAACAAGTCAAAGATAACCAAGGGCGTAAAAATCACACAAACAGCACAAACTCACACAAATAACATACAACACCAAAACGCAAATACACTTAGCCAATTAAAATAAATTGCGACATATAATACAGGGGTGAATGATACTGTTATGTTAGACTTTAGACTTTTAGACTTTAGACTTTTATTGTCCCCAAGGAAATTCATTTTCACGCACACAGAGCTCGTTTGACATACACAGCAACAACACAACACAACACAACAAACACAGACACATTACAAGCGACATTACAGCACACTCAGAGGGGCCTGTTGTTCAGAAATGTGATACCCGAGAGGATCAGGGTTCTGCCAAAGTGGGTCCTCCTGCACCTGAGCGCCCTGTACCTCCATCAGGGCCCTCCTGCACCTGTACCTCCGTCAGGGCCCTCTCCTGAGCGCCCTGCACCTCCATCAGGGCCCTCCTGCACCTGAGCGCCCTGTACCTCCATCAGGGCCCTCCTGCACCTGTACCTCCGTCAGGGCCCTCTCCTGAGCGCCCTGTACCTCCATCAGGGCCCTCCTGCACCTGAGCGCCCTGCACCTCCATCAGGGCCCTCTCCTGAGCGCCCTGTACCTCCGTCAGGGCCCTCCTGCACCTGAGCGCCCTGCACCTCCATCAGGGCCCTCCTGCACCTGAGCGCCCTGCACCTCCATCAGGGCCCTCTCCTGAGCGCCCTGTACCTCCGTCAGGGCCCTCCTGCACCTGAGCGCCCTGTACCTCCATCAGGGCCCTCCTGCACCTGAGCGCCCTGCACCTCCATCAGGGCCCTCCTGCACCTGTACCTCCGTCAGGGTGGGGAGTCCTGTGATTTTAGCAGCTGTGTGTGTGTGTGTGTGTGTGTGTGTGTGTGTGTGTGTGTGTGTGTGTGTGTGGGTGGGTGGGTGTGTGTGTGTGTGTGTGTGTGTGTGTGTGTGTGTGTGTGTGTTTCCTCTGTGAGTTTAAACCGGTTTTTAACAGTGAAAAACAGCAAAAAAGCAGGTGGAACAATACAACAGGATGGACTGGAGGTGGATTGGTACAACAGTAATAACAAACAGATGTGGAGAAACACAGAGTCCTTTGAGTTTTCTGATTACTGACAGTCGTTGAAGGCTTCTTTTATAAATCTCTGTGATATGCTGATCAAATGTAAGTGCATTGTCTATTGTGACCCCGAGACATTTGAAAGTGTCCACTGTCTCTGCTGTTTGCTTGTTAATGATGATGGGCGGCTGTGGAGATGGTTATCACTGCACCACTTGATGAAGTTGAAACGTTATAGATATTTCCTGTAGATATGTTTGTTTTAATAGCTTTTTTCTTTTTATTCTGTTTTATTGTCATTGTCATGTTGTTGTATTTCGTTATAGTTGTGATCATTTGATTTATTTTGAGTCCATTTAGTTTTTTCTGTATATGACTGAAAACGAAAAAAAAAAAAAGCAACTGCACCTGCCTTCCCCGCCTTCATGGACTACAAAGCCCAAAGGTATGATGGGCTTTGTAGTCCTGTCATCTACCCAGTGACAGTGCACTGTCTCTGGGTAGACGGTCTGGGGATGTCCCCCGGTTGTCCCGGAGCTCAAGAGCTCCAGACCGGGACCGGGACTTCTCCGCAGATCTATCCCAGTGACAGTGCACTGTCTCTGGGTAGATGGTCTGGGGATGTCAACGTTATTAAACTGGCTACGAATAATCCGTGTCTGTCTGTCTGTCTGTCTGTCTGTCTGTCTCTATCCATGTATCTATCTATATCATCTATATCTATCTATCCATCCACCTATCTATCTATCCAAAATGCCAAAATACGTCTCTGTCGTAAATAAAATAAATATCCAAAAAAAAGCCCGAATCGGGCAGGAAAACCCGCCTTCTTCCTGAATCGTCATGGCCTGTTTCCTGATACGTCATTATACGTCATTGTGCGCATGTGCAGTACACACAGAGCCCACATCAGGTACTTCCGCCCACATTGGGCACCGAGTGCGGAGGACGTGAGTTTTTTTTATAGATCCACGAAGCTCTGGGGGCGGAGTCTGGCACCGTCTGAGGGACTTTAAACCGGGCCCCGGGAGGATGCGCTGCACTGACGGGAGAGCGGAGCAGGAGGAAACTTATTTGGTTCAGTTTATGATCAAATTTAGTAGAGTTTTGTCGAACTCAGTGCGCAGGCGTGGTTTTTGTAAACGTGATTGACAGATCTCATCGCTGACTGTAGATTTTTCCCTTTTTTTGCCCCTGCAGGTAAAATGGAGATGATGTGGGGTGTTTTGATGATTTTGCTTTGTGGATCACTCGCATCTGGAGTATCTGTGAACGAAATAGTAAGTCTGATTTTATTTGTTATAAATTAAATACATTTCAAGAAAAAATATGTACACTTTTTCCCCCGTCTCTGTGTCTGAAATATATACATGACAGAAATATAGTATGTTTAGTATGTATAGTATGTGTAGTATGTGTAGTATACCAAATGAAAAAAAAATTTTTTCTTCTATCTCTTGGTCTTATACACTTACACACAGTCAGAGAGAGAAAAACACGAGGTTAGGTCTATGATGACAACGTGCCCCATCCTGGGTTAGTTGTCACATTCACTTTTAGCAGTAATTTTAAAAAAAAACTGAAATGAATGATTTTCATGAGGATTGCATTTTGGGGATGTACATTAATTGTTTATAAAAAAAATCAAAAATCATCCAAGTAATGACATGCATTAAAAACGGGCACAAAAACTGGTTGGTAATAATAAAACTGAGACGAGTGTGTAATTAAGGAAAATTGTTCTGCACTCTGCCTATTCATGATGAACATGTGAGTCAGTACAGTCACATTTTCTTTGTGCTTTTGTCATTTTTAAGCAGCTTTTCTGTATTTTACCTAAACAAATGACAATTTATGCCTCTCTTTACTGTTGGCAGGTAACAAATTTCTCCAAAATAGGAACACCAGGGACATTTCTTGTATAAAACTGGAACAAATCACTGGGTTTGGATAAATCCACTGGGTCAGGGGACACAGGGCTCAAAACTGGGATTGTCCCGGTTAAATAGGGACATCTGGTCACCCTAGACACTGGAATATTTTAAGATCAGACCTCAGGTTTGAGTCGGAGAGACAAAAGAGCCATTCTGACCAATCCTTGTAAACTGTATTTTATTGCACACACTGCTGTAAAAGTTACTCAGTGTCACTATTAACAAAAAAAAATCCTAATTAAATCCTTTTTTAAAGAGGGGCCCCTTAACCCTTCAAGTGCACCTCTCTGGGCTGTGGATAGAATTACTGTCATCTGATCGGTTTCAGTGATAATTACATGTACTTTTTAAAAAATATTTAACTGTGTATTTACTAAATTATTTCATTTTCTTGGAAAGTTATAACAAAATAGCCTATTGCACGTTAAAAAAAAAAAGTCCTATATTACACAAAATTTACTTTGCTTTACAGTTTTTTCAGTCGTTTTAGCACATTTTTTGAAACTTGGTTAAGTTTGATCTTTTGATTCAAACCTTTATCTGAACAGGGAAACAGGCGCTCGCATCATTTGTAACATTTCTCATGAGTTCACACAGTTCTCAGAACACTGGACACAGCTTTCATTCACAAACTCACATGATTCATCTTGTTTTTTCAACACTGGAGGTCTTTTCTCATGTGGTAAAGGACTTTGGCCCAAACTTTGTCACTTTCAATATACAGTCCCTGACAAAAGTCTTGTCGCTTATCCATTTTGTAGAAACAAAAGCTTATAACCTGACTTTAAATTAATCGATTGGTTTTAGAAATGTCTCATATGAAAGCTAAAACCCTCCCAAATTATGCTCAATATACTAAAATAAATTTGCTTCACTGAAGAGAGATTGATCATTTAATGAACACAGAAAGGTCAGATTTTGGCAAGACAAAAGTCTTGTCGCCTACAGAAAATTGAACAAATAATTTACTTCAAATACAAAAATATGTTGCATAACGTCAGTGAATTAAGTAGTGGTGCTGTGAGATCCATATTTAATATCTTGTATGACTTCCATGAGCTTGAAGGACTGCATCCATGCGGTTCAACAATGATTCATACAATTTGTTGATGAAGTCATCAGGAATAGCAAAGAAAGCAGTCTTACGTGCCTCCCAAAGTTCATCAAGATTCTTTGGTTTTGCCTTCCATGCTTCCTCTTTCATTCTACCCCAGACATGCTCAATGATGTTCATGTCTGGTGACTGGGCTGGCCAGTCCTGGAGCACCTTGATCTTCTTCGCCTTGAGGAACTTTGATGTAGAGATAGAAGTATGCGATGGAGCACCATCCTGCTGGAAAATTTGACCCCTTTTATGGTTGGGAATGTAAGAGGTAGCTAATACTTCTTGATATTTTAGGCTATTGATATTGCCTTCCACCCTGCAAATGTCTCGCACACCCCCATACTGGATGTAACCCCAGACCATGATTTTTCCACCACCAAACTTAACTGTTTTCTGGGTGAATCTTGGATCCATGCGGGCTCCAGTAGGTCTCCTGCAATATTTGCGGCGGCTGTGATGTAATTCAACCGAGGATTCATCAGAGAAATCCACCTTCTGCCACTTTTCCAGTGTCCATCCTTTTAGCAGGCTGTGGGCCTTGGCAAATGCCACACGGTTTTTTAATTGCCTTTTGTTTAGTGCTGGTTTCTGTGCACTGATTCGACCATGGAGGCCATTTCGAGACAGAATTCTACAAACTGTTCTGGTTGACACAGGGACTTGAGGTGACCAGGCCTGGTGGAGCTCTGCTGCAGTGGAAAAGGGGCTGGCCTTGGATTTTCAAATCAACAAACGGTCCTCCCGAGCAGTTGTCTTGCGGGGTCTGCCGGACCTGGGCTTGTCAAAAACATCTCCAGTCTTTTCAGATCTTTTTCTTATTCTTTGTACTTGACGCTGAGACACATTGAAGGTGTCAGCCACCTCAGCAGTGGATCTGGTCTTCAGCCTCTTGATAATTAACGCTTTGGTCTCAGGGTGGAGCTTAGGCATGTTGTCAGAGGTCAAGTTGCAGTTGATGTGAAGGTCTGGTGTGCTGGGGTTCTTTTTATACACACCCACTAATTGATTGATCAGTAACTGATCACAGGTGAGGCTGTAATCTAGGATTGGGTGCATCATATGACAAGGCGACAAGACTTTTGTCTTGTCAAAATCTGACCTTTCTGTGTTCATTAAATGATCAATCTTTCTTCAGTGAAGCAAATTTATTTTAGTATATTGAGCATAATTTGGGAGGGTTTTAGCTTTCATATGAGACATTTCTAAAACCAATGGATTAATTTAAAGTCAGGTTATAAGCTTTTGTTTCTACAAAATGGATAAGCGACAAGACTTTTGTCAGGGACTGTAGAAACTCAAACAGAACGGCCAAAAATCTAACAGGAAAAGATTTCACACGTGAGTCAGACAGGGAGAAGGTCTCAGCAGTGAGTTCAGACATTGAGTATAGACAATTTTCAGATACATACAGTTTTTGTTTAATTTTCAAGAACACGTTATATATTACAGTACAAAATTAATATGATGTATATGCTATTCCATTCCATCTTTCAGTTTTTCTTCAGCATAACTATTTTGGATCAAATACTGTAAATTCTACTTTGCAATTGGTTATGCACTTTTATATTTTTACATATTGCAATACAAACAGGTTTTAGACAAAAAAAAGCAGCTTTTCCAGTCCAGAATTCATCAGTGTAAAGGGTGAACCCCAGTGTCGGACTGCACCAACCCACTGATTTTCTATAGTCACTGAGAGAAGGACTAAAACCTCTGAGCTGCAGCGTTAAATGACCGAAAGAGCACAGAAAAACACATGACCAGAGTTTTTGCTTTTGGAGAATGATTGAACAGTTTTTGTTGAGATAAAATTTTGCTTCGGAAATTCTGTTTAGGATATTGTGTGAGCTGTTTTGCAAATGTCAATAATAATAATAATAATAATAATAATACATCAGTTTTATACAGCGCTTTTCACGGTAACACAAAGACGCTTCACAATAAAGTAACACTAAAACAAGGACAGGACAGACAAAACAGTCATGAGGAGCAGTCGTGTGGGGGCTGCAGGCTGTGAGGAAGACGTGTGTTTTGAGCAGTTTTTTGAAGGTTTTTAGTGAGTCTGAGTTTCTGATGTGAAGCGGGAGAGAGTTCCAGAAGGCGGGAGCGGCCATGGCAAAGACTCGGTCCCTCAAGGTCCCCCCCAAGGTCAATTAAAGTGCCAAAGTGATTGAGAAAAACTGTAAGCCATGTAATAATGTTGTTACCGCCTTAAAAACATACCTGGAATGTTGAATGAAGCAGTAGTTTTCAAGTTGACAGCTCCTTTTACCCTTTAGTTCAGTAGAGATCGGCAATTCCAGGGCTGAACTTGTCCAGATGATTCTAGTGAAGGTGTGTGGAGTTTAAAAACACAGTGGAGCACTTACTGTATTACCACATGACATCACAAGGTGGTTTGAGTGTTTTGTGAATGTGTATGTGTGAATGAAACAAAACACAGCTCCAGGTGTGTTTGTGATGAGGAAACAAGATTATAACTCTGAAAATAGTGTAACATTGGCCCTTTAAGCCAAACATTTTCATTAACAGTTGTTTTCTGTGTTTCAGCGCGTGAACTGTAAAACTTCTTTTGGTAGGTTTTGCAGTGCTTTTTCATTTTTCCTTAGTCATGGTTGTTGTAATCCTGCCCCACGCTGACACCAGACTCTTATTTCAGATGAAATCCCAGAGAATGACACCTTTGCCCCCACTCTGCTGGCCGACCTGAAGACCACAGTGACGGTCGAGGGGCGGTACTATGCGTTGAACGTCAGCTGGGCCATTGCAATAGACAGTAAGACACAACTTTAATACAGTTTAATACTGCTGGTTTTCAGATTCTAGAATGTGATTGATTGATTTTCAGTTCACATATATGTATTACAACAAATATTATTAGTTACAAAAGAAAAGAAATACGCCGCTTGCTCGAAAGGGAGTGAGAAGAAGTAAAAATACTTGTTAAAGCTGCGTCCCATTCCTCTGTCTTACCCCTTCGTCTTACCCCTACCCTATGGTTTTACTCGTTCTTGTGAGGGCAAGGGGCGTCTCGATTCTAATTTTGATCACGGGCTAGGGCCACGACCTCGGGCTACACACCCCTTGAAACAAAGTAAGCTCTGGACCAGACTTGAAACGAAGGGGTCGGCCTACGAGCTCAGGCAGGTGTTGGGATCAGGATGGAGCGTCACATCGACCAGCCAAGGAGTCTCATAAATGTGAGTATTTTCAGCAGTTGTAAATATCAATTAACAGTTTAGCAGGTTTACAATTATGACGCTTATGTTCTACGTTACTTTTAGTGAACTGTTGTTGCGGTTTTAATTGTAGTAATGTCTGTTTAGCCGACATTATCGTTTTCATCGAACTTTCATGTATAAACGAGCGAGTTTTTTGTCGAGCTGAGGTACCCGATAATCCTTGACGTGGCACTTTTTAGGTGAAATCAGTGTGAAGTCAATTTGCTTAACAGAAGCAAACGGTAATCGAGTGGAGTCCCATTTCTTAGGGGAACATTCGTACCCCGAGCCCTCACAGCTCGGTATCGAGGGGCAAGACAAAGACGTAGATAAATGGGAAGGGGGAAGGGGTAAGACAGAGGAATGGGACGCAGCCTTTACTCTCAACCCTATTCAATATTTACAACTAAATGTGGTATGCCATCCTGCCATTCTAACATCACTTTGTTTTTTACGTTCTAATAATTATGAGAGATATTACCTTATGCTTAATTGCTGTTACTTACACATATAGTACAGATACACACATATAAGATAAATACACAACAACATTTCTCACAGATTTTGCTTTGAATCGGTGAGTGGAAGAGCATTGCTTGAGTTGTGTCCTCTGCCCATTCCAAACACACACACGCACACACACACACACGCGCGCTTTTGCTGGTAGTTCTTACGACAGGGGCTTTAAATTTTTTACATCCCCTCATGTTATACTCGCCTTCTCTTAATTTAAACAATAACAATAACCGAAATATCGTGATATCGTACCTTCAAAACCCTCTCAATAACATAATGGGCGTCACAATATATTGAATCTCAAGTCTCTTTGCTTAAATTTACTGTTATGGTGCAGCAATAGCTAAAAGAAACAGAGGGAACTACACAAAGCAGTGACACATCCATAGAAACAAGCAGGTGACAGACCCCCCAACCAAAAAGTGAAATAGTCCACCTATAAGGAATAAACTTGATAATCAATACCAATTCTGATGATATAATACAAAAAAAACCCCAAATAAAAAGTAAAATCAGAGTCTAATCGATACTAAAACTAGCATTGAAACTAGATATTCATTCGAGCAGTTATCGATACTAAAAAAGTCACATTCACAGGACAGAAATGAACCTTGAACCTACCTGGACCACTGAGGGATTACACAGATATAAGACCACATGAAAATATAAAAAAGTACTATAAAAATCACATTCTATTGTCATATGTGTGTTTTTTATTATAATGGTGATATTGGAATCTGTACTGAATATTGAGCCTATTCCTTAGTATCGAAATCAAATATCGTGACAACACTAGGAGCAGTTATAGTTTAGACCTGGTTTAGAACTGTAGTACTTCTAATACATTGTTACTTTATAACTGTAAGTACTGATTTAGTCCTGGAGTACTCCTGGTTTTCTCATAGGTAAAGGTCCTATATTACACTATATTACTCTTGTGAGCTTTAAGACATGTTCTAATACTGTTACCTCCTCAAAAACAGACTTGGAGTTGTGTTTTGTTTCATTCACACATGTTTGAGTAACACTTTATTATTAGTTGGTCTACGTATATCGCCAAAGCTCAAAATGTCCTTTTCCACCTTGTGATTCCAGGGCTGAATAACTCAGCCTAAATATGCAGGGTTTGTGTGTCAATGAAACAAAACACAACTCCTCATCAAAAGAACATTAGGGGCCCTATCTTGTCTCCGGTCTTTGCGTGAACTCAAGCGTGGGGCGTGGAGCTCTAAACAACCTGAATATCAGGTGAAGCGGAGCAGACTGAGGGCATGGTGTGGTTCAGTGAACTGCCAGAATCATAATAATAAATATCAAATTAGTTCACTGAAAAACATTACATGTAACATATTCAAGGCATAAAAAGCCTTCTTTTTATCTTTAAATATATGATAAATGCATAACATTCATATGTCTGTGTGCTGTGGGATGTTCATGCGCCGTCCAGATGCCCCACGACCGCTTCCTGCATCGGCTCAGCACTGCTCTACAGTTTGGTTTGATCACGATGTGTACAAAAGCTGTTCATTCACATGAGACTGTTTACAGCACTATCCTAAAGTTTGTTTTCTTACCCTGGGTACTGTGTATTCACCCTCCTCGTGTGTTAATGGTTTAAGCCATGTCCGCGCACAAAGCGGTAAAATCAGAAACATTCATATGATGATAAATGTATTCCGTAATTTGCGGACCTGTTTGGGACCAAATGCAGTGGACACCTGTGAGACGAGATTTTTTTCCCCACACCCTCTTTGCTGCCTGGTAATGAAGCAAAGACTGCAGACATGACCTACACTGGCAGTGCTTTTAAATGCCACAGTGGTCACAGATTGGTTCAGATGCCATCACCATATATGTCGGGCTGTACCGTCCCACTCCAGCCCCCAGCGGTACAGCCCGACCTGGACACGGCCCCTCGTCAAGTTTGTGCTCGTGCAAAGACCGGTGGCGGGACAGGGCCCTATAACATAGATCAGAAAATAGTGTAATATGGGCCCTTTAAATACATATAGACACGTTTCAAATCTGGTTTCATTCCCGGTGCCTAAGGGACCTCTTTCTCCTCACAGGCACTCTCAAATACATCGAAGGCATCATCATCATCGTCACGACAAAGGAAATGATTAAATGTAAATATGATCCGCCTTTGGAAAACCTCAAGCTCCCAAAGGATCAGGAAGCACCAGTAAGAGTTTTTTTTTTTTTTTTTATAAATACACAGTTCCATAGTACTGTTCTGCATAAATAGTTGTTTTTGCATGAACTCCTGTGTTCTTGAAGTCTTGTGAGATATTTAAAGTGGAACTAAACACTAAATGCCCTTTTTTAGCTACTAAACTGTGTATATGGTGTTTTAATTTCATTGTCTCCCTGCTAGTCGTCCAGGCCCCACCCCTCCTCCCCATCACGCTTCTCTTTACTGAACTAACCAATCAGGACATGCTTTAAAGGTGCATTGTGTAACTTTTGGTGGAGGGTCCGTCAAATGCTTTTCTCCATGGAGATGTTATTTCTTTGCCTAGAATGATTCTCAGTATGGTATTAAACCTTTCTATTGTCATGGTGAGCAAACCAGACCAAGTTACAGGTCAGATCTGTGGAGAGGCGACCCCGCTCACAGTCAGAGTGCCTGTTTTTCTAGGTGTTTCTGGGCTATAAAACCATCTGTAATTGAATAAATGTAAAGTAGAACTGTTTAATGTCATACTGTGGAACAGTCCAGGCAGAGCAATGACATATCCATAGAAACAAGCAGCAGATGCCCAACCAAAAAGTTACTTAGTGCACCTTTAAGTCGACCAAGAGTTTCTTTAGTTGAGTACAGGCCTGGTTTTGAATAGTGAGTGATAAAGCTCTGTCTGTCTGTCTGTCTGTCTGTCTATTTCAGATTTGGTTCCACCACACTGTATACGCATTTTGCGGTCACACCGACCCCTTCCTCGTTCAAGCCAAAAACATTCCTCAGCAACCGGTGGACCCCGAATTAACGTTCAAATATTTGACGGTGCAGCCGCCGAGAATACCAGGTATGTAATTAGACTATTGGTTTGGCAAAGCCTGATCTCATCACATCTCTGAAGCTAAGCAGAGCTGGGCTCGGTTAGGACTTGGATGGGAGACCCCTGGGAATTCCAGGTGCCACAGGAGGGTCGTCAGTGGCAGAAACTGTGTCTTTAGGCAAGGCACTTCACCCACATTGCCTAGTATGAAAGTGATGTGTGCGTGATTGGTGGTGTTTGGAGGGGCTGATGGCACAGATTGGCAGCCTTGCTTCTGTCAGTCTGTCCTAGGGCAGCTGTGGCTACAATAGTATCTTACCACCACTGGGTGTGGAGTGAATGAATAATGCTCTATAAAGCGTCTTTGAGTGTCTAAAAAGCACTATATAAAACTGACCCATTATTAAACCTGCTGATGTAGAATCCACAGCTGCATCTTTGGTAAAAAAGTCAAACCGAGAAGTCTAGTGCGGTGGGCTGGAGGGTTTTGGGGGAATTTGAACACCACTTGGTGGAGCTCTGATGATGTGGATCTGTCTGATGTGGTTCAGAGGCCGAGGATCCTGGCAATTGGGAAATGCCCAGAGAGAGAGAAACACATACAGACACACACAGACACACACAGACACACACAGACACACACAGACACAGAGAGAGAGACACAGAAGTACTTGGAAGAGACACAGAGGAACCAGCAAATACAGGTGACTCTGAAAAACAAAGATGGAACAATTAGCAACCTGGAGGAGATCTAGAACCTTCAAGACGAGGTCCAGGTGAAGACGAACCTGGAGATACAACAGCAACAAGAGACCAGGAAAGCTTTGGACCAGGCTGAGAAGGTCATACGCCACTTTGAGGACATGATTGGAAAATACCAAACCCAAGAACAAGACACGGTGAAGGAGTTCCAATATGTGAAGGAGGCGATATAGACCTTCGAGCAGAGCATGGAGGACTACATGGACTTCCTTCAACATGAGCTGTACCTCAAAGATGAGGAGAATGGACAACTGGAGAGAAGTTTGTCCATGGCTGTGAAAGAGCTGGAGGAGCAGAGCCTCAAACACGAAAATGAGGATCAGACTCTGATGGAGGCTTTTGAAATGTCATTTCAAGAGGCACAGGTACAGAAGTACTTGGAAGAGACACAGAGGAACCAGCAGATACAGGTGACTCTGAAAGACAAAGATGGCTACCTGGAGGAGATCAAGAACCTTCAAGACAAGGTCCAGGCCTTGAAAGATACCTGTAGATTCTCTGAAGGAAGGAAGTGGATCTTAGGAAAGAAATGGATCTGAAAATATTGGTCAATGCTCAGCTGGAGAAAGATCTAGCTGACGCGGTGAAGGTTCTGGAGGAGCAGTCCTAAAGACTAACGCCTAACCCTAATTCCTACCTCCAAACCTGGATTTGAAAAACACTTGACAGTTTTTCATCCATTTTACTGATTTATTGATTTAGTGTTAAAATTTGAATGAGGAAACAGAGGAAAACTTCTTTATTTATTGGTTCTCTACCTCAACTTTAGCATTCATTAAAAATACAAAAAAAAGTGTGTACAATGTGCTATATTTATACATAATTATAAACTATTAAATGGGGTGGCTATATTGGGCTCAGATTTTTTCTTTTTTTTTTTTTTCATTTATGTCATAAACGTTTATTTGTAAATTGTAGTTGTTTACTATTATGACAGATGAAAATAAACAAGTGAGGCATGGGGTCTGAAGATAACTACAATTTTTAAAACTACAATTTTTAAAACTACAATTTTTAAAACTTATGTATGTATTCACTTTTTATGACTGAATGTTTTTGATATTTTTACAAAGAATGTCACCAGTCTGGACCTACCACCCCGGGTATTGAAACATCCACCTCAGGTATTGAAACATCCATTCAGTTATACAGAAGCATTTGAGGCCAAGCTGACGTTCTGCTCTTGTGTTGCAGTCCCGCCTGTTTCCACACACTCTTCGTTTTTGGGTCCTGTTGGCGGTTGGCTGGTCATCTGCGGATGCTTGGTGGTCTGTGTAGCGCTCCTCCTCGTTGGATGTGTCACATGTAAGTACATTTCACAAAAGGGACTCATTTCAACTCAGTTTTTTTTATTTTTTGTCCTTTTTCTTGTGCTTCATTTACAAAACAGTAAGGCACGTATAAAGGCATGTATTTTCATATAGTAAGACCATAGCCTGTATATTTACATAGCTAACCCGCTAGTTCCAAATAGGATTTGAGCATGGGGGCGTCTCCATGGAGATATTGAATGTGTTGCCTAGAATGTTCCACAGTGCTATCCCTAACTTTTAGTGTCTTAGAAATGTAAAAAAAAACAAAAAAAAAACAGAAGTGGTTAATTTTTGCAGTGGTCCAAAGTTTTTCCTAATTTTTCCTAATTATTCACCATGATGAGAGCGTTTCTGAACTCTCAGAGGCCAGTGCAGGGTTTTGCCTCGACTGTACAGCTAACAACACCTAGCATGCTAACACGCACCTCCTGACTATCAGACAGTAAAATACCATAATTAGATGCAGTCCTCAAGAGAGCTGCTTATATAATATATCTACACTGGCGAAATTTTGTTCAAATACATTGAAAAAATCTGGTCTTAAAAATCTTAAAATTATCATTAAATTATGCATATTTTCAATGCAGTTCCTGTAAGCAGTGTCGCCACTCCACTGATCTTACCTGAAACTTGACAATCATGGCATCACCCGTTTTTGTCCATGGAGATAGATACATTTAATTCCATACTGTGGAACATTCCAGGCAAAGCAAACAGGCGGCGGACCCTTGACCAGAAAACTGATTATTCCTACCACGTTTTCATGTCCTTCAGACAAAGTGTGTGGTGCCCGCCTTGCCGTGGAGTATAAGAAGGTGGGGCCGGGAGCGAAGGTTCCGCCCGTGCCCGTGCTGGTGGTGTACCCGGTGGGCAGCAGCCAGTTCCAGTGGGCGGTCGGCGCTCTGGCGGAGTTCCTGCAGCAGCATGGAGGCTGCAGTGTGGCCGTGGACATGTGGCAGCAGGGGGCCGTGGCCAAACTGGGGCCCATGCGCTGGCTCCTGGAGCAGGTGGAGGCGGCGCGCACCGTGCTCATTGTGGCTCCACAGGTGAGGCCTCCAGGGGCAGAAGGGCACATACGAGATAAAAGCTGGTGCTACATGGAAAGGCGCTGTACCTGATTGTTACTGTCTTAAAGAGGAAGTATTCCACTTTTTGGAGCTTTCTATCATGTTGTTGTTCCCTCATCAAAAACATGCCTGAAGAGGATTTAGAGGCCATCCATGCATGTTTGAATAATCTAGTGATCTCTCCCAGGACCTGTTCGAACCCTTCTTATGGTTAGCAGCACGAGCCTGTACAAGGCTCCGCCCACAGGCCTATGTCACCGATGCTCCAACACTACAGCAGTTCATAAAGGAGTTCAGAAACCCTGTTCAGAGCTCCACAGACTGTGTTCAGACGACCTCCACACTGCAGCCACTCACTGCCCGTTCCCCCCTTATATAGGGCAGGAAAAGGAAATCCACAGTGACCGCTCGCTCAGGTTCCAGAAGTAAATTTTTCATTCATTTTTCCCATAGACTAAAGTTCAAAGATATCGCGGAGGCTAAGTATCTACATGTTAAAAAGTTTAAAGTCCAAAAAGGCTGTTTAAATCGCAAGATTCTGTGAAACGTTTTAATAACTCAGCGATTTATAAAGTTTCAGAAACAGATTTAAAATGAAATTACAGGTCTTGTTTAGTTAACAATAAGTGACCATGTGGCTTATTAGCACTGGGTAAGCATTCCAACTTTTAATATAATTTTTTATCGGATAGTCTATGAGAAAAATGCAGGTCCGGAACACGGGGGGTGGGCGGTCTCTGTTGAGCTCCACTGTAAACAGGCAGTACGGCTCCAACATAAAGATACAGCAGCCTCTTTAGCTCATCTGAAATATATAGAACTGTATAAATAATAAATTAAGCTTTGATATATTGTCAGTCGATACCTAAAATGCACTGGCGGCTTTATTGCTCATGGAGTCGAGTGGTGGTCATGTGCCAGACCACTTTGAAATCACACAATGTTCTATTTCACTTCTGCCTCATGTGCACCATTTTCTTCAGAAACGGGTTCATGCAGGTTCATGGTGGTTAGGGGGGCCAGGCAGGGTTTGTGGTGTGGTTGAATAAATTCTGCAGGATAATGAATCCCTGTTTTGCCTGGAAAAATAAATAATAATAAATTGATAAATTCCACATTTTGATACACATAAAAATAAATATTAAATTACCTTGAAGAGGGGTGTTACATGCAAAAATCAACTTTTTTCCCTCATCAAAAACATGCCAGAAGAGGTTTTAGATGTCATCCATGCTCCCACAGTTCTCCATAAGTATACAAAAGCATGATACAAAATAATACACTACAACTTCACAAACCTGATGTGATGTGCAGTAGTTTCATTAGCGGGATGCACGCTGATACTTGTGTAACTTTTCTGCTGGAAGATCTGTCAAATGCTTTTCTCCATGGAGATGTTATTGCTTTGTCTTGTATGTTTGTATGAAATGTGTTTGTATCTTCACCGAGACCAAAGTTACAGGTCAGATCTGTGGAGAGGCAACCCTGCTCAGAGTCAGAATGCCTGTTTTTCTAGGTACTTTTGAGTTATAAATCCACCTGTAATTGAATAAATGTAAGGTAGAGCTGTTTAATGTCATACTGTGGAACATTCCAGGCAGAGCAATGACATCTCCATGGACCAAAAAGTTACACAGTAGTTTTATTCATTGGTATTTAACACAATAATATCACCATTGTTTTTCCTCCAGTCTGAACTCGGCTCCAAACCACAGTCTGCCCGCGTCAGCCAAAATACTGAAGTTTATTTAAAGAAATATTTAAAAGTGCACAATCACTGACCACAGAAGGTAAAAGAAGCGTATGTGGCACAGTTTACAGTCCTGCCTCACGGCCAAAAGGTCCTGGGTTCTATCTGTGAACTTCTATCTCTACTGTTTTGGGTAATTTTGTTGGTTAGAACTACTGTGGCAGTGGTCTAGACCTTTTTTTAGATCAAATTTTGACCCGAAATGACCCTTTACAGACCTGGTTGAGATCTGGTGGTACTTGGAATTCATATTTAAACCACAATAGTTTTTGAATATAAATATGTAATTTTTTCATGCTTTTTCAAGATGTTTTGGTGGTTTTGGATTTTGGACATAATTATTATTAAACTGCAAGAATATAAAACTAATAGTCTAATTTACAATATAGTCCAGTAATCAATTTAATTAGACCTACTACATGAGTGAGGGGGTACTCAGAGTGTGAGAAACCACTTGGGCCAAAAAAGGTTGAGAGCCACAGTTTTAAGAGACTGTTCCATAAACACGACCTATGTGTGTCCACAGATACAGGGTAAACAATTAACGATTGTAATGCTGTTTTATTCTTAATTACAAACACATTGGACATGATGGACAAGACGATTATCCAGTCAGAAAGCAGAATGAGCCTCACATGACTTCCTCATTTGCGTTGCCAGTTTCAAAGCTGAAATCCAGGTGGTCTAAACCTAAAATTCCTCTCTGTGATCTGAACGGTCTCTACCTAAACCCCAGCACCAGCAGCCCATCATGAATCAGTGC
Organism: Taenioides sp. WSHXM2023; assembly: GCA_029959045.1. Lineage (NCBI taxonomy): Eukaryota > Metazoa > Chordata > Actinopteri > Gobiiformes > Gobiidae > Taenioides > Taenioides sp. WSHXM2023. The sequence continues at coordinate 32,747,411 of CM057086.1, read as the reverse complement.
CAGTGCAGCCTTTGCAACTCAGGGAGTGAATTGTGGATGTTGAGCTTTCATATACTGAAAATGAGAAAAACCTGAATGTGTCCTCATCTTTTTATAGTTAGGTTTTTGGTGAAACTTGCGTTGCGCTTTCGTAACTGTAATCCCCAAGTGTCCGCCTCTTGTAACTCATGTTGGTCCCTGAGATCAGACTCCCTGTTACGGCTTAGCAGAGGAGGGACCCAAAAAATGGACTGACCATTAAGAAAAAAGAAAAGGTGATTTATTAACAAAACTTAGAAACAGGCTGGAACGAGGCTGGACCGGGTGGAAAACAGGATGCAGAGGGTGAGTATCGGGCTGGAGTAGACGGGGATCTCTGGAGAGCAGACAAAAAGCAGGTAAGAGAAAAATACTCTGCTGACAACGTGGAGATACAAAAACTCAGTAGAGAAGAGCCTGGAAGTTCACCGTGTGTAGGATGAAACAATCTGGCGGAGTCTCACTGGTGAGCAGGGTCTTTATTGCAGGAGTTGATTGGATGATGAGTCTCAGGAGTGGAGCACAGCAGGTGAGGAGTGATACAGGTCCCAGGAGACTCCGCCCACAAACACACACACACAGGGGAAAGGAGGGAGGGGAGCACCAGTCATGACACTCCCTTTCCTAAGAATCTACAGCAAACCAGTCCCCTTAGCTGAACATTTCTAAGGGCCCCTGTGTCTCCTCTCACTTAAAGCAGTGATGCCAGAGGACTTACCCTCTATCTGGTCTCTCTTCTCCAGGTTGGTAAGTCAAAGGTAACTCCCTGAGATCTCTTTTTAACACGCCACGCTTTCACTTCAGCGACACCAGCCCCAATGAGATGAGCACATCACAGTTATATGAACCTTGAACATCTAAATCTGGGCTCATTTAATATTGTACTGGGGAGAAGCAGGACGGAGTAAACAAAAACTTCTTTTAAAGATTTGTCGTGTACAAAGAAAAAGGTTCACAGGTTCACATCTCCAGATAAACTGCAGGGAGTGTCCTTGAGTCCCACAGTGTCTGGTTAGATGCAGTAATAGTCTGTACTCTGTACTGTAATAGTTTGTACTGATGTTCTGAAGTTGCATGGCGTATTAAGACCACAGACATATGACCTGTATGTAAACATCAGGGTACTTCCAGCTTTTACAAACTTACTCAAGGTTTGAGGAAGAGTTGACTTCACATGAAACATTGTACATTACTGAAATAAAGAAAATAAATGAGGGCGTATATGTGTATAAGTACAATAGGAAATATGAAAATCATTTATAAATGCAAGAACAAGAACAAACATTTTAACAGCAAACTAAGTTCCACCAGTTGGAAGCCTCAATATCTGAGGTTCAGGTGTGATTGTAGTTCTTGTCTTAAAAACTGTGAGAGTGTAGGCTACATGAAGTAGCAGTATCTGGGGACACTGTTAGGTCAAATTTATGGAATTTTAAATAAAAATCTTACTTACAGTTCCTGTAAAGGTGCACTAAGTAACTTTTTAGTTGGTGGTCCTTCACCTGCTTGTTTCTATGGATATGTCATTGCTCTGCCTGGAATGTTCCACAGTGTGACATTAAACAGCTCTACTTTACATTTATTCTGTTACAGGTTTTATAGCTCAAAAATACCTAGAAAAACAGGGATTCTGACTGTGAGCGGGGTTGCCTTTTCACAGATCTGACCTGTAACTTGGTCTGGTTTGGTCTCCATGAAGATAGAAAGGTTTAATGTTATACTGTGAAACATTCCAGACAAGCAATAACTTCATGGACAAAAGCATTTGACAGACCCTCCACCAGAAAAGTTACACAATGCACCTTTAAGGCACTGGCCACTAAAGTTCAGTTGAGATTGTAGCACTTTAAAAAAAAAAACTATGAGCACAGGTTATCTACAGTTCCTTTAAAACTCACAATTCTACTGTCTGTATCTCCCCCAGCCTCTCCCCGTCCCTGGAGCCAGCATCCCCGCAGCAGCCCAGGACCTGTACCCCCTGGTCCTGAACCTGGTGGCGGGTCAGGCTAAGAACAGTTCGGAGTTGGCTAAGTTCTGGGTTGTGCGTTTTGGAGAGAGTACCGCTTTGGCCCCGGAGCTCAGGGCCTGTCGAGCATTTCGTCTGATGAAGGATCTGAACAAGCTGTGCAGATGTCTCCACAAACACAAACAGAATGGCGGCGTGAAGATGGCCGACCTCCTGCTGCGTGGAAACTTCTGTAGCGGAGGGAACACAGAGAAGCTATGTGCCGCTGTCCAGGCTTTACATGAACAGCACGGAGCTAAAGATCAGGACACTGTGGGAACCTTTCAAAACGTGTAACACATTTGGTTTTGTGATAGTTGATACTTTGCAGCTGTTGTCATTGGGGATGCAATGATACAGTTTTCCCACGATTCAATACAGATCTTGATAAATGGGTCACGATATCAATTAAATTTCAATGTGTTTTAAGGTGCGGAAAAAAAATAAGTCTCGTTTTTTTTCTCCTAATGAGTATAGTATAATAACAAGATATTAATGAAACAATACATACATTACACACAATACATTACAGTACAACTACTGTACAGCTGTAGTTTATATGTGAAGTATGTTAGTTCATTTGGTTCAATGATTTATAGCATTTTTATTCAGTGAAAATAAGAACAGAGCTTTCTACTCTTAATATAGACTTCTCCTTTTTTGATAATGGTTTGATGGTTACTTCTCTTTTCCTTCTCTGTGTCGGTGCTGCTCTGCCTCGTCTCCAGCAGCAGCAGAGACGGACAGTAGCTCCTTCCACACTGCCCTGCTCTTTTTGCACACACTGCGTTCAACCATCTACTTTCTGAAGACGAAAACTTTGTTTTATTACATAGAAATGTCTCAACAGACCGTTTTCTGAGGAAAACTTATGAGATAGAGTCTGAGAAAAAGATTTTTGTCCCAGGTGCGTATATGAGTGCATTTGATTAAAGCCCATGTAAGAGTCTCCTGGTTTCTCATAACCGGGACACTGGCATATCCAGGATATCAGGAAATCAGGATACTGCGTCTACATGGACCCTCACATAACCGGGATACTCGAGCGCATGTACACGCACTTAATGGGGAATACAGAAAGAAAGAAAAATCCAAACTTCACATCCACAAATATCGAACCTTATAATTATTTGTTTGGGATCGTCTCCACAAACTTATTGATATGTTGATGTCATATTAATCTTTTGGTTTAAAATCTTTTCGACTCAAAACACTCACGTCTTTTGGGTTGAATAATGACACCACTTTCTGAAGCTGTGTTTCTGTTTCCTATGGACAGGCCCAGTAATTACAGAGATATGAACCATACACCAGGCCAACAAATCTGACAATTTAACGGCAAATTCCATCATAGATTCTGACCTGTCCTCAGCTCAACTTTTAACTGGATTCCAGAAAGTCATGTGAACGCAAATATTGTTTAAAATATATTTGCTTGAACAAATCCAGGGTGGATCTCAGAAGCTAAACAGGGCGGGGCCTGGTCAGACTGCTGGGAATTCCATGTGGCACAGTGGGGCGCCAGTGGCAAAAACTGACGTTGTGTCCTTAGGCAAGAAAGACCCTTTGCCCACAGTGGCTAGTATGAAAGTGGTGTGTGTGAGTGATGGTTGAAGGGGCCGATGTCGCAGATTGGCAGCCTCGCTTCCGTCAGTCTGTCCCAGGGCAGCTGTGGCTACTTACCTCCACTGGGCACGGAATGAATATTGTATGAAATTATAAAGTGACTGTATAAAACTAATGCGTTATTATTATTAATAATCAGCATGTTTCTCCTCGTATTTGGTTGGATTTCCTATGGGTGCTCCAGTTTTAGGCAGAATAGTTGGTCCTGACGATCTGCGCCTGGGGACAGGTCTCTCACTGTTGTGAGGCCATACAAGTGGCTGAAATGAGTTTCCTCCGAATGGCTGGGCGCTCCCTTAGAGATAGGGTGAGGAGCTCAGTCACATGGGAGGAACTCGGAGTAGAGCCGCTGCTCCTCCACATCGAGAAGAGCAGCTGAAGTGGCTCGGGCATCTGTTCCGGATGCCTCCTGGACGCTTCCCTCGGGAGCTGTTCCGGGCATGTCCCACCGGGAGGAGGCCCCGGGGAAGACCCAGGACACGCTGGAGGGACTATGTCTCTCAGTTGGCCTGGGAACACCTTGGGGTCCCCCCGGAGGAGCTGGAGGAAGTGTCCGAGGTGAACTTTGAAAAAAATGCTGTTGCACGTCCAAAACTGTGGAATGCACCTTCTTTTTTAAAATCTGCTTTTAAAACTCACCTATTCTCTTTAGCGTTTCATAATGTTGACGTTTATAGTGTTCAGTGTGTTTTATGCATCTGTATTTTTGCTTTATGTTTATTTTTTATCGTCTTTTGTAATTATTGTTGTGTACTGCACTTTGGTCAGATGTGTTGTTTTTAAAGTGTATTAGAAATAAAGTTGGATTGGAATAAAGTTGGATTATAGGCCATTTCTCAATAAGCCCACCTTTCTACTATTCTCAGCTTTTTTATCTGTGTGTCAACAACCACTCTACACTCTATGCTCTTGGAATATTTTGGCTCTTTATGTTGTTCGCTTTAGTTATAGCCTATTATCTGTCTTTTTTTTTTTTTTTTTTTTAATGCTTAGTTCAAGTTACTGTTGTTAATAAAAGTGCTTTTGAAAATTTACTGGTGTCCATTAACTGAAGGAGGTTTTTTTTTTTTTTTTTTGGCTTTCTCCCATGTTATAGCACTGTTCCCTCATCAAAAACATGCCTGAAGTGGTTTTAGAGTCATCCATGCATAGTAATCTAGCAATTTGTCCCGTACCCTATTTACTTTTAGCTGTAAGATTCTGTCCAGCGCTCCGCCCACAAGCCTATGTCACTCATGCCCATATGACAATTCTTCATAAATACACAAAAACATGATACAAAACTGTACACAACAACTTGACAAACCTGATGAGATGTGCAGTAGTTTCATTAGCAGGATGTACGCTGATTGTGCTGTGATGGTGCTCTGAAGGGGGAGTGACTTAGCGCTAAGAGCAAAGAGAGGGGAGACTGAGAGCGTCAAAAATGAAAGTGAAACTTATAAAACATATTAATATATATAACATTTTCTAAACAACAAAATGTAACATGCTAACAACACAATCTAAATATGTTATGTGTTAGCAGTTAATACTCCATAGAATTAAAATAAACAGAAACAAATTTGAACAAATAAATAAAATAAAATAAATAAAATAAAATAAAATAAAATAAAATAAAACAAAACAAAACAAAACAAAACAGCGTTTTAGCGTTGACCCTTTTTATCCAATAGAAACCGTCGCTCAGAGTCACGTGAACAAACGCGGAAGTTGTTATGAAGCGTCTGCACGGCATGAATGAATCGTCTCATGTTGAGGCTGTTTAAACTACATTTCCAGTGATTTTAGTGGCCGTATTTGCCGAAAAAATAAATAAATAAACCATGACTCAGGCGGAAAAGGACCAAGAAAACGGCAAAGAGAAAGAAAAGGAGCGAGAGAAGGAGAAAGAGAAGGAGCAGCAGCGGGGAGTGAAGAGACCCATCGCCCCAGCAGCGGTGCCCGATCTCCCGCAGGAGGTCAGTGAGACACCCGAGGATGTTTTGATACAGGCTGCTTGGTGAATTTATAGATTTGATTCCTCACACTGTGCAGTTTCAAGATTAAAGGGCCCATATTACGCTATTTTCTGATCTGTGTTATCATTTTATTTCCCCATACACAAACATACCTGGAGTTTTGTTTCATTCACACATGTTTAACACACAAACCATGCTCATTTAGGTTTAGAGTTCTTCTCTCAAAAGAGTTCTTCTCTTGAAAACACTCTCTTCCACCTTGTGATGTCATGTGGTAGTATAGAAAATGCTCCACTGTGTTTTTAAACTCCACACACCTTAACTAGAATCATTTGGATAATTTCAGCTCAGGAATGGCCGATCTCTACTGTACAAAAAGGTAAAATGTAGCTGTTAACTTGAAAACTACTACAACTTCATGACATCACAAGATGGAACAGAGAATTTTGAGCTTCGGAGGTGTAGACAGCCTATTACACAAGGATTATTCAAACAACTCCAGCTGTGGTTTGGTGAGGTAACAACAGTATAACATTTCCCTTGTGCCTTTTAGCAAATCCAGAGTAACTTTGTGATTGTGATCCACCCGGGCTCCAGGACGCTGCGGATTGGTCGAGCCACAGACACCCTCCCCTCAGCCCTGCCCCACGTGATCGCGCGCAGACACAAGCACAGCGAGCAGGAGCGCTACGAGGACAACTGGCTGCTCAGGGACGGGCTCAACGTAAGTCCTCACTCCTCTGTCCACACCTAAGCCGCGTCTCATTTCTCTTTCCTCGCCTCCTTCTCCTTGGTTCCTCGCCTCGATTCTGCAGGAAATGGGTGAGGAAGTCCCGCCCACAGAGGAGACACAGGGAGGAGAGAGGATATAAACTCCTCAGAGAGACCAATAAAGTTTGATTCTTTTATCTGATGTCTGCCTCCTGAAGACCCCCTCAGGTTTATTCCTTCCTTACATGGTTTTCTTTGGCACAACAATTAATATGACACATTTGATTGACAGCTGAAAAATGGAGGATCGAGGAGAGGAAACAAGGAGAAGGAAGCGAGGAAAGAGAAATGTATCTACTAACTGCCTGAGCAGTAGGGCTGGGTATCATTCAGAAGTTGCTGATACGATACATACCTCAATACAGTGAGCTTTCGATTTGATACGATTCAGTACGATATATTTCAAATCAATTCGATACGGTTCAATAAAAATAAACGCTAAATCATGGCTGTGATACAAAAAGTCTTTGTTAAACCACTTCTTGTGCAAAGTTCACATGAAACACACCCATTTTAATCATCAAAACAGTGAAAATGTCAAATGTGTTACATAAACGAGTTTCCTTCCTCTGAACAAGCAACACAACTGTAGCTCTGTAACAAAATAATTTAGTAAAATAAAACAAAAAATGCTCTTGGCGATATATCGATACAACAGCCCATGATATTGATACTGTATCATCACATTAAATGGCACAATATATCGATATCTCAATATTTTTGCACATCCCTACTGAGCAGCCAGTCCCTTTTACATTCTGTTTGGATCCATAAGGGCCTGGAACTGGACCATAGAGCGTGAAAAACCTCCGTCCAAACTTGAGACGATCCAACCACAGCTGCAAAATTGTATCATGTCTTTCTCAAATGCAGACGACATCTCCTCAGCAAAATTCTCGCAACATTCAGAACAAAATATATCACATCTTTTACCTGAGATAAGTAATAGTTTGGTGCTTTGCTGTTGTTTCTGTAAAAATCCGCACTATTTCTCACACCCTCTGAAATCAGGGAGACATGATGCAGCTCTAGATCCACTCGTCTTTGTAAAGTTTTGTTAAAGCGTGTGGTTCTGGCTGCCTGAGTTGTCAAAAGTATCGAAAATCAGGTACTAATCGATACTTAAACTACTGAAACTAGATACTCATTTGAGCTGATATCAATACTAAAAAGTCACATTCACAGGACAGAAATAAAGCTTTCCTGAATAGCTTTATAATGATCTTGAGCTGCATCAGAACAAGTATAAGAGCACATAGACGAGTATACGCCCATGGACACTGCTTTAGTCTCCATGAAGATAGAAAGGTTTAATACCATACCAAACATTCCAGACAAAGCAATAACATGTCCATGGAGAAAACCATTTGACGGGTCCTCCACCAGAAAAGTTACACAATGCACCTTTAAATATTGCTCAAACATGCATAAATCACTCCAAATACAACTCTGGGTGAGTAAATGATGAGGTGAAACAGCTACAACATGGTTAAAAGCTCTGAAAAGTGGATTTTACAGAATAGGTCTGCTTTATTCATAATGCTTTTTTTAAAATGTGTTTATTATTATTTTTACTTTTGTTTACTCTTTGTTATTATATTATATTGTGATGTGTGAGCTACTGTGTCCAAATAACTTCCCTTGTGGGTCAATAAAGTTCATCTAAGTCAAAGTTTTTTATATTTTTATATTTGTGTTTGATAGAAGCCAGAGAGCAGTGAGCAGAGGCTGAATGGACTCAAAATGGTGGACCAGGCCATTTGGTCCAAGAAAATGTCCAACGGAGTGAGGAGGACACCTGTGTCTGCTGAACAGGTCTGAACTTTGACATAACGAAGTACATCCAGGGTAGTGTGTTGATAGTGTGTTGAAATTTGTTGCACTGTGTAACTTTTCTCGTGGAGGGTCTGCTCTGGGATGTTCCACAGTATGGCATTAAACAAATATATTTATTTATTCTTTATTACAGACACAAATATTATTCGGTCCATAGCTAAAATGAAAAACTGGATACAAAAAATATACATGGCACCCAAATGAGTCCATAAATTTTATTAAAAAGTCTGGAGTTTCTGTGCCCAGTGTTTTCTCAGAGCAGAGGTGTAACGGCATATCTTGCGTTTACTCAGTTATAAGAGTTTTTATTTCTCAAAACTACCAAAAAACATGGATTATTACTGTGAGCGGGCCCATTTCTCTACAGATCTGACATGTAACTTGGCCTGGTGTTGTGGCTGTTTGTCTCCATGGAGATATTTAAATTAAATGCCATACTGTAGAACATTCCAGGAAAAAACAATAACATCTACATGAAGTCTCTACCCAAAAAGCTACACAGTGCACTTTTAAGGATCCCCATAAGTCTCTCCTCTCTCATGATAAAAGCATTACACACTGACCGCACATTGAAGGTCCTATATTACGCAAAACTAACCCTTGTGAGCTTTAAACCATGTTATAAAGTTGTTGCGTCCTCAAAAACATTCCTGGAGTTGTGTTTTGTTTCATTCACACATGCTTGAGTGATCCTGGTTTATTAGTCTCCATTGCCAAAGCTCAAACTGCTCTGTTCCACCTTGTGATGTCATGTAGTTGTAGTTTACAGCTACCTTTACCTTTTGTTCAGTATATTGGCGAGATTGGCGATGTGTGAATGAAACAAAACACACCTCCAGGTCTGTTTGTGATGAAGAAACTACATTATAACATAGAGCATAAAATTGTGTACTAATAGTGTACTAGTAAACAGTAAATCACATTAACAGTAAACTTACAACTTCTATCATGACGGAAATAGGCAGAAAACACACACAAGCTCATTACAGTGCTTTTGTATTGTTGTGTGTGGTGGTGACAGGCGCGGGCTTACAACTGTCAGGTGCGCCCTGCCGTGTTGGACAGCAGCTCCAGAGTCAAGTGGACCAACACGAGTCATCAGCCCCAGTACCTGGTGGGGGAGGAGGTAATGACACTCTGTGCTTTTAAAAGACCAGTGCCTGATTTTACTCGCGTATTTGAGCAAAATATGTCTCCAGTACAGCTTCTAAAGTCATCACGGTGAATAATTAGGATGCTCTGAATGTGCAAGGTGAGTGACGCATAAGACTGACCCACTGCAACTGTTTAAAATGAACAAATTATGTTTTTCACTGTTTTTCACATATTCAGTTACAGCTTCTTTTAAGTTAATTTTTTTTGTTTCGATTTATTATTTACTTACTTCTTATTTACTTTACTTATCGTAATTTCCGGACTATTGAGCGCACCTGAATATAAGCCGCATCAACTGAATTTTAAAAGAAACAAAATGTGTACATATATAGTCCGCACCGGTCTATAAGCCGCAGGTGTCCACGTCTTCAAGAACGTTTTCAAGTTCGGGCCATCTGCTTTTATTGCCTCTGAAAGGTTTTGTCGTCTTTTTGCGTTGAGTCAGTTCGTCACGCTGCCGTCGCCAACGTCTCACCATCGACTCATTGATGCCGAGCTCACGTGCAGCAGCTCGATTTTCTTCTACAACTGCCTGAGCGATTGCCTTTAACTTAAAAGCTTCATCATGTGCATTTCTTCGTGTGTTTTCCATGAGGAGGGTGTGAGCGTGAAGTGCAGAATAACTGTCCAAAACACAATCAAACGAGCATCTTCCTCGGCGAATCATCTCGTCACCCGTCCGTCTCGCTCTACTGCACATGTCTCCTGCAGAAAGAGCCGCTGTCCTGTCTGGGATCATGTCAGTGTCTCGTAGGATTTCAGCAGATTTCAGGCTCTCTGGGGGCCGGTCTAGGTGTGTCCATAGGTATGAGTAGATGTCCGGCTACTGAAGATTGAGACATTTCTTTTCGGCATTTACGTACTCACCTGCATTTAACACATACATTAAGACGTGTCCCACTCACTAATGTTCGTTTAACACTCTGTCACTGTGTTGATAAACAAATAATCCGTCCATATATGAGCCGCATCGTTGTATAAGCCGCAGGGTTCAAAGTTTGAGAAAAAAGTAGCGGCTTATAGTCCGGAAATTACGGTACTTACTTACTTTACTTATTTTTGCCTTTAAAATTAAAATGATTATTATGTTTTTAGGTCTTAACCGTAGAGCCTTGACATCCCTGGTCTCCTACGATCTACAGAGTCCATACCCCTGTGTTTCCTCTAACTTGCTCACACCAGATTCATACGTGTGTCACTCTGAATGGACTTCGTCACATTTATCAGTCTGAAACAGCAACAACATGATGATTATTTGAATCTGATTGGCTGAAACATCACAACAGCGGAACAAGACGAAAAAAACTTTGTTAAATGCGGTGGAGAGAAACGCACAGACGTCTTCTCTATCCACTAACACACAAAAGATTTACCTTCTGCACGTCCTTCACAAACTAAAACGCCTTAATTAAAACAGGCTGAAGTCCGTCTGTCTCCCTGTTTGTTTTGGTTGGTTTGGCACATAAATCTCAGTGCTGTGATTGGTCACCCGCCCTGTTGCCAAGAAGGATTCTCGTGAGTTTGTGAGTTCACCGATATCACAGAATCCATCTCACGGTGGAGGTTTTTGCCTCACATCAGCAGTTATTAAATGCTGCTGTAAGTTTCCTGTGTGACTTTTCCTGCCTCTTATCGTGTCTTCACATCAGTGGTTTATTAAACTGAGCCGCTGTTCACACACCTGTGACAAACCAAATTTGCCATATCCTCTGCTGAACCTACATCTATTTCAACTTTCAACACCATTTTATTAGCATTTTCTTTTTAATAAGCTTTCTGATAGTTTCATTTTGACCATTTCATTTTGTAATTCTCTACAAAACAACCATTTCTATATTATCTTTTTTTTTTATTATTATTATTTAATTTGCAAACATACAACCAGCATAAATACATTAGACAGGACAGGACAATACACTCAGTACAATACAGAACATTACAATACATATATGTGTGTGTGTGTGTGTGTGTGTGTATATGTAAGAGTGTATGTATATGTAAGAGTGTGAGGTTTCAGTGTCTGTAAATGTAAATGACTAATTGTGTATAGTAATGCATAGATTCTAACAGTTTATTCAACGTTTAGAATAATGACACTATGGAAATAAAAACAGTACATGTGTTTGTAGAGCTACAAGTGGAAAGAGGAAGAGGTGGGGGAACCTAGTTATGTTTGTTAATGATTTGTTCAGATTGGTGTTTAAGCCTCCCGTTTATTCAGGTGCCCAAAAAGCCTTACCTTAAATGACAGTGTAAAAAGAAATGTTTGTTTTTTTTCAGTGTGCAGTTGTGTCTGTATGCCCAGCTTTATGAGGTGCATTAAAAACAGTGTGGTGCATTAAAAGACATTTCTATACTGTATTATTCACCGTCTTTGTCTATTCTGATGTGTTTTTCTCTTTAGGCCCTGTACGTGAACCCATCTGAATGTTACAGCGTGCACTGGCCCATCCGCAGAGGGCAGCTCAATGTCCACTCTGGCCCAGGAGGGTCTCTGTCTGCTGTGCTGGCCGATCTACAGACCATCTGGACCCACGCCATCCACAAACACCTGGATATACCTCTCAAAGACTTAAAGGTACTCTGCAAACCTTCATTTTAGGATTTAAAGTCAAAATCTCTAAGTTCCAAATGAGAAATTTGTCTGGTTTTGTCCTGCTCTTGGGTTTTGTACACTGGGGTTTAAAGAGGGAGTATTATGAAAATCGCCTTTTTGAAGCTTTCTACCGTGTTATATCTGTGTGTGTGTGTTTGTTTGTTTGTCTGTGTGTGTATGTGTTTGTCTGTGTGTCTGTGTTTGTCAGTATTACAGATGTATCCTGCTCGTACCGGACATCTACAACCGTCAGCACATAAAGGAGTTGGTGAACATGCTGCTTCTCCACATGGGCTTCTCAGGTATGAAGTTTCACACTGTGCTCAGTAGAGATGCAACGATGTTCAATATAATATCGAATCGTTTGATACCGGTGTCACGATTCGATACACGTGTTCCCTTGATACGCACGTGTCCCTCCATGCGCGCTGTGTTGTCATTTATTCTGATCCAAAAGGGAAACAGTTGATGTCCTCCCTGGATGTAGCAAGAAAACAGCTCCATACAGACTTATAGCTGAGATATTTTTTTATCTTTAAGTCACATTTTATTTTACATTGATAGACCCAGAAATGACAAAGATGTTGACTTTTAAATAGTCTAAAACCACTTTTAAAAGACAAGATGTAATCAAAAATAAATCATGGAACCATCATCAGAAAAGGAAAACTCTGACAGTGTTTCTCCCATACGAGTCTCTATTAGAGAATATTATACGAATCTGTTCTCCTTTAAAAGCACGATTCTTATTTTCACTGAATAAAGATTCTGAGCTGTAAATCACTGAACCAAATGAACTAAAACATTTCACACATAGACTGTTTTACAGTGGTTGTGCTGTAATGTATTAAAATGTGATGTTTCATTAATATCATAGTATTTATATTGTGCCCATTAGCAGAAAAAAATTGTCTTAAAATATATTGAAATCGAATCGTTATTGTGACACCTTGCTGAGATACAGCAGAGCTACAGTTTGATAAGGTGTCCGCTTCCTGTGTGAGTTTTCTCTTATCACGTGTTCAGATCAGTGTTTTAAAGCCACTCTGCCTGCGTTCTGTGAAACTACCAAACTGTGTGCAGCATAAACACATGGGGGATAAAAACCCCCTGAAAACATCCTGCTTCATATCAGCAGATGATAACCTGCTGTTCACACAACTGTGATTAAAGGGCCCATAATACGCTATTTTCTGATCTATGTTGTGTCATGTCACGATTCCCGCCCAGGAAGTAACATGATGTTAATTGTGTTTTGGTGAAATGTGTTGTCCAACCGGTCATAGGCACTATTGTAAATTCCCTACTATAACCGTTAGTTTAGTTATTTAGCTCAGGCATTCTTAGGCAGCTTGGGGTCCTTGTGAGCACCATGGTAACGCTGTCCCTGGTACCATGGTACCAGGGACAGCGTTACCATGGTACCAGGAACAGCGTTACCATGGTCCTTATAGCCTAACTGCTGTAGCTTTAGTTGTAAAGTTTTAGTTTTGTAAATATTTAATTGTTTCTTTAATTGTTATCTAATGTTCTGAAGCTAATTAACTTTATTAACTTGATTAATTTACATATTTTAAGCAGTTGTTGACGTCATTTGTTTAATAGTTATTCACGTGCTGATTCTATGTACGAGCTGTCACATTTCAGATCGTAATATGATTTAAATGTTCTTATAGATAACCAGACAGATTAAAAGATACAAGAAAGGACATAGACTTACACTTAGACAAATTTTATTGATCCACAAGGGAAATTATTTGGACACAGGAGCTTCACACATCACATTATAATAACAAAGAGTAAAAAATATAAATGGTAATAATAAATTCTAAATAAGTAGCAAAAAAGAGCAAGAGACTGGTGTCAAATAAGACATAATTTTATAAAATGTATATGTACAAGTCAAAATAAAATAGAAAAATAAGTAATAAAAAATAGGATTAGGGTTATTTGTTACATAAGGGTGAGTTGTTATACAGTTGTAGGGAGTATTATCTGTTACATAAGGGTGAGTTGTTATACAGTTGTAGGGAGTATTATCTGTTACATAAGGCTGAGTTGTTATACAGTTGTAGGGAGTATTATCTGTTACATAAGGCTGAGTTGTTATACAGTTGTAGGGAGTATTATCTGTTCCATAAGGCCGAGGTGTTGTACAGTTGTAGAGAGTATTAACTGTTACAAAAGGGGTACAGTTGTAGGGAGTATTATCTGTTCCATAAGGCCAAGGTGTTGTACAGTTGTAGGGAGTATTACCTGTTACATAAGGGTGAGTTGTTGTACAGTCGTAGGGAGTATTATCTGTTACATAAGAGTGAGTTGTTGTACAAGTGTGACATTAAAGCTCCACAAATCCATTCAAGTGTCCATTTTCTCTCGCCGATCGGAATATTGTTTGGATGAAGAGTTCCAGGACACAGTCTACAGGGCCATCGATCTCCAGTAGACACTTTAAATACCTGAACTTTTCCGCAGGGATCATCGTGCACCAGGAGTCTGTGTGCGCCACGTTCGGCTCGGGCCTGAGCAGTGCCTGTGTGGTGGATGTGGGAGACCAGAAGACCAGCCTGTGCTGTGTGGAGGACGGAGTGTCTCACCGCAACTCCAGGTGCCAATCAAAACCACGACCTTACATCTATTTGGAAATATTTTAGTATTTGTTTCATTTAGAGACAAATCTGATCATGTTTTTGACTTCCTTTGGATTACAGGGCCCATATTGCGCTATTTTCTGATTTATGTTATATTGTTGTTTCCTCATCAAAACCATATCTGGCATTTGACTTGGAGTTAGACAAACTTTATTGATTTACAAGGAAAATTATATATATCACAATATTACAATAACAAAGAGAAAAAATATAAATGGTAATAATAAATTCTAAATAAGTAGCAGAAATGGCAAAAGACAGGTGTCAAATAAGGTCTAATTATATAAATGTATATGTACAAGTTAAAATAAAATAAAATATAGAAATGCAGTAATAAAAATATATCTCAGCTATATACAAGGGGTTATCTGTACATAAGGGTGAGCTGTTTTTGACCTTTTCTACGTCATACTGTAATAAATTCTAAATAAGTAGCAGAAATAACAAAAGACTGGTGTCAGATAAGGTCTAATTATATAAATAACCCCTCTGTGAATCCACCGTCTTGTGTTTCAGGTTGTGTCTGGGGTACGGAGGCTCTGATGTGACCAGGACTCTGCTGTGGCTGCTGCAGAGAGCGGGCTTCCCTTACAGAGACTGTGACCTGAGCAACAGACTGGACTGTGTGCTCCTGTACCAGCTCAAGGAGACCTTCTGCCACCTGGACCAGGTCAAACACAAACACTATGACTCAGTTTTCAGATTTTCAGATGTCATACACTGAGATGGGGGCAAGAGCAAGTTCGAACTATTGACGTATTTTGTCGTGAAATATCCAAAAATGTTGAATCTGATCATTTCTAATAGTGACTAGACCCAAGAACTCACTGTATTGGCAATTTTACCAATATTTATTTTAGCTTTCCCCCTAAAAAACACCGGTAATTGGTGTTTTTTAGATTCTCGATTGTGATGATGTTATACTCTCAGATGGGGGGCCAGTTTTCCCCTTTGATTACATTTTGATTTCTTGATAAATATCTAAAAAGAAAATTCACAAATGTTGAACCTGATCATTTACATTAGTAACTAGACCCAAGAACTTACTGTGTTACAACAAAAAAATAATAATTTTAGCTTCCCACCGTCTGTATTTAATATTATTGGCCTGTAGAATGTTGTGATGTTGTGAAACCCAGTAATACTAATATTATTATACACTATTACACTGTTCACTAGGGCTGGGACCATTCTGTTTCATCACGATTCGATTCTTATTTCTATTTTTGTTGGACTCTCTGTGCAGGACATCTGTGGTCTGATGGATCACGAGTTTCAGACGCGGTTTCCAGACGCCCCAGCTCTGCTCTACCAGATCCGCCTCGGAGACGAGAAGCTCCAGGTGCTGAGGCTTTGGTTTTTTTGAGATTTTGTGGTGTTGCTGTATAATAATCAGGGCAGTAGACAGAGGGGGGACAAAGGGGTCTGTTGTCCCGGGGCAGAATTGGACCCTCTTCCTATTAATTTATATTAGAGGGGGGCCCGTTTGAGGCTTCCCACCAAATTTCTGTCGACGGGCCTGATAATAATAAAAATAATAGTAACTTGTATAGCGCTTTTCATGACACTCAAAGACGCTTCACACAGATCCACATAAAGGCCACAGAATGCAGTTTTGAAGATTTAATACAGAAACAGAGCTCTTTATCTCATTAATATCTCATTAAAGCTTTCATACACTTGTAGTTGACAGGCGTGGAATTTCCAATCTCTACTGAATAAATGTAAAAAGCAGATGTTGTAGAGATGTAGAGAGACTAATAATAAAAGGTTCCTCCTCAAACATGTGAATGAAACAAAACACAGCTCCAGGTCTGTTTTTGAGGAGGTAACAGCGTTATAACATGGCATAAAGATCGATGAGTCAATTTTGCGTAAAATAAAGCCTTAAACTTAGACAAACTTTATTGATCCACAAGGGAAATTATTTGGATACAGTCGCTCAAACATCACAATATAATATAATAACAGAGTAACAAAAATAGATGGTGTAGCAAAAAAGAGCAAGAGACACGTGTCAAATGAGACAAAATTATATACTGACAGTCAATAAAAACTTTGAGGGGACAAGTTTGTATTTTCTGGGTAAATATGAGACAGAGGTATAATCCATTTGGCTTTTTTGTTTCCGTAATGTATGAGCATGATTACAGTTGATGAGTTTTTGCTTGGTCAAGCGTCACTGCACATCTGGGGATTATTTGTGTGCATGTGTCAGCGCATCACCGCCTGTGTAAACGCCAACGGAGGTCACACCCGTTACTGATCTGGTGCAAAACTGTATTTGGCAGTCGCCATATATTCTGGTTTATTTTGATGAAAAAAAAAATGCTTTTGGACACCTATTCCTTTATTCATTTTTTTACTGATATGATATTGTTGTTGTCTGTTCATATGAAAGTAGCTTTGTGTTAGGGAAATAACAAGTATTTGTCAATTTTGTCCCTCAAAGTTTTTATTGACTGTCAGTGTAGAAATAAAAATAAATGTATATGTACAAGTCAAAATAAAATGGAAAAATAAGTAATAAAATATAAAATAAACTATAAAATCACAGCTATAAACAAGAGACAAGAACGACAGTGCAAATAAAATGCTGATTGACGGGGCATAAGGTTATCTGTTACTTAAGATTGAGTTGTTGTACAGTTGTAGGGAGTATTATATCTGTCCCTCTATAGTCTGGTGCAGTGGGTGAGTTGTTGTACAGTTGTAGGGAGTATTATCTCCTCTGTCCCTCTATAGTCTGGTGCAGTGGGGGAGTGGTTGTACAGTTGTAGGGAGTATTATCTCCTCTGTCCCTCTATAGTCTGGTGCAGTGGGTGAGTTGTTGTACAGTTGTAGGGAGTATTATCTCCTCTGTCCCTCTATAGTCTGGTGCAGTGGGTGAGTTGTTGTACAGTTGTAGGGAGTATTATCTCCTCTGTCCCTCTATAGTCTGGTGCAGTGGGTGAGTTGTTGTAGAGTTGTAGGGAGTATTATCTCTGTCCCTCTATAGTCTGGTGCAGTGGGTGAGCTGTTGTACAGTTGTAGGGAGTATTATCTCCTCTGTCCCTCTATAGTCTGGTGCAGTGGGTGAGTTGTTGTACAGTTGTAGGGAGTATTATCTCCTCTGTCCCTCTATAGTCTGGTGCAGTGGGTGAGTTGTTGTACAGTTGTAGGGAGTATTATCTCCTCTGTCCCTCTATAGTCTGGTGCAGTGGGTGAGCTGTTGTACAGTTGTAGGGAGTATTATCTCCTCTGTCCCTCTATAGTCTGGTGCAGTGGGTGAGTTGTTGTACAGTTGTAGGGAGTATTATCTCCTCTGTCCCTCTATAGTCTGGTGCAGTGGGTGAGTTGTTGTACAGTTGTAGGGAGTATTATCTCCTCTGTCCCTCTATAGTCTGGTGCAGTGGGTGAGCAGGAGTGTCCATGATGGAGAGCAGTTTGTCCAGTGTCCTCCTGTCCCTCACTGGGACAAATGTCTCCAGTTCACAGCTGATCACTTTAAGCCCATATTACAGTGTACAATGGATTATTATATTAATTATTATATTATTATATTAATCCTAAATGTATGTGTGGTTCTCCAGGCGCCCATGGGTCTGTTCTACCCCAGCACCTTTGGGATCGTGGGGCAGAAGATGACTTCACTGCAGCACCGTTCCCAGGGAGACGCCGAGGATCCATATGACGAGCACTACCTTCTGTCCACTCAGAACAAGCAGGACCAGGTAAGACCCGCCCCCTCGCTACCTCCTGTCCACTCAGAACAAGCAGGACCAGGTAAGCCCCGCCCCCTCGCTACCTCCTGTCCACTCAGAGCAAGCAGGACCAGGTAAGCCCCGCCCCCTCTCTACTTCCTGTCCACTCAGCTAAGTTTATGTGAATGATCCGTGTGGATTTAAAGGTCCTACATTATGCAAAATTGACTCTTTTGAGCTTTTAGCCATGTTAGAATGTCGTTACCTCATTAAAAACATACCTGGAGTGGATTTGTGTAACCCTTTATTATGAGTCTATATCTCCAAAGCTCAAAATGATCTGTTCTACCTTGTGATGTCATGAAGCTGTAGTTTTGAAGTTAACACCTAACTTTTACTTGTTGTTCAGTAGAGTAACAATTCCAGGGCTGAAATTTTTATTCTAGTGAAGGTGTATAGAGTTTAAAAACACATTGGAGCACTTCTTGTATTACTTCATGACGTCAGAAGGTGAAACAGGGCATTTTCAGTTTGAAAGAAGAACAGAAGAACAATACTCCAGGTATGTCTTTGATGAAGAATATAGAAAATACTGTAATATGGGCCCTTTAACACACCTTTCCTTGTTTTTATATCAGATCATTCATTCATATCTAATTTTTCTAATCTAATTTCACAGTCCTCCAAATCAGCAGCAGACCGTAAGTCCCTGTCTCGGCCTGGGGGAGCAGAGGGGGACGTGAGCGCTCCGGGGGCCAGTGCTGACCTGTCCGAGCTGCCCAGGGCCTGTGGAGCAGGGGGGGCTTCAGGGGCCCAGGGCGAGCTGGAGATGGGCCCCACGCAGGGAGAGGGTCTGCTGGGGAGCGCGGACATGGAGGAGCCCCTGTCCGCTCACCTCTCCAGGAAGACGGCCATCATCAACCAGTTTGAGAGCAAAGCCCTGGGGCTGGACAAGGCCATTCTGCACAGCATCGACTGCTGTGGTGAGGGCGCCGTCTCTGGTGTTTTGTCCTCGAGACAATTGTCCAATCAGAGCACAGAATGAGCCTCACATGAGTCTCAAGTCTATTTGTTTTAAAGGGCTCATATTAACCTGTTTTCTGATGTTATAATGTTGTTTCCTCATAACAAACAGACCTGGAGTTGTGTTTTGTTTCATTCACACAAACCCTTCATATTTAGGCTGAGTTCTTCTCTCAAACGGAAAACACTCTGGTCCACCTTGTAATACAGAACGTGCTCCACTGTGTTTTTAAACTCCATTCACTTTCACTAGAGTCTTTTGGATAATTTGAGCCCTGGAAGTGCCAATCTCTACTGAACTAACAGACAGATGGAGGCTCGCTCAAACATGTGAATGAAACAAAATGCAACTCCAGGTCTGTTTTTGATCAGGTACCATTATAACACGACTTCACAAGAATCCATTTTGTGTAATACAGGACCTTTAAACTTAAAATTCTTCTCTCTGATCTGAATGGTTACTACCTATTCAGTTACTTCCCAGTCCTCCCCCTCTCTTCCTCTGCTCTCATTCTCTGCTTCAACTTTTTGGCTGTAGGAGTTTTTGGCTTATTCCACTAAACAAGGGGCTGTAAAATTCCTGGTAAATTTGCTGGGAGAGTTTGTGAACTCTCAAAAACAAAAACAAAAAGGTTATAAAACATACTATTTCGGTCATCAGCCTTTCCTAGAACCTTTTCTTACTCATTTGAACCACTAAAGGGCCCATATTACACTTTTTTCTGAATGTTGTTTCCTCACAAACACACCTGGAGTTGTGTTTTGTTTCATTCACACATGTTTAACGCACAAACCTGCATATTTAGGCTGAGTTCTTCTCTCAAACAGGAAATGCTCCACAGTGTTTTTAAACTCCATACACCTTCACAAGAATCATTTGGATGATTTCAGCCCTGGTAGCTGTTAACTGAGCGTTTTAAGCTTTGGAGATGGAAACAGACTAATAATAAAGGGTTACTCAAACATGTGTGGATGAAAACATAACTCCATGCATGTTTCTGAGGAAGATACAACAGTATAACTTGTAATATAGGCTTTTTAAATATAAATGATGTTAACTCTGTGTGTGGAGTTGTGTAACACTGAACCGTGTGACGTTTGTTTACAGCGTCGGACGAGACCAAGCGTAAAATGTACAGCTCCATCCTGGTGGTGGGAGGAGGTCTGATGTTCAGAGGAGCTCAGGAGTTTCTTCTGCACCGGATCATCAACAAAATGCCCCCCTCCTTCAGACGCCTGCTCGACTCTGTGGACGTGATCACCAGACCCAAGGTACCCACACGCACGCACGCACGCACACACACACACACACACTTGGGGCTTTGCTAAAATAATGAAGTATGGATGTATCGCAGTGGTGGAACAAAGTAAAAGTAGTAAAGTGCTGCACTTAAGTATACATTTTAGGTATCTGCACTTTACTTAAGTAGATTTTAAAGTGGCTGCTTTTTACTTTTACTTCACTGCATGCTACAGAAAAGGTTTAAGTCTTCCAGAAACATCTGTGGCTTTTGGACTGAAGCCCCAGACATTTAAAAACGTGAAATCCCCCAATGTTCGTGTGTCTTAATGTCTTAATCGCTGGGGTTCAGATTACATCACAACATTCTCTTCTAAGACCATAATACTGCACACAGATGTGGAGCGGTCAAGATGGAGCATGTTAAAAATATTTTGGTTTGATGTGACCAGTTCAAGAGTTTAGTCACACCGAGAAGTGTTTAGGTTGAACATTTGTGCGTTCGCCTTTTGGACATTTCAAATCTCGTTCCCCCATCGAAGACAGTGGCGTCATCACATTCAACCAAACCAAAATAAAACTTCAGTTGTTCAATTTATTAAACAAAAGGTAATGATGAATCCTTATGAATACATTAATACCTCGCAGTGACAAGCTTGGGGTGTTCTACATGTATGTGTTTGGCGGAATGTTCACCAGTTACCATGGAGATTAGCGGTACAATACAATACAATAAAATGGGATTACAGATGAAAATTTGCTTGTAGCTAAATCTGGTCTTTGCAATACATTTATTGTGCAATGTCCTTGTCAAATAAATAAATAAATACACTGCTAAATACGTTTTAAGGTCGTCTGGAAAAAAACAAAACAAAATGGATATAAGCAGCACATTTTCATTTCACACTTTCATCATTCATGGTCCTGTTTAGGAGTTTGATTTTCAACAAAAAGGTTGAAAAACTGTGATCTCACCTTTTGTAGTTCAATCAAATCAGCTCTTTCTGGTCAGATTATGTTAAAGTAAAACTCAGATTAAAGTCTAACTTGAGTAACAGAGCTTCAGACAGAGCAGTGCTTTCAGTTAGCTTCACAGGAAAATGTTGTGGCTGCAAAGTATCAGTACTCGCTCTTCAGAAGGTCAGCGTAATATTTTCACTGTCTCCAAACACCCTTAAAGGTGCACTGTGGAACTTTTTGGTTGGGGGTCAGTCACCTGCTTGTTTCTATGGATACGTCACTGTTCTGCCTGGAATGTTCCACAGTGTGACATTAAACAGCTCTGCCTTACATTTATTCAATTACAGGTGGTTTTATAGCTCAGAAATACCTAAAAAAACATGAGACCAAACCAGACCAACCTGTAACTTGGTTTGGTTTGGTCTCCATGAAGATAGAAAGGTTTAATGCCATACTTTGGAACATTCCAGACAAAGGCTTTATTATCTCATGTGATTCTGTGGCAGGACATGGACCCCAGGCTCATCTCGTGGAAGGGAGGGGCAGTGCTGGCCTGTCTGGACACGACTCAGGAGATGTGGATCCACCAGGCCGAGTGGAGACGCTTCGGGCTCCGGATGCTGCGTGAGAGAGCCGCCTTCGTCTGGTGAAGCCTCCGGACTGGGAGACGCTCTGTAAATATTTATGGGCGCGTCTCATTTCTCTTTCCTCGCTTCCTTCTGCTTGGTTCCTCTACTCGATTCTGCAGGAAATGGGTGAGGAAGTCCCGCCCACAGAGGAGACACAGGGAGGAAAGAGGAGCAGAGGAGAGAAGAGGAGATGAGATGAGGAGAGAGGAAAAAAGGAGCAGAGGAAATGAGACGAGCAGAGGAGAGAGGAGGAGAGGAGAGGAGGAGATGAGATGACATGAGGAGAGAGAGGAGGAAAGGAGAGGAGAGAGGAGAAGATGAGACGACATGAGGAGAGAAAGGAGCAGAAGAGAGAAGAGATGACATGAGGAGAGGAACAGAGGAGTGAGGAAAAAAGGAGCAGAAGATGAGATGAGCAGAGGAGAGGAGATGAGATAACACGACGAGAGAGGAGAGGAGAAAGGAGGAGATGAGACGAGCAGAGGAGAGCGGAGGAGATGACATGAGGACAGAGAGGAGATGAGATGACATGTGGAGAGAGAGAGCAGGAGAGGAGAGAGGAGGAGATGAGATGAGCAGAGGAGAGGAGAAGAGAAGAGAGAGGAGGAGAGGAGAGAGGAGGGGCAGAGGCGACAGGAACTGAGGGTGAATGGGACAGACTTTCCTCAGGTGCTGGTTCTGACAAAAATTTGATTATTTTATATTATTATTCCAGGACTTTTAAATCAAAGTCAGTCTTTATTTTAAGATAAATGTGCTTTATCATATTTTGAATTCATTTTAATGTCAAATTCAGGATTATTTTACATGTCAATCCTCCTTTGCTGCTGTGACAAACTCCTCACTGACACAATTATTTTATCTGGTGTCTTGCACCTTCCCTCAGGTTTCCTCTGTGTTTTCCTTCCCTTTTCTCCTCTGAGCTTTGGGAAACCACATTTGTTTGACAGCTGAAAAATGGAGGATGGAGGGGAGGAATCAAGGAGAAGGAAACGAGGAAAGAGAAATTAGATGCGCCCGTTTTGTACAAATGTATGAATTAAACCACTTTTAGAATAACAAATATCTTCAGAAGTGTGTGTGGTCATGTGTTTTACTGTTTGATTTTCTGACTGATAAAATTACAGTTGTGTAGCAGCGATCCAGGGAGTATTCAGGGCAAAAGAGGCAATTAAAGGTGGACTATGTAACTTTTTGGCTTTGGGGTCCGTCACCTGCTTGTTTCTATGGATACATCACTGCTCTGCCTGAAATGTTCCACAGTTTGACATTAAACAGCTCTACTTTACATTTATTCAATTAGAGGGGTTTTATAGCTCAAAAATACACAGTTCCTTAAATACTTAAAAAAAAAAGATATACTTTTGACAATGGGAGGAGTTTTGTCGGTTTCTTAGCAACTGATACAAATTTTGTATTCACCTTTTTGCTCATATCTGCCATAGTTCCCTATTCATGGCTTTCCGTTTCTTGTTTAAAAGTGACATTTTGAGGACTTTTGGCCATACAAAAGATTTTGTTTTGAATTGTTAATTGCTATGGCAACGGTGCTCATTTTCATCACTCTGAAACACATGGATATGAACATGACACAGTGAAAATCCACCAGTTCACAACGCAAACTTTTATTGAAGCAAGATAAAATAACTACAACCGTCATAAAATCCAGTTCTCTATAGACTCTTTAAAACGCTCTTATCAGAAAAGTCCAGAATGGAGGCGATTAGAGGCAGAACGAAGCACTAGGCATCAGATCTAAATGTTCATGGATTGAAGTCTACAATTTTGAATTTCCAAGGTAAAAACATCATTTGATTTGCTTCTAAACGTGGAACAAATATTATTTTCAAACCTTTTTGTATTTGAGCTTCACAAAACATACAGACTTTACCACAAATGTGTGATATCCCTCTGATATCGCTCATGTATGTTTCATTTGCCAAACCCGCCTCGTTTCATATTTTGTAACAATCTCTGACTGCCTCCATTCCGGTCTTAAAGATGCATTGTGTAACTTTTCTGGCGCAGGGTCCATCACCTGCTTTTTTCTTTGGCTACGTCATTGCTCTGCCTGGAATGTTCCACAGTGTGACATTAAACAGCTCTACTTTACATTTATTCAATTACAGGGGGTTTTAGAGCTCAAAAACACCTGAGCGGGGTCGCCTCTCCACAGATCTGACCTGTAATTCGGTCTGGTTTGAAGGTTTAATGTCATACTGTGAAACATTCCAGACAAAGCAATAACATCTCCATGGAGAAAAGCATATGACGAACCCTCCACCACAAAAGTTACACAATGCAGCTTTAAGAAGGTTTTTGTTTACACATTTTTACAAACTCAATATCAGTAAATAGAAACAGAACAGAAAAGAGAAGGAGGACTGGAGGAGGTTGGAAGAAGAGAAGGAGGCTGGAGGTGGAGGAGAAGAGGAGGAGGCTGGAAGAGCTCATTTCTCTTTCCTCGCTTCCTTCTCCTTGATTCCTCTCCTCGATTCTGCAGGAAATGGCTGAGGAAGTCCCGCCCACAGAGGAGACACAGTGACGAGAGAGGATCTAAACTCCTCACAGAGACCAGTAAAGTTTGATTCTTTTATCTGATGTCCGCCTCCTGAAGCCTCCCTCAGGTTTACTCCTTCCTTCCGTGGTTTTCTTTGGGACAACACTTAATATGACACATTTGATTGACAGCTGAAAAATTGAGGATCAAGGAGAGGAAACAAGGAGGAAGAAGCGAGGAAAGAGAAATGAGACGTGACCGAGGAAGAGGAGGAGGAGCAGTAGGAGTAGGGATGTAGCTGCTGATCGGCCGACTCGGACCCTGGCTGGAGGAGTTCCCGGGTCGGCTTCATAAACTGCAGGACACAGGCAGCTGGAGAGAGGGGGTCATCTCTGGACTGAGACTGGACCCAACGCCTACACTCGCGGTGCAGGCGTTTACCTACAGAGGAGTTCAGATGGTCAACACTGAGGAGTTACTTCAAAGTACAAGTACAGGGGGCAATGCGGGAGTGAGAAGGTGTGTGATTTAGGGCTCGGACGAAACACAGGGCCATAAGAATGAGACAAAACAGTTATTGTGAAGTTCAGCTCACAATTTCAAACTTTTTTAACTGACTTTATTTTGCCGTCTTTGCTGTCATTGTAGTGCTGTTCTTTGGAACTACAGCTTCTCCAGAAATGTAACTCTTCAGCACTTAAGCCTTTTTTTGTCCAATCCAAATATTATTATTATTATTATTATTATTATTATTATTATTATTATTATTATTAATAATAATAATAATAATAATAATAATAATAATAATAATAATGATAATAATACATTTTATTTATATAGCACTTTTCTAAACGCTGTATAAATGTAAACACATGCACATGATTTTGTCCCAGCCCTAGTTTCATTCATTAGAGGTACACAAAAGGTTTAAAATTAAAATTATTGGTTAAATAAGGACTCTGCAAAGAAAATGTATGAATCGAATTCAAATCTATTCGTTTGGAAGAAAATCTATTTTATTTCCCACACAGGCGGCTCACTGCAGCCACAGAGACTAAAGTTACACATGTGATGTGCTGAAAAGCAAAGAGTTTAAAACAGGGCCAGAGCTGAAACATTGTTAAGATGAGTTTGTTTTATCTCATTCATAAAATTGAGATACATTTCCCTCAGTGGCCAGTGGGTTAAATATGATCACTTCTCAGTAGATTGTTGCTTTAAATCATTTTATGTACTTTTTTATTTTTAGGCAAAATCGCCCAACCCTCATTAAAATGTCAAGTAATACTATGATGTGACAACTGTGATTGTGTCTTATCCTGTTGGTAGAATATAAAAGTTAGGCTAGCTTTTTTTTTTTTTTTTAAGTCAATCAAGACATGGGGACTTATTATGATTACGGATAATAATTAAGGATTATAAAAATCAACACCCAGATATGAATCGATACTAAAACAACCATCAAAAACTGACAAAAATATATTAAATCACATAAATAGGTAAAAATTAGACCTTTCCTGAATGATTTCATAGTAACTAGTAAGATATTTGAAAGTACCGTTGCTATTCTTAGTATTATTTTTTGTTTTTCATTATATAGTATCAAAATTGGTTATTGTATTTTTCACTGACAGTAGGTGGGTCATCATGTGCAAATACTAATATTTTAATTTCAGTTGTATTAAATAAACCACTTTACTTTCTTCAAATAAAAGCAGCAAACAAAAAGTCCTGCCAAAAATGAAAATATGCCCTCCCTCTCAATACATATATACATATACAAGACAATGTTTAGTCTGTTGTACCTTCCTCATCCTCCTCCTCCCATCGGTGGAGCATTGGGACCTCCTCCGTGGGTTATTCTGCCCATTCTTCTCCTGCCACCAGGGGGCCCTGGGGGGCTGCAGGGGGAAGAAAACAACATGTTTAAGTACGTGGACATTCACTCAAGAGCTGAATATGAATAACAAAGCTATTCAAAGAGACTGGCTAATCAAATCACATTCTTTAAAGAGTCCAGGACCAGTCAGACTGCTCATTTTACTAAAACAGAGTTAAATATTTTGCCCAGAAATTCCCAGTTTGGTCAATTTTTAGGTTTAAATTTTTACTTCCTGGTTAGAAATCATAACATCCGACTATGGACTTCCACGGGACTCTCTAAATATGGAAATATACTTACAACAGGTATTCTGAAATTATTACATCATTACATTTTAGAACATTAACGGAACCCATTCTTTGCAGATGACGTCATCAGCATTCCCAGGGGGTATGATGCTAACTGTAGGCACTGCTCTGTCTGAACTGTCTATTATTCAAGTCAGACTTTAATCTGAGCTTTGTTTGAGTACAATATTATCGTCTGGCTTTGCTGGAACTACAACAGGTGATCTGATTTGTGCGGTTAAGTCCCTCACACATAACATTTTTGTTGAAAATCAAACTAGAACATGAACGTTTGATCACAGGCACCTGAAAATGTGTTTAAATCCTATAAATGTTGTATTTTTTCTTGAGTAAAAAAGCCACTCAATATTCCACCATAAACATACATGTGGAACCCCCACAGTGTGATGTCACTGCACAGTATCAATACATTTAGCTTCATAGTTTGGAATTCTCACCCTCGGCCATCGCTGAATCGGGATGTGGCGCTGGTCCCGTGTTTGGACATGTCCGGGTTGATGATCGTCTTAAAACTGAAGACAGAAACAACATGTGGATTTAATACATGTGGACTGTGGAAACAGAAGTAGACTAAGAGAGTGTGATGTCACCCACAGCGTTCAGCTTCAGTCAAACGAAGCTCACAAGGCTAGCAGTTAATGAGCAAATTTGGAGCCGAGTTTCATATTAGAAATAGGAATTTATTTACAGACAAAATAGAGAAATAAAAACACCAGGATCACGTAGAGTGGGTTAATACGAACATTTTAAGATCAAAATGACAAGGCTCACTGCAGCAGTTACAGAGAGAGGGGCAACAATTTATCAATGTAAAGTTGATGGAGCCAAAGTCGATGGAGCCGGAAACGTCCCCATGCTCACTTCCTATTTGGAACACAGCGGCAAGTGGGTTAGCTATGTCCGACAGTCTACGGGTTTTAATAATTCAATAATACTCAGCCTCAAACGCGGCCTGTTGTACTTACAAAAGGGTAATGAACTCCACTGCCCCCCAGAACAAGTCCGACAGCAGAGACAGTCTCCATGGCGACTGGGTCCTGTTGTCCAGCACCTCTCCTACAATCAAAAGGACAGGCGCAGTTATTACTAACTCATATACGACCTTTTGTGTGTCCAAGTGGCTCCTTCACTGCAGTTCGGATATTAGTACTTCAAGTCAATTCAAATACATCTTATCGTCTTTCTTTGGGTTAGTCCCAACAACTGTTGCTATAGGAAATAATGTGTTGATTTTTATACTAAGGACTAGATTTGATACTCAATACCAATTCCGATACCACGGTGATACAAAAAAAAAACCTCTTTTCTTTAGATAATAGAATGTGATTAAATTGTAGTACTTTCATTTATATTTCCATTTTAGCTAAAGTTAAAGCAGTAGTAGTGGTAGCAGTAATTGTAGTATTAGCAGCAGCAGCAGCAGCAGCAGCAGCAGCAGCAGCAGCAGCAGCAGCAGCAGCAGCAGCAGCAGCAGCAGCAGCAGTAGTAGTAGTAGTAGTAGTAGTAGTAGTAGTAGTAGTCTGTTCAGGTGATCCCTATATCACAATCCAGCCATTAGCCAACATGCTAACCGCTCACTGTTAGCATGGTTAGCTCCGGCTCGGTTTGTCCTTTTGACGGAACTATTTCAGGATCCAAAACGACAAACTGAGAATATTGGTTGAAATCAAATAGTGAAAACGTTAATCGATCTAAATGTTAAAGAAAATACAAAGAAACAAGAGAAAGCACTGACCGTTGGACACGTACACCATCTTCAGCTGTGTTTACGAATGACGCAGCACGCACGTCGGTTGTTTTGAATACGTCATTTTACGCAGTGTTTTTATTTGATTTACTAATTTATCTTTAATTATTATTATTCACATAATTTATTTTACTGCTACATACAATGGAAATATGCATATTATTATTATTATTACAATATTTATTTTTGTAAATGTTTAATATTTGTGGTATAATCTATGTAATAATCACATTAGCCCAGAACAGAAATGTCAAAGCTTTACTAAAGGATAGATTCACTTTATCCTTTTATTTTTTGGATGCTCAAGAGGATTAAGAGTTAGGATTAAGGTCACACAAACCAATTTACCACACAAAATATAATACCAACCATTTTATTTGAAAACAAGATCAATTTAGGAGACACACAAGCAAATAATGAACATTACATTTGCATAACTGACGGCAACTGTCCCAAAAAGGACTTTAAATATAAACATTACAGACACCTTTAAGTAACAAAACTGAGCACTTCATACACCACTGGTAATGATATATATTTTTGTTTTTCACGTTTCCTGTCCATCCTCACCAGGCTGTCCTTTACTCCTAACTCCAGTTTTTGTCGCGTCTGTCCCTTCGTCCACCTCTTCATTCACCAGTCTCTTCTCCTTGGTCTGTCCATTTCGTGCCTCGTTTAGTCTTTTCCTCGTCTTCATCCCTACAGCCTCCCCGGTCTTCCTCTTGAGCCCTGGCGTTAGTTCTAAGTACAGTTTATAAGCGTCGAGAATCTCCGAAACTGTGCGGAGAGACACGTTATACATCTCGGACACATTTTGTACGGACAGGCCCCCCAGATAGGCCCCCACGATCTGTCCCTTTTCAAACTCTGTCAGGTCGCCGATGGAAGAGACCCGACAAGGTTCGTCCTCCTCTGTCATGATCACTGCGCCTCTTTTTAAGTGTCCTCTTCTTTAAGGTTCGTGTAGGAGAAGGATGAGATGGTTTGAAACGATTCTACAGAGACAAAACATAAGTAAAACGGACATAAGTTACAAAAACTAAATGCACACTGAACAACTTTACTCAAACTACAATAAATATATATTAACAAAAAAAAACATAACTAAAACATCATTACACTGAAGTAATTATAGCTATTGCGTATAAATACTGTATTGTAGTGTTGTCATGATACTAAAATTTCAAACTCGATTTTGATACTTAAAGGTGCATTGCGTAACTTTCTGGTGGACGGTCCAACAAATGCTTTTCTCCAAGGAGATGTTATTGCTTTGTCTGGAATTTTTCACAGTATGGCATTAAACCTTTCTATCTTCATGAAAACCAAACCAGACCAAGTTACAGGTCAGGTCTGTGGAGAGGCGACACACTCACAGTCAGAATGCCTAGAAAGTTGTTTTTTTTTTGTTTTTTTTTTGAGCTATAAAATCACCTGTAATTGAATAAATGTAAGGTAGAGCTGTTTAATGTCACACTGTGGAACATTCCTCAACAAAAAGTTACATAGTGCACCTCAAATACTGACTCCAAAACCACGATGATGATAAAGGAAACACTCTTTAGACAATAGAATGTGATTTTCAACATTAAATCTTAGTACTTTCTTTTATATTCCCACTTGTCCTTATATCTGTGTAATCCCTCAGTGGTCCAGGTAGGTTCCATAGTGGTCCAGGTCTAAACCAGGTCTAAACCAGGTCCACGGGCGTAAAACTATTAAGGAAAGATTCATTTCTGTCCTGTACATTTTTAGTATCGATACCTGCTCAAATGAGTATATAGTTTCGATACTAGTTTTGGTTTCTGATTTTTTCGATATTTATGCCCTACTGTATAGTCATAAAACTTAGGAACAATTGTATTTTTTTAATGTAAAAATACATTGCGTAATTTTTCTGGCAGAGGGTATGATACCTGCTTGTCTCCATGGAGATGTATTTTTTTCTGACTGGAATATTCCACAGTATGGCATTCATCTTTCTGGCTGCATTTAGTTTATTATGTGTGATTTTATGGCATGCGTTTTTACTTCTCCACAGATCTGACCAGTAATTTGGCCTTGCGATATATGTGGGACAGAGGGACAGTGAATATGAGGGACAGAGGGACAGTGAATATGTGGGACAGATGGACAGTGAATATGTGGGACAGAGGGACAGCGAGTATAAGGGACATAGGGAGAGTGAATATGTGGGACAGAGGGACAGTGAATATGTGGGACAGAGGGACAGTGAATATGTGGGACAGAGGAGGGACAGTGAATATGTGGGACAGAGGAGGGACAGTGAATATGTGGGACTGAGGAGGTTATGCTTATTATAAATGGTTGAATGGTTTAATTTTTTATTTTTTTTTAGGTAGATTTACAATAAAAATGCTCTGCTATTACAAAGCATCATTTTGCATTTGGCATTAGAGATTTATTCATATTAGACACGGTGCAAAGCTGTTTTTAGTGGCTAGATACAGTCAGATCTTCCAACAACACGAACACAAACAACTAATATTAATGCATTCAAAAAGACACGCATTGTGTCTGGAATAAATGCCATAAAAGATTTCTGTTTCATACTAAATGGACGGAAAAGAAGACATGACTCACCACTGGCCGCCATTTTGGCTCCTACTTCTTCTTGGAGGAAATGACACAAATGCAATACCGCCACCTTGTGGTGCAGGGCTCCTGGTTCAGCAGCTCCTGTCGAGACATGTTTAAACACACAAAAACCCTAAATATAGCATTAAAAACACAATATAGGGAATGAAGCGAACTAAAGCCAAAGTCTGTCATATTTGGGCAATCCTAGGATGACCAGATGTCCCTATTTACCCGGGACAGTCCCAGTTTGAGCCCTGTGTCCCCGGTCCCAGCAGATTTATCCAAAATCATTGATTTGTCCCAGTTTTATACAAGAAATGTCCCCGGTGTCCCTATTTTTGACTAATGTGATCCCTGCCAACAGTAAAAAAATGCATACATTGTCATTTATTTAGGTAAAATACAGAAAAGCTGCTTAAAAATGTCCAAAATACAAAGAAAATGTGACTGTACTGACTCACATGTTCGTCATGAATGAGCCGAGTGCAGAACAGTTTTCCTTAATTACGCACTCGTCTCAGTTTTATTATTACCAACCACCACAAACCCGGGTGTCCAGCTTTTGATTTTCCTGGGCATCGTAGGCAATCCAGGCTCGTCAAATCCTCAGTTCCGCTCCACCAAAGTGACTAACACAGACCGTATATATGAATATACTTTATTCTTTAATACAGTCTATGGTGACTAACCACAGGTGACGCGGAGTTGCCGCAATAATAAGAACCCGGGCTCAAACCCGGTCGGGACCAAGATTATTGTAGCTTCGTGTCCAAGAACGTCTAAAGAAACAGTTTAGTCAAGTTTCAGCACATGGACTCACACATCTGTGTTAGAACATCTGTCTGTGTGTGATACAGATAAAAAAGTGACTTTTATAGTCGCGTGTCTCTTGAGACTTTTCCCAAAAAGGCACAGACCATAAGATAAAAGATAAAAGTCTATGGCCATGATTTAATAAAAGTAAAATGATGTTACACATGTGGCTGTTGTGAGGAGCAGTGCAGCTTTTACGCACAGACAGACGCAGGTTTGGACTCTGAGGATGAGTTGTGTTTCAGTGGGTTCTGTCTGTTCACTCCTTCATCACATCTCTCTGTTTTTCTCTTCATTCCCTCGTCTCTCGCTGCCTGTCAAACTCAAACACGTCTGCGCGGATTCTGTCGTTTCTTGTTACGCTATAGTTCCGTTACAGCTTTAACTTTACGCACCGCGGAACTCCACACAGCCAACCTCCTCTGCCCACGGAGCGAACAGGAGAGGCGCGGGAATCGTGTTTTTCCTCTCGCTCCTCAGATCAGAATGTCCCGAAAAGTTAAATATCCCAAATCAAGCTCTTGTCCTGCGCTGTGGCTCGTCTCTCGTTCCGTCAGATCATAAAAACATCAAACTCTTAACTCATTTTCTATGATGTCGTCGCTTCATTGATCTGGAGTCACCGGGATCCTGAGTTCATCATCAGGTCTTGATCTTTGGTCAGACCCAATGCGCCTAATGTGAACTCCGGCGATAAACTCCACTCACATGAATCACTCTGAGAGAGTGAGAGGGTGAATGAGTGAGAGAGAGAGAGAGAGATAAACTCCACTCACAAGAATCACTCTGAGAGAGTGAGAGGGTGAATGAGAGTGAGAGAGAGAGAGAGATAAACTCCACTCACAAGAATCACTCTGAGAGAGTGAGAGGGTGAATGAGTGAGAGAGAGAGAGAGAGTGAGAGGGAGAGAGATAAACTCCACTCACATGAATCACTCTGAGAGAGTGAGAGGGAGAGTGAGAGAGTGAGATAAACTCCACTCACATGAATCACTCTGAGAGAGTGAGAGGGAGAGTGAGAGAGTGAGATAAATTCCACTCACAAGAATCACTCTGAGAGAGTGAGAGGGAGAATGAGTGAGAGAGAGAGATAAACTCCACTCACAAGAATCACTCTGAGAGAGTGAGAGGGAGAATGAGTGAGAGAGAGAGAGAGAGAGAGATAAACTCCACTCACAAGAATCACTCTGAGAGAGTGAGAGGGTGAATGAGAGTGAGAGAGAGAGAGTGAGAGGGAGAGAGAGAGAGAGAGATAAACTCCACTCACATGAATCACTCTGAGAGAGTGAGAGGGTGAATGAGAGTGAGAGAGAGAGAGAGTGAGAGGGAGAGAGAGAGAGATAAACTCCACTCACAAGAATCACTCTGAGAGAGTGAGAGGGTGAATGAGAGTGAGAGAGAGAGATTGAGAGGGAGAGAGAGAGAGAGAGAGAGAGATAAACTCCACTCACATGAATCACTCTGAGAGAGTGAGAGGGTGAATGAGTGAGAGAGTGAGAGAGATAAACTCCACTCACATGAATCACTCTGAGAGAGTGAGAGGGTGAATGAGTGAGAGAGTGAGAGAGATAAACTCCACTCACATGAATCACTCTGAGAGAGTGAGAGGGTGAATGAGTGAGAGAGAGGGAGAGTGAGTGAGAGAGAGAGATAAACTCCACTCACATGAATCACTCCGAGAGAGTGAGAGGGTGAATGAGTGAGAGAGTGAGAGAGATAAACTCCACTCACATGAATCACTCTGAGAGAGTGAGAGGGTGAATGAGTGAGAGAGAGGGAGAGTGAGAGAGAGTGAGTGAGAGAGAGAGATAAACTCCACTCACATGAATCACTCCGAGAGAGTGAGAGGGAGAATGAGAGTGAGAGAGAGAGAGAGTGAGAGGGAGAGAGAGAGAGAGAGAGATAAACTCCACTCACATGAATCACTCCGAGAGAGTGAGAGGGTGAATGAGAGTGAGAGAGAGAGAGAGAGTGAGAGGGAGAGAGAGAGAGAGAGATAAACTCCACTCACATGAATCACTCTGAGAGAGTGAGAGGGTGAATGAGTGAGAGAGTGAGAGAGATAAACTCCACTCACATGAATCACTCTGAGAGAGTGAGAGGGTGAATGAGTGAGAGAGTGAGAGAGATAAACTCCACTCACATGAATCACTCTGAGAGAGTGAGAGGGTGAATGAGTGAGAGAGAGGGAGAGTGAGAGTGAGTGAGAGAGAGAGATAAACTCCACTCACATGAATCACTCCGAGAGAGTGAGAGGGTGAATGAGTGAGAGAGTGAGAGAGATAAACTCCACTCACATGAATCACTCTGAGAGAGTGAGAGGGTGAATGAGTGAGAGAGAGGGAGAGTGAGAGAGAGTGAGTGAGAGAGAGAGATAAACTCCACTCACATGAATCACTCCGAGAGAGTGAGAGGGAGAATGAGAGTGAGAGAGAGAGAGAGTGAGAGGGAGAGAGAGAGAGAGAGAGATAAACTCCACTCACATGAATCACTCCGAGAGAGTGAGAGGGTGAATGAGAGTGAGAGAGAGAGAAAGAGAGGGAGAGAGAGAGAGAGAGATAAACTCCACTCACATGAATCACTCTGAGAGAGTGAGAGGGTGAATGAGAGTGAGAGAGAGAGAGAGAGAGTGAGAGGGAGAGAGAGAGAGAGAGATAAACTCCACTCACATGAATCACTCTGAGAGAGTGAGAGGGAGTGAGAGTGAGAGAGTGAGAGAGATAAACTCCACTCACAAGAATCACTCTGAGAGAGTGAGAGGGAGAATGAGAGTGAGAGAGAGAGAGAGAGGGAGAGAGAGAGAGATAAACTCCACTCACATGAATCACTCTGAGAGAGGGAGAGTGAGAGATGGCGATAAACTCCACTCACATGAATCACTCTGTAGATATGGTTGACTTTAAGCAAGAGAGTGAGGGAATGAGAGTGAGTGAGTGAGTGAGTGAGAGGGAGAGAGTGAATGAGTAAGAGAATAAGAGGGAGTGAGTGAATAGGTGAGAGGAAGAGTGAGTAAGTGAGTGAATGAATGAGTGAGAGGGAGAGTGAAAGGGAGAGTGAGTGAGTGCGTGAATAGGTGAGAGGGAGAGTGAGTGAGTGAGTGAATGAGCAAGAAGGAGAGTGACAGTAAAAGGGAGAGTGAGTGAGTGAATGAATGAGAGGGAGAGAGTGAAAGGGAGACTGAGTGCGTGAGTGAGTGAGAGAGAGAGGGAGAGTGAGTGAGTGAATATGGGAGAGTGAAGGAGTGAATGAATGAGTGAGAAAGTGAAAGGGAGAGTGAGTGAGAGAGTGAGTGAGTGAGTGAGTGAGTGAGTGAGAGAGTGAGTGACTACTTTAAATCTTTAAACTCAAACCCAAACTAAACAACGGCAGAATTTGATGTTTTGTCTGAAGTTGGTGAAGATGGTGATGTGACGCTCAAGCCAAATGAGCAAACACCAGAAGCTGAATGCACTGGAGATGAGATCCCCACTACCTCACAAGATCCACGGAGGAGCCAGAGTCCGAACGCTAACGGAAAAAGGCCAAGAGCTGAATGATGAGCAGGTAAAGAAGGCCGGACATTGTTTCAGCACGTGCTACGAGAAGTGGACGGCTGTCCCTAAAGAGACTAAGAAAGCTTTAGATGACCAATGCTCAAAGGATCCTCTGCATGAACATGTCACCAAGGTCAAGTGCTGCAACCAATATTTGTCCTGCTTATGATGATTTACGTGCGATGCAGTAACAAGGACCATCACTGAAGCAGCTGAAAGGTCCCAAAAGTCAAGAAATGAAGAAGGTCAAGGGGACGAAGACGTTTGGAAAGACACAGAGTCAGTATTTAAGTGCTGCCTCTGCAAAGATAAAGTGTCAAGTCTCAGCAGAGTGCAAAGACTCCTTCAAGGCATTCTAACAAAAGAGGCAGCTGAAGAAAATGAAGCTGCCTTAGAAGATCTGCTCAAACAAAAAAATCAACACTAGAGCTCAGCCTCACTCAAACCATGAAAGAAATGAATAAAAATCAGTTTGACTATAAAATGTGTGTTTGCTTTCCAGGTCAAGTCTCTTAAAGCTTAATATCATATAGCTGTGACCTTTACCTTCCTGTAGTTGACTTTAAAAACACTTGAATTCATACTGCAGTTTTTTTTTTATTAATCCAAGTTATTCTTTATTTCATTTTATGTCAAATAATTAAGACACTGTAAATATATTTGTTGATCCTTCTATTTCAAATATTCCTGTCCATATGAAAAATAAAAAATACAGTAAATTCACGTGTCTTGCTCCCTTCATTCATTGGGGTGAACAGCAGATACAAATGTCAGATGCATAACCTGTTTCTGTCCCGTCTAACTGTGAAAGGTGTTGTTGGGATGATTAACTTAAGTTTATTATTCACTACTATTATTATAACCTTGAAATATAATGTTAATTGCATTTATATTGGACTCGACTATGCATAAAAATATATTTCAAGGTTGTAATAACTAGAGAATCTACTAATTATTAGTATGTTTTAATTATAGGTTTACATATACAGAATAGAAATCGGGCACTTACACTTGAGTCTGTGCTTTTAAGGATATTTGCACAACTTTGATTGACTTATTTTTGTATTTTATCATTTTGGTCCACCTGATTGATTTATAGAAGTTTTGAATAAAGTTGAAAATCTTTAATTGTTATTCAGTTATGTATTCATAGTTTTTACCATTACAAGTGTGAATTTAGTTATTGCAAGTCTGAATAATGAAGTGTTCTTCAAGAATTTAAACTAATTTTCTTTAACATGGAGCTGCAATGATTTCGGTGCAGGACTATTTGCACTGTTCATCTTGTTCTGGTATAGTTCTCCTGGATTTTGAGACGCTCTGGACAGGCTGAACACCTTTTGGTGGCAACAGGTAGGCCTGCAGTAGCCATGAACCGGGCCTGGGGTAGAACTAGGATTAAATTTCACTAGATACACAGTATATGAACCGAATCCAGGCCAAATCCGTTATAGTATCTCGTTTATAATCAGACAAATCCGAACCAGATGAGAACGTCGTTAGAAAGTGCCGGACAGGCTTTATATTCTCCAGTTTTGGGCCAAGGGAATTGGGCGTATCGTCAGCCGGATGAAACGTCGTCAAGACCGACCCACATTACGTTTGCGAGCTTGGTGCCCGACACTTTTTACCGCTGTTCCTAAGTTTGTATGGGCAGAGGAACGGCGGTACCGGTAAACAGAGGTACCTGGGAACAGAGGTGCACACGGGCCGGGCTGGCTGGTGCTGCAGTACATTTTGCCTTTGCGCGTATTTTGGCTAAATTTGAGCTAATTTACGATGAGAGTCTGAATAATCTAACAATAAACCACATAATCGTTAAAAACACGGATGAATAAGACTGTAAACTGAAGTTCTAAACGCGGGGCGCACAAAATGGCGGCAGTCGCGTGGACAGGCTCGTGGCGCTGGTGGGAGGGACGGTCCTCGTGCGGTAGGACAGTGGGCTGGAGGAGTGCGCACACCACGGAACACACGGTAGGGATGGGCAAAACGAAGCCTCATGAACCAGCAAAGCACTCGAAACAAATGATTCGAGGCTTCGAATCACTGTTCGAATCACGACTCTACAGTGGCCTCTGGTGGTGATGTCTCAGTATTTCTCCACAGTGGCTCAACAAAACACATCCTGATCTGACATGGTTTCTAATAAAGCTTGTTCTAATAAAGTTTATCTAAGTGTATGCAGGTGTATGTTATGAATTAATTTGTGTAAATAAAATTAAATAAAGCCATGGAAGCTATGCATTAATCAGATTTCAAGGTTTTTATTCAAAAATATAATTTTTTCGGCAGTGGAGGGGTGCAAGCGGTTTCTTTTTTTGTTTAATACCTCCCCTGTTTTTGAAAAGACTCGTTCACATGGAACACTGGTTGCAGGTATGCCCAGAAACTTTTTTGACAGTTTGTATAAATGAGGAAAAAAACTGCCCTCTCTTTCCAATAGAGAAGTGGGTCCGCGGTGCGGGGAATAAACGGGTCTTGCAAATAATTTCCCACTTCAACTGTGGCGTCTGCAGTTATGCTGTTCTACTGTAGCAGTAGTGTAACTTTACAGTCTGTCTAATCTGTGGTCTAAACTAGCTGCATAAACTCACTATCTCACTATTAATCAGAGTATCAGTATCTCTGTCAAAATCTCACCATCTCTCGCCTCTCACAAACCCACATTGGGCAGCGCGCCAAAATATCTTTAAACTTTGTGGGAGTAGGTTGAGACAGGTGCGTAGGTTGAGACAGGTGCGTAGGTTGAGACAGGTGCGTAGGTTGAGACAGGTGAGTAGGTTGAGACAGGTGCGTAGGTTGAGACAGGTGAGTAGGTTGAGACAGGTGAGTAGGTTGAGACAGGTGAGCAGGTTGAGACAGGTGCGTAGGTTGAGACAGGTGCGTAGGTTGAGACAGGTGAGTAGGTTGAGACAGGTGAGCAGGTTGAGACAGGTGCGTAGGTTGAGACAGGTGCGTAGGTTGAGACAGGTGAGTAGGTTGAGACAGGTGCGTAGGTTGAGACAGGTGCGTAGGTTGAGACAGGTGAGTAGGTTGAGACAGGTGCGTAGGTTGAGACTGGTGAGCAGGTTGAGACAGGTGCGTAGGTTGAGACAGGTGAGTAGGTTGAGACAGGTGCGTAGGTTGAGACTGGTGCGTAGGTTGAGACAGGTGAGTAGGTTGAGACAGGTGAGTAGGTTGAGACAGGTGCGTAGGTTGAGACAGGTGCGTAGGTTGAGACAGGTGAGTAGGTTGAGACAGGTGAGTAGGTTGAGACAGGTGCGTAGGTTGAGACAGGTGAGTAGGTTGAGACAGGTGAGTAGGTTGAGACAGGTGCGTAGGTTGAGACAGGTGAGTAGGTTGAGACAGGTGCGTAGGTTGAGACAGGTGCGTAGGTTGAGACAGGTGAGTAGGTTGAGACAGGTGCGTAGGTTGAGACAGGTGCGTAGGTTGAGACAGGTGCGTAGGTTGAGACAGGTGCGCTGCTTTGTGGTTCGTTGAAATCCCTGTCAATCAAACTTTGGATTCGAGACGTGAGCCTCTAGTGAAACGCGTTCAAAACGGCAGTGTTTCATGAACCACTTGAGTGACGTCACGCGTTTCGTGAGACGTCTAAGTCACGTGACCAGTGTTTTGACTCGCGTTTTGGAACACTGCTTCGAAGCGCATGCGCTTCGAGGCTTCGAAGCAGTGTCGAAAAGCGTGTTTCAAAACTGCCATCACTAACACACGGGTAAGATAAACATGTGTTTATGTCAATGCGGGGGTTTCACTCGAGTGTCTGTTGATTTCTTACGCGTTATTACAGCGATCAACACGATAGTTCGGTAGTTACTGCGTTATAACACCGTTTATAACGCGATCGCCGCGGTTTGCCGACTTGGATTGTGGTAGCAGCCACAGGACAAAAAACTTCTAATCTATATCGGGTTTGGTTGGTTATATTTACGCTTAAAAACCAAAACAATGCTGTGAAGAGACTTACAACTCAGACGTGTCCGATTTTCACACTGGCTCATTCATGTTGGTTTTCATAAACTCCGCCATCTTTGGCCTCCTCACATAAAATGATCTTGTTGATCGGGGTTGTAAAATGTAAATGTCTCTTTGTTTGCCGCTGCAACTCATTTGCAAACAACCAAGTTCCACAGTATTCCCGTCTCTTCCAGGTTAAAGAATAGTGTTTGTTTGTCCAGTTTAATGTTTGCAGAGCACTCACTGTGTCAGATCAGATGTTGTTCCTTCAGTGATCACACGGTTTCCATTGTGGTTGTGTTTAGTGAGAAGTGCCAAACTGTTACTGTTTTAAATGGCGATCTTTCTTTGTTTTTCGATCTTTTGTCTTTCTTCCAGAGTTTTTGTTTTGGTGGCGTTGGCGTGACTCTGCTTTGGTTACGCGCTGCTTTTACGAAACAGCGACATCCAAACGGCCCGTTTTCTCTGGTCCATTCTTATCGCGAATTGATTATTACTAGTGAATTATTTCAATGTACTAATTTATTTATCATGTTGTTAAAACTTTTGTGTGTATCTTGTTTCTGATTGGTCTACACTTTCAGCTGCTGGAATCCTATTGGTTAACGTGTTACCACGTCATTATGTCACGCCGAAGATACGTTTGTATTTTACCTGCAAAACATATACACATTATTTTTATTTGGACCTTTTAAACATGTCATCTTTATAATTTCTTTAGAATTAGTTGTTAACTTATAGTTCACTCATTTTGTGCCCTAACTTCAAATTTTAGCAGCAAAATAATACATTTAAACAGCTTATTGATTTGCTCTTCCATAGACGTGAATGCACCACCAAGCTGGCGCGAACCAAAAAGCAGCGTGCTGAGCGGGTGCTACATGCTAAGAAAACTGATCCCAGTGGTGTGATTTTATTGCTTATCTGTTATCAGTGCAGTTGGTTGACATGTAACGAATTTTGGATGAAAATGCGCCAGAAAGTGCTGAGATGTTGTGCTAGAAGTCGTTGGATAGTTTTTGGAGACGATGCATGCTGACAGGTTAGTTTTCCTGCATAAGTAGGAAAATAACAGCAGCCGAATCGGTCGGTTGATCATGTAGTGATGAAAGATGGAAATTCCCGTGGCACTAACTGAATCCA
This sequence comes from Taenioides sp. WSHXM2023, assembly GCA_029959045.1. NCBI lineage: Eukaryota > Metazoa > Chordata > Actinopteri > Gobiiformes > Gobiidae > Taenioides > Taenioides sp. WSHXM2023. The sequence goes on along the minus strand of CM057086.1, from coordinate 32,706,774 downwards.
TGCTTAAAAGATGCTGCGGTGGGTGAATGCATGTTTACGCACAGGTTTTACGCACAGGTTTTACGCACAGGTTTTACGGACATAGAGCTACTGACAACCGGTAAATGACCAGCTATTACAACCCACGCACTGTTTATAAAGCTGCACATGTCTGTATTAATTATCTTTTGATCCTCTTGAATGTTGTTATGCAATTTAAAGCCACAGTACCATTTCCAGAGAGTTACACAATGTACTTTTAAGTTGTTTGTTTGTCCTTTCAATATTAAAACAACAATTTTCTGCATTTTCTGTCATAATACTGTCAATTTATTTTTCTGTTTGGATTTTTGACAATGAGACTGCAGACTACTTTAATACTAATAATGAATGAAGCCCAGTATTATAATATGTTGTATTAATTGTGTTGATTTAAATGGCCCATGTTACTCTGATCTATCTTATAATGTTTCCTCATCAAAAACATACCAGGGGTTGTGTTTTGGTCCATTCACATATGTTTTTCATTACAGGAACCCTGCATATTTAGGCTGATTTCTTCTCTCAAACTAAAAACTATTGGTTCCACCTTGTGCTGTCATGTGGTAATACAAGAAATGCACCAGAGTGTTTTTAAACTCCATACACATTCACTAGAATCATTTGGATTAATAGTTGTGGAATTGCCATTTTCTACTGAACCAAAGTAAAAAAATAAAAATACCACTACATGACATCACAAGGTGGAACAGAGCATTTTCAGTTGTGGAGATGCAGACAGATTAATAATGCAGTATCACTCATAACACGTGAATGAAACAAAACAACTCCTGGTATGTTTCTGATGAAGTAACAACATTAAAACATGGCTTAAAGCTCACAAGAGTCAGTTTTGCGCAAAATACACTGACAGTCAATAAAAACTTTGAGGGGACAAGTTTGTATTTTCTGGGTAAATATGAGACAGAGGTATAATCCATTTGGCTTTTTTGTTTCGGTAATGTATGAGCATGATTACAATTGATGAGTTTTTGCTTGGTCAAGCGTCACTGCACATCTGGGGATTATTTGTGTGCATGTGTCAGCGCATCACCGCCTGTGTAAACGCCAACGGAGGTCACACCCGTTACTGATCTGGTGCAAAACTGTATTTGGCAGTCGCCATATATTCTGGTTTATTTTGGTGAAAAAAAAAATGCTTTTGGACACCTATTCCTTTATTCATTTTTTTACTGATATGATATTGTTGTTGTCTGTTCATATGAAAGTAGCTTTGTGTTAGGGAAATAACAAGTATTTGTCAATTTTGTCCCTCAAAGTTTTTATTGACTGTCAGTATATATTCTTAAATATATAGAAGTAACTTTAATTAATCTTTCATCAGTCTTTTTTTGATCAGTAAAGGCAATAAGTAACATATTTCCCCTTGAAAAATGTATTCTAGAAAATTATTCAGAAGGCTGCAGAAGGCTTTTGATGAAGTTGGTGTTGTTCGAGTGAGTAAATAATTATTTAGTTGTGTTGATTTGGGTATTGTGTTAGACCATAGTATCTAAACCGTGATTTCTCCCTCTAGTTCATTCCTGTTAATGAAATAATCTAGAAGAAGGAAGCGGAGCTCTTGAAATTTCTGCAGTTGTTTAGAGCCTTTTATGAAAAAACTACAGGCGAAGATGTTATTAGATTGCTTCTGGTGCACAGCCGCTCAGTACCTCCACTGTCGGATGTAAGTGCATTTACAACTATTAATTGTACTGAATTATGTTAAAAAAGAGCATTAGACTGCAGCTGTTAATTGGAATAATCAACAACTGAAATATTTGTTGACTATTTTTTTAATTATTGTAATTGTTAACTGGACAAATAGCAATAGCTATATTATTTAATCAAAACAAATTAAAAGCAATTTGTGATTTTCACTTTATCTGGAAATATTTTCTAGAATTTTATTGCATTTAAAAAATCTCAACGTATACAAACAATACTCGACTAGTCAAATGTTTCTTATAATGCACTATTAATTAATAATATTAATAGTTAAACAAAATTGTGACCCTGAGGAAAAGTGGTATTTTTTATAATTAAATATTATTTTATTTCTTTAATATTGCAAAAACTGTTGAAGAAAAGTTGTTTTAAGTATTGAGTATTAACTAGATTTTTTCACAACCGTAGTTCTGTCCCACAAAACCTGAGGCATGTTCACAATTACATTTACTAGTATATCATAATGTTTATCTTCATCTGAAGGTTTACCTTTGAACTTACGTAAATAGCCCTACAAGAAACAAGAAAAAGGTTATTTGACAAACAACAGTCTGTGTGTTCATAAGACTGTTACATGTACCAATTATTGCATCTTTATTTTTATTATAGATCCCTCCACTAAGAATGCTCAGCTCAGTCCAGTGGAACCAGAAGTTGACTAAAAGAAGCCCGGGACAAATGAGGTTTTAACCAGTGAAGATACAACGCAAGAGGTTATGAAAAAAGCCAAACCAAATCTATATCAAGACCTGCTTAAACCTTTGAAATTCCCTGATAATCAAGAATCAACCCAATTTTTCCCAACAAAAGACAGTTCACAAATAAACCACATTCAATTGCTACCTGCTAATGAGAATGCACAAGATAGCAATCCCTCTTTACTGACAGTGCTACTTGAACCACAACCGAAGAATCTTAACAACAGTTATCCAAATGCATGTGAAAAGTTGAAAGAATTAGCATAACGTCAATAATAACTAGTCAGATCGAGCAACCATGTGCAAATCCTCAAATTGCACAAATCACAAATTCAGAATGCAGTACCATTTCTGACATTTTCTGACATTTCTGCTAATTGTACCTCAAACAGTCCTCGACCACTTTATATATTCAGCCCTCTCCAGTACAGCAAACTCAAGTCGAGATGTCCACTGTGGCCGGGAGCGACGTCATTTTGATCTCAGATTCTGAAGATAAGCCACAGGAAGCTGAATCAAGGGCTGAAAAAGCTCATCTGAAGCCACCTACATCAACTGGAGCTACAAATGCTAGTGAACCAGCGACAAAAACTACAGCAACTCAAAAATCCTTGCAAATCACATATCCACGAACACTGAAAGAAGTCTGCTCCAAAACGCCATATTGTCTCTACGCAGACATGGCGTTGGAGATGGACAATACCACCTGCGCGGTTCTGATTGGCTACTTTGATTGCCACTCTGCAGTTAGCGTAGTGAGAAGGCTTTGCACGCTACGCATCAATCAACCCAACAGTGGAACTAAAAGCAAGCCAATGATCACCAAACACACTGCTAACGCCGCAGCAGATCTCTTGGTAGATTTACTCAAGACTGCTGAACTATCTTTGGACAATCTCAAGGTTTTTTACTGCAATATTCGCGATCCGGAAGTCAGCGGAATGATTGCGGCGAAGCTAAAGGAGCTCAGTCCACATTTGGTGTCTCTGGGTGGACTTGCCTGTATGGTTGGGGAGGCCTGCCAGATGGGGCTGTTGGAATATTACAGCCACGTGATCGAACTTATTAATGACATTCACTTCTTCGAGTTACCTGAGTGTTTAGAAGACACCAAGTACAACGTCATGCTACCGATTTCAACCCAATACGCAGAAATCATAATGGTTATACAAAATATGTCCTCGAATTGGCTCAAAGTGGAGGAATATTTCAAAGAGCTGAGATTAGATGCTGAGTTAAGTCGTCTGCAGAGGATTTACGATCAAATGGAAGAACCGAAAGTAAGGTTGGATTTTATTTTCCTCGCTCAAGCGTTGGGAACCTTCCGAAGTTTTCAGGATTTGCAGAAAAACATGGTGCGCGATATGGTGGTGGAGCTGCAGATGACGGCGCTGTTGGTCAACGTCTGCGCTTCCAGTATTTTTACGCCAACCGCCACAGAGGAGTTTGTCAGGAAGAAGGATCTGGAAATGCTGCGGAGCGTGAAGGATCTGCTCCCCATGGCGAGTATAAATGTGGGTTTGAGAGCCAGGAGGTACTTGGGGTCGCTGTCCTTCGATGTTATGGGGGAGGAAGAGAGGAGTGAGTTCCTACTGAAGGCACAGGGCTTCTACCAAAACACGCTCAAGATTTTGGTTGAAAATCTCCCCGGACAGCTGAGTCCTGTGTCCATGAGGAACATCGGGACTTTGCTGAAGAGTCCAATGAGTCTCAAGGTAAGTGGTTTATAAAAAATACACCAATGTACAATTTAGCAATTTTAAATTTTACATTTTACGTAAATTTAAGAAACATAATTTTATTGAGACCATGACCAAAAATATAAAATCCAATATTTTTTAGTATGTTAGCAGATTTATAAAATCTGTTGAAAAATTTACGATGCACTAGACAAGTTTTCTGGAGGAGGGTCCATCACCTGCTTGTGTCATGCTTAGTTCTGCAGTATGGAATAGACTTCCCACTCACAGGGGATTTATTGCCCAGAAATACTAGGTTTGGTGGAGTAACTTGTTTGTCTCCATGGATTGCTAATTTTTAAGGCAATTTATGGAACATTTGGAAAAAAATATCTCCATATACACAGTATATATAGTGGCACTTTAATGCTATGGTATTGATGTGGTATTGATTGATTATGTAGGTTAATTTTATTTTACCATATTACAATTTATTTTTGCTTTTAAAATCATCACAGTTTTATTTTTAAAAATGCTTATTTTCACATTATCACAATAATGACACATGGCAAAAGGCGAAATTCCAGTTGATAAATTGAATTTCGCCTTTTGAGTATATTTCTCAGCTCATCTAAGCTGCTTCGTCAGTTCTGGTCAGACGCTGGTGGACACTGCCTTAAATCTGCCTGAAGGGAGGAGCCAACTACCCTGAAACTTCTCTGTAACTAACACACCTACTTGTTTACACACTGAGTGTGCAGATATAAAGCAGTGTCCACCAGCGTCTGACCAGAACTGACGAAGCAGCTTGGATGAGCTGCAAAACGTGACCAAAATAAACTTTTGTCCAGTTGACAAATTGAATTTCTCCTTTTGCCATGTGTTCTACCTGGACGACTGAGGGATTTTACACACAATAATGACACGTCTAATCCTTTTTTTCAGTGTCAGGATGTCTCCCACGTGCAGTTGGCGGAGTTGGGGTCTCAGTTGGGTGTGTGTACAAGTAACTCCTCCAACTCTCCTCTGGCGTCCGAATACGTCAACTACATCCAGAGGGCCAAGGACCTCCGCGATTTTAAAGGCAGCTCAGTGGGCCGCAGGTGGCTCAAGGTGAAGCTGAACCACACTCTCATGGGGGGCTGGGCACAAAAATCACAATTTCTTTGTCATATTGAACAATATCCAAGTTCTATTCACTTTAATTTTTTTTCTTTAAGTATTGATTTCATGAACATAAACAAGATACTTTTAATTTGAAAGATAAAAATGCTTTTACTGAGAGAGGCTGTAGACCTGTAGTCCAGTAAAAAGACCTAGACTGATCATTATCCATTAGAAATGACTGAATCTCAATCTTAATTTCAATTTGATTAACAGCCCTGTACACAAATTTTCCCATTCAAAACAGGTCTTGCCCCAGTTCAGCTCATGAAGTCAAAAGTCTGCTGTATACTATGAGAAAACGTTTTATTGTCCAATGTTCAGGAAGTGTTTGTTAGCATGGTAGGTGTTGGTAGTTTCCATAATGGCAAAACTCCCCTCAGGCCTCTAAAAGTTGTGAAATGCTTAAGGAATGCATAAGGTAAGTGAGGAATAACTTTGGACCACTGCAAACCGTTTAAAATGAGCTCTTTTTTCACAGTTTAATTGCCCAGCCCCGCTCTTATGTCGTCTGTGTCTGTCTGATTGTAATAATGAGGTTTTAACTGTCTGGTTTATGTCATGCAGGTGTTGGACAGTTTGGCACCGTTTCCTATTTTATTTAAGCTGGTCCTCACTCTCCTGGCTTTTCCACGCTCTTTACAACTGAAGCACATTTTTCAGGTGAGTTTGACACTTCGCACTAGAGGCAGATTTTAAGTGTACAAATCCATTGTGGTACAACAAGAGGATTTTATTTATGCATCTGAATGAAGATGGTGACAGTGAAAATACCTGTCAGCCTCATCAAAACTGGAACTAAAACCTGGGACTAAAACACAGGACTTAACTCAGGATTTAACCTGGACTAAACCAGGGCAAGCACAATTTTGGAAAAAAAATATTTTGCATCCCTGTTTCATCTGTTTAACACTGTGCCTGATCAGTGAATGTGTGTTTCCAGTCCTCAGGCAAAAGTGTTCTTCCCCTGAACCAAAGGAAAGGTGTGAAGAGGAGGTATCAACATTCACACAGAGCGGAGAGAGAGGAGGACTCCTCCTCCTCCTTTGATGAAGACCGACCCAGACCCCCCATCTCACTCAAACTGGACAGGGACTCAGAGGACTCGGACTACACGGACAACTCATCAGGTCAAATAAATGTGTTTCATGTGCTTTTGTTCGGTGAAGGAACTGTGTGTAAGATTTTGATTTTAAATTCCATAAAAGTGACCTAATTTGTCCCCAGATATGAAGTAAACGTATTCAAATCAAATATAACTTACTGATAACAATTGTAATACTGTTTTATTCTTCATTACAAAAGCCCTGGATACAGTGACCATGTTGTTTATGTTATAATTTGGCGTTTTGATTCTCAAGTTGCCAGTTTCAATGCTAAAATCCAGTTGGTTTAAACCTAAAATGCCTCTCTCTGATCTGAATGGTCTGTACCTAAACCTGAATCAGTGCTAGTGCAGCCTGGAGTGAATTCTGGAGGTTTTGAACTTTCACACAAAAACTGAATAAAATTGTTATCTTTACTCCTGCAAGAATACAAAAAAAAAAACGAACTTGCGCTAATACCGAGTTCTCCCTCCTGCCGTATTCCAGATGTGGTCGACGTAACTGAAGACTGCAAACTAACAACTAAAGCACAGGACGACGCACATGCACATGAAGGTACACAGTTTAGACTTATTCCAAATTATTATACAGTCTGCGGTCCTATTCCATATTAATATTATAATTTCTACTTAAACTACATTTAATTTGCAGAAACAGATCCAGATGACACTGCACCACAGCCTGAGAAGCCCATCAGTGAGTCCGTCTATGTGGTGGAGGGTAAAGAGGAAAAGACCAAACACCAACCAGCCAAAGTGAAACCAGCCAACGCAAAGACCGAACAAGTAAGATATCAGATCTAAACCAGGTCTATAACAGGACTTTCCCAGGTCTAATCTAGGTCTAAACCAGGTCTGAAAGTGGAGTAAATCATTTCCACTGTAGTTCTAAACAAGAAATGACCCAAAGAAGGACAAAAAAGTGGATAAAATGAGCTCTAAATTAGGCAAACTGTCAAATTGAAGAGCTGTCCAAGTACTGCCTGAAGGAGCGTGTACCAACAGCAGTTTGAGAAGCATTGCTCTAAAACACATGAAAAGACCTTTTATAACATAGACAGCAGCTTTATTCAGTGTCAAAAGAATAAACAACTTCTTTCTTTCAATAATACACTTTATTTGTAGATATTCTCTATCTAGAAGCCTTCACTCGCCATATTTCAACCTTTATTTTGTTTGTTATTTGGTTTTCTCAAGTGAACTAGTAAAAATATTGTTAGTTGCAGCCCAAGAATCTAAAATCCTTGTTTGAATGGTGAGATGTTTACAGTTTTCGTTTGTGGTGCAGAGGCAGCAGGGTGAGCTGGTTCTGATCAGCCTGGAGGACGCCCTCTGCTGGCCGGCCGTCACAGTGCCCAGTTTAGAAAACAACCAGGAGCCAGACATGAAGAAGGTGGTGTGGTACGGGCACAGCATGACCTCAGAGGTGACTTTTGACTCCATTCATATAATTGAGTAACACTTAAGTTTGGCGACTGCATTTTAATCGCTGGGAAGTGGTAATTGGCATGTTAATTATTCTGATTTTAAGCCTGGTGTCTGCTTTTTTTGTCTCGTAAGATTGTTGGATGTCACTCTACAAATTCAATAGTATGACAGCTCACCTGCAAACTGTGTGATGGTGCACACAATTAGGCATGGGACGATATCGAAATTTGGTGTCACGATTGTCACGGCCTAAATAACTGCGATTAATGATAATATCACAATCATTATTAAAGATGCTGACAGTTCAACATGTTTAAGGATATGAATCATTATAATTGTAATATTATTTAGACTTAGACAGACTTTATTGATCCACAAGGGAAATTACTTGGACACAGAGCGGCGTCAGCTCTGTCCGGTCGGCTGAGATCCAGATTGGCAAAGGGACTTACCTGCGACTACTCCACTCCATGGACAATAGTTGCACCTTAGGAAATTTAGCAAGTTTAACATAAAAGCTGTGCTATTGTTGTAAATTCCCCAGTATAACTGCTAGTTCAGTAACGGTTTATTTCGTTCAGGCATTTCTAGGCAGCTCAGGGGTCTTTGATAGTACCGTGGTAATGCTGTTACTTCGAGCCTAACTGCTGTAGCTTCAGATCATTTCTGTAGCTTCAGATCATTTATAAATTACCAGATGAAAGGATAACCACAGAAAGATACGAGAAAGGGCATTAAAGCTCCTCAGATACATTCCTGTGTTTGTTTCCACTCTGACTGGAGCATTGTTTGGATGAAGTGTCCCAGTACATCGCACCACAGTCCACAGTCCTAAAATCTCCAATAATAATATTATTGTTTACTGTCAAATCCCTACACACAATCTGATATCAGGCTCCAGGCTCTGTGTGGTAACATTTCTGTAATTTCAATGTTTAGGTGAGGCTAGCGCTACATCCTGGCTGTGTTTTCACATTTGTAAAAGTGAGTAAATGAAAGGGAACCAGGAAGAGATGGTCCTGTTCACAGCGGAGCTCTTCTTCTGTTACTTTGGCTCTGCGCTTGTGTTTCCATCCTTATTCAAAGATTGATCACAGACTTGACTTTTTTATTGTCTCGCTGATTGTAACAGATCATGAATATACATCAGCGGTCAGGTCTACACTTGTTGAACCTCTGTTTGTCATCCTGCGTGTGGTTAATGTTCAAAAACTGTGGTGCTGTAGGTCTGCATCGAGTATCTGCGTCCATTCGCTGACTTCTCCAGATTCTTCTCCCAAAACACCTTTGCCACTGTAGCCACCTACAAAGACGCTGTGTTTTTGGCACTAAGGGTTAGTTTTTTGTTCATTTTATGATACAATAAAAAATATTAACTATATGTGTTTTTTTTAGTTGTAAATGAAAGTCTTTACTGCGTTTAGGAGGCGAGTGCCCGTTGTCAGAAGCAGTTTTCAGCCTCGTTCGACAACAAAGAGGAGATCCTGGGGGAGATGCTGGACTGGGCTTTTGATGGGTTCCAACCAACAGGACCCAAAGGATTTGCACCTGCTTCATTAGGTATATTTTATTTTAAAAACGCATTTTCATTCCATAATTTACTATCTGAATAAAAGATGTAAGGTGGGTTATGTAGCAACAGAAAAACTTAAATATTATCAAGTGGAAATATTTTTTTTACAACAGAGTCACAGTTCAGACCAGACTTTGTGAAAGCTACTGCCAAACAGTCACAATAACAAATTTTGCAGTACAATATATTGCTAAAGAACATAAGATAAGATAAGATAAGATGTGCCTTTATTAGTCCCACAGTGGGGAAATTCCAGTGTTGCAACGCACAGTTCAAGAACAGCAGGAAAATGGAACATGCAATAAAACAAGATAATAGATAATGGCTAAAAAAAATAATAATTTAGAAATAGACTTAAAGATAGACTCTAATTTTGTTCCAGTGGAGCAAAAATATAAAATACAAAATATAAAATATAAGATACCAAAAAAAAAAAAAAAAACTATTATGTACAATAAAAGTAACAGTGCAGCATATGAACAGAGTAAGTCTCAGTAAAGTGACTTCAGTATATTATGTTATTTACAGTAATGACTATGTTTATGTACAGACAGGATAAATATCAGTAAAGTGACATGAGTGAATTGTACCAGAGGTCTTCAGTATTGCACATAGATAGAGTTGAATGACACATGTTCAGTGTTAACAGTGTTCATTATACAGTCTGACAGCAGCAGGAAGGAAAGACCTGCGAAATCTCTCCTTCACACAGCGAGGGTGAATCAGTCTATCACTGAAGCTGCTCTCCAGAGCAGACAGGGCGTCCTGCAGGGGGTGACACTCATGGTCCAGCATAGAAATGACCTTAGCCAGGACCCTCTTGTCCCCCACCTGCTGCACTGAGTCCAGAGGACAGCCCAGGACGGAGCTGGACTTCTTGATGACCTTGTCCAGCTTCTTCCTCTCCCTCTCTGTGATGCTGCTGCTCCAGCAGACCACACCGTACAGGATGGCTGATGCCACCACAGAGTCATAGAAGGTCTTCAGGAGTGGCCCCCTCACTCCAAAGGACCGCAGTCTCCTCAGGAGATAGAGCCGACTCTGGCCCTTCCTGTACAGTGCATCTGTGTTGTGAGTCCAGTCCAGTTTGTTGTTCAGATGAACACCCAGGTACTTGTAAGAGTCCACTCTCTCAATGTCCCTTCCCTGGATGTTCACTGAGGTGACAGTAGAGTGGCGTCTGCGGAAGTCCACCACCATCTCCTTGGTCTTCCCTGCATTGATGATGAGGTGGTTCTGCTGACACCAGTCCACAAAGTCCTGCGCTAGTCCTCTGTACTCCACATCGTCATCATCCTTAATGAAGTCAATGATGGCAGAGTCATCAGAGAACTTCTGCAGGACGCAGCTGTCCGTGTTGTGTCTGAAGTCTGCAGTGTAAAGGGTGAAAAGAAAGGGCGCGAGGACAGTGCCCTGGGGCGCCCCCACACTGCAGGTCAGTAGGTCAGACACGCAGTTCTTGGCTCTCACAAACTGGGGCCGGTTTGTGAGGTAGTCCAGGATCCAGTCTGCCAGGTCACAGTCCACACCGGCGGTCTCCAGTTTGTCCCTCAGGAGCAGTGGCTGGATGGTGTTGAAAGCACTGGAGAAGTCAAAGAAGAGAATCCTCACAGTGCTGCCGGGGTTCTCCAGGTGAGACAGTGAGCGGTGCAGCAGGTAGATGACGGCGTCCTCCACTCCGATGTCAGGCCGGTACGCAAACTGCAGCGGGTCCATCGCTGAGCTCACGGTGGAGCGGAGGTGGCCAAGGACCAGTCTCTCCAGTGTCTTCATCAGGTGCGATGTTAGAGCCACCGGCCTGAAGCTGCTGGGGTCTTTAGCGTGCGGTGTCTTAGGCACTGGTACCACGCAGGAGGTCTTCCAGAGTTGTGGTACCACCCTCAGCTTAAGGCTCATGTTGAAGACATGCTCCATAACTCCGCACAGTTCGTCTGCACAGGACTTAAGGAGCCTGGAGCTGATGCCGTCTGGTCCTGCTGCCTTCCTGGGTCTGATCTTCTTGAGCTCCAGTCTCACCTGGGCTGTAGAAAATGACAGTGGCAGGCTGGGGGGATGGGTGAGTCCATGTGTAGTGGTGGGCTGAAGAGCAGAGGCAGAGGTGTGAAGAGGTGCAGGAGTTCCCCATTGTCCAGCTGGGGAGGTGAGAGCTGGCAGCTGGGTGGGGGGAGTGGTGGGTGATTGATCAAATCTCAGGAAGTGAGAATTGAGCTCGTTCACCCACCGCAGATCCCCCTCCGTCTGGGCAGGAGGTGCTTTGAAGCCTGAGATCGTCTTGAGGCTTCTCCACACCCCCTGGATGTTCTTCTGCTGCAGCTGTTGCTCCATCCTTCTCTTTTGGCTGGCTTGGCTCGTCCTGATTTTCCTGATATGATAAATGATAATACTGAAACAAATGTATGCCACTGACACGAAGCTTAAAGCAGAATTATCCCCAAAAATGATTCCAAAGGTACAATATAGTTAAAAAAGAAAATGCAGTAAATAAATAAATAGCAGAATGAAACACTTTAGTAGTTAGTTTGTATTTGTTATGAGCCATAGAAGTGATTTATTCAAACTTTTAACGTTCAAATATAATCGTAGAACAGGAAAAGTGCAAGAACTTCCTCACTAGTTCAGAGAAAAAGTACCACGATAAATACCGACCCCCAAAAATGATCGTTCCATCTAAGACACATTGAATGATAAGTCGATATCGTTTTATAATTATGGTGACAGAACTTCCAAATGATCTGTGATTGTGCTGTACGTTCAAGATTTGTTTTTCTAATTGTGTTTTGATTTTTTTTTATGCAGCGGAAGAGAAGAACCACACTGTCCAGGCCTCAAACTCATCCAAAGGCAAAAACGTCACCCCTGAAGACCTGCCCAAGCTGTACGTGTCTCTGTACAAACTCCCGTTGGAGATGTCGGAGAAAAACACAGGGGCCGATTCAGCTGAGAGAGGAGGAAAGAAGAAGACTAAATCTGTGTGGAAAGGCCATACCGGCTTGTCAAAGCCTGATCCCGTCAGATCTCAGAAGCTAAGCAAGGCCGGGCCTGGTTAGTACTTGGATGGAAGACCGCTGGGAAAATCAGGTGCCACAGTGGGGCGCCAGTCAAAAAAGCTGTCGTTGTGTTCTTAGGCAAGGCACTTCACCCACATTGCCTAGTATGAAAGTGGTGTGTGCGTGAGTGATGGTGGTGGTCGGAGGGGCCGATGGCGCAGATTGGCAGCCTCGCTTCCGTCAGTCTGCCCCAGGGCAGCTGTGGCTACAGTAGTAGCTTACCACCACCAAGTGTGGAATGAATGAATAATGCTCTGTAAAGCGTCTTTGAGTGTCCTGAAAAGCGCTATATAAAACTGATGCATTATTATTATTATTATTAAAGGGAAGGGCCCGAGGAAGAAAAGCACTTTATTCAGAGACATGTTTGAAGATAAAGACATGTCCCCAGACTTTGTGCCCTACAAGAAGAACTTTATGAAGAGGCCCTACACCAAAGTGGACCAGTCAAACAAGGGCACCAGGCAGGATGTGTACAAACAACCTGACCAGAAAGACAGAGGTGAGACCGCGCAAATATCTAATACGTGCCTTTGTCTGCTAGGGTTGTTCCTGGATACTGGTTTAGACAAAAACTCTGATACTGCACATTTTTTTAGGTATTGAAATTGGCAAGTATTTTTTTCCCTCATGTTTTTACGTTTGGACTGGATAAAAAATGGAGTGAAGTACTGCTGAGTTACATTTTTTGAGAAGCTGTAGTCCCAAAAAGCAGAGCTAAAATATTCAATAAAGTAAATCAAAAATGGTGAGGCCAAAATTGGGAACTGGAGTGCACAATTTATTTATCATAAAGAATATCAGAATCTCATCTTGTCTCGTTCTCGTAGATCCAATCTCGTGTCTCGTCTCGTTTTGTGGAAATTGTATCTCGTCCCTATTAAATACAAACTGTGGAGGCTCTGCAGATGCTTAAAACACGCTAATAATGATAAAAGATATTTGTGTTACCGCTCTGATACCTCCATTTAGCCTTTGTAGACAGTAAAAGTGCCCTTATACATTTCACTAATACCTCAAAATCTAATTTATTCTTGCAGATTTTCTTAAAAAATAGCCTTTTAGATTATTTATTTTTTTGCTCTTGTACTGTAATAAAATTGAGTAGCCATACTTCACACTATGCGGTATCAAACGGGTATCGGTATTGGCGAGTACACCAAGGCCAAGTATCGGTATCGGAACAACACTAATGTCTACCTGTAAGCCTCTTTTTCACTGTGGCTCTGCTCTGTGAGACACTGACGTCACCCAAATGTGCCATGTGTTTCTTATAAATCAAATCTGAATAATCATAACGCCAGTGTCGATTCACAAAAAGCTAACAAAAACACAGATTGTGGTGCTGTCAGACGAGGCTAAAGCTACCAAAAACACAAACTGTCAGCTTTTTCTGTATTTATTTCACTTCTGAGCTTTTACGCTGCATTTGTAGTGTCTCTTCATGTAATGCAGTGAGTTTGGCTCATTTTGGCTGTATTATGCACTGGAAACATTATATTTTCGAACTATTCACCTTATTCCACCCACTTTTGTCTCTAAATGCTCGCTAAAGACTTGCTTTTTTTGGTGGCACTTCGGGTTAATCGGAAATCCCATTCATGTCAAAGGAGATTTTGGGAAACGTTTTGCTTAAAGATGACATAAAGTCGGTTCATTTATGTAAAATGTTCAGTGTTCATGTGCACCACACGTCACACTGCACCGATTCTCTGGGGGCTTTAAAAAGGCTTTATTGTCCACACTGAACTTATTTACTGTTAGAATCAACCCGAACAAAATAATACTACCCAAATGATGATGGCGGCGCCCATGGCAACTTCTGGAATAAGGTGAATACTCTTATTAAAGCTGCACTATGTAACTTTTCTGGTGGCCTGCCTGTTGCCGGAGACATTTAGGCTATGGCTCATGTGTAAGAGCGAGAGAGGGCACTAGGGGTGAGCGATATGCCAAAAATTCATATGGCGATTTTCCGAGAGCCAGATCACGATTTCGTTTTCATCACGATCTCCAAATTTGTGCAGATAATTAGTGACAATTTTGCTAAGAAATCACTAATTGAAATTCGTAGGCATGGAATTGCTTAGTTTTTATTCAGTTCAAAGTAAACCTGATCATATTTTGGAGGTCTCCTGTTTGCTGCAGACATTTAACTTGTCAGAATATTTTGTTTCAGAGAGGATCATACGCAGGATTATGGAGTTTGACTTGGACATTGAAAGTGAGTATCGAGGATTGTTTACCTGCTCATGTTTTCATATACATATTTGTTTTTCTAATGTCATTTTTTTCTTGTTTTCCGCAGACTTCTGTGTGTGTTGTGGCACTGAGGATGTAGAAATATTCCACCCTCTGTTCAAAGGCAGCCTGTGTTTGGAGTGTAAGGTGAGGGAGCACAGAAGTCCAGTTTAACGTGTTTATGACAGGATAGACTACAACACTGTCAGCTAATTAATTGAAACAGTTCTTGAGACGTCCAGAAATAAGATATTAACACAAAACTGGATCAAAACAACTGGACCTACTCAACTTTTGCAGCCAGCGTTTCACTTCTAACCAAATAGCTTCTTCCGGGCTTTGTGTCAGTGACTCTGGCTATTATTTCTATTTTATTTTTTTATTTCTATTTTTTTATAATTTTACTTATGTAGCAGCCATAATGTCTAAAATGCTCTATAGTTCTCAGTTAAACTAATAAAAATATTTGAAGGTTTAAGTTGTCAGTAGAGGTATTCTGTTTTAGAACTACTTTTCTTTTCCACAAACTGCCACTTAACTAATGTAAAACTATGGTAAATATTGACCACAGATACCATCATACCAAACCAATAATTAGAAAAAGATGAAATAATTAGAAAAAGATGATCATATGTACTTTAAAGAGCAGGTTTTGAGATGGGTTTAACTGACTTTGTGTGTGGTTTCAGAATAACTTCACAGAAACCCTGTACCAGTACGATGAGGACGGGTACCAGTCCTACTGCACCATCTGCTGCTATGGCATGGAGGTCATTCTGTGTGGCAATGACAGCTGCTGCAGGTTTGTTTAAAGGCCCTATATTAATTACATAAAATGGACTCTTGTGGGCTTTAAGAATGCTGTTACCTCATCAAAAACATATCTGGGGTTGTGTTTTTTTTGTTTCATTCACACATGCTCGAGTAACCCTTTATTATCTACATGTCTGCCTACATCTCCAAAGCTCAAAATGCTCTGTTTCACTTTGTGATGTCATGTTGTGATGTAGTTGTAGTTTTCAAGTTATCAGCTGCCTTTAGTTCAGTAGAGATCGGCAATACCAGGGCTGAAATCATCCAAATGATTCTAATGAAGGCGTATGGAGTTTGAAAACACAGTGGAGCACTTCCTGTGTTATGACATGACATCACAAGGTGGAACAGAGTGTTGAGAGAAGAACTCAGCGCAGAAATACTCAGAAGGAATACGCAAGGTTTGTGTGAATGAAACAAAGCACAACTCCAGATATGTTTGTGAACAGCATTATAACAGATCAGAAGACATTTATGCATTTATGTTAACAGTTGCATTTTACTAAAGGTAAAAGGAGCTGTTAACTTGAAAACTATCACTTCATGACGTCACAAGGTGGAATAGAGCATTTTGAGCTTTGAAGATGTAGACAGACTAATAATATTATAGTATTACTCAAACGTGAATGAAACAAAGCACAATTCCAGGTGTGTTTTTGAGGAGGTAACAGCATTATAACCTCAAAAGTCAAGAGTCAATGTTGTGTAATAATATAGGACCTTTTAAAATGAATATACCAGTAATATGGAGACAAACACATTTGAAAGTACCTGCTTTTCCATTGTAAACATTCAGTCCTTTGTTGTGGTGCTCAGGTCCTTCTGTGCAGACTGCCTGAACATCCTGGTGGGACAGGGCACCTTTGACTTCCTGAAGGACCTGGACCCTTGGATCTGTTACCTGTGCCAGCCTCATGAGACCCACGGTGCCCTCACCCCCCGACCGGACTGGAGCATCCGCGTGCAGGAGCTCTTTGCCAACAACAGCGCCATGGAGTTTGTAAGACGTTCAGCTGTTTACGGGACCTTTAACCTGAGCGTGCATGGACAGTGTTGAGTGTGGGGTTGTTCTGTTATGTTTGAGTTAGTTTTTTATTAGTTTATGTCTTGGGCTATGCATTGAAAGACATTCATAAAACACATACAATTTAGATTATATTATTTTCATTATTTCAACATTTTAAAATATTGCTATATGCTGTTTTTGTCTTTTAAATTACGTCTTCTGATTCCATTTGTTTTAGCCCAATAAGTATGAGTAGATTGGCTGTTTGTTTTTTTAGTTTGGCAGACAAAGACAAAGTTGACTCTGGTTCCAAAAATAAATTTTCCATTCATTTTGCCCATCGACTTTTTGAAAAATTCAGATAACCAGCTGTGTGGTAGTAACACGTGAGTGTTTTCATAACTTTTTGTTTAATCAAGTTTTCATTAGTTAGATTTTTATTTATTTTTTAAATATTTTTTGGAAAGTCTATGGGAAAAATGAATGGGAAATTTCCTTCCAGAACCAAATGGATGGTCACTATTGAGCTCATCATACACTAACATGCCAAAAATGTAATCAATGCGAAAAAAAAAGGCACTTAAACATCAGAATATGATCTAACTAAGTTGCATTGGTCCATTTTAAATCTAATTCCCTGTGTATTTGCACTTATTTTTGCACTTTGTCGTCTTCAGAATGGTTAATGTACTGACAGAAAGAAAATGTTTTTATTGCTGAAGTTCTCAAACACTGCTGTGCTGCTGTTCACAGGAGCCTCACAGAGTTTACCCGTCCATCCCCGCCAGCCTGCGCCGTCCCATCCGAGTCCTGTCCCTGTTTGATGGAATCGCCACAGGTGCGCTCTTTGTACTGGCCAAACGCATGTCCAAATCTAACCCGCATGAACTAACACAAACGTATGGTTTTTAATACTGCACCACCAAGTAACTCTCTACCTTTAACTGAACTAATGGCCACTTGATGACTCTTATGTACTTTGGCAAAAGGAGAAATTTAATTTGTCAACTGGACAGAGTTTATTTGGTCGAATACGTTTCGCAGCTCATCCAAGCTGCTTCTTCAGTTCTGGTCAGATGCTGGTGGACACTGCTTTATATCTGCTTGAAGGGAGGAGAATCAGAGAATCAGAATCAGAAGGAGCTAATTACAATGAAAATTACTCTGAGACACACATATTTATTTACAGTTTCTGTTAGTCAGGTGAGTCTATTCAATATGGAGTGGGAGTGGGGGAGTAGTTAGCAGATCCATCCAGGGCCATGATGGGTGTTTTCACACCTCTGGACATGTCCTGGCTAGTCCCATTGTTTTCCCAGTTTGTTTTGATTTAGGTTTGAGGATAGAGTTATAGATGGAGACAAATGATGTCTGAGACCTCCATTTCCGTCTAGTTTAAGTAACCGCTTCAGACAGAGCAGTGCTTACAGTTAGCATCACACTCCCAGGGAATGTTGATGACATCAGCTGCAAACTATCGATTAAGACATTCACCAGGTCATAATGTTATAGTTTATTCACGTGCATGCTGGTGTTGTAAGTCTTTCTTACATGGACATTTTCATTCTATAATTTGCCCTAGATTTTCCACCTTGTTTTGACTCTGAGTTTGAGTTGTGTTTTCACTTTCCATGTTGCATCTCGTGTATCTTTAGGCTACTTGGTGCTCAAAGATCTGGGCTTCAAAGTGGAGAAGTACGTGGGTTCAGAGGTCTGCGACGACTCCATCGCTGTGTCCACCGTGAACCACGACGGCAAGATCATCCACGTGGGAGATGCCAGGTTCATCACTCAGGAACAAGTACGTAGAATAAAAAAAAAACAATTTAAAAGGACACAAAAGATGCAAATTAGAGCTTTTATACATGTTATAGTCATTTCCCCTTCTCATTTCCCCTCTCAAAGTTGTGTGTAGAGTGATTCATGCAGGTTTGAGTAATCTATATGGAAATAAACTTGGTAATCGACAGGTTACTGGTCAGATCTATGGCAAAGCAAGCCTGCACATGGTAAGAATTTCTCTTTCTGAAGGTGTTTTTGAGCTATAAAACCTGTAATTGAACAAACGCAAAGGAGATATGTTTAATGCCCAACTGTGGGACATTCCAGGCAAAGAAACTACATCTCCATGGGGACAACAAGTAGCCGACCCTCCATCTTAGAAGTTACATAGGGCACCTTTAAATCATGTGCTGCCGATAAATTAGACGATTAAAAAGGGGACATGGCAAAAGATTTTAAAACTATTATGTATTTTTGTGTGTCTGACCCAAACTGCACTCACGAGACTACACCTGCAGGGGGAGCTCACGCAAAAACTACTATTTATACAGAAAAAGTACTAGGAAACAGTGTATTTATATAAAGACAGATTAAACTCGGAAATTATGGGTTTAAGGGAGTGTGGCTCCAGTCAAATGAAGCTCACGAGGCTAGCAGTTATAGGAGCAAATATGGAGCCGAGTTACATATTAGGAATTTATTTACAGACAAAATAGTGACGTAAAAACACCACCAGGATCACGTAGAGCGGGTTAATACGAACATTTTAAGAAAAAATGACAAGGCTCACTGCAGCGGTTACAGAGAGAGGAGCGACAACATTTCAATGTGAAGTCAGTTGGAGCCAGAGTCGATGGAGCCAGAAGCGCCTCCATGCTCACTTCTTATTTGCAACGCTGCAGCCAATGGGTTAGCTATGTCCATTTATATATACAGTCAGGGGTTTAATCTGATTTTTTACATATAAATACACAAACATGTTCAACCAAGATTTTATAGATTTACTAAAAGATTTGTATGGGTTCAAAAATGGGACAAAACCTGGACTAAACAAGATCTAAACCAAGACTACATCAAACACACCCAATGGCAAAAAGGAGCTAGTTTTACCTAATACATGTGCAACACCCTGAGCGCCCGAGAGAGCGGCAGCTGGGTACAGTAGCTCCTGAGGTTTTTCCTGAAAACATCTTCCTTTTTAAGTTACTCCTGTTTGCACTTTGAGTTTTTATTTTATTTTTATTTACTCTATCTGTCCAGTAAAACACTCATCATGTTTTTTGGGCATTTTTGTCGTAAATACATGCCCTTGTGGATCAATAAATTTTGTCTAAATCTCAGTCTAAGAGCTTCGATTTCCTCCAGGTATTCTACTTTTTGAAAATGGTACTTCACACCAAAAACTGTATTGAAATGATTTAGTTCCACAGTTGTTTTTTTTCTCTACTTTATTATAACTAAAGTCTTGTTTCTTTTTTCATGTGTAGCTGGATCAGTGGGGACCTTTTGACCTTCTGATTGGTGGAAGTCCGTGCAACGACCTGTCCATCGTCAACCCGCTGAGAAAAGGCTTGTATGGTAAGTACCTAGACTAATGTTGTGATGAGACTAAAATTTCAAACTCGATTTTGATAATAAGGAATAGTTTTGATACTCAATACCGATTCTTTTACCATGATGATAATAAAAAACACTTTATTTAGACAGTAGAATGTGATTTTCAACATTAAATCGTAGTACTTTCTTTTATATTTCCATGTGGTTTTATATCTGTGTAATCCCTCCGTGGTCCATGGGCGTATACTAGTCAATGTGCTCTTATACTTGCTCAAGATCATTCTAAAGCTATTCAGGATTAGTATCTGATTTTTGATACTTTTGAGTACATGTAATATCATATAATATCTTAGGGGATGTGCGAGCAGGCAGGACGCAGCTCTCAGTGCAACATGGGTGAGATTAGGACTACAGTTTGCTTCTAGACTCTCCGAACTCCCTCTGTTTTTGGAGACACTGGGCTCTCATCTGTTTTTCCAGTGCTTCACCAGCGCTTGGCAGAGGAAAGGCCTGTGTCCTGCGGATGGGTGTGAGAGCAGAGGCGTTTCAAAGGGCTGATGTGGAGCAGTAGAGCAGAGGGTGGCGTGGTGGCAGCTTCAGTAGGACGTGTTAGAACTGAGCCTCTCGACAGGGTGCTCTAAGCTGAACTGAATGTGCTGTAATGCCCGTTTTGTCTTGCAGAGGGCACTGGGAGGCTGTTCTTCGAGTATTACCGGATTCTGCAGTTACTGAAGCCCAAAGAGGACGACTCCAGGCCGTTCTTCTGGCTCTTTGAGAACGTGGTCTTCATGAACGTGCACGACCGACTGAACATCTGCAGATTTTTAGAGGTTTGTCCCACCATCTTTGATCTGGTTAATCATGATCAATGGATTTTTTTATACTGCCAAATCCTAGGCTTTTTGGCGATTAAGAAAATGCAATTGGAGAATGAAGTTGGTACAGAGCAGTGAGCGTATACTGTGGTCCGTGAAAACAGGAGTTGACTGGCAATATGACGTCTTGAAAATGTCTGAAAGCGATTAAAGATTGCTCAGACATGCACAAATCACTCCAGATACAGCTTCAAGAGGGTAAATGAGAGGGGGAAAAGTTTATTTTTAATTC
Source organism: Taenioides sp. WSHXM2023 (assembly GCA_029959045.1). Lineage (NCBI taxonomy): Eukaryota > Metazoa > Chordata > Actinopteri > Gobiiformes > Gobiidae > Taenioides > Taenioides sp. WSHXM2023. The sequence continues at coordinate 32,685,828 of CM057086.1, read as the reverse complement.
AGTTTTTGTATTTTTGTACATAAGCTGAACAAAAGCTTCATTATAACATTGTTAACTTTGAATCAAATATTTTTTTAATCACTGTTTACTCCTGCTTCATATCTCTAGGCTTAGTTTATATGTTACACTTTGTTTTGTTTTTTTCATTGTGGTTTGAAAACAATTGTAATACTTTTCTCAGTCAAACCCATGTTTATGTTCCTGTTTTTCTTGTTTTTTGTTGTTGTTTTTGTGCAGTGTAACCCAGTGCTGGTGGACGCTGTCAAAGTCAGTCCTGCCAACAGAGCGCGCTACTTCTGGGGCAACATCCCTGGAATGAGCAGGTAATCCATCTCAGAAAGCTCCATTGTTTTAGAAAATAATAATTCATTCAAGTCAACATATAGTATTTGAGAAATATCTGTATATATTAATATTTTTGGTAATATTCTTTGTCTTTATTTAGGCCTATTACAGCCTCTCAGACGGACAAACTGAACCTGCAGGACTGTTTGGAGATTGGACGAGTTGCAAGGGTTAGTGACGTTTTACATCCTTTATAATAGTTTTCTGAATCCCAAGCTTTGGAAGTATTGTGGAATATTTCTCTTTTTTGACCAGGAATTTGTTGCAAACTATATTTGTTTTCCTCAGGTGACTAAAGTGAGAACCATCACCACCAATCCCAACTCTCTGAAGCAGGGTAAAAGTGTGTCCGTGCTCCCTGTTCTCCAGAATGGCACAGAGGACACACTGTGGATAACAGAGATAGAAAAGTAAGCGGTAGAAAGATTGTTTTTAAATCCAATATGGGCACATAATATAGACACAAACAAATGAGGGGGTTCTGCAGGTTTTCAGTTTATATGGTATAATAATCATGACATGTCAGGTGAAAGTTACAGTAAAACTTTTTTTGTCTTGGACTAGAGGTGGAAGATGTATGGAAAAAATGAGTAGTATATTGGTATAGCCGTTGTTGTCTTGAAGGTATGAAAATTTAGAATATCAAGTATATTGTCTATGATGACAAAAAGAGTTGGTTGAAAATTCAAATAAAAGAAAAATCATGTAAGATGATATTTCTGCGTTTCTGTGGTCACAGCAGAACTAAGCTAACCTTGTCAGTAAGATACAGTCCCTGACAAAAGTCTTGTCGCTTATCCATTTTGTAGAAACAAAAGCTTATAACCTGACTTTAAATTAATCGATTGGTTTTAGAAATGTCTCATATGAAAGCTAAAACCCTCCCAAATTATGCTCAATATACTACAATAAATTTGCTTCACTGAAGAAAGATTGATCATTTCAGGAACACAGAAAGGTCAGATTTTGGCAAGACAAAAGTCTTGTCGCCTACAGAAAATTGAACAAATAATTTACTTCAAATACAAAAATATGTTGCATAACGTCAGTGAATTAAGTAGTGGTGCTGTGAGATCCATATTTAATATCTTGTATGACTTCCATGAGCTTGAAGGACTGCATCCATGCGGTTCGACAATGATTCATACAATTTGTTGATGAAGTCATCAGGAATAGCAAAGAAAGCAGTCTTACATGCCTCCCAGAGTTCATCAAGATTCTTTGGTTTTGCCTTCCATGCTTCCTCTTTCATTCTACCCCAGACATGCTCAATGATGTTCATGTCTGGTGACTGGGCTGGCCAGTCCTGGAGCACCTTGATCTTCTTCACCTTGAGGAACTTTGATGTAGAGATAGAAGTATGCGATGGAGCACCATCCTGCTGCAAAATTTGACCCCTTTTATGGTTGGGAATGTAAGAGGTAGCTAATACTTCTTGATATTTTAGGCTATTGATATTGCCTTCCACCCTGCAAATGTCTCGCACACCCCCATACTGGATGTAACCCCAGACCATGATTTTTCCGCCACCAAACTTAACTGTTTTCTGGGTGAATCTTGGATCCATGCGGGCTCCAGTAGGTCTCCTGCAATATTTGCGGCGGCTGTGATGTAATTCCACCGAGGATTCATCTGAGAAATCCACCTTCTGCCACTTTTCCAGTGTCCATCCTTTTAGCAGGCGGTGGGCCTTGGCAAATGCCACACGGTTTTTTAATTGCCTTTTGTTTAGTGCTGGTTTCTGTGCACTGATTCGACCATGGAGGCCATTTCGAGACAGAATTCTACAAACTGTTCTGGTTGACACAGGGACTTGAGGTGACCAGGCCTGGTGGAGCTCTGCTGCAGTGGAAAAGGGGCTGGCCTTGGATTTTCGAATCAACAAACGGTCCTCCCGAGCAGTTGTCTTGCAGGGTCTGCCGGACCTGGGCTTGTCAAAAACATCTCCAGTCTTTTCAGATCTTTTTCTTATTCTTTGTACTTGACACTGAGACACATTGAAGGTGTCAGCCACCTCAGCAGTGGATCTGGTCTTCAGCCTCTTGATAATTAACGCTTTGGTCTCAGGGTGGATCTTAGGCATGTTGTCAGAGGTCAAGTTGCAGTTGATGTGAAGGTCTGGTGTGCTGGGGTTCTTTTTATACACACCCACTAATTGATTGATCAGTAACTGATCACAGGTGAGGCTGTAATCTAGGATTGGGTGCATCATATGACAAGGCGACAAGACTTTTGTCTTGCCAAAATCTGACCTTTCTGTGTTCATTAAATGATCAATCTTTCTTCAGTGAAGCAAATTTATTTTAGTATATTGAGCATAATTTGGGAGGGTTTTAGCTTTCATATGAGACATTTCTAAAACCAATCGATTAATTTAAAGTCAGGTTATAAGATTTTGTTTCTACAAAATGGATAAGCGACAAGACTTTTGTCAGGGACTGTAGAGTCTCCCAATTTGTCCGAGTTCACAAACCTGAATCCATCTTGTTTGGCTCAGCACTGTAGCCAGTGCCAAATGAACACAAACAAACATACAGAAGGGAAGCTCTTTGTGCATTGGGCAGTTAAGATGTCTGTTCGTTTCTCTTAACTGGATTTAACTAAAGTTAGATTTTTCAACTTGTTCCGTTGTTGTGACGCGTCGACCAGTTAACATGAAGAATCACTTTCAGCGACTGAAGTTTAGAACTCATTTCAGAGGGATAAACATATAAAACATAATCCCTGTGAGCCAAGCCAGGTTAGAACAAAGTAACTTTCAGCAAAAGAGCTCCCCCTGCAGCCTCCTTATGAGAATACACTGTGAGCTCTTCACTGTAGTCATTATTCATTCACTCCACATGTATCGGTGATAAGTTACTACTGGAACCACAGCTGCCCTGGGGCAGACTGACGGTAGCGAGGCCAATTTCCTGCTGTTCTTGAACTATGCGTTGTAACACTGGAATTTCCCCACTGTGGGACTAATAAAGGCATATCTTATCTTAATAGTATGCTCCATCTGCCCCTCCGACCACCACACACACTTCAGGTTGGGGCACCACTGCTTTAACCACCGAACTGTTGTCGAATTATTGAAATAATGAATGAAAATAAGGCAGTACAATCACACAGAAAAACAGATATTGTTGCCAAATATAAGAAAAAGCAGAGCCTTTTCATTTCTGTCAGTATTTCCCACCCCACATCTCGGACCAAACTCTACCTGATCCTGACTGCATCTTCTTCCTGTTTGTGACCAGGATCTTCGGCTTCCCCAAACACTACACCGACGTGAGGAACATGAACCGGCAGCAGAGGCAGAAGGTCCTGGGCAAAGCCTGGAGCGTGCCCGTCATCCGCCATCTCTTCGCCCCGCTCAAAGACTACTTTGCCTGTGAAGAGCTCTCCCCAGTGGCCACAACCAGTGCTTCTACCGCCAGCTCCTCCTCCAGCCCAGCGTCCCCAGCCACACCAGAGATGCTCCAGCTTAGATAACGACACCAAACAATGCAATTCTTTTATTATTACTTAAGTATAACAGGGCTAAATTTGGATTTAACTCTGTGCATTTTTTGGTAACTGTTTTAATAGGACACGCAATATATTGTATTTTTACATTTTTAATCTGTTTTAGATCACTTCAGCTTCAGCTTTGGGTGAGCTTTACCTTACATTAGAATTGGTTGTTTATTTTATGTTTTACGTTTTAATAAAAGTGGGCGTTAGCGTTGAGCCAGCCAGAGTCTATAGACCTTTTTCACAGCGGCTGGAAGTGCCCTGCTGTAGTTTTGTGGAACTTCTGGTTAATGGTTTTCTATGGCTAAATGTCTGTGGAAATGTCTCCACCAGCTTCATAAATCTGCCTGCCCCATCTCCAAATCTTCAACCAACAAGGTCCACAAAGGATAACTTAAAGACGAAAACTTAAAGGACTATTATTAGTAAACTACTGAGCAAAACTAACGTGACGGTAATGAATAAAACATAAATAACTTGTTAAATCAGACTGATTCTACAATTAAATAAAAAATCGATTTCATGAGGTCGATATTAGCATAGATAGATTTGTGCAGTTCGAATGCGAGACATTTCTATCAAACCATAACATTAGTTTTGCTCAGTAGTTCACATATAATTGTCGTTCGCCTCTAAGCTTTCGTCTTTCTTACCTTGATAGTTGTGGGTAAATTCTTCATGGAAGAGTGTGTCTTTTGGTTGAAGATTTGGTGATGGAGCAGATTTATGAAGCTGGTGGAGACATTTCCACAGACATTTTGCCATAGAAAACCATTAACCGGAAGTCCCGCGAACCTACAGCGGGGCACTTCCGGCCGTTGTGAAAAAGTTCTATTATAGCTTTGTATCCAAAACATAAGAGTTTAGTGCAAGAATGTGGAGTAGCCGGGTGAGCTGCTTGACACACACTGGACACTTTGTCTCCTATGGCCCAAGAGAAATCTGCTCCACTCCAGTCCTTTCAGTGGAGCCACTAAAGACACTTTGTATTGTCAATGGAAAATACTGCATCTTTTGTGTAGTTTTTTATATGCTGCTACCAACTACCAACCAATATGTGCCAAATCATGTCATACATCATTACAACAGTATTTATTTGCATGTACACTTCATTAATATGATTTTCAATTTTAAAAAGTGTTTAGAGGTCTTGTATTATAATAAATATTAAATTTAGGGCTCTTAAAATTTGAGGCAAGTTAATTTGTATAGCACAATTCGCACGCAAAGTAATTCCAAGTGCTTTACAGAATAAGAAAGACATTAAAATCACAATAGAAACAAATCAGAAGAGAATTAGCACTGAAAGAGAAGAGTGTGGAGTAAAACCAACTAACTTCGGTTTCTTTTTCCACTCAGACATTTTTTATTTTATTTTTAAAATGTGAAATTCTTGATTTGTGTTTCTTTTTTTTATCTGAATTAGGCATAATATAAGACCTTTAAACATCAAAAACAATAAGTAATTTTGAATCATGTCCACCCTAACGTAACTCTACTTTGAGGTTGAATTATCATTAATTTTTCACCATATCAATTTGATCAATTTGTTCAGTAAGACGTCAAAAGGGAAGCTACATCAGTTACATTTTTACTCAGGTAATACTGTTTTTTTGTTTTTATTGGTTTGTAAATAGTTGTTTTTATTGTGTGCTGCTGTGCCACTTTAATTTTGAAAAACCCAAGACCAAAATTACAATTGCTTTTTAAACAATTGTAATTTTTTTTATTTCGTTTTTTAAAATGGTGCTGCGATTTATAACTGAGAACAAAAATGTTATTACCTCTTCAAACACTGTTATTTTTACTCGTTTCAGTGAATGTGCCAGAAATGAGTCATATTTCACTTTTGAAATTTTGTATTGTTTTGTTTTCTCTGTAATACTGTATTCAGTGCTCATACTGAGTAAAGCACAGCCGCTCTTGCACATGAGCCAGCATTTTGATTGACAGTTCCTAATGTGTCAGAACTGAAAAGTGTTCTTGAACAAAATAATGTGAAATAAAAAAATCTGTATTGTGCATGTGCCCTGGTGCTCATTGTAGTTTACATCATTGTTAATTTGGATAAGAAATCATTTACGTTCAGTCTGTGAGACAAATATTTTTAGTTTAAGTCAGGTTTTTAGTCAGGTTTTAGTAGGATTGTGCCTAATCTGAACCAGACGCAGCAACACAATGGTTGTTATTTGTATTTACTGGGGATGGGACAAAATCTCGTACACAAGATCTCACAAGACAAAGCTGCCACAAGACAAGATAAAATGATCTTGTGAGACTTTTTTCCTTATATTTTTACATTTGCCTTGGATAAAAAGCTTGAGAAAATGTAATGCCAAAAAGCAGTGCTACAATGACAACAAAACTGTAAAATTAAATAAAGCAAAACATTTAAGCCAAAATTGTGAACAGAATGGCACATTTTATTTATTAAAGACATTAAAATTTCTTTAAAAGTCTCGTCGTGAACTAAATCTCATGACATGTCTCGTCTCGTAGAAATTGTATCTTGTCCCATCTGTTGTATTTACACAATTGTAGGCTAAATGTTGACAATTAAATGTTTGTAACAACATGCTTTAAACTGCCAGTTTCTCTATGGAAATGTATTGGGGATTAAATGTACAATCTTTGAAGTGCTAAAAACTGAAAAAATAAAATAAAATAAAAATTCTTTTTAATAACAAATAGCGAACTATGGCAAAAACTGATAAAAACTGATAAAAATTGTATTTAATTTGGTTGTAGAGTAAACTAATGAAAATGTCCTGTAAACAGTTTTATATGGGACATGTCTAGACTTGCTATTGAATGTTGAGTTTTTATGGTTTGGTTTGAGGCCCTGGGATTGAAAAGTGGAATTTATCTTGTCTCTACTTGTCTCTTTCATTTATGTTTAATTTTAAGTCACCAGTTTTTTATTAAGTTTTAATCAGCTAAATACAACATAACAAATAAATATATAATACAGCAAATATAACATAAATAAAATAATTATTTAGTTGACCGAATTAACACTGGCTTACACATTTTTATTTGACTAATGTAAAACAGCACTAGAATTTATTTATTTATTTTGTTTTTTTGTCTGACCTTACGTCGTGACGCTACCGCTTTATTTGACAAATGTAAAACAACACTATAATTTAGTTCAGGTTTTGTTTTTTTTTGTTTTTTTTGTCTGACATTACGTCTTAACGCTACCGCTTTATTTGACAAATGTAAAACAGCACTAGAAATTATTTTTAATTTTTTAATTTTTTTTTGCCTGACATTACGTCGTGACGCTTTATTTGACTAAAGTAGACCAGCACTAGAATTTAGTTCCGTTTTTTTTTTTTTTGCCTGACATTACGTCGTGACGCTACCGCTTTATCAGTGACGTCAGCGCGTCGCTCTTTCCGTTGCCGGTGACTGATCGTGAAGTGCCAAAAAGAGAAGACGCGAAAAAGCAGAAGTATCAAAATCACCGACAGCGTTTAGTTGCCCTTTGCACTATACTAGAAAAACCCTACAAAACAAGACACCGAGGCTAACCGCAAGTCGCGCCATCCAACACATTTCAGGTAAGTTTAAAAGCTCTAACCTAGTTCTGTACCGGCATGAGAAGTGGCGGTTAGCTAACCCTGTCATGCTAGCCGCTCGTTTTAGCACATTTAAAAGTATTGTATTGTCAAAACTTACAGCGATCATGAATAAAACATGGGCTCCAGTTAGGCCTCTTGACTAAAAGCACCATTTAAACCGAATAAACTCCAATATATCTTAATTTTACGTGGTTTAAAAAGTTTGAGGCCACAGAAGCTAACGTGCTAACTTGGGCTAACCGAGGCGAGTGTTTGGAGTTCAGGGCGGGGAGAGTCCACATTCCCCGTGAGACTAGCGGATTACAAAGAGTCCTACGGGAGGGACTCATTTGGGATTTTGACACTATATAAACGAAAGGTGATCTGTTTGAAGAGTGTTTTTAATGGCCTAAATCGTGTTTACTTTGAGCCTTGTGCTTCACTGTTGCGGCTGCGCGTTTCGAAACAAAATCATTGATTTGACAAAACCAAACTTCCTTTAACAGGACTTTTTTTTTTATTTTTATCATATCTGTTGTTTTGAGCTAGATTTTACCTTTTACTTGATGCAGTTCTTCTAAGCATTCCCAAACATCTAATAGGCTCATTAATGAGTACTGAAAATTAGTTCTCAAGTATTAGATTAATATTACAGTTACTTTTCAAGAACTGTACTCAATTGCAAGTACTTATGGTGCTGAATGTGTACTAGTAAAAAGTACACATGAGAATTTCTACTTTGCTAGTTACTTTTTAACATGTTAGAGCAATTAGGACTTATCAAAACACAGTATATTGAGACTTTTACAGTACTCTGTAACATCATTTACAAGTACATGTTAATTATACACTACTGTAGTACAAGTACGGGTTTAAAAAGCCACTAAAAGTAGAATTACCCAGAAATACTCTTGTAGTAACCTGAGTATTTGTAATTAGTTACTTTTCACCCCAGCTACTTTTACTGCTCTGCTTAACAATGACTTTCACATTCAGTTAGAATGTGATTGTGTCATACACTTGGAGATAGGGGCAAGACTATGTCTCCCGATGGGTCTGCTAAGTGTGACCTCATCACAGCTTGTCTGGCTCCTGGTGAATAATAAACATGTGAGAGGATTGGAACCATTTCACGCTAAATATTATCAGATGTACCAAACCTACCAATACTTATTGCATCACCATTTTATATCTTTAGGCCTAGAGGTAGTAAAAGGGATGGATAGTTTATGGCTGATCATCAGAGAGTATTATTTTTTGTAAAGTTGAATCATTTTCAAAAGCTCATCTGTTGTAGTACCAGCCAAGTCAACTCTTTATGGTTAGATTATGCTAAAACAAAACTCACATTAAAGCCTAACCTAAGTAAGAGCGTCAGTCAGAGCAGTGCCTACAGTTAGTTTCACCCTTTTTCAAATGTTTCTTAAATGTGGAAGACATCTCTCAAATTCTCATATCATTCAGAACAAAATATTTTTGACTTCTTTCACCTGAGATGAATAAGAGTTTGGAGCTTTGATTGTTGATTCTGCTGAAATCTGTGCTGTTTTTTTTTTCACCTTTTACATGTAAACTGCCGTGTTCGTTTAGATGCGTACGGGCCATTTGTTTCTCTGATTGGTTAATCCCCCCTGCCTCGGCGATAGGATAAGGTTCCAGACCCACTCATGTTTGTAGAGTTTTGTCAAAGCGTGTGGTTCTGTAACTTAAGGTATTAATGCAGCTCCCCTTTCTGATTGAGTGAAGTTATTTCTGCTCAAACAAAACTTTACATATTTACTTTAGAAGGGTGTCCATGTTAAACCGGTTTCTCTTTTGTATTCACAGGGGACCGAAAATGGCTGTGAACGTGTACTCCACCTCCGTGACCAGTGAAAACCTGAGCCGCCATGAAATGCTGGAGTGGATCAACACGTCTCTGCAAATGAACTTGACCAAGATAGAACAGCTGTGCACAGGTAGCTGCTTTTTTTTTTTTTTTTTTTTTTTTTTTTTAAATCTTTCTGCCATGTTATAACATTCCCTCATCAAAATCATGCCTGAAGAGGTTTTATATGTCATCCATGCAGGTTTTCATTCAACTTGATAGACCTGATTCAGTGTGCAGTAGTTTCATTAGCGGGATGCATGCTGATTGTGTTGTGATGGTGCTCTGAAGGGGGAGTGACTTGGTGCTGAGAGCAAAGATGTCTGTATCTGTGTGACATTTGTTTTTTTAGTCTTATGTTATTTTTAGTTAAAGGAAATAAATGCTGATTTCAGTCTCTGCACTGGTATCTGTTGATATTTGGTATTGGCAGATACTTAAAGTCATTAGTATCTGAGTCAGTACCAGAACTGAAAAAGCTGGTATTCTGCATTTTAATCATAGATATGGATATGGCGCCAACAATCTCGTTCCACTGAACATTTGTCGCCCCTCTCTCTGTAACTGCTGTAGTGAGCCTCATTATTTTGGTCTTAAAATGTTTGTATTAACCCGCTTTACATGATCCTAGTGTTTTTATTTCGCTATTTTGTCCGTAAATCATTCCTATTCCAAATATGGAACTAGGGTCATATAAATGCTACCCTTGGTGAGCTTCATTTGACTGAAGCTCAGTGTTATGAGTGACGTCACACTCCCTTAGTCCACTATTCCACTTATACTGTCTATGATTCTTATTGATATAGGACAAATATTGGTAATGGTATCGGTTCAAAAATACAATGTGGGACCATTTCTAGACAAGGATGTCTGTGGTATGTTCCGCTCTGCTCAGGAAAATGAACTAAGCTCATGAGAAATGTTGCAAGGCTGTGTGATATTCATTGTGATCTGGACAAAACCAGTGACGTGATTTAGGTGAACAGGGGATGTGCCGTCATTTTGAAATCCATCAGAAATGTGCTAAAACATGCCTGTATATGACTTGGTTGAGGTTCAATTCAAGACACAATCAACATTTCAGTTAGCATCACCGTCCGTCTGAAGCTTTCAGACTTTAGTAGACTCAGCAGTTGACTTATCTTTCACATAGAAAATTGCAGTCACAAGCCAGCTAGCGTTAGCCAACAGTTTTTCAGTTGGTCACTCTGACCTTTTTGTTAAAATCAAACTCCTAAACTGGACTATGAAAGCTCGTATTGATCACAGGCTCCTGAAAATGTGTTGTGTAAATCCATTCTGTACTTTCTGTGAACTTAAAATCATTTTTGACAGTCTTTGCTAATGTATGCATTGGCCATGGCAACTACTGAACATTCTGCCACAGACAAACATATAGAACACCCCCAGCATGATGTCACTGCAATACATAGACTATAAAATTAAACACAAAAGTTCAGTATATATTTCAGTATTTTGAATTCGCCTACCTTTTACCTCTGATATATTTTATGTATTTCCAGACCTCTGCTGACTTGTCTTGTCTGATTTTAGGTGCTGCCTATTGCCAATTCATGGACATGCTGTTCCAGAACTGTTTGCCTCTGAAAAAAGTCAAATTCGCCGCCAAACTGGAGCACGAGTACATCCAGAACTTCAAGCTTTTGCAAGTTGCCTTTAAAAAGTGTGCGGTAGATAAGGTAAACACAAAACTGCCCAGGGACTTAAAGGTGCAAAAATGTAACTTTTCGTTTGGGGGTCTATCACCTTTTTGTTTTTATGGAGATGTTATTCCTCTGCTTTGAATGTCCCACAGTATGACATTAAACAGATCTACCTTATATTTGTTCAATTACAGGTGATTTTATAGCTCAAAAATAATGAGAAAAACAGGCATTCTGACTGTGAGCGGGATTTTCTCTCCACAGATCTGACCTGTAACTTGGCCTGATTTAATCTCCATGATGATAGAAAGGTTTAATGCCATACTGTGAAACATTCAGATAAAGCAGCTGGTGGACCCTCCACCAGAAAAGTTACGCAATGAACCTTTAATATAATAAGGGGGAGTGACTTGGTGTGGAGAGCAAAGGGAGGGGGGACTTGATGAATATTATACAAGTCATTGATAATGACTCAAAATACATTAAAATGTATCTGTAACAGAACAAGGATGGAACAGCAACATTCCAAAGCAGCTGACTGTGATTGGTCAGTTTAAATGTATTTTGTGTTCTGATTGGTTCAGATGGAGCCTTATAACACAGTCAGTCTTTAAACTGTTTTTGTTCATAAAATCCTCAAACCTGCACTGAACTCCATAAAATGTTGATAAAGTGTACAGTAGGCATCCAGGAACAAAAATATATGAATAACTCAATTTTGACAAAAATGTCAGAACCTTCTAAGGGGTTGATTTGTATATCTTGATGTGTTTTTTTTTTTTTTTATTGGACTTTGTACTATGCATTTAAATGATTCTATGTCCTGTCCCTTTCTTCATCTCTTCCCTCAGAACATCCCGGTGGACAAACTGGTGAAGGGCAAGTTCCAGGACAACTTTGAGTTTGTGCAGTGGTTCAAGAAGTTCTTCGACGCCAACTACGACGGAAGCCCCTACGACCCCATCGCTGCACGCCAAGGCCAGGACTCTGTCTCCTCCACGACCCCCGCACTCACACAGAACAAGCCCGTCAAAAAGGCCCTCAATCAAGGTAAGCTATTCTGCTTTTCTGTTCAACTGTCTAAATTATAGGCCAGTGACGATGCAGCACCTCTTGCACATAGACTTAAGGAATGTGCAATCAAGACAAATTTCCCCCATGGGAGACAATAACAGATCATCTGTTCTTAACTGTGGCTCTGGGATTTCTCCATTTGGAAGGTTAATGTTGGTTTCATGTCTTAGGTCCTCCCAGGCCGCCTGTTGCCAAAGTAGCCCCCAAAATGGTTTCCCCCGGGTCCAGAAAACCAGTGGCAGAATCACAAGAACAGCAGGAATTACAGAATCAGGTCAGTACATGGATATTGAGAGAGAAAAATCACAAATGTAATTGCAATTAGAAAAAAATCATTGTTTTTATTTGTATTCATGTTTATTTTATTTAGATTTTATTTAAATTTTTATTTAGATTTTATTTATTTTATTTTTCATTTTCATTTATTTATTCATTCGTTGGTCATTTTAATATTGTGCAGCCCTCGAGTGTGTGCCCAACAAAATACCGTATCTTCTTATAGAAAAATCTTGTAATTTAGACCTCTACAAACATGTTTCGAAATGCATAGGATTCTTGTATTTTATCTGATCATATTTCAGTCTCGTCTTAAATGTTATTTACCCCTGACCTCAAGAGAAATCTGGCGGATACGTTGTTTTTGGAGAACATAATTTTAATAATTGGTAACATAATGATCTAAATATGAGATTTCTTAGCAGTTAATCCAATGAAGTAAAATAGCCCCCATTTAAAAATATCACCAGGGTTTGCAGAAAGAGTAACTTAAAGGTGCATTGTGTAACTTTTCTGGTGGAGAGTCCCTCAAATGCTTTTCTCCAAGTTGATGTTATTATATATATTTGTTTGGAATGTTTCATAGTATGGCATTAAACCTTTCTACCTTCATGGAGACCAAACCACACCAAGTTAGAAGTCAGATCTATGGAGAGGCAGCCCCGCTCAGTCAGAATGCCTGTTGCTCTAGGTTTTTCTTGATTCCTCTCCTCGATCCTCCATTTTTCAGCTGTCAATCAAATTTGTCATATTAAGTGGAGTCTCAAAGAAAACCACGGGAGGATGGAATAAACCTGAGGAGGCTTCAGGAGGCAGACATCAGATAAAAGAATCAAACTTTATTGGTCTCAGTGAGGAGTTTATATCCTCTCTCCTCACTGGGTCTCCTCTGTGGGCGGGACTTCTTCACCCATTTCCTGCAGAATCAAGGAGAAGGAAGCGAGGAAAGAGAAATGAGACGTGGCCCTGGTCACTCACTTGTGGAACTGAAAGCCCACGACTGGGGTTTTGACTTGTGGTTTATGTTTAGTTTGAACCATGTCCCATCCTCAAGAAACAGGCTGTGAATATACTTTTTCTTTTTCCAGGTTAGTGAACTCAAAGCGACCATCGCTGATATGGAGAAGGAGAGAGACTTTTACTTTAACAAACTGAGGAGCATCGAGATGCTGTGTCAGGAGCAGGGAGAGGACGACCCCACGCTGAGGCAGATCATCGACATCCTCTACGCCACAGACGTAAGTAAAAAAAAAAAGTAATAAACAATAGGCTCCAGGTTCAGTGATGGAAGGTAACATAGACTGTGTAAATGGACATGGCTAACCCTCTAACCGCCATGTTCCAAATAAGAAGTGAACATGGGGGCACTTCTGGCTCAACTGACTGTTTCCAATTCACTTTATATTGGAAAATTGTCACCGCTCTTTCTATAACTGCTGCTGTGAGCTTCGTCATTTTAGTCGTATGTTTTCATTCGCTCCTCTTACTGCTAACTTTGTTTGACTGGAGCTGAACGCTATGGGTGACGTCAGACTCCCTTAGTCCATTTGTTTAAATTGTAAATGGTGAACAGTCACATTTTTATACAGCGCTATTCACCCATTCACACACCAGTGTACGCAGACACTTGGGGAGAGGAGGGTTAAATGTCTTGCCCAAGGACACAACAGCTGTGGGTTCGCTCAACCAATGATGTTTATGTCGAGAGTGGGATTCAAACCGCCAACCTTCTGATCAGTGGACAAATCTTTTGCAAACTGAGCTACTGCCACATTTATACAGTCTATGAAAGGTAACTAAGTACAAGTAATAAATACTAATACTAATAAATAATACTTTTTACTTTTACTTCACTGCATTTGAGAGCAGATATGTGTACTTTCTACTCTACTGCATTTTTGAACGGGACTGAAAATTAAAAAGTAATTTTCATATGATTTTATGGGTTATTTTACCATGTTTGTGGCAACATTCTGACTAAAAGTTTTGAGTTCCAGCTTCAGCTTTCAGCAAACAAAAATAAATACACAAAATTCATGAGAAAATTAAGAAACTGACTCATATTGCAATGTATAACAACACTTTATCAAAAAATTCTGTGAATAACTTTTTACTCTAAAAGTACATTTTTAAATGCCACTGGACATGTCGATATTGTCTATATTTCATCCTCCAGCTCAATTTTAAAATATGAGCAGTTTATAATGCATAACTTAAACCCAAACTATTCCACACAATCTGACCTTTAATTTGACCTTTAATTTGACCTTTTCTCTGTCCTGTGTTTGGACCTGGTAGAAGCCGCTGCAGACTGTTAACAACTGCCAGAGTCCTGTTAAATTCCTGTTCAGTAACGACACTGTAGAGGTCCATGCTTCTCTCTGCAGACTGAGCGTGTGCTGGAAACTCGTGTTTTCAGAAGCAACAGACGTACAGTTCAATGTTTGGACCACTAAATGAAACTTAAACTAAACTAACTGGAATCAGTCTGTTTTTAAATTCTCAAAGAGCAAATCACAAAGGCAGCATTGTCACGTCTGTGTGAGTTTAAAAAATCTTCTGTCCTTTTGACATACACCTCTTTACTACAATATCAGTCAAAGATTTGGACACGTCTTCATTCAGCATTGTTCTTTTTATATCCCACTTTATACATTCTAGATGCATACTGAGACTGGGCCCACGAGAACGAGGCGAGATGAGTTTTTGACATAATTTGTAATAAATACCTGTGATAGGGATGGTACAAGATCTCGTGAGACAAAAAGATCGTGCACACAAGAGAAAAATGAGCTCGTGAGATTACATTTGGATTGGCCAAAAAAGGGTCATGTGTGAGTTACATCTTACAGTTCCAAAAAGGTTCTACTAGAATAGAAACAAAAATATTAAATAAATACAAAATTATGTGGCCAAAATTGGAAACTGTATCGTGACATTTATATATCGGGGATTATGTTAAAATCTCATCTTGTCTCGTTCTTGTGGACCCTGTCTCGTCCCATCCCTAATAAATAATAATAATGTTGTGTAATCCTTTTCACAAATTTGGCTTCACCATTTGTATTCATATTATGTAATACTTTAGCAGTCATTGTTTACTGCTTTTTGGAACTACAGCTTCTTAAACTGTGCCGGCTCTTAACTCTTTTTCTGTCCAAACCAAAGGTAAATTCAGGAGGAAAAAAATCTCCCGAGATAATTCTCATGTGTGCACAGACGTGTGGCAATTTTATCTCGCGAGATCTTGTGGCACGAGATCTAGTTCCAACCCTACAAGTGCAATATTAGAGTAAAACCTGGAATACCAATGCTCAGGTGCCAAACTGGACAAACATGCTTAAATAGGGGTGTGCAAAAATATCGAAATACTGATATATCGTATTGTTTAATGTGATGATACAGTATTGTTATCGTAGGCTGCTGTATCAGTGTATTGCCAAGAGTATTTTTTGATATTTTACTACATTATTGTGTTACAGCGCTACAGTTTTGTTGCTTGTTTAGAGGAAGGAAACTCGTTTATGCAACACATTTGACATTTTCACTGTTTTGAAGATTAAAATGTTTGTGTTTCATATGAACTTTGCACAAGAAGTGGTTTAACAAAGACTTTTAGTATCACAGCCATGATTGAGCCTTTATTTTTTACTGAACTGTATCAAATGGATTTGAAATGTATCATATATCGAATCGAAGTGCACTGTATCGAGAGATGTATCGTATCGTGGCCTATGTATTGTATCGGCAACTTCTTAATGATACCCAGCCCTATTCTTAAGTAAAACCTCTTGCATATTAAACTGCCAGTAATTTAAATTTATTCTACATCTGTCCATCCGCTATAAATGTGCCGTACCTGATTTTTACTGCACCTGCAACTTTATTTATGAGGCACTTTTAAAAAAACAACCAAGTTCAAAGTACTGCAATATTGAAATGCACTGAATAAAACAATTTAAAACAGTATAAAATCGAAATAATGTCAACATCTCAAAGTGTGTCAAAGGCCAAATTGTCTTAAAACATGAAACTGTAAAGCTAACGACAACTAGCATGCTAAAGCGTATTTCCTGATTTGCAGTGCTACATATTATAACCATATTAACGTTTATCTGTTAATCTTTGTGTCCAGGAGGGCTTCGTCATACCTGGAGCCGACGAGCAGGAAGATCCAGAGCAGGAGGAGTTTTAATTCTAAAAACAGTTTAAGCCGGTATCAGTTTTTTACTCTCACCTCAAGTTCTCTTCTCAAGTAAAGACTGTCCCAACGCAATTCAAAAATCCACTCCCAACTTGCGGCCCCAAAATCTCCGCCTGCCATACTCCCTTCACCTGCTTTTATTTGGAGTTGCCTTCTCCTTTACAAATCGTACAATACAAGTCTGTTTTTGTTTTTTTCCATTGCCAACACTGTGGATGGGGTCTGTCTAGTTTTGGAGGCGGACTCCGGTGTGGTAACACGTTTAACTCTGTGTGTGTGTGTGTGTGTGTGTGTGTGTGTGTGTGTGTGTGTGTGTGTGTGTGTGTGTGTGTGTGTGTGTGTGTGTGTGTGTGTGTGTGTGTGTGTGTGTGTGTGTGTGTGTGTGCGCGCGTAAGACTGACTGGATTTGTCCCAAGAAAAAAAATGAAATAGTTTCCCAACAGAAGTTCATATTCTTGAAATGCTGCAGCTGCTGGCGTCCCATTCATTCCCTATTAGCACTTGGCGTCTCTTTTCTAATATTACGGCAATGAAATCTGGTTAGCGTCATTTTATACCAGCAGTTATTTGGGTTTGCTTTTAATTATTTATGATTTAGCAAACATTTAATTCAAATTCAAGTTGCATTTATGCCATTTTGTTCACTGTATTTGATTTCTATACAACTTTTCTGACTGAGGGAGGACCTACCACCATCTCCATGGAGATCGCCTAGAATATTCCACAGTATGTCATGTCTAGGCGACGTCCGCAGGTCGAGGGTGTGGGTCGGGACTATGGAGAGGCGAGGCTGCTTGTGGTAAGAATCCATGTTTTGTAAGATACTGTTTTTAGCAATAAACCCCTGTTACTGAATAAATGCAAGCTGGATGGGTTTAAAGTAGGGGCGCATCGATACAATACTGGTATCAGATATCGATCCTGATATTGAAGATTTTGGTGGATCGGATATCGGCTTCCAAGATAAAAGTTCAGCCGATATTCAGTTCTGGTCTATGAATTGGTGTAATACGACCATATACTGGCCAGAACGTCTCATAACATTAAACTTGTATTTTTACAAAGCGGTTTGTGTTTAAAGGAAATGTCGACATCGGTATTGTAACAGAAAAAAGTTGCATCGGTGCATCCCTAGTTTAATGCCATACTGTGGAACATTCCAAAGAAATTACATCTCCATGGAGACGAGTAGTTAGCAGGCCTCAGCAGAACAGAATATTTACATAGGGAAAGAGTCTGATTCACTCCATGTAGTTGTAGTTTTAGCAGCGTACGTTCACTGCCTGATTTTTGTCAAACATTTAATTGAAATTGAATATGAAAGCTTTAGTCTAAGGGCTTTTTAAGGCATCTGCACTGTCTACACCAGTGGTCCTTAATACACGCCAATGAACCGAGCTCTGCGGTACACTGTGATCTTTGCCTTGTTAAAACCTAATATTGATGTTCCATTCTCAGCTGTATACTGCCTTTGAACAATTTGAAAGTTTCTCTATTAAAAAATAACATTTTAACAGTAAAATGTGTTCAAGTGTACACAGCTCTTCTGCAATGGCCTTATTCATAACCTGTTTTCTCTTTTTATTCTATATTCTTTCATATTTTGGGCAAATGTTTGTATTGTAACTTTAAAATATGTTAAAATAAACAAGTATTTGGACAACTGTAATTTTCTTTGTAAATATATATTTACATATTTGATATAAATTTGCAGGTAGTTTTAGTTGACTTGAAGAAACACTACAATTCTACGTTTTTTCAGTTAATTATTTGCATCATAACTAACCCTTTAAACCCTTAAAGGTCGTTTTATTACACAAACTTGACTCTTGTGAGTAATCCTTTATTATTAGTCTGTCTACATCTCCAAAGCTCAAAATGCTCTGTTCCACCTTGTGATGTCATGTATTGGTAGTTTTCAAGTTAACAGCTCCTTTTACCTTTTGTTCAGTGGAGATTGGCAATTTCAGGTCTGAAATCATCCGGATTATTCTAGTGAAGGTGTGTGGAGTTTAAAAACACAGTGGAGCACTTCCTGTATCACCACATGACATCACAAGGTGGAACAGGCTGAGTGTTTCCCAGTTGCCAGGCTCCTCGGCCTCTGAACCGCTTTGGACAGATCCACATCATCAGATCTTTGCCAAGTGGAGTTCCAATTCCCCCAAAGGCCTCAGGTCCTCCGTTTGGCTCTTTTACCAAAGATGCACCTGTGGATCCTTGGCCTCCTCACAGCGCTGCAAATTGCCCACAATGCACTGCAACTATGAGTTTTTACGAACTTTATTTAAGCAGTAAAATGCATTTTAATCAAATAAGTCATTACTCAATAGAAATAAGTAAACATGTTTCTATTTTAGCCAAATTGCTGCAGATAACACTATTATCAGATTAATGAATTAAAATCAGGACAAATGCAGCAAAATCTCTTAAAGAATGGGATTGGGAATATCACCCGAAAATGTTTCAGCCTGTGCATTTATTTATTTAGGTGAATTATCAGCCTAAATAACTTGATAACAGATGATTCACTCAGCCTTTATTACTCACTTGTTTTAATGACACCTAAAAACACCTCTGAACACTTTACATTTGTAGAAACATTGATTTTTTTTTAAATTAAAACTCAGAGTTTTATCGCGTTTGGAGCCTGTTCTATGTGCGTTCCAGGAGCCGTGAGCCGGACACTCGGCTGTGCTTCTGAGGAGCCGATTCTGGAAGAGTGTTACAAAGTGGTGTTTGGAGGAAGGATCTGCTCAAAGATAAAACACCCTTTTTTTTTTTTTTTAATCTTTGAGAGAAGAACTCAGCCTAAACATGCAGGGTTTATGTTTTGAACGTGCGAAGAAAACAAAATACAATTCCAGGTATGTTTATGATGAGGAAACGACACAGCAGCAGAAAACAGAGTAACATTGGCCCTTTAGACACAGTAGGCCAATAGGAAAATATCTTACATTTCATTCCAGCATTGGCCAGTAGGTGGTGCTAGAAGCGAACTACTGGATCACCTTTGGGCAGGATCACACAGATACAGCCTCTGAAGTAAATATTGTTTTGAATAGTTTTAATCATAGACAATATTACACAGATTCCAAAATCAGTCCAGGCACTAAACACTGGAGCTGGACTTCTTCTTCCTCTCCGTGATACTGACCCTAATACCACCAGAATTGTAGAAGGTCCTCAGGAGGTGAAGCTGCTCTGGCCCTTTGTGTACGGTGCATCTGTGTTCATCAACAAACTGCACTAGACTAGATAAACACCAGGGTATTTGAGTCCACTCGCTCAGTGTTCTTCCCTGGATGTTCACTGGTGAGGGGACAGGAACGTGCAGTCTCCTTGGTCTTCTCCACGCTGATGAGGAGGTGGTTCTGCTCACACCAGTCCACTTTATTTACTTTATTTACCTGGGTGTGCTGGACGTTTCATTTTGGTCTTTGCCGTTATTTTGACTTTGAGAAATATTCCATTTACTGTTGTACAGCCTTCTCACCCTGATGTGTTTGGCTTTGCCTTATGATAAAATTATGAGTTGGCTTTATAATCAAGAGTTTTTTGCTTCAGTCCGATACATTTCTAAAGCCTGGAATAAGAGACAACTAATTTTATCCTGGATGATTTTATCGCTTTATGTTTTGTCAATGTGTGTGTGTGTGTTTTTTTTTTGTCTGCAACCACCTGTGAAATTGTTTACTAGTTTCAAAAATAGTCTGTTCGTTTCCACATGTAAAGCGTCTTTGAGTATCTTGAAAAGCGCTGTACAAATGTTATGTATTATTATTATTATTTTATTACGTGTGTGTGTTTGGGGTCCAAACATTTTTTCCTTTCACCTGTATGTAGATGATTTCGGGCTGTTTTCTGTCTTTACCCCTCATATTTGTCTCTCTCAATAAAGTTGAAGTGAACTTTGAAAACAATTTTGCCTGTTTACGTTGTTTACTGGGGTGTAAATGTGGAAATTTGGAGCTCTGAAATGCAAAGTAGTGTGTGAGTGGATGATGATGATGATGATGATGATGATGATGATGATGATGATGATGATGATGATGATGATGATGATGATGATGATGATGATGATGATGATGATGATGATGATGATGATGATGATGATGATGATGATGATGATGATGATGAAAATTCCCCTTTTTATGCCAGTCTGTTTGAAATGTGTGTAGAATCCCTCAGTCATCCAGGTAGAATCCATGGCAAAGGAGAAATTCAATTTGTCAACTGGACAGAGTTTATTTGGTTGAATACGTTTCGCAGCTCATCCAAGCTGCTTCTTCAGTTCTGGTCAGATGCTGGTGGACACTGCTTTATATCTGCTTGAAGGGAGGAGCTTAATTACAATGAAAATTACTCTGAGACACACATATTTAAATACAGTTTCTGTTAGTCAGGTGAGTCTATTCAATATGCAGTGGGAGTGGGGGAGTAGTTAGCATATCCATTCAGGGCCATGATGGTGTTTTCACACCTCTGGACCTGACCTGGCTAGTCCCATTGTTTTCTCTGTTTGTTTTGATTTAGGTTTGAGGATAGAGTTATAGATGGAGACAAATGATGTCTGAGACCTCCATTTCTGTTCAAGGAAGGATTCTCTTTCTTGACAAAAATAGCTTCTTTAACTCCCCTCTCAAACCAATTCTTTTCTCTGGCCAAGATCTGGACCTCGCTGTCCTCAAAGGAGTGGCCTGTGGCTTTTAGGTGGAGATGTACGGCAGATTGCGGCCCACCCTGGTTTTCCCGTCTGTGTTGATACATCCTCTTGTGAAGTGGCTGTTTTGTTTCTCCAATGTAGCGCTCACTGCAGTCTTCACTACACTGAATGGAGTAGACCACATTGCTTTGTTTGTGGCTCGGTGTTTTGTCCTTAGGATGGACCAGTTTTTGTCTTAAAGTGTTTGTGGGTTTGAAATAGACTGGGATTTCATGTTGTCTGAAGATCCTCTGTAGTTTTTCGGAAACGCCAGCCAGGTAAGGAATAGTTCCACCCTTTCTCCTGGGCTCTGATCCTCTGTTTTCTTGTTTTTTGTCTCTCTTAGTTTTATTGAAAGCCCATTTATGATCTCCATAAACGGAGAGGGCTTTCTCCACGTGTTGTTCTTCTTTCTCGTTTCTGTTTGAAAGGCAGACTGCAGGTCATTTGGATTGGAAATCAAGTATCCAAGTATATTTGAATGTTTGCTCACCCGGAATAACACGGACCTTGGCTTTACCGCATTTTCTGGTCATTTGAGGATAACATTTAACACAATACTGAACGAATAACCCATTTTATTGACTGCAGTTTTGTGTTTAAAGGTGCACTGCGTAACCTTTCTGCAGGAGGGTCCGTCACCAGCTTCTCTTCATGGAGATGTCGCCTGGAATATTCCACCGTATGGCACTTATTACACTTATTATTACACTACATTATACTATTATTTCTATGGAGACAAGGCTCACAGCAGCAGTTATAGAGCGAGAGGTGATCATTTTTCAGTGTAAAATGAATTGGAAGTCGATGGAGCCGGAACAGCGCCCGTGCTCATTTCTATGGGGACAGGACAGTCAGCCGGGCAGGTAAATAACAACAAAAACAATGGAAAATAAAGGCACAGCATTTTATTACAATTAACATAAAACATCATATATTACAAACAGAAGATTAGAACGATCCAAACAGTAAAACAGAAATAGAGCAGTTTCAGGTTATAAGTAAAGCAGAACTACATGTGGTGGGTTCGTTTTGTAAAAGAGGGTCTTAAACATCCTTGAATAAGAAAAAAATAGGTGGACTGTTACCACTAATGAAATTTTAGATGAAATTTGCGAGGAAATTTGCGATGATTTCAGATCATCGTAGTTTGAATACATTTTTACTTCTGAATGATGTTAATAATCAAATTTGAGGAATTGTTATGGGGAAAAGGTGTCCAAACTGTCCAAAAGTGACACTCAGAGCGATGTGAGCGTGAGTTAGCCCAAATGGTCATTGGTAAGTTAAGTTTTTAAATCATGAAAACATTACTAACAAACATCGCGTTAGTTTCAGTAGCTCCTCCCTTCAGACAAATATGAGGCAGTGTCCCAACAGCAATCGGGCTAAAACCGAAGAAACCGCTTAGATAAGGGGAAAATGTCTTCACTCACTTTTGTCCAGTTGACAGTTTTTGTTTTTACAATAGTCACTGATCCATCGCTAATACTTCATAAGCTAATTAGTGCCAAAAAATAAGAAAAAACATCCTTTTCCAGACTAAATGATCTTAAAAATGTTACGAGGCAAATAAGCAAATATCCCGATTGATTCACACAAATACATAAACATTTATTTTGGTGGATTCTTCCACCTAACCTTCAGGTCAGATAATCCCATCTTCAGCAGTTCCTCTTCGATCTAAAAGCAGAAGCAGATGTGTTTATCTTCAGCTAGAATCTTCAGCCGCTGTAATTGAAATGTGTTGAATTACCTTTTCTAGCAACTGACTCCAAACAGCTGGATGTGACAGGTCTGCCTCACTCTGGAGTTTCAGCGTCAGGAATTGTCTTTTCCCTTTAACAGCTTCAGTTGGAGTAAAACATAAAATACATCAGAATAAATGTATGTGCCATTGTATAGATACATTTTACTCACCTCTGTAACAGAAAAAGCGAAACTTGTAGGAACACGGATAGTCAACCCAATCATGAGCATTATTTTCCCAAACACAATGCCGATTTTGTCCATAGTTGTTGGGTCGATTGGGGTACCAGTTTGTGAAATTTCTATTGCTGCCATCAGACCACCTCCAGGGCTCTCTGTACATGCCAAACCAAGTGTTATAACCTGCTATGATGGAGGTCACTGCAGCGTTTTCAGTCTCATCTTCGATCATGGCCAGGTCTGTGTGGTGCTGTCTGCAGTAGCTCTGAGCGTCCGTCCAGCTCATGGAGGTGGAAACAAAAGTGTAGTTCTTAAAGCCCGGTTCTGTTAAACCTAAAAAAACAATAACAACAATTCATGTATCACTGAAAATGTTTGTAACTTACACTTTAAGAAGATACTGAAATACTTCTAAGCCAGATTTGAATGTTCTCCGACAGACTTTTTCACTAACCCAGTGCTTCTCAATTATTTTTTGCAAAGCCCACCCAGGAAAGAGAAAATATTTCGCCCCCCCACACTCGCCACGGTGACAATAAATAAGATCATTATCTATAAAAATTGTATAAGTATACCTAAAATTGTATCTTTTTTAACATTAACAAAAGAAAAAAGCAATATAAATCAAGTTTCAACAAATCAATGAACAAATCATTCAAACCATGTCTACTGCTGCAGGTAGTATCAACTCCTCAGCTACTGTGTGGGGTTTTTTGCACTGCGCAATTTGGTACGCCACTTTAAATGAGGCTAAAAGTGCTCGCTGGTTTACTGATGTAGCGTTCACAAAGCGGGATGATTGTTGGCCGTACTGCGCACGTTTTCGCTGAAAAAAATCAAGCGGCTTGTCAGCGTGTTGAGGATGTAATGTCTGTAGGTGACGTCTTAATTTATTTGGCTTCATGCTGTCCGCCGCCAACATTTTCAGACACAGTAAACACACCGGTCTTTCCTTGTCTCCCACCGTAGTCACAGTGAAGCCAAGCGCTGGATAAGCTTCGTCATATTTCCTCGTCTTTGCTTTTGGGAGACTTTCATTTGTCTCTTTACCTCTGTCTCTCTCCGCCTTTCTTTTCGTTACTGTTAAATATTTCTCCACGGTGTCTCTCGAGGGGTTTGTTGACAGCAATTTAAAAAGTTTTAAACTCCCGCACAGACTTTGACAATGAGCGCGCAACTGCACCACCTGCTGCCGTGGATTTACACGACAAAAGCAAAGCTTGTTCCCCGGGGTCATACGCGCCCCCCCTTGAGACTATTTGAGAAGTACTGCACTAACCCGACATGAAAGCACGAACGCCACATCACTTATTTACATGTTTGTTTGCATTTTAAAAAATGTACTTGCAAGTCCCATATGGCGAGAGCATGCCATGTGAAAGCGATGGTGGTCTCAGGATTGGGTAAAATATGCTCTTATGTTACGTATATTTGTATGAATAGATGCACGTTTGTCTAAAGCTGCATTCAGACCGTTGTGTCAGGACATCGAGTTTACAGCAAAGTCTGTGGACGTGCGTCTAGGGCATCCTGTGTTTCTGCGGCGTGTCTTCAGTCGTCAGCGCGGTGTGAATCTGGCGTTTCTTTTCATGTAATAAATGCTCTAGAGCCATTCTTTCAGCCTGGTCTTCCCTCGTTCACAAAGAGACCGGAAAGTAAGGCACTCGCAGACTGCAACAGAACGTCCAGGACGCGCATCAGGTTTTTCGCCTCCGTTCCTTCACGGCGTTGGGGGCATTTGAACTCAAATATAAAGGCTCCAAAAAGAGAGGTCCAACGCCTTTTTTCATCACCACGGTCTGAACGCAGCTTAACAAGGCATATTGGATCAATTTATTATCTTCTCCTGTCACTGCCTGCTTTTTGTTTGTGTGTGCAAGTGAATCCTTGTAGGAAATGTGTTTGAAAGAATCCTTCACACATAAAGCCCGAGGAGCAAATAGTATAGTTCTCATAAGTCCTAACGCCCTGTGGTGAAGTGGTCACTGGGTTTGGGAACAGTTGAGTATTTACTACATAGTCGTTATATTGGACCAGCTATGCCACTGCCGTGCACACACCCACCAAATACTCAAATATAGACATTTCATAGGCCTATAGGATATTATAATTGCTTATAAATGCTCAAAAATATAATTAACAAATGTATCTTTCAATTACAAACTAGTCACAATGTAGATTGCTAAATGTTGTAAAGGGTCAGTGTAGACTCAAAAGTCCCAAGTTCGATTTCTTCTCGTCAAGTTTCTGTTTAAAAAAATGACCCGTTCATAAAAAATGCAATAAAAGTCTCACCTGTGAAACAAACAAAAGGAAAGCGATTTGTACAAGGGCCATCAAGCCACCACCCCGATCTAATGTACAAACATTGTTCAGTCCCACCGATGTAGTTTGGTTCACCACTGTACCAGTTCTGGTACTGACTGGTGCTGGTGGAACCTGTAGCAGACCATCTCCACGAGTTGGAGTCGTTAGCCAGGACTCCTTTCCATGAAGCAGGGTCATCGAACAGTCCGATCCAGGCTGATCCAGTGTAGGTGCTGGGTCTGGGTAGTTTGTCCAGCTCCTCTGCGTTGTGAATAGTGACCAGGTCAGTGTAGTGCTGCTGTCTGCAGTACTGCTGAGCATCAGTCCAGCTCATCGCCACATCGATGAAGTGATACGTGGTGGTCACTGTGTGGTAGCACGAAGCAACAGGGAAACCTGGTTTACAGACACATTTACTTTAGATTAAGGCAAACTACACACCCATTTCAGTCTTCAATCTTTTTATTTTATAATTGTTATATGTAAGTGATTTATTTAGTATTTATATTATATAATTGAGATATGTATCTTGTGAAATCTGAATATTACATACAGAAACGTTATTTATTGATAATTCACCAAAATATTTGAATAGTTCTTTGTTACAATGAGATTCTTAGTTAAATTTACAAAGGTCAGTTTGCTCCACAATTTAAAAAGTAATTTATTGAATGTGATCAAACCCAGTATCACATAATATCACATCTTAACAAGGAAATGACCATATTTCACTAGTAATATTTTACTTCAGAATGACAATCTGCAATTGCCAACTCATTTGACATAAACATGTACTAATCCTAATTTATAGGCATATTAATTCATTGATGAACATATGTAAAGAACAAAAGAATACGCCCTTACCATAGATCAGGAAAATCCAAAACATGGTAAATGACCTTAGATGGTCAGTAAATGTCAAACGTTTTCTGAGTTTTTGTTGCTGTGTTTTATTGCAGCTCTTTTTGTCTAATCTCACACAAACTTATTCAAATAAACACTTGTCTAGCCAAATTAGATGACTAACCAGTGTCCAGTCCAAACAATGGCCTTATCAGCGACAAATGTTATTTGACGTTTTGTTTTGAAAATGCTGGATTAACAATCTTAATAAGGTTAGTTTTTGATGAATCCCCCTTCCTTCGTCACTTGGCGTATAACATCAGTCCAAGGGTTGAACATCGGGGGAAAGAGGCTCATCCCGTACGCCGCATACTGGAGACAGACTGGCTTTGTTGTCAAATCTTATAACTCTAAGTGGCACTGAAAATGGCCCGACCTGTTTGAGCCTTGCCGTAAGCGACACGTGGCTTTTTTATTAGACTTTTAGACACCAGCGAGAATCAAAAGACCAACACTGCATCAGTGTTTTTCTATTTTCTTTGAGCATGTTTGACTTTACGGGCTCACATTTGAAATGCAAATGTGCAACATTCAAATACATTTAAATGTGCGTGGATTGCAAGGGTAAAATGGTGGTTTAATTGTGTCGAGAACTGTTCATAAGAAAACCAAGAGTGTTACAATAAACAAAATGACAGTCACAAGCCGTTTACAAGCAGCATACCCATGTGATCGAACAGCTTCTCTTGTTACCCGTCATGCTAATATGAAACTACTTCTTTGTACTTTCAGCAATATATGTACTCATATTTTAAACACATATCCACAATCTAAAGGAAAACGAAGTAACTTTTGTGAGAGAGTTTCACCTGCCCCTTGTGGGAATACAGAGCACAGACCCAATTTGTTTTTTTTTTTTTAATATGTTAGTATAATCACACACAATCACATACAATATTGCCCAATAAAGTAAAAAAAAGACAAGCATTTTGCATATTTAACCATCACAGGGACATTAAAGTGCTGTGTTTAACTTTTGCATTATTCTATGAACACAAAAACAATATTCCAGAAGTTTAAAGGTGAAGTGTGTAACTTGTCTGGTGGAGGGTCTGTCACCTGCACTTATGAATCGCCATGGAAACTTGCAAGCCAAATTACAGGTTAGATTTGTGGAGAGGCGTCCCCACTCACAGTAAGAATTAATTTTTTTAAAGATATTTTTGAGCAATAAACACAGATTAGTTTAATACCACAGTTTGGACAATTTAAACCAAAGCATTAACATCTCTATGGAGACAAACAGGTTGCAGACCCTCTCCAGAAAAATTACACAGTGCAACTTTAACTAACTTCATAAAGAAGTCCTCCTAATTCTAAAGAGAAATGTACTAAGCTGTACAGTACGTCAATGCTTCTTTGACACAGAGATTTGCATAAACAAATATTTGCAAACCATCCCAACCTCATTCTTTCTTACAAACTTATCAGGGCCTAACCCATTATCCTAATACATTAAAATCAATTTATTGTGTCCCTTAAATACTTTTTATATGTGAGGGGATGAATAAATAGGAAACAGGAAGTGGATGGAGGTGCAAATGTTTGAAATGACAAAGAGAAAATCCAGGCTTTCACTGAGATATGTGCTAAAAACACAAAAGAAGGTGAATTGTTTTTGTAAATGCTTCTATCAAATGATAAAAGTCTCTAACATTTTATTTTACATGACAAGTCAAAAATTAGCACACACTCATTCAATGTTCTTCTTGTCTTTATGTCTACTACTTTCTCCGTTTTATAGTGTACCTATGGAAGACACCAAATATATGATGCAAGATAATATAGAAAATAATTATTCTGAATTGACTTGAAGTGGACGTTCACCATATGCGTCTCAACTGCGAAGACAGTAACAAAGAAGGCTCCAGACCAAGTTACATGTCAGATCTGTGGAGAGGCGACCCTCACAAAGTCATTTTGATACAGTCTTCCACCTAACCTTCAGGTCAGATCATCCCATCTTCAGCAGTTCCTCTTCGATCTAAAAGCAGAAGCAGATGTGTTTATCTTCAGCTAGAATCAGCCTACTGCAGTAACTGAAATGTGTTGAATTACCTCATCTCGCAACTGACTCCAAACAGCTGGATGTGACACGTCTGCCTCACTCTGGAGTTTCACCGTCATTACTTGTCTTTTTCCCAGCTTCAGTAGAAGTGAAACATTCATCAAACTGAATGTCCAAAAATATAGATACTGTATCATTTCCTCACCTCTGTGACAGAAAAAGGGATTCTTGTTGGAACATGGATAATCATTCCATTCATGAGCATTATTTTGGGAACCACAATACTCGGTTCCAGCGTTGTTGAGTTGCCCGAACATCCAGTTTGTAAAATTGCTGGTGCTTCCATCAGACCACCTCCAGGGCTCTCTGTACATGCCAAACCAAGTGTTATAGTGGAGGTCACTGCAGCGTTTTCAGTCTTCAGGTCAAGTGGCTACAGGCCAATGCCAAACATTAGGTTTGGGTTCTGAGAACAACCAACTGTGAAAATCATTTAGCTACTTCATTGGATAAAAAAAAAATATAGGACCACCTGCCCATTTACAAAATAAATAAATAAAATAAATAAATAAATAAAACTGTGCCCTGAAAAAGACTCCGTGTGGCGTCAAAACATGTTGTGATGTCACGTGAAGCCCAGCAGTTTGTTTTTTAGCTAAATAAATGTATAGTATCTTATCTATTGATTTTTAATCTTGCTACCTTGTATGGATTCAAACAAATTGACAAGATGGATTCTTATGTGTTTGAAAACTCAACCCTTACAACAATCTAGTTTGCAGTCTTACCTGTGAAACAAACACCTGAGGCCAGATTCCATGTACAAACATTCTTCAACTCCACTGTTGTAGTTGGGTTCACTCAAGGCCCAGTTCTGGTGTGGCCTGGTGCTGGTGGAAGCAGACCATCTCCAGGAGTTGGAGTCATTACCCAGGACTCTTTTCCATGACGCAGGGTCATCGAACAGTCCGATCCAGTGGATGAGCTGGGTCTGGATAGCTCTCTCTGTTATGACTAGGGGCCAGGTCAGTGTAGTGCTGCTGTCTGCAGTACTGCTGAGCATCAATCCAGGTCATAGTCACATCGGTGAAATAATACATGCAGGTCACTGTGTGGTAGCACGAAGCTGCAGTGAAACCTGGTTTATAAACAAATATTACATTTTAGGTTTAGATAAAAGCTAAAGGCAAACTACAGGACCTCACCATTTTTAATTATGTGGAAAAGTATTTTTATTCCAAGTGATATGCACCACCTTTCTGGGAAAATCACATATTAACCCTACTTCACTAACAACAGTGTTACTATAGACTGGTGATTCAGTGTGCCTGTAATTATCATCTCAAATAAAAATGTACAAAGCATAATTCACAGCAGGAAAAAAGTCATATGACTATTAAGCCCTTACTGTGGATCAGGAAAACCCAAATCATGGTAAATTACTGTAACAGCCCAAATAACTCACTTGTAGCTGCTCGATTTAGCTGTTGAACTGTGTTAGTGTTGTTTTGGGCATCAGTGATCTTAAGTAGACCTATGCAAAACCACTAAACCAGCCAAATTAACGGACTGACTGGTTCCTTGTCTGTACTGTCCTCACATAGGCCCTCATTAATCCCAAGCACTAATGCAAATACTGCAAGCAATTCCTGTTACAATCATTAGACAGACAATACCAGCTTGTACCCATTATATTATCAACTATTTAAAGGTGCAACCTGTAACTTTTCCTGCCTGGATTGTTCTATGGTATGGAATTAAGCATATATTCATTAAATTACAAAATAACTTGGAACTATAACTTATTCCGAGTTCCTCACTTTCCTTATGAATTATATAAGCGCTTTACACAACTTTCAGATGTCAGAGCGGTAATGCTGACAACAACTAGCATGCAAACGATGCACTTCCCAATTAATGGGACAACAAAACGCTTTATAATTAGCTGCAGATAGTTTATTTTAACCTCAAGACTTGCTTATACCCTATATCTGTACTGGGGCAAGATTATTTTACCTACTATATTACGCAAAATGGACTCTTGTGAGCGTTAAGCCATGTTATAATATTGTTTCCTCATCAAAAACAGACCTGGAGTTGTGTTTTTTTTCATTCACACGTTTGAGTGATCCTGCACTATTAGCCTGTCTACATCTCCAAAGCTCAAAATGCTCTGTTCCACTTTGTGATGTCATGAAGCGATAATTTTCAAATTAACAGTCCATTTTACACTTTGTTCAGCAGAGACTGGCAATTCCAGGTCTGAAATTATCCACATGAAGGTGTTGGGAGTTTAAAAACACAGTGGGGAACTTCCTGTATTAGTATTTCCTGATTGAGAGAAGAACTAAACCTAAATATGCAGGGTTTGTGCGTTAAACGTGTGTGAATGAAACAAAACACAACTCCAGAGACTCCCCAAAAAACTGTAAAACTGTCTGCTGGTTAATTTTCATCTGGCGCCGTCGCAGTGCATTGTGGGAGTCCTATATCCTGACTCAGCATTTGCATGGGACAGAAAGGAGAGGGCCAAAGTCTGTGGATTGCAGCATTGAACACTGAAAAGCCACCGTCCCACAGGCCTGATAATGAGGATCTGTTCATTTCATTTGTGTTTCTCTGTTCATTTCATTTGTGTTTAAAACTGACAGTGGGAGTGAGTTTACCTGTTGAACTTATGCATAATCTAAATAAAACTTTTATTATGAAGCTAAATATGGTGCCTGCTCTGCTTCTGTGCACCATTTTGTGTTAGTTCAGTGTAAAAATGCATAAAAATGAACAAAATAACAAAGAGTAATGCTATATTAACTTGTTTAGACATCCAGCTTTGTATAGTCTGATTTGTGTATTTAGTAACGCTTGAATTTCATACAATGTTTTGAATTGCTAATGTCGCCATTCAAATACAACATATTTGAATGAACTTTGACTGAACATGCGTGACATGTTCCTGTGATTTCTTGAACTCTTGCACTTAAAGGTAACTTTAACTTGTGTAACTTGTCACAGTGTCACAGTATGGCATTAAACCTTTCTATCATCATGGAGACCAAACCAGACCAAGTTACAAGTCAGATCTGTGGAGAGGCGACCCCGCTCACAGTCAGAATGTCTGTTTTTCTGGGTATTTTTGAGCTCTAAAACCACCTGTAATTGAATAAATGTAAATTAGAACTGTTTGTCCCAGGCAGAGCAAAGATATATCCATAGAATCAAGAAGATGATGGACTCTCAACCAAAAAGTTACACAGTGCACCTTTAAATAAATAAACAAATAAAGTGTTGCGTAAGAAAGAAAGGTATTTTATTGTCCCTATAAGTCCTCTGTCCTTCAATACTGTTGGGGCATCTTCTCAGGAACAGTTTTCTTTCACTGTGGCTAAACACACTATGAGGATTAGGCAAGGCAAATTTATTTGTATAGAACAATTTGTACACAAAGTAATTCCAAGTGCTTTACAGAATAAGAAATACATTAAAATCACAATACAAACAAATCAAAACATAAATATCATCATCATAAAATTAAAAGAGAGAGAAGAGTGCAGAATGAAAACCTTTCAGTCATACGCACAGAACTGTTTTGAGTCTGGATTTAGACAGAGTAGAGGCCTGTCTCACATCTTTGGGGAGGCTAGTTCAGGTTTTAGCTGCATAAAACTGAAACTCTGACTCCCCGTGTTTAGTCCTGACTCTGGCACCAGCAGGAGGCCGGTCCCTGAGCTCCTCAAAATGCTCTGTTCCACCTACATGATGTCATGTAGTGGTTATTTTCAAGTTAACAGCTCCTTTTACCTTTTGATAAAAAAAAATAAATAAAAAAACTGCACCAGGGACTACAGGTGGGTATTAGCTCTACTGCTACAACCTGGAACAATCCATCTCTCCTGTTTAGGTTAATGCAGACTGTGCACTGTCCCTGTCTCATTAATAAACTAAATAAATTATAAATTACTATTATAAATTGGTCAGTAGAGATTGGCAATTCCAGGGCTGAATTTATCCAAATGATTCTATTGAAGGTGTATGGAGTGTAAAAACACAGTGGAGCACTTCCTGTATTACCACATGACATCACAAGGTGGAACAATTTGAGAGAAGAGCTCAGCCTAAATATGTAGGGTTTGTGTTACCTTGTGTGTTACCTTGTGTGTTACCTTGTGTGTTACCTTGTGTGTTACCTTGTGTGTTACCTTGCAGGGTCTAGGCTGCGGGTTCACCTGCCGTTCCGTGGCGCTGGCCTGGTGGAGTATTTAAGCGCTCCCTTCTCCGTCGCTCTCCCTTTTACCCGCGCTCTTCCGGGCCTCTTTTGGCAGCCGCTCTGTCCTCCATTCCAGGTAAAATCAGTCCTTTGTTCTATTGAACTGTGTGCCGCTGTGCGCCCTAAACCGTGGCGACAGGTAATCAAAATCTTACCTCATATTAATACGTTGCATAATTCCTCCTGAATCGCTGTCTGCTTTTAGTGTTGCTGCGTGGCTGACGACTCGGAAAGGTGCAATGTGCCGGTCCATGCAGTCTGGGTCATGTCCTGGGGCGCCGGGTTTAATCCAGCCTGGGAGGGTTTTTATCTCCAACCGCAGATGTCAACAATGTCCTGCAGAGGCCTATTTTGTTTTTGTTTTCTGTTGTTTTGTTTAGTGTTTTATTTTTTGCCAATTGTTTCGCTTCTTGCCTTGTTTTGCTTTGATTTCTTTTGAGTTATAATAAAGATCCTGTAAATAATAGAACCTGGCTCTCTACGTTAATACTTACCTGTGCGCCTTTACACTGAGGTTCATTTCCCCAAACTAGATTAGGGGTCGAGTTGTTGCAATACTTCAATTATATTAATATTCCAAATTGCTAACCCCTCAATTGCTACGTGTGTGAATGAAACAAACACAACTCCAGGTATGCTTTTGATGTGGAAACAACATTACAACATGCATCAGAAAACAGTTTAATATGGACCCCTTAAAGCCTGTGATCCAAGGTGCTTCCACTTTTACAGTAGTGAAAGTTGTCAGCCCAAGGTCAGCCACTTTCACACCAAGAGGACGCACTCTGAGGTCTCCTGTTTGAAGCGTTCACTGAGAATTCGTACGCAAAGTAATTCAAAATGCTTTACAGAATAAGAAAGACATTAAAATTATAATACAAACAAAGCCAAACATAAATAACACTGGGGAACACTAAAATTTTAACTTTCTGTTGCATTGGATTTTGTAACTGATTCTGAAGGATTTTTAGGCGCTGATTTCAAATCTGAAATTAGTTTTTCTCCATAAGCTCTAGTTTTCATGCAATTTGAGATAGATGAAATAGTCTAAATATGAACTTACGTAACCCAAATCTAAGCGTTTTGAGATTATATACATAGATAGATTCTAATATTTTTATCATGCTTCTTTTTTCCAGATCAAACATGGCTTCCTCATCGAGACATCACTGTAGAAACAAGCCTGATGCCTTCTGTTACATCTGTGGTTGCTACACACTCCATCATAATAAAAATCAAAGATTGCATAAAATCTGTAGCTTGCAGAAAAAAACTAACTTCAGATTTGAACTCAGCACACTTAAATTGACTGAAAACAAGTCTTTCTTTAAATGCAACATATAGAGTGTTCCCCAGTGTAATCATCATGAAATAAACATTAAAAGAGAATAGAGAAGAGTGTGTCTGTTGGGTTCACACTCGCCCATGCCCGTCGCTCTTGGATTCAACACTCTGTTACCTCAACCAACCTATAACAGGTAAAACCTAAAATGCAAATCTGTGTAGACACCCAATACCCCAGTTTGCACAGTAGGGTCGCAGTGATTTGATTAGTCAAATGTACTGCATTTTTAGATGTTTGAGGTACCTGGGATTTCACAGATGTAAGACAGATCAACAGGCTAGGAGCATCGAACCATTTCATTTTGTGAATTTCTCTCAAGAATATTATATTTTCCCAGGAGAAATAGATGGATAACCTGATGTGCATATTCCTGCTCTGTGGTGAGAAATGCATCCTACATCGAATAAGTGTTAAGTTTTATTCTTCTTTTCTTTAACTCTCTGTCTTATGAGCTCTTAGGTTTAAATATGGCATTGTCCTTCCACGATGTGATGTTCGAGTACCATGCCATAAACTTGCAGATGACCTGGTTTGAGGCTCAGCAGTACTGCAGAGAGCACTACACTGACCTGGCCACATTTAGAAACATGGACGACATCAACAGTTTTCAAAGACCCAGTTCATTCACGGGGGTTGCCTGGATCGGACTGTTCGATGA
The DNA here is from genome assembly GCA_029959045.1 of Taenioides sp. WSHXM2023. NCBI lineage: Eukaryota > Metazoa > Chordata > Actinopteri > Gobiiformes > Gobiidae > Taenioides > Taenioides sp. WSHXM2023. Next base: position 32,651,215 of record CM057086.1, on the reverse strand, counting down.
CCCTGCTTCATGGAAAGGTGTGATGGGAAATGACTCAAACTCCTGGAGATGGTCTTCCACTGGGACCACCAGCCCTGGAGGGTACCAGAGCTGGAAAACTGGGGAGCCAGACAACTATTACGGAAAAGAGTCTTGTGGAGCGTTACAGAACGGACTTTGGGGTGATATTGTTTGTGAGAGTCTCTGTCCATTTGTTTGTTTCACAGGTGAGACATTTTGCATAATTATTCAGTGTGCCAAAAAGCAATTGGAATTTTGAGTGACACTCATTCAATTATTTCCTCTCACACACAGTACAAGTACAGTTAATACACCACCATCAAAGTTCAAAGTTCAAAGTCAGCTTTATTGTCAAAAACCATATGTACAGGTTGCACACACAGGATTTGAACTTGCAGCGTTCCCTCGGCCCACAGTGAACATTTAACATCTTATAGACATGACAATAAACATGATGACAAAACAGAACATATGCACATAGCAACAAGTACGACAGGTTTGTATATAATACAAATAAGTAAAAACACCCAATGTGTAGCGTGTTAGAGCTCAAATGGTGTCATTTAAGCAGCAGTGTCATTAGTTATAGTGCAAAACAGGGTGTGCATTAAAAATTACTGTGGAGTAATGGATCATATCTGTGGAGTAGTGGATCATATCTATTTACCATGTCTAAAGAGTTACTTTCCATCTGCAGTCCTTGAATAAATCAACAATAATCATCTTATCAGCAACAAGAACAATTGACGTCTGCTCTCTGTTTTTAACCATGTTTTAAAGACCTTCAGTCATAATGTGTTTACTAGTAATATACAGGATCTTGCTTCATTCAGATAAGTCAAGTCCCATCTTGACTTATTGCAATGTTTCGAGCAGTGGTTTACAAAGTGGGGGTCAGGACCCCCCGGAGGGTCCAGAGACATGAGCTTTATATTGAAAACAGTATCAGTGCAATCACTCAAAAAATAATTCTAATTAACCTGATTTAAAAAGTTGCTCAGGTTGAAATTACTACAGTCCCTGACAAAAGTCTTGTCGCTTATCCATTTTGTAGAAACAAAAGCTTATAACCTGACTTTAAATTAATCGATTGGTTTTAGAAATGTCTCATATGAAAGCTAAAACCCTCCCAAATTATGCTCAATATACTACAATAAATTTGCTTCACTGAAGAAAGATTGATCATTTAATGAACACAGAAAGGTCAGATTTTGGCAAGACAAAAGTCTTGTCGCCTACAGAAAATTGAACAAATAATTTACTTCAAATACAAAAATATGTTGCATAACGTCAGTGAATTAAGTAGTGGTGCTGTGAGATCCATATTTAATATCTTGTATGACTTCCATGAGCTTGAAGGACTGCATCCATGCGGTTCAACAATGATTCATACAATTTGTTGATGAAGTCATCAGGAATAGCAAAGAAAGCAGTCTTACATGCCTCCCAGAGTTCATCAAGATTCTTTGGTTTTGCCTTCCATGCTTCCTCTTTCATTCTACCCCAGACATGCTCAATGATGTTCATGTCTGGTGACTGGGCTGGCCAGTCCTGGAGCACCTTGATCTTCTTCGCCTTGAGGAACTTTGATGTAGAGATAGAAGTATGCGATGGAGCACCATCCTGCTGCAAAATTTGACCCCTTTTATGGTTGGGAATGTAAGAGGTAGCTAATACTTCTTGATATTTTAGGCTATTGATATTGCCTTCCACCCTGCAAATGTCTCGCACACCCCCATACTGGATGTAACCCCAGACCATGATTTTTCCGCCACCAAACTTAACTGTTTTCTGGGTGAATCTTGGATCCATGCGGGCTCCAGTAGGTCTCCTGCAATATTTGCGGCGGCTGTGATGTAATTCAACCGAGGATTCATCTGAGAAATCCACCTTCTGCCACTTTTCCAGTGTCCATCCTTTTAGCAGGCTGTGGGCCTTGGCAAATGCCACACGGTTTTTTAATTGCCTTTTGTTTAGTGCTGGTTTCTGTGCACTGATTCGACCATGGAGGCCATTTCGAGACAGAATTCTACAAACTGTTCTGGTTGACACAGGGACTTGAGGTGACCAGGCCTGGTGGAGCTCTGCTGTAGTGGAAAAGGGGCTGGCCTTGGATGTTCGAATCAACAAACGGTCCTCCCGAGCAGTTGTCTTGCGGGGTCTGCCGGACCTGGGCTTGTCAAAAACATCTCCAGTCTTTTCAGATCTTTTTCTTATTCTTTGTACTTGACGCTGAGACACATTGAAGGTGTCAGCCACCTCAGCAGTGGATCTGGTCTTCAGCCTCTTGATAATTAACGCTTTGGTCTCAGGATGGATCTTAGGCATGTTGTCAGAGGTCAAGTTGCAGTTGATGTGAAGGTCTGGTGTGCTGGGGTTCTTTTTATACACACCCACTAATTGATTGATCAGTAACTGATCACAGGTGAGGCTGTAATCTAGGATTGGGTGCATCATATGACAAGGCGACAAGACTTTTGTCTTGCCAAAATCTGACCTTTCTGTGTTCATTAAATGATCAATCTTTCTTCAGTGAAGCAAATTTATTTTAGTATATTGAGCATAATTTGGGAGGGTTTTAGCTTTCATATGAGACATTTCTAAAACCAATCGATTAATTTAAAGTCAGGTTATAAGCTTTTGTTTCTACAAAATGGATAAGCAACAAGACTTTTGTCAGGGACTGTACAGAAATCTATTTTATTCCGCAGTTGGGGTTCTGATTCAGTTGTGTGATGTTTAGGGAACCCAGGGATTAGATTAACTTGAAAATTTCTATTTTCGTCCATTGTGGCCTTGCAAGACACTTGTGAGACATGGGCCATTTGTCAAAAATGTCACAGATTTGGACCACACATTTTTACCAACATCATATCCTTAAATATGGACATGCCGTACCTCATAATCAAGTCCAAGTGAATTCAGCCCTTGTTTATATTACACACCCACACATTTACCTTTGATTGCTGTCCAAAAAAACAAAACAAAACAAAAAACAAAAACAGCAGACTAAAGTCACATTTTTGCAGCAGTAGCTCGGTTGGTAGTGTTTGTGCTCTAATCTGAAGTTGATTAATATTGCCATTGTGTCCTTGAGCAACACTTAACTCTTCTCATGTCCGGTGTCTGCGAACACTGGGGTATGAATGTGCGTGTGAACGGGTGAGTGGTTCCTTGACGTAAAACGCTTTGAGTGCCTTGAAGGTAGAAAAGGAGTTGTGTTTTGTATCATTCACATGTAAAAACACTGTGTTCCACCTTGTGATGTCATGTGGTAATACAGGAAGCTTTACTGCATTTTTAAACTTCATACATGGATAATTTAACCCCTGGAATTGCCGATCTCAACTGAACAAAAACGTAAAAAGTAACTGCTAATTTAAAAACAACCACTTCATGACATCACAAGGTGGAGCAAAGTATTTTGAGCTTTGGAGACTGTGGATGGACTAATATCGAAACAAAACTCCAGGTCTGTTTTTGAGGAGGTAACAACATTCTAACATGGCTTAACACTCACAAAAATCCATTCTGTGTAATAATGGAGCTTTTCATTTTCACAGGTTCATCAACTGGCCCCAAACAGTACACGTTTATTTCTACCACTATGACCTGGGAGGAGGCTCAGAGCTACTGCAGAGAGCACCACACAGACCTGGCCACGATTGAAGATGACGCTGAAAACTCTGCAGCAGCGTATGTTCTCGTACCAGACCAATGGGCCTGGTTTGGTCTGTACAGAAAGCCCTGGAGGTGGTCCGATGGCAGCGAGAGCCGATTCACAAACTGGGCCTCTAGTCAACCAAACAATTTTCAAGGACAGCAACACTGTGTTTGGGAAAATGATGCTCGTGTGTGGAATGACATGCCCTGTTCAGAGAAGCAGCTATTTGTCTGTGCAAAAGGTGACTTAAATGTACATTTTGTGTTTAACTTCTATCCAACTTTGCTCTAAGTCTAAACCTTTTTCCGTTATTTACAGCTTTTAAGACCAAGACCCGAATTAAACTAAAACTTCAGTCGGATGTAGACCTTTCAGATCCAACCTATTCTATGCAGATAACAAAAAAGGTATATTACTTTTCATTGTTCGCCTTTGTTTAAATTGACTGATTTTGCCTTTAACTCTTATATTTTTTAATTATTCATAAAAAAAATAAAAAATAATAATAAGATTCATTTAAAGGTGCATTGTGTAACTTTTCTGGTGGAGGGTCCGTCACCTGCTTGTTTCTGTGGATATGTCATTGCTTTGCCCAGAATGTTCCACAGTGTGACATTAAACAGTTCTACCTTACATTTATTGAATTACAGGTGGTTTTATAGTTGAAAAAAACAAACATTCTGACTGTGAGCGGGGTCGCCTCTCCACAGATCTGACCTGTAACTTGGTCTGGCTTGGGCTCCATGAAGATAGAAAGGTTTAATGCCATACTGTGAAACATTCCAGACAAAGCAATAGGAGTTCCATGGATAGAAACATTTGATTGACCAGAAAAGTTACAGAGTGCACCTTTAAATGAATCTAGCTCCCTCTATTGAACACTTTACTCTGCAGTATTTACAAATAACCAGCAGTTGGTGCCTCTTATATACACTTGTTTTTTAAAAACTCCTGTCTACTCTTGTTTCTGTTTCACACTTTTAAAACGCTGTAACATTTTGAAGTGGTGGTGGTTTCTGGTTCAAATCCCCAACCTTGGCACTGGCTATTATCACTATGCACAGTTGCACACAAGGGCTTCAGCCATTGCACTGTATCCAGTTTATGAAATTATTTTTCTGTATTCTTTTCTTATAGATTGCCTTCATACTACAGGACGACGGCAAGGGACTCACCAATTTCAATGTCAAATGGACAGTTCCACCTCTAAAAGTAGACACCTAGACACATTTTAGTGATTCAAGGATTTATTGTCATCTCCGATATTTCTTTTAAGTTGTTAGAAAGAAATTTAGATTTGCAATGATGCTGCTTTCAAATGCTGCGGGGTAGTTTGTATTTCTTACAAGATGTGGCACGTGAACAGCTTATAGATCGCAGAAACAGCACAAATGGCCTGTCTGTGTGATAGCAGCATAAGCTTTGCGCAACCATCAGCCAGCTCAGTTGTCTCATATTTTCTCCACAAATTGTTGCACTAAAAGAAATCACAGTTAAGCTCAATATTTTCCCTTAGTTTTCAGCTAATATAATTGTTCAAAATTGCTCTACTTTTATTTACATGCTTATGATCATGTGTAAACAGTTACCTACATATTACGCAGAGCTGAAGTTCATTATATTTGACACTAGACTGTAGCATATATCAATAATATATCTCTATAATATCTAAACTGCAATATATCATCTTTATTTTTCGGTCAGTGCACTATAGTACTTGATAAATGTTCTTAAAGTGAAATACTATGAAAAATGTAACCACAATTACACACTACAGGAGAATTCGCCTGATTTAGGCTACGGTTTGCTTCTCCCGGTGTGGTGTGACCCAAATGTGTGTCTTCATTTGTGATTTTAAAGCTGCTGTGCTCCTGGTGTGTGTGTGTGTGTGTGTGTGTGTGTGTATGTGTGTGGTGTCAGTGTGTCTCTGAGCTGCTCTGTCAGATCATAAACGTAAAACATCACCACATCAACAGCCAATAAAACAGAGATGCAGGGGCAGACGGAGTGACGGGCACAAAGGAGCAAGATACAAACTCAGGAAACTATGGGGTGCCAAGTGTAACACACCTTATTTTGTGGACAAAATGCCTTTTGTGCCACGAAATGCGCAAATCAGTTGACATTGTGTGCACAAAATGATGAAGAGAGCACGTCATTTGGTGGACAAAATACAAAACAGGTTAGTCATTTCGTGCATGAAATTTACTGCTGACTTTTCCTTTTGTGGACATAAGGCTGGATTCACTTCTTACTTTTGTGGAGGAAATACATTTATTTTTGACAAAATTAATTTTATCCACGAAATGAGTGACATTTATGCTTATGTGCCACGAAATGCAGTGTGTTTTCTTTTCGTGAGTCTGCAGACGAGAGAGAACCCCGACCCCGCGGAGCAGGGTGTCCGCAAAGGTCCTTTTGCCTGTGGTCACCCGACAGTCTATGCAGGCGCACCTCCGGGCCTGTCTCAACACTCAGTCCTGGTTCAGTTCTAGTTTAGTTTTGGTTTAGACCTGGTTTAGTCCTGGTTTAGTCCTGGCTCAGGCAAAAAAGGTGACGCTCCAAACTATGAGTAGGTTGTTGGAATGGCGCCATCAAAAGTGTTGGAATAGGGGCATGTTGGAATGATGGAATGTCGGGGTGGGGGTCTGTCGGAGTGGCGGTATGTCGGAATAAGGGTTGTACCCACCTTGCATTGCACTGCGAACCCGGCCGTATATTGCACTTCACTCCAAATCACAACAAGACTTCAGCTATTATCCCACAACATTCATCCAATAAGAATTAACACTAGCAGTAAGAAAAGAGAGAGGGACAGTAGCAGCAGCAGCGGCAATCTGTTACGCAGGGGATGATAGGTTAACTTCAGGAAGACCATTAACAACCATCGCCCCCAGGTAAACAACAAACAGCATTTACATAGAATTTAGAAGAACACACCCTCCATGAGGCTTGGAGTGCCATCGGAGCACCTTTAACCCGGTTAACATAAACACCACAGGCTTTAACAGCAATCACTATCAGAAAACATTATAACTCCAGCTACTTACACGAGCCGCTTCCAGCTACCCGCAGAAAGCCCCGACGATATGTACGCACCTTTTTCTGTTTTCTAATCAGTGATGCCAGGAACGCGGGGGTAAATTAGAGTATTGGTGACCACCTTGTTACAGTTGTAAAAAAAGAGAGCAATCCACACAAATCCCATATGAATGAATAACAGAGATGGGCACTTTGCACATAGTCGAAGTCCCACTGCTAACTGGTTCAATCCAAGCAGGAAATACGGCACCTTTGGCTACGGGTGCAAAATTGAGACTTTCATCATCACTTGGATGATCTTGGTGTCTAAGTGAAGCTAAGACTTGAGCTTTCTGTCTAGTGTTAAATAATGTCATTATATAACATTAGCAATAATTACCGTTGGGCTCAAACACAACCCTTGTTTGAAAAAAATACAAATATGAAATAAAAAAATTGCCTTTTAAACCAGATGTTTTGTCAGAAAGGCAATAATACAACAGCAAGTAGTGACGGTGCAGCTGACTGCTTCTGAACATTAAGAATTACTAAGAGGAAGACCTTATTACACAGTCACACACTGGAATGACCGCCCTGTTCCATGCTCCATTCCCCTGCACCAGCTCACGAAACATCTGCACACCACAGATCTGAGATGTCTGGAAAATATAAATACAAATGCAAATACAAAAATGTATTTGCAGCATTGATAATTGTATTTTTTATATTATTATAATTCTGAAATCTGTACCAAATAAACACAGCTAATATTTCAAACTTTAATATGCTTACTTTCCTGTCTTCTCCTGCACACAGGTTTATAATCTGCACAGTGTAAATTATTCATACTTTGGAGAACAAACAGCAGTTGACCTGTAGTTGGCCTTAACAGCAAGAACTACCAGTAAGCTTTGCAGTATACCACATAATATTTTCTTGTGTACACTACAACATTTAAAAGGGTTTATGACATTCAGAACCTCATGTGGAAATCAGTTTCAAAGTCACCAATCAAATTTGATTAGTCAAATGTCGAGTTTTGAATGTATCCGGACTACATTACAGGTATTACTTCCACAGCCCAGAAGACTTGCTTGATACGAGAGCTTAGGCGTATTTGAGGTTCTGATCTGCAGTTTCTAATCATTATTATTTAATTTCTGTGTTTTACCAAGAGACTGAAATGGATACCTTGACTCTCATATTCCTGCTCTATGGTAAGGGAAAAAGGTTTCCTACAAAGTAGAAGTCTTTACAAATGTAGTGATCTTTTTTCCTTCATTTTGTATGTGTTCTTAGGTTTAAATATGGCATTGTCTTTCCATGATGTGATCTACGAGTACCATGCCATTGACTTGCAGATGACCTGGTTTGAGGCTCAGCAGTACTGCAGAGAGCACTACACTGACCTGGCCACATTTAGAAACATGGACGACATCAACAGTTTTCAAAGACCCAGTTCATTCACGGGGGTTGCCTGGATCGGACTGTTCGATGACCCTGCTTCATGGAAAAGTGTGATGGGAAATGACTCAAACTCCTGGAGATGGTCTTCCACTGGGACCACCAGCCCTGGAGGGTACCAGAACTGGAAAACTGGGGAGCCGAACCACTATCAAGCACGAGAGCATTGTGGAGTGTTAAATAATGGACTTTGGGGTGATATTGATTGTGAGACTCGCCGTCCATTTGTTTGTTTCACAGGTGAGACATTTTAGATTGATATTTTCAGACTGTACAGTAAACTGTAAGAAAAGTAAACAAATTTGGAGATACACCTATTACATCATCTCTTTTTTCATTACCCTAATTTATGCAGGCTCTTTTTAATTTATCAAAAACGGACAATATATAGTTGTACTGAATTCCTTAATTGGTTCTTAGAATCCACATCTATGAGAAGCCCACATGGTTTTAACGTACAGTATTTTTTTTACGTATTTTAACACCAATGTGGACACATGCATTTAGACAAGGTCAACCTTTAGCTGATAAGAGTAGAAATGTACAACCGTTGCTGCAAAGGTGTAATTTGCAATTCCGTCTTGTGGCAAAAGGAGAAATTAAATTTGTCAACTGGACAAAAGTTTATTTGATCGAATATGTTTCACAGCTCATCCAAGATGTTTCTTCAGTTCTGTTCAGTTCTCAGCAGCTTGGATGAGCTGCGAAACATATTCAACCAAACTTTTGTCCAGTTGACAAATTGAATTTCTCCTTTTGTCATGGATTCTACCCGGACGACTGAGGGATTCTACACACTATTCCATCTTGTGTTCTTTCACATTGCAAAAGTGGTAGCCTGGCCAGCCAAAACAACAAGCTTTTCAACACTTTACAGAGGCCTACAATCAGGAACTGGGGCCACTGTCCTGTAGTCACGATGACCGACAGATCGGTTGGTTAGAGAAATGCATGTCTTTATAAAAACAAATCTTAGGAGTTAAGAAAACACATTGCAGACTTCTGGCAAATACATGGATGAAGAACTAAACTGAGGTGGAAGATATGACAGATTTTGTTCTGAATTATATCATTTAGACACCTGCTACAAATAAGCAGCTTTGATTGAAAAAAAAGCATTGGGAGAAAGGAGAAATTACTTGTTGAAATGACTCCTACAGTCATACAGAAAGTGAGAGGCTGACTGGCCACCCATCTAAACTTCCTGTTTTTTTTCTGCTATTGGTTTGCCTTGATCCAATGTTTTCACAGATTCTACTCAAGGTCCCAAACAGTACACGTTTATTTCTACCACTATGACCTGGGAGGAGGCTCAGAGCTACTGCAGAGAGCACCACACAGACCTGGCCATGATTGAAGATGAGACTGAAAACTCTGACGCAGCATCTGTTCTTGTACCAAACCAATGGGTCTGGTTTGGTCTGTACAGAAAGCCCTGGAGGTGGTCCGATGGCAGCGAGAGCCGATTCACAAACTGGGCCTCTGGTCAACCAAACAATGTTCAAGGACAGCAACACTGTGTTTGGGAGGATGACAATCGTTTGTGGAATGATGTATCCTGTTCATACACGCATGCATTTGTCTGCATAAAAGGTGACTAAATATATTTGGTTTTGAACATTTACCCAACTTTCATATAGGTCTGAATAGCTTTTTTCTTCCAATTACAGCTTTTAAGACTGAGACGCATCAATTCAGTCTAAAACTTGAGTCGGACGTAGACCTTTCAGATCCGACCTATTCTATGCAGACAGCAACAAAGGTAACTTAAAAACACATTCATTTTGTATTGCTTTTTGACAAATGGTTGTTATTTGATATCATTTATTGTATTCGATTTTTATTTAATCTATTATTATAGCTTGTCACAGTACTAAAGGACAAGGGACTGACTGATTTGAACATCAGATGGAAGGGTCCACCTCAGAAAACAGCTGTGGTGAAAAAGGATGTTTCTAAACCTTCAACATGTTACCCTAACGTGTAATTTTTAAGACTTCCATGTGTTCTGGGAGACATCCAAGTCAGATACAAAAAAGTTTCTTCCCTACAAACATACAGACTGTAAATTAATCCTTCATGTAACTGGTTTCATTTATTTTGTTTATGTGTATTCTCTGCATTTTTGGAACTGTAACTGACACAGCGGATGTATTAGTATTTCCTGCTGTATAGAAAACAGATGCACAAACATGTTCTGTGCTTATTAATAAAAGATTGTACTTCAGATGAACTCACTGCTGACTGTCACCCCCAGAATGTATGCTTATTAAAGTTTATACATCAGACTATTCATCACACTTGCGTCGTCTATGATGTCTGATGTCTATACCGTCTGCACTTTTATTCTCTGGCCTTTAACACTGCATGAGTTTGTTTTATTGATTTTATTTATTTATTCTTATTTATTTTATTTATTTGTTTTTACTCTGTTGTTTTTATTATGTTTTTATTGTATTAAATTATTCTTTCTCTAAAAAATGAATAGTTTTTGGAAGGAAACTGGGCGAGATCTGAGGCACTCTGATTTACAGTAAAAGTCCTTTATTTAGGCAAAGCAGACACGTTTCAACCATGTGAGTGGTCTTCAGGGCAGAAGTAAAAAGTATGAATAGTTTTTGCTGTGTGTGTATGTATACACATACATTCCAGTGTGGTACTGTGATATGATGCCACCTGTGCGACAAGTCCAGTCGTGAAATTTGCTCGCTCCTAAATATTCCACAGTCAACTGTCAGTGGGATTATACACAAAGTGGAAGCGATTGGGAACGACAGCAACTCAACCATGAAGTGGTAGGACACGTAAACTGACGGGGCGGAGTCAGCGGATGCTGAGGCGCATAGTGTGCAGAGGTCGCCAACTTTCTGCCGAGTCAGATCTCTCTCGCTACAGATCTCCAAACTTGAATTAGAGCGGAGACTGAGAGCCAGGCCTTCTCGTCCAACATCAGTGTGTGACCTCACAAATGCACTTCTGGTGTGGTCAAAAATTCCCATAAACACACTTCTAAACCTTGTGAACAGCCTTCCCAGAAGAGTTGAAGCTGTTAAAGCTGCAAAGGGTGAACTGATGTCATATATTATATATACACTACATATTGCCAAAAGTATTCGCTCACCTGCCTTGACTCGTATATGAACTTAAGTGACATCCTCTTAATCCATATTAAACCCTATGGATTAAGAGGATGTCACTTAAATTCATATACGAGTCAAGGCAGGTGAGCGAATACTTTTGGCAATATGTAGTGTATATATAATATATTTTAATACCATTATTTTGTATGTTTGTTTTTTTTTTGTTTTTGTTTTTTTTCTCATTTGGTGTTTTTCTGACAATTATGAAAATAAATGACTTAAAAAAAGTTTTTCCTGGAAAGATAAACAACAAAGCAACACAACAAGAGTCCCTTATGTTCTGTCCACATAAGGGAGTAAACCACAATGATCAGTCAGTTTAATAAAAAAGAGATGTAGTATAAGACAGCAAAGAGATAACTTACTATAAACAGGGGGTCTCCACCTATGTATCTGCTTCCATATGGCTCCTTGGGGTCTTCTCTCCCTAACAGGCCATAATTTTACCGTTAAATTGAAGTACCATTTAAATTTAAATTTAACTTAAAATTTAAATTTAATTACCATTTAAGTACAAAAATTACTGCTATTTTGGTAAAACTACAGCTTTGTCTGACGATTAATGACAGAAAAAAGACAAAGAACTGAGTCATAAAATGTGTCAAAAATCTGATATAAACATCCAAGAACAACATCTATTTGTTTTATCTACAATACAAAACCAATTTTACAAGTAAAACATATAAAATAAGCTATAAATCCACACATTGGAAAGCACCAGGTCTCAGCTTTCAGAAGCCGTTTTTTAAATTGTGATGATTACGCATTCTAATATAGGGTTATGGTAATTTGAAAAGGATCTTGTCAAATTCTGTCCACACAGATCACTCGATCAGTTCTGTAAACCGGAACATGCTTAGGCAAATGCCAGATTGAATTAAGCCCTAGTGCCTTTTCTTTGCCTACACCCAAACCACAAAGCTGCCGTGTGACTGGTTTGAAGCATTGGTTAACCACAAGATGCCGTGAGAATTAATCTTGCTCCAAAATATATTTTGAATGGATCTTTCTTTGTTAAGGGAAATTTGATGACGCAAGGAGTTTTTATTAGCCTAGCTGTGTTAGGGAAATATGTAACCTGTTTGTTCGGCTGGACAGGGCTCACAAATGACCTCTCAATTCAAAAACCCCAGTACAGCTGAACATCTCGTGGACAATCTTTGTTTGTGGACCAGCTGTTTTGCAGGTTGGGGAAAGAGGCAAAAGCACTTGCCCAGGGACGGACTGGCAATACTTATTTCCTCTGTATTCACCTACTTTTCTTGATAATGTCAATTCAATTGTATTATATGTAACAAAACTGAGGGATTCTACACACATATTATATGTAACCTAATTTCAACCTTTACTCTGATTAAACGAAAGTTTTAGCATTTTTTCCATTACAAGTCATCACTGCTACAGTTTTGTTAGGTTATAGGCGGCCTACTGTTTGCAGAAATGTACTTGCGGCGCAATTAAATTGTGGTCATTTAGTGTGCTTGCTTAGCTGCGTGTTTATTTTGAGGGCAATAAGTCGCTATTTCTCATCAGAAGCTGACTATCAGAGGGGTCAATGAGAAGCCTAAACCGTAACCTGCTGTTTTGTCCTTCTCACTTACCAGTACCTCCTCTTCCTCTGGCAAGTCCTCTGGTGGAGATCCCCTTGTCTCTCCCTCCCTCTCCTCTCCCACATTAGGCCTAAAGCTGCTGCTGCTGCTGGTGCTGCTACTGCTGCTGCTGCTGCTGCTGCTGCTGCTGCTGCTGCTGGTGCTGCTGGTAGTATCACTTTGATCTCAGCTTCTGCCATCCACCTTTCTCCTTGCACTTCTTGTTTGCTGTTTTGATTCTTCTTTGTTGGCGTTTAGACTTAAAGAATGTAGGCCTATGATTGACTAATTGACAAATTATCGTATTAGCGCCCTCTGGCTGTTAGCTGTTAGACTCTACATTTTGGACATTTGTACATTCTGGACTTTTCCAGAATGCACAGATTGCCAGTCCGTTCCTGCGGTTGCCTGAGAAACAAAAGCCAAAACATGAACCTGACCAGAATCCAAAGGAACACTAAGCTCTCGGCAACATTTCATGTTGTTTGTAACATAATATATTTGACTTTGTTGTGGCTAGATAACTAGTAAGTGTATATTACATGAACAAGTGTGAACAGAGGATGTACGGGGCTATTTTCACTACTGAACATTTTATTCAAACATGTATCTGAACAGGGTCCCTGATACTTCCATCATTTTGAACATTTCTCATCTATTCACACACTTCCCAGGCTCTTTCTCAAAACACTTGATACAGCTCAGAAAAATTCAATGATTTCACCTTGTTTTTTCATTACTACAGGCCTGCACCAAATGTGACAGAGTTTGGGTCTATGTTATTTACCATTTGTGAACAGCCCTGTTGTATTAATAAAAAACAATGTGAATTTTTCTGTTTGATAATTTGTGTACTTTTTTGAAGAAAAAAAAAAAAAATAATAATAATAAATAAATAAATAAAATAAAAAGGTTAAAATGGCATATTTTGACTGGTTTATTGATACAAACAAGTGTGAAGCCCAATGGCAGACTGCACTAGAGCAGTGAGAGCTGTGGTCACTTCCTTTACATGCACGCCAAGAAGACCAGATTTAAAGTGATTTATCAAAATGCATGTAAACCATGACTGAGATGACTGGAGAAGCCTGTATGTACTAGGAGAGGCATTCAACTGCACAAGGAAAGAACAGCCAGGCAAATATTAGGCATATGTTTGGACCATTACTCACTTATTTTAGATCAGCAGTGATGATAAACTACAGTCCCTCCACTGCTGACTAGCACATAGCATGTTTCACTGTTTTGGTCCACTATGTTAAAATAAAAGCAAAACCTGCCAGAGCTTCAGCATGCTTATTTGTGCGATGGAGAGAACATAACAAGTGAGTAATGCAGTTCAGCGCCTGTCTGAAAATCAAACGATCACCGCAAATGAGATGTTGCTTACTTACTTCTGCCAATAGTGTGGTTATATGTATAATAGCCATTTTATTAGCAATTAAACCAGTATCTGTAAAGCTTTAGTGCCAATGCTAAATTACTAGACGCTCCTAAATGTCTTGTAACCTGCTGTGGACTGGAACAAGATGATTTGAATTGGGTTCTTCTGAGTTCTGTAAATATAATGACGATATTCTGAGTTGCAGTGTCAAATGAATGAAAGAGCACATACAAACACATCAAGTTTGACAGTTTTGAATATAAAACTGCATTTTGCTGAGATAAAATTCCAAAACTTGCCATTCAGAGATGAAACTTAGTTCATGTTGGCACAGCTCTATATCCATTTTGAACCCTTGAAGGTGCACTACGCAACTCTTCTGGTTGATTTTACACTACTGCATGTTATTACTGTGCCTGGGTTACACAATATGTATCTAAGTGACTGGGCGGCATAGTAATATCTCATTTGTTTTCTATATAAATATATTTGAATGTCTAAGGAGCAGTCCGCGTAAGCTGTGTCAACTAGTTTAACCTTAACGGAGGTGCCTCGAGTCTGTGAGTATCTTGTTTTTCTTGCTTTTGATATTCTTTAAACCAATATGTTATATATAAGGACATTATAGTCATACAATATATATATATTATGCAAATTTACAATTTACCTCAGTTGACAAATCATTGGATTTTTTTTTACATTTTTTACAGAATACTCATCATCAGTTAAAAAGAGCAAATGGATTTCTTTGTCTTTTTCCTACTCTGTGGTAAGATGCCTCATATATGTAGACTTGACCAAATTACTCACTTCTCATATTATTCAAAGTTTATTCTACAGCATTTAGGGTGGTCTTGGGCTTCCATGAGATTTATATGAATTATTACTTGATCAACATGGAGCTGACCTGGTCTGATGCCCAGCAGTACTGCAGAGAGAGCTACATTGATCTGGCCACTGTTTCATCAATGGAGGACATGACGAGGCTGAACAAGCCCAGTACATACACCAAAGACGTCTGGGTCGGAATGTTTGATGACCCTGCTTCATGGGAAGGGGTTATGGGTAATGATTCTAACTCCTGGAGATGGTCTGCCACTGGGACCACCAGCCCTGGAGGGTTCCAGACCTGGAAATCTGGTGAACCCAACAACTATAATTCTAACAATTACTGTGTACACATGTCGTCTGGTGTGTGGGCAGACGCTTACTGTGGACACACTTTACCTTTTATGTGCTTTACAGGTAAGACATCATTGAATTAAAATTTTTGTTCCATTTGTTTAAGATGGATGCAAATAATATTTTTTCATAAGTCAGTGTGAATGAAAAAGAGCAGAAAGTAGTATCAACCACAGCCGTGGCAACCACAGAATATTATGTGACATTATGTGGTTTCTGTCTAAACAATTAAAATTAAAATCTGAAGACTTTGGCTCGTTATTTGGAAAAGGCACTTTTCAACCATTTTTCAACCACCAGTTAACCGTATATTATAAACAACCAGTCTGTTCATTATAAACAACTATTATTTATAACAACAGACTGGCGTTATAAAGCTTTTTTTTTTTTTTTTTTAATAATGTTTGTACTTTGTATAGTTTCCTTAAGAGTAGATTCTATTCTAGATACACCAGAAGTAGTCATATTGAGTCACGTAAAAAACTTATTTGGTTGCAGTCCCAACAACATTCGTTTACAGTATTACCACCAACACTGTTCAATCTGCTTTTTAACCTTGAATATGCATATGCCTTAGACAGGGTTGTCCATTGTCACCTCTTTTATTTACGCTCTGGCTAGTCCTCATCATTCCATCTGAGGTTTGAGTTTGATGGTGGCCACTCTGTGCCAAAATTCCTATTTCAATATTACACAGCTCAGATTTGGCTTGTAAGCTCAACCTTTTCAGCTGAGGAACTGAGCTAAATCCTTTCCTAGTTTTCTGAAACTCCTGCTCAAACAATATGTGGTTGAGTTTTTTCATTTCAGCCCCTTTGTGGTTTTTGTGGTATAAAATTTGATACAAATCTGAAATTCTCAGGGTCACCTGAGCAGGGGGCAAAAGAATTCACCCTCGTCACCACCTCCATGAGCTGGGAGGACGCTCAGAGCTACTGCAGACAGCACCACACAGACCTGGCCATGATCGAAAATGAGACTGAAAACTCTGCAGCTGCCGCTCTCAGTCCAAGCCTTACCGTGTGGATCGGTCTGTACAGAAAGCCCTGGAGGTGGTCTGATGGCAGCACCAGCACCTTCACAGACTGGGATATTGGCCAACCTGATAATTCTCAGTCCAACCAAAACTGTGTTAAATTAAACCGTTACAACAAATGGTACGATGCATTTTGTACAAATCAGTTTGCATTCATATGTGAAAAAGGTGGGCCCCCAATGTATTTCTGTGTTTCATTCAATTCATAAATATAAATATAGCGTAACAGCTACAGTGTTTATGTTGTTTGTCTGCAGCTGTACAGAGGAAACATGTCCACTTTGTTAAGATGAAGCTTCAGGCTGCTGTTGATCTCTCTGGCCCTTCTTCTGTCTCCATATTAAACCAGGTACTATCAGGGACATTTACTAGTACAATAATTCATTCTTCAGTTCATTCATGTGTTTTATTTTATTTTATTTTTTTCAGATCCAGGCACACCTTCTGAACATGGGATTTACTGATTTTAATCTCAAGTGGAAAATTCCACCTCAAACACAAACATTAAGATAATAGAAATAGAAGTGGCATAACTCCTTTTTTTGTTTTTCATATATTGTTAGTATGATCGTTATTAATACCTACCAGTTAAACATAATAATGGACAGGTGGATTTTCATATAATATTTTCTATTAAGCTAGTCAACATCTGTAAAAATAATGACGATGTCTCATGATTGTCAGTTTGCTTATGGGGATCTGCGTCAAATATGTGAACCATATCAGAGGCTTTGAGGACCAAGTCTGACACAGTTTAGATGCTAATTGTTAAAAAGGAAAGATTTTAAAATGTTGTTTTTTCTTACCTAAATGTTTTTTTAAGTATTTCACACGTATCTAGAGCATATGTTATATTCTCAAAGCTGCAGAAAGCGTCTCTAACTCCGCCACACTACACGTCTAAAGGTGATTTTTCTCCATTCTCTGGGCTGTATTGATGATTAAACAGGTTAATAAATCTGATGATTGTTTTTACATTTGAAGCACAAAGTGTCCTTGTAGACAAGAATGTAGTATGAATGTAGTAGTTTTTTGTTTTTTTTTTTAACAGGAAATGTTTTGTGACCTGTGCGAACAGTTTTGGAACATATGCAGAAGATTTGCTAAACTTATGAAAGGTTTTAGAAAATGTGCATAAGTGATTGGGAAAAAACCAAAACAAAATCACACCTATGCCTTTACACAGCAGTGATGTCTCTAAATGACTGACGGGTAAGGATGGGACAAGATCACACAAAACGAAATGACACACAACCTGAAAATGATCTTGTGACATTTTTTTTTGATTGGCTAAATAATGAAGTTAAGAACTGCGAGTTATAGTTTTGGAGAAGCCCTGACAGCAGTGCTACAATGACAACAGACATTTTAAGTAAAGTCAATCAGAAATGGTGAGGTCAAAACTGGGAACTGGATTAGACTAATTATTTATTCTAAATGTCACGTTTTCACTGATGCAGTCTCACGTCTTGTCGAAATTGTATCTTATCCAAGCCCTAGGGATTCCAATATCTCATTTGTTTTCTATATAAATATATTTGAATGTCTACGGAGCAGTCTGTGTAAACTAAGTGAACCAGTTTGACATTAATTTAGGATCCAAGAGGCTGTCTGAGTCAATGTGAGTATGCATGAGGTTTTATAATACTTCTGATATTGTTAAAACCAGTGACGTTATATGGTATATAAGGACTCATTGCATTCATACAGGGCATTAATGCAAATTTGAACTAATTTAAAAGAATGAATTACCTCAGTCTAGAGATCCTCACTTGTAAATATTCAAACAATGATGAAGAAATGAAAAGTCTTTACTCAAAAACAAGGCCAGTACCAGTTTTCCCAACCAAGGTAGATGGTTGTGGCAGGTCGGGTATTCTATAAAGGTTAACATAAAAAAAAATATTTAGAAAGTCATTTTCTTGGTTCTTTTCTTGGTTTATTTTTAAATTCATTTTGTGACACTGTCCATATTAGTTTATTCATCCACTGGGATTTGTTTTATTTTATTTACACCCTATTTTGCATATAAATTAAAAGGCTTTTCACTTTTGATCCAAATGACAGTCTTATATTCTTTTGTTTACACCCTAACCCTAATTCACAGCAATAAAACAGCACATATATACAAAGCCAAAAGGAAAATCAGACAGAATTTACAGTACAATATAAAGCGTAGGGTTATTTGTGGTATAAAACTGTCATCACTACTAATAAGTCCTGGGAGGACGCTCAGAGCTTCTGCAGACAGCACCACACAGACCTGCCCATGATCGAAGATGAGACTGAAAACTGCAGCGGCCGCTCTCAGTCCAAGCCTTACCGTGTGGATCGGTCTGTACAGAAAGCCCTGGAGGTGGTCTGACGGCAGCACCAGCACATTCACAGACTGGGATATTGGCCAACCTGATAATTTTCAGTCCAACCAAAACTGTGTTAAATTAAACCGTTACAACAAATGGTACGATGCAGTTTGTGTTTCTGTGTTTCATTCAGTTCATAAATATAAATGTAGCGTAACAGCTACAGTGTTTATATTGTTTGTCCACTTTGTTAAGATGAAGCTTCAGGCTGCTGTTGATCTCTCTGGCCCTTCTATTTTTTTTTTTTTTTTTTTTTTTATTGTCCTGTATTTATCCCTGTAGGGAAATTATCCTCTGCATTACCCATCCTTATTCAGGAGTAGTGGGCAGCCAATCTTTCAGGCACCCGGGGACCATCTCCATGATCTTATAGCTCGGCTTGTCAGGACCTCAGCTGGAGGATTTTTTACCTATAGTGCATGTTTTTTGGGTTGATGGGGGAAACCGGAGTACCTGGAGGAAACCCACCCAGACACGGGGTGAAATACGTGGTGGAAAAGTTAATGAGACTTCAGACCAGGTAGAATCGTAAAAGAAATATTTTATCTGATCAGATGAAGGGAGTTACAAGCAGGAGGTACACAGAAGACATGCGTGGATAAATGCAAGTATCCACGTGGTCACAGTTCGGTATTTATGTATGTTGAGAGGAAAAAATAACAAGAGTATGTTACATATATGGTCGTGAATGGAGTTTTGTTGACTTCCTGTGAGCCAAAAGTAACAGGGGTGAAGAGGGTCAAATATGAGAAGTACTGGTTACAACACAACCTTTTAAATATAGGTATGTGCGAACAGGTGAAGGTTAACCTTGTCTAGAAACAAAATTCATGCTTTCATGGGGAGAACATGCAAACTCCACACAGAAAGGCTCGGGCGACCCGGGGATCGAACCCAGAACCTTCTTGCTGTGAGTGCTAGCCACTCAGCCACCAGGTACTATCAGGGACATTTACTAGTACAATAATTCATTCTTCAATTCATTCTATCTATCTATCTATCTATCTATCTATCTATCTATCTATCTATCTATCTATCTATCTATCTATCTATCTATCTATCTATCTATCATTAGATGGCATTCCAAATATGCCTAATATAAATAAAGCTGTTGTTTTTTCATTGTGCAACTGTGGGTGGTGTTTTCCTTCATTTTAACCAAACGGATACTCAATTTAGAAGTATACACATAAACAACGAATAGTTACGAGTTCAGGTTTTTAAATGTTTCTGTCTGGGTGGGTTTCCGTTTTCCCTGAACCAAAACAAGCACCATACGTACAATCCTCCAGCTCAGGCAGTCCTGACCAAGCCTAAAGCAACAAGATTATGGAGATGGGCCCCGGGCACTGCTCCTGATGAGCTGCACAAGTGTCACTGAAGGACGAGTCAAATGCAAAGCACAAATTTCCCCTACTTTACATAAATGTACCTTACGCTAAATAGTTCGCTTTACACATGACTATGTAAAGCTCTATGAAAATAAGATACGTACGTAGGGCACCTCAAGTCAGAGTAAAGCAAAGATGGAAAAGTACGATGTACAATAGACCTACTTGAGTTTAGTCATTCAAACTGTAAGATACCACAAATGCTATAGAACCACCATCTCAAATTAACAGAATAATTACACCACCTCCTCTCTCACATGTTCAGGACTGTTCCAGGTTTTAGCTGCATAAACCTGAAACACTGTCCCATGTCTGGGCACCAGTCGGACCCTGGGGTCCTCAGAGTACACGATGGTTCATATGTCACACTAGCGTGGTATATTTGCAAACAGGTGGAGATTCAGACAACAATTTGGTTAGGAAAAATATATTTAAATGTGTTTAGTGCTGAGATCACTCAAATTAAGTGTGCACACAACAGACCAGCTACCCTTTTAATCTGGAACAGTAAGGGTGAGACAGTTACTGTTAATAGTTAACATTTTCCTTGTTGCGCATTGTCATTTCAATAAACTTGGATGGATATCATCATTTTGACTTTCCTGCTCTATGGTAAGACATTCAGCAACTTCTATTTTAGGCAGATTGGAATTTAGAAATGGCATAAAGGTGCACTATGCAAGTGTTTTATATTGGTGGGGGGTCCATCACATGCTTATCTTATGACATTGTTATTGCTTTGCATGGAGTATTGAAACATTTTTCATCAGTTCAATTACAGGAGTTTTACTGCCAGAAAACTCTTTGTTTGCTTGTCTTCATGGGGATTGCTAAGTTTTATGCCATTTTGCGGAACATTCCAGGCCAAAAAACATGTTTCATGAAAAGAATATTTCAGACACTCAACCTAAAAACTTACATAGTTCCCCTTTAATCAGTATTATTAATATATTTTTTTGTTTAAGGTACCAGAGCAGTATCGTGCTACCACACTGTTGTCTATCAGTATCACTTCATCAACATTGCATTAACCTGGACTGATGCTCAGAACTACTGCAGAGAGCACTACACAGACCTGGCCACCTTTTGGAGCCTGGAAGATGTCTATCGGGTGAAAAGACCCAGCAGTTATGGGGGATTAGCCTGGATCGGACTGTTCGATGACCCTGCTTCATGGAAAGGAGTCATGAGTAATGACTCCAACTCCTGGAGATGGTCTGCCACCGAGACCACCAACCCTGGAGGGTACCAGAGCTGGTATTCGGGTCAGCCGGACTATTATGCAGGGAAACATCTGTGTGTATCACTGTTGAATGGAAACTGGCACGACCGCCCCTGTACAAATCAAATCCGGTTTGCTTGTTTCACAGGTAAGCGCAGTGACATTTATTAAGTATGCAACTTGGCTGACTACGCTGAAACTACCACGCCCTAGTTTTATGTGTTATTTGTCAATTCCACTGAACTACGCTAAGGTGTGAGCATATTTTGCATTATTGTTCTTGCCACTAACTTCCCTGATTAGCCCTATTGTTGTCTTTGTTTTGGGTCCGAGGATGGAGTTGTAAGTGGGTGACAGATTTTAACTTACCCCATTTCTGTCCAGAGATGGACTGTCTTTCCTGATAACTGTAATAAATATTGTCGTTTACATATTATCGTTTAACTTTGGTCTATTTATTATCTACTGTCTGATATGTTGTACAGTTAAGTGGCATTTTGATTGCATTACAGGTTTTATTGCACCAGGACAGAAGAACTACACCCTCATCTCCTCTTTAATGACCTGGGAGGATGCTCGGAGCTACTGCAGACAGCACTACACAGACCTGGCCATGATCGAAGATGAAACTGAAAACTCTGAAGTGACCTCCCTCAATCCAGGTGTTCATATGTGGATTGGCCTGTACAGAGAGCCCTGGAGGTGGTCCGACGGGAGTCAAAATAATTTCACAAACTGGTACTCTACCTGTCCCGATAGCGGGAACCAACCCTGTGCTCGGGAGCAGGGAACATATTTATGGAATGACGTACCCTGCACTTATAAACACCCATTCATCTGCCATCAAGGTGAGAGAAATTTTTCGAAATTCCATCAGCACCAAATGAGCCTCATTCATGAAACACTGTCATGAACAAATTAGTACTTAAGGCCTTATTACCATCATTTTGGTATTCACAAAACTTTTTCTTAACTGAAAATTTTCTTCTGGAAGAACAAATCTGACAAATAGTCAGGAGCAGTCGTAAGGACAAAAATTCTGCTGCTTTAGAACATTGATCTACTGTAACAAAAAATTCAAATTCCTGCATCAATGTAAGTTATACTGTGGAGAAGCTGGCCAATGTGGTCTTAAGCAGGAGACAACATATTTACAAAAAATAACTGTGCTCAAAATTAGGCATAAGCAGCAACAGAAATTAATAAAACCAAAAAACCCACGTGTACCTGGATACACTGATGTGACCCTGAGAGGCTGAGCTGGTTTTATATTTCCCTCACAGGAAGCTCCTCCCTCCAGGTAAGTCCACGATCTCTTATCAGGTTGGATCTAAGGCAACTTCACTTTAGTCTAAAGTTAAACCCGTCGATTTACTACAAGGGCCTAAGTCTCCTTTAAATTAAAGAGCTTAACATGATCTATAAACACTGAAACATCCAAATCAAATATACAAAACCAAACAAACAAAAGGAACTGAAACCAATTCTCCACATGGTCTGGTCCAAAACCTCCCCCCAGAGGCTTTAAATATGTCCGTCTCAGGACACGTCCTCTTTTGTCTCCAGACCAGGTGGAGGAACAGGTAAGTACAGAAGTGTCTGAAATGTTTAAGTAAATTGAATAGATTTAACCAAATAAAATATATTTAAATGAACTTGGACTCAACCCCCCTGACCAGAGCACACTCGTATGTGCCCCCATCCCTGCCTCCTCCCCCTCGACTTAACAGCGACTCGCAAAACCAAAAAGTTGGAGACTTAAATATCCCCAGTGCACCGAGTACTCTATGGGCAATAAACAAACTCTACTTGACTTCCTCATTCTCTCTCCTGTGCCCTTTTTGTCATATGTGTCATAATGCCAAAACCACATTAGGCCACATGGAATTCAGAAGGCGTTTCTTAGTAAACACTCTTATGTAAATGGGTGCAGTGGTGTTTGTAGCTGGATGTTGGTGAGTTAAGAGCAGCTCTCATTTAAGAAGAAATTTGTCTGTTTAAGAACACATAATGAATATAGTACTCTCTCTAGCTTCTCTCAGCATCTTCTTAATGTGGAAGCTACTAACATTTTTAATGAAACGTTCATGAATGGGGCCCATTGTTTACTATAGGAATACCACCAACTGCATGGTCATTTTTATTTTCATTGATTTGCAGCTGTTAGGACAAAAGAAAGCTGGATTTTGATGAAATTCCTGTCTGCTGTTGACCTTTCAGAGCCTGAAACTAATGACCAAATAATAGAGCAGGTGAATATTATTTACTTAACTGTCTTTGTAAAGATAAATGTTTAAACCTGTGTGTGAGATTTGGTTTTGTTTTCATCAGGTTGGAACAGAACTTGAGCGTAGCGGAGTCACTGATGTCCGACTCAAATGGAAAACACCACCGTACAGAGGCTGACCACTGGATCCTGTCTGGATAATAGTTTGCAATCCACTTGGGAAGAATATTGTAGTTTGGCCATTTCACTACTGTATATTGGTTTGGTGGTGCTTTGTAGTCATGTAATTAAAAGGGGCTGTACCAGTTTTTTCATGTAAAGTAAAAATAGAGACTTATATGTGCTGTCTAAATCCAATTCTGTAGCATTTTTATTATCTGTGAACCAGGAAGTAATTGCTGTTGCACTGCTAGCATAGTTAGTTATTGTTAAGATTACAGTGAAAGCAAAACGCAAGCAACATAATGGGAAAATTAGGAATAACCAATGCAAACTAGACACTACAAATCTGGTACAGCACCTTTTAATGGTGAGGTTTACAGGAGCAGAGTCAACCAGAGAAGAGTAACCTGCTCCTTTTTCTTTACAGATTTTCAAATACAGTGGCATGACAAACCAAATTCATTAACATTGACATTACTATGCACTTTCCAATGTGAAATAAAAAGAATCCTCACATTTATCTGTAATCATTTTATTTTATTTTTTTCTCTCAATAAAAACAAATGCAAATTGCCTTATTAATATTAATATTCAATCTTCAATACTGGAATATGGAAGCATGATAAGATCTAGAACAGGGGTCGGCAACCCAAAATGTTCAAAGAGCCATATCGGACCAAAAAAACAAAAAATAAATCTGTCTGGAGCTGCAAAAAATGAAAAGCCTTATATAAGCCTTATCTGAAGGGAACACAGGCTGTGAGTGTATATTAGCTACATTAGCCTACTATCAAAATGACTAGGCTACAAATACATAATGAGCATTCCTGATTAAATGTTTATTTTCCCTGGAGAGATTGACGCACCACGTGGCTACTCTGCTATACAATATTTGGTGCTTTAAGTTTAACTTCCATTACAATGTTAATGTATTATGTTTTGTTGCATTGATGAAAATATAGAAATACAATTAAGAAATCAGATTTTTGGTGTCATTTTTATTTTGAGGATTCGAAAAAAACAAAACACAGTCCTCTTCAGACCTCAACCTTAACAATATCTCGGCTTTGTTTTTGAAGTCCGAAAATAGGTGCTCTGATATTTTGATGAATGAATCCTTCATGTACTCACCATCTATGAACGGCTTTCCACGCTTTATTATCTCCCGGGTTGCAACAAAACTAGCAGCAGTAGTGCAATTTGGAGATGCGTTCCACTTAAATCTATCTTTGCGCTCCTCTAATTTATGAAAAAGTGCTGCAATCGCACTTTTTCTGTCACTCAAACTGGGTGGTCGGCTGCAAATTTAGCATGCTGAAATACGTGGTGGAAAAGTTAAGAGACTTCAGACCAGGTCGAGTCGTTAAAAGAAGTGCTTTATCTGATCAGATGAAGAGAGTTACAAAGCAGGAGTTAAACAGCAGATACGGCGGTACATGCGTGGGTACAAGTGGTCACAGTTTCAGTATTTATCTATGCTGAGAGGAAAAAATAACCAGAGTATGCACATGTATGGCATTAACTATCTTTAGGGTTTTACATATATGGTCGTAAATGGAATTTTGCTGTCTTCATGTGAGACAAATGTGACAGGGGTGAAAAGGGTAGAATGTGAGAAGGACTGGTTGCAAACAACTTCTTCCACAACCTTTAAATATAGTGTATGTGAGAACAGGTGAAGGTTAACCTTGCCTAGAAACAAAATTCATGCTTTCACATGCCTTCCCTTGAAATGTCTTTCCAAATTACACTTTTTGTTATTTAACAACTTCTCATTACAAAGCAAACATGCAGGCAATCCTTCCGCATTGGCAATGAAAGCAAATGATTCGGTCCATTCTTCCTTGAATCCTCTGTTCTCATCAGCTATCTTTTGTTTTTTCTCTTTGGGATCCATGGCCCATGACACACCCGCCGGTTTGTTTACAACAGCCACCTGCCTGGCACCGCGCCGAAACGTGTGTCTCAAGCTGTGACGTAAATCTTCGTTGACAGAAATGTTGAAATTTAATATTTATTATAAACATTTTTACAGCATTGGAAAATGATAAGAATGTTTGTGTCATGTTTGTCCTCCTACAGAAGTCACATTAAAACAAACCATCTTTTTCCATTTTCATACATTTTTGAAAAAGCTCCAGGGAGCCACTAGGATGGCGCTAAAGAGCCACATGCGGCTCTAGAGCCGCGGGTTGCCGACCCCTGATCTAGAAGATGAATCAAGGATGGAGAGTTGTTTTCAATGGCCTGTGGTCACTGCTGGAAAATGTAAATGTTATTACTTCCTCAATGCCAGTCCAGCACTGCCCACCCGTGTGACAGAAACGTGCAGCAGATGAGCAGTTCTGACCAATCAGAGCTAAAGCTTCTAGAGCATGGGCTCAAAGAGAATCATGTAAACGGTGAATTTATCTTTAATGATTTATTATTTTATTTGTCTTATTAAAAACAATTAGAAACACCTTTCAATATTCATTTCCTGAGCATAAACAGTACAATATGGTGCCATCATGGAAGAATAATAAGATCTGGAAGAAGAAGTATTTGTTGTATTGTTTTCAATAGCTGTGCTCATCAGTGTATCTTCTGAATTAGATCGTGCAGGTGAACTTCAGAGGTGGGCGACTATTCAGTTTGTGGATGCTTAAGAGAACAGTAGGACTAAAACAGTTTCTAATATTGTTTTACATTATCATTTTAAAAGGTTGGATGGATCATTATTTTGACCTTCCTGCTCTGTGGTAAAACATTTTACACTTCTACTGAAACAAATTGGAATTAAAAAGCTGAGTTTAAATCAGCCCAGTGTAAAATATTGATAATTTCTCTTGCCTAAGGTACCAGAGCAGTATCGTGCTACCACACTGTTCACTATGAGTATCACTTCATCAACATTGCATTAACCTGGACTGATGCTCAGAACTACTGCAGAGAGCACTACACAGACCTGGCCACCTTTTGGAGCCTGGAAGATGTCTATCGGGTGAAAAGACCCAGCAGTTATGGGGGAGTAGCCTGGATCGGACTGTTGGATGACCCTGCTTCATGGAAAGGAGTGATGGGTAATGACCATGGGTAATGGTCTGCCACCAGGAGCACCAGCCCTGGAAGGTACCAGAAGTGGCAAATTGGTCAGCCAGACTATTATCCATATAATCAGTGGATACTTTATGACCAACCCTGTATAAATGCATAATGAGTTGCTTGTTTAACAGGTAAGAGCATTAAGACTTTTTTTCTTGTATTCCACTTGTGCATTAGCCACTTTGCAAGAGTGGATGTGTAGATAGTGGAAATGTAGGTGTTATTCATATAAGACAGGTGGGTCACTGGTCAGAAACCAAGATCCACAATAATAAAGAGCCACACCACACACCAACAACCACAAGGTGCAGAGAGCAAAAGGACCAATGTACACCGGGTGACATTTTTTTTTATTAAGATTCACAACAAAGACCCCTAAACATATCGAGGCTAAGTCATGTATTACAAAAGATATTTTAATACAACAGAGACTTAGGTTACTAAGGGGGGTCATCCCAGTAACAGTAAGTAACATTTATTTCACAGAGATCAGCTCACAAGGTACTTTACAGATTAAACTGATAATACAAATATACAATACGCCAATATTTACAAAAATAAAAACACAACACAATTAAAACAGGTCTATAAAGGCTGTCTATACAGGTGAGTATTTAAATGTGTTTTAAAGGTTGTATAGATGATTTCCCAAGGAAAGAGAAATCCAGCGACTGTTTGTCCTTTTTCTCTTCTTCTTTCAGCGACCTCAGAGCTGAACAAGCAACAAATGAAGAGTGGCAAGAACAGGAGTGACGTGGCAGTATCGAGGGTTCTAGTCAATAACCTTGCTGCATTCTATATTAGTTGAAGACGATCTGATTGTGTTTTATTGAGACCAAAGAAGCGTGAGTTACCATAATTGAGGCACGATGAAACAAAAGTGTATGGTCAGTTTGTATTCTGAATAGGACAATATTTACATCAGGAACTTCAGTGTCACGTAACGTAGGCGAAGCTGCATACGCATGTATTTTTTAACTTCAAAGTCTTTTTTTTTTTACATATTCCATTACATTTTTAATCACAATACAAAAGCTGACAAGAGATACAATTTTTGCTGTGCTGGGGGTGCTGCAGTACCCCCTAGTGGTGAGAGGGAGATAAAAAAAGGTATTAAAATATTTAGCACAATTTATAAATTCTTTATAAATATATTGGGAAGTGATTTTCATACATGTAGGCTATTATGTGTATTTACATGCAGGTTTACTGAAGTTACGTTGTCAACATCAGGTTTCCCTTAGCTTCACAGCACCCCCTGTTAAAAGTTACTTCGGCGGCCCTGCAGGTTGTAGCACTAGAGCTAATTTCCACCTGTAGACCCTGGTGCATGTTTTTTTGCTTTGCAGAAGCCGTATCTGCGGTGCTCGCATTAACTAGGCTACTCATCATTTCACTTTGGTTGTCTGCACTGTGCGCCTTTTCCTTCAGAAGTTGTTCTTATAAAGTGCTTTATACACTGCTCAAAAAAAAAAAAAAACACTTTGAAAACACATTAGATCTCTCTTTTTTTTTTTTTTAATCTATACAAATATGGACAGGGCAATGTCTTAAGAACAAAAGGATTCCACCTCTTTTAATGGCGTCACTGATGTCCGTCTCAAATGGAAGACACCGCCGCACAGTGGAGGTGGAGTTTGACCATCTCACTACCTCATTGTGTTTTACATTGAGGAAGTCAGTTTGGTGCTGCTTTGTCCTAATGTCATTTTAAGGGATGTTCATGATTCATTTTTTCATGTGATAAAATTTGGTTCAACACAGATTTGTTGTAAAAGCAGCTTAGGGTCAACATCAGAGTGTAGTGTGCTGTCTGCTTCTTATTAAATGGTATAGTCCCTCATTCCTCCAGGGGTGGTCCAGGGTAGAAAGAGTTTCAGAGGTGTTTTTGAAATCAATTACAATAAAACTGTACAAAATACAAGCTAACTTTGATAGAACAAAACTGCAGCAGTACAAATGAATATATAAAAACACGTTCTCACATACATACCAATAAAAACACATTAAATACATAAATAGATGATTACTCTGTTTTTGCACAATTACAATTATGCGATGCCACCGTGCCATGTCGCCGGGCACCAGTCAATGACATGAGTGTCACTATGTTTGGAAAAGGGAGAGTGCTTTGCTTCGCACTGCTGAACAATCACAATAGGCCCTACGCCGCCCTTAGCCCTCGGGACTAATACTTCAGCAGTACAAATGAATACATAAAAACACATTCTCACATACTAACAATTATGTTTTTGCACAAACGCCGCCCTTAGCCCTCGGGCCTAATACTTCAGTTCAGTAATTCATCATTATGTGTGTTTGATGATACTGATACAGAGACCGATACTAAGCTGTGAAGAACAGCTTTTAAGTTGGCTCCCTGGTCACTTACAAACATTACTTTGGTTACACGTTCTGGATCTTTGCCAAAATTATGCAGCTGTCACTATTTGTTCATGGAGCCATATTTTTCAAAGCAGAATCAAATTCAGCTGTTGTCAACACTCGACTCTCAAGTTGCCAGTCTTCAATAATGTAGTGCCTGGTGAACAGCGCAGGGTCTGTCTAAGGTGTCTAAGGTGTCTAAGGTGGTCCTGATTTGACTCGAACGCCCCAGTGGGTGTTCCTGTGAGCATTTTAAACCAATCAGAGGAAAGACAAGCTGGGATAGACTTTCACCATTTGCATCTGCCCCTTCTGTAAAAGTAAATGATTTAAAGCACGTGTTTGTTGGGGTTATATTCTTACTGAATTGTTCAGTAATAAAATGTACAACTTCAGTTTTATTACATTGTGTTTTAAAGCTTAAAGATTATACTGTATGTAAATTATTAGTATATAATTAAGACCTTTTGTGATACTCATCAATCCAAAGCTGTGTTTATCTCTTTCGCTAATATTTCTTTCTTTTCTGTACAGAAAACTTTCTTTGCAGGGCAGAAAACACTGCTCATGTGGTGTGTGCATGTGTTATTTTTATTCTCTAATCACTGTGTAATCCCTCAGTCGTCCGGGTCGGATCCAGAGCAAAAGAGAATTCAATTCTGTCAGCTGGACAAAAGGTTGAAGACGATTTTGTTTAGGTTGAAGACGTTTCTCATCCAAGCTGCTTCTTCAGTTCTGGTTGCTGGTTCTGTAATCACTGATATATAAATGCATACAAAATGAAACAAATATAAAGCTGTTTTTAATCTTATGTTACTTTTTGACATTATAAATTAAATGCAACTGTTTGTGAAAGTATTCTGAATACAGTACTTTCATTGGACCATGGAACAAAATACATTTTAATGCAGTATTCACTTTTCTTATCACAAGAGTTGAACTTTACATAACCCGTGCTGCTTTGGTTTTCCACTGTGACTACTTCTGACAACTTGTCCCAAACATTTGATTTAGCTGTGTGACCTTTTTTCCTGAACGCAGTTTCTCCTGTACCTCATCTTCCATCTTCAAATCTTCAAACGCGATGGGCTAATGTGGCTCGCGCTGGCGTCAGGTTATAGGTTCATTGTGCCGGTTATGTGCTTACGGAAACTTTATTATCAAACATAATCAAACACAGGCCAATGTAGCTGAATACTAGATTATTTAAAACAATATTTTATAAGCTGCATTAATAATACATTTTTCTTCTGTGGAAAAAAATGAAAAATAGATGTTTTTCCAGCACGGCCCAATGCGGATTTCCTGTGAATCTCGAATGTAAAGGCCCAGTGTTTGAGACTCAAGACACGTGCCTATGGCTGAAGAAAACAAAGTGCAACAGGTTAACCAATCGGAGACCTGTTGTAAAGTGATTGCTTTGAGCACTTTACTGGCCCGTTGCCTAATTCTTTTAAACTGGAAAGACCCTGTGCCACCCTCTAGGAATTAGGAATTAGGAATCTTCTTTCTAATCTTTGTCTTGAGAAAATCAGGTATATTTTAGAAAGTTTTTAAGGTGTGGAAATCCTTTTTTACTTTCTTTGATAAACCAACAACATCTGTCTTTATTTATTTTTTGTTCCGTGTATATTTTATTGGCTTTGTGTATTTTAATTTGTAATCGATTACAATTAATTTGTATTCGACTGTGGTGACAGCAGTGGTGGGTGCAGGGATTGGCTTTTTTGTGTCATTGTTTCTGTTTTATATTGTGAAAAGTTAATCAATATATTTAAACCAATCAGAGATATGTAACATGTTCTTATATTGACTTTACGTACACTTACTAACCCTTATTTAAAGCTCATTGATAAACTGTTGTATATTGGTATGAGTGCTTTATCATAATAAAAGTCAAAAAGACACTTCTGGTGGTCCGCCTGCATTTGGGGTCAATCTATCAAAAAACACTCTGGACAGAGGCCTCTAGGACAAATTTTACATCTTTTTTTTCTTTTTCCACTTTCACCACGAGGGGCCACTGTTTAATTTCCTTTGGAGAGTGTCCAGGACCACTCCTGTAAACTGTGTCATGTGTACTCCTGTATTATAAAGAGGATCCACCTCTTACCACACATTGGCTGTGACTTCAGCCCCGTTGTCTTCGGCCTCCGGTCTATGAAGCTATGACATAATGGAGTGCTATGCTACAGCTACTGAGCCAAATGTGATTGTTTATTGTCACATGAAATAAAAAAAATATTTAAAAAACAAATGAAATGGTTTGGATTCCCACCTGGACCCTGACCCAGAGGACTACAGATGGAAATTAGCTGTAAAGCTAGAATCTGGTACAAGCATCTCTGCCTTTGTGCTTAATGTAACTGTACACTGTCCTTATAAATAAATAAATGAAATGAAATGATTAGCTCCACAGAAGTTTGCATGGTTCAGGTCTGCGTCAGGTCATCAGCTCTCAGCTGGACTGTAAACAGCCTTAAGGGTCAGTAGATTTTAGGTTGAAAAGCTATAAACAAGTATAAACAATCATGCCTCTTAATATTAGTGATGTGCCAAAAGGTTTCTGAGCGCAGGGACTAGTTAGATTTAAAGATGATACTAGTATTATGCTTTTGTCTGTTATAGTTATGACACACGTGGATCATAACATTTTTCTTTTTAGTTAATTAGTCTGTGTATTTATTTATTTTCTGCATTTTGAAGAATATTGACCTAAATTAATAAGTAAAATAAGTGAAATGGCAACACTGATTTCAGTCTGCGCATCAGCATCAAGGCAAGGCAAATTAATTTGAATGGCACAATTTTCATACACAAAGTAATTCAAAGTGTTTTAGAGAATAAGAAAGACATCACAACACAAACAAATCAAAACATAAATAATCATGATAAAATGAACATTTTAACCTTTCAATCATATGGAGCTAAACAGAACTGTTTTCAAATTGGATTTAAACAGAGTCAGAGCAGAGGTCTGTCCCACATGTTCAGACTGTTCCAGGTTTTAGCTGCAGAAAACTGAAACTCTGACTCCCCGAGTTTAGTCCAGACTCTGGGCCCCTGCAGGAGGCCAGTCCCTGAGGTCCTTTCTATTTATTTATTTATTTATTTATTTAACCTTTATTTTACCAGGTAGGTCCGTTGAAAACCAATTCTCATTTTCAACGACGACCTGGTCCTCAGAGTGCAGATGGTTCATATATCACTGACATGTCAAGTGTATGTCAGTGTCACGATGTCAGTGTAGTGTATTTGCAAACAGGCTGAGATTCAGACAACATTCATTTGGTTAGGAAAAATATATTTAAATGTGTTTAATGCTGAGATCTCTCCATAAAAACACCAAAGCTGACCGTGGTCATGGTTGAACAGATGAAATGTTGTTGATTCTCATTAATCAAGCCTTTGTTGTGGAAAAAAATATGTATCTTTTGATGATAAATAATGAATCCATTTGTGAAGCCCGATGAGTTTTTGGAAAACAGACAAAGGTTTATTCTTGTTTCAGGAGACATGGACAGGGCCTAGTCCTGCCCTGGCCAGAGACCAAAAGCCTCTCCTGAGTCTCCTCTCTCCAGTCACCCCTTCTCTCCATCTCCAGAGTATCTCCCCCCAGGCATCCCCTCTCAGTATTTATACAGAAATAGAAGTTACATAAAGGATTATCTTATCTTATCTTATCTTATCTTATCTTATCTTACACATGAAAACAGAGTGACTTTGGTTTCACAGACTTGTGCTAATGAACTTAACTTACATTTCAGAACAGGTAAGACATACACATAGTTTCCTGTGGGGCTGGGGACAGTTGTGTCTGTTGAGCCTTTACACATGTTAATGACTGGTCTGGTCTCAGATAGAAATCACATTCATTTACACAAAGAAAAGATTGAGAGAAAAGAAATGTTTCCACAATACCCTCTTCGTATGTAACCATGGCAACAGAGTGGTTGATTTCTGTGGCTGTGGATGTTGAGTTTTGTGGCTGCCTGCCTCTCACACTGAGTTTTGTATTTTTTTATTTGTTTTTTGAGCTCAGTTTTTAACATATCATGGGATTTTTATCAACTAAGAAGTGCAGAAGTGCATAGTCTCTTGCATAATTAATCTATCAGTGGAGATTATGGATCTATAATAAGGACTGGATAAGACACGCCCCCTCTGTCCATGAGCGAGATCGCTTAGTGCCCGCTGAAAGGGCATCAACAGCTTTCATAAAGGTCGGATTTTATATGGATTCTTCTTTATTTAAAAAAACTAAAAGTCAAATTTGTTAGCCTAACTCCGCTCCAAGCCTGTACTGAGTCTAAGTCTAAGACTTACTAATGAACAGTAGTAAGTCTTAGACTTACTAAGTCTTAGACTTACTTAGACTTACTAAGTCACAGACTTGTGCTAATGAACTTAACTTACATTTAAGAATGTAACATTGGAAATGTTGTAACATTGGAAATGTTGTAGACAAACTTTATTGATCCTTTCCTCTAGCAGCTAGCGCTCTGATTGGTCAGACCTGCTGAGACCTTTGACTGAGACACAAAGACCACTGAGATGCGCATTGGAAATGTTGTAGCAAACCTTCCCTCTGGATTAATAAAGTATCTCTCTTTCTTGTGATTAAAGTGATAAGGACAAAGTAGTGTAGGCCTATCCCCAAAACATGTTGGTGTTCCGAGACCTGATTTGTATGGAAAATATTATGTAAATGTATTTACAGGTGAAGTTTAAAGGTGGGTGGTTATTCAATTTGTGGATACTTAAGAGAACAGTTTCTAATATTCTTACATTGTCATTTTAAGAAGTTGAAGAAGATGGATATCATTATTTTGACCTTCCTGCTCTGTGGTAAGACATTCTACACTTCCACTGTACAGATTGGAATTAAAAAGATGAGTTTAAATCAGCCCAGTGTAAAATATTGATAATTTCTCTTGCCTAAGGTACCAGAGCAGTATCGTGCTACCACACTGTTCACTATGAGTATCACTTCATCAACATTACATTAAACTGGACTGATGCTCAGAACTACTGCAGAGAGCACTACACAGACCTGGCCACCTTTTGGAGCCTGGAAGATGTCTATCGGGTGAAAAGACCCAGCAGTTATGGGGGAGTAGCCTGGATCGGACTGTTGGATGACCCTGCTTCATGGAAAGGAGTCATGAGTAATGACTCCAACTCCTGGAGATGGTCTGCCACCGGGAGCACCAGCCCTGGAGGGTACCAGAGCTGGCATATGGGTCAGCCGGACTATTACTTAGGGAAACATAAGTGTGTAACAATGATGAATGGATACTGGTATGACATTGTCTGTACAAGTCTGCGAGGAGCTGTTTGTTTCACAGGTAAGAGCATTGAAACTTTTTTGTCCGGCACTTGTGCATTATGAATTGCATTTCAGGTTCCATAGCACCAGGACAGAAGAACTACACCCTCATCTCCTCTTTAATGACCTGGGAGGATGCTCGGAGCTACTGCAGACAGCACTACACGGACCTGGCCATGATCGAAGATGAAACTGAAAACTCTGAAGTGGCCTCCCTCAATCCAAGTGTTCATATGTGGATTGGCCTGTACAGAGAGCCCTGGAGGTGGTCCGACGGGAGTCAAAGTCATTTCACAAACTGGTACTCTGCCGGTCCTGATAGTGGGGTCCAACCTTGTGCTCAGGAGGGAACTCAATATTTATGGAACGATAGACCCTGCACTGATGTAATACCGTTCATCTGCTATCGAGGTGAGAGAAACTGTTACGAATTTCCAGTGTTGTACAATGTATATTACAGATACCACCAACTGCATGTTTATTTTTATTTTAATTGAATTTACAGCCATTAAGAGAAAAGAAAGAAGGATTTTGATGAAATTCTGGTCCGCTGCTAAACTTACAGAGCCTGGAACTCACAACCAAATAAAAGCCCAGGTAAACATTGTTCACTTAACTTTCTTTTGTAAAACTGTGTGTGAGATTTGGTTTTGTTTGAATGAATGAATGAATGAATGAATGCCTTTATTTGTCAATTCCTTCACATGTACAAGACACACAAAGCAATCGAAATTTTGTTATCATCAGGTTTTGGCAGAACTTGAGCGTATCGGAGTCACTGATGTCTATCTCACATGGAAGACACCACCGTACAGAGTTTGACCACTGGATGCTGTCTGGATAATAGTTTGCAGTCCACTTGGGAAGAATATTGTAGCGTTGCCATTTCACTTCTTCATTCAGGGCTGCCCACACTTTTTCCTTTTGTGAGCTACTTTTACATTTGGCAAGCCCAGATGATCTACCTAGAGCAGAGCAATTTAGTAAAATAATCAGCAGCACTAGGACACAATACTTTCCCACACAATGTACGCACAGAGGTTCACTGACTGAACATAAACAAAAACAACTGAGATTACCTTAGGACCATTACAACAGTAAACATCGCGCAGTAGAGACGTAGAAGATTCCAAAAAGCGAGAATCCATTCCCCCACGGAACAGAGGAAAAGGTTCACAGAAAAAAGGGGAGGCTTCTCACGAGGTTAATTCAGGGAAGCACCAAAAAAAACACAAAAACACAAAACCAACAACTGTAGCCTACTCACGCTGATTGTGCTTCACTCATGCATGTTCAGCGTGTTTATTCAGTCGCTTTTGGTACGCCAAGACACTTCAATTAAACGGACAGGGCGTCACAATCGACTGCCACTGCCTCTGAGATCAACATCCATCAGTAGATCGCGACTTACGTAATGGGCACTCCTGTGTTAAATGTTGAGGAAGTCAGTTTAGTTCTGATTTGTAGGCTACTTGTTTTTTTCATGTGATTAAGTGAAATATTTCTTGCCCCATTAGAGATATACTGTAAAAGCAGCTCTTAGTGTCAAAATGAGATCGTTGTGTCTGAACAAGAAAACAGCTCCAGACAAAGCAGTGTCCGGAAAAAATAGACTTCGTTCCACAGACCTGCACCTCACCCAGACTCACATCCGCACTCCACCGACGTCAGTGTGGCTGGGTGATTTTAAAGACAATGTGTTTACACGCGGCTAGAGCAAAACTCCGCTGTGTCTCTGAAAATTGTGGAAAGTGCGTATAAACTCACCGTGGTGAATAATTAGTATGCTAGGAATTCGTTAGGAAAGTGAGGAATAATTTTTAAATGAGCTGGTTTTAGTGTCTTTCTTATTTTCCTTTCAACATGTGTAATCTAAGTGTGTCTTAAGGCTGTGTGCAAAAATATCTAAATATCAATATATAATGATTTGGTGATACAGTATCGTTATTGTGAGCTGCTGTATCGATATATCGGCAAGAGCTTTTTTTTTTGGTTCTTTTAGCTTTTTTGTGACTGCATTAAAATTATTGATTACTTATTTAGTGGAAAGAAACTTGTTTATGCAATACACTTGACATATTCACTGTTTTGATGGTTTAAATAGAAGTACTTCATATGAACTTATGAGCAAGTTGTGGTTCAACAAAAAAATATTGTTGCTAAAATGTATTTGGTTTAAAAAAAAAACAAAACTGCAATATATGACAGGGTATCATATATTCATTATTGCATTTTCACCATATTGTGATAATATTTTTTCCTGAGCCATGTATCGTGTATCGTATCAAACCGTGAGGGACTCTGTGATTCCCAGCCCCAGCCCAGACGTCCTGGTGGGCTGCAGGGATCTCCTAAAGGCTCCATTTTCTTTCCACTTCTCTTCAGGTTTGTTCATTCACGACTGCCACTCATCAAGTCTGCTGATGATGTGAGTGTTGAGGTGGGGCTAATAAACAGTTACAGGACGAACCAAAATGCTGCACATGGAGGGGCCTTTAATGAGGTCTATTCCCTCTGTCAACAACAAATCTGTGGACCTTTTTAATATGGTCCTGGACTCACTGTTGTTGGAACTTAAATTTGTTTTATTTTATACATTTAATATTATAAAATGAGATGCATCATATATACTGTATTTTAAACATTTCTTTACCCTTTTGTTTTATATTTTAATTACTCATTCATGAAGTATTTACATAATTAACACATTTAATTATTTCATAATATATTTATTATTTATTGACACTTTTTATTTTTTTTTTGCCTTTAACTCATTATTTACATTTTTAATTATACAAATCATGAGATGAATTATTTAATGACACATTTAATTAAATGTATTTATACATTTGTTATTG
Source organism: Taenioides sp. WSHXM2023 (assembly GCA_029959045.1). Classification (NCBI taxonomy): domain Eukaryota; kingdom Metazoa; phylum Chordata; class Actinopteri; order Gobiiformes; family Gobiidae; genus Taenioides; species Taenioides sp. WSHXM2023. The sequence continues at coordinate 32,613,714 of CM057086.1, read as the reverse complement.
TCACAATCAGTCCTTCATACTCAATATACTCAAGTTTCAAGAATTGAGAAACTGTATTGTAAATTATACAAATTTACATAAACGGAAAAGTTCCAAGCTCATCAGATCTCAGGTGCTAAACGGGGCTTAGACTTGGATTTGAGACAGCTGAGGATACCAAGAGCCACAGTAAGGTACGGTAAGATAAACTTTACTGTCCCAAGAAGAGAATTTGTGCTACAGTTCAACTTCAGCTGCATGACACAAAATTTCTGTCACAGTTTTGCCTTTTGTTTACATGTTTATCCTCAGTCCAGCTCCATTTCCCAGCCTGATCCAGTTTATCTTTTGCTTCCTCCCTGTTTTTCCTGCAGTTGTCACTCATTCCCAAATCATCCCAGGGTCGTCTGTATAAACTCCCTCTGCCCAGTCGGGTCTTTCTAGATTATCGACCAGTCAAGAGACTCTCCAGCTCTGTATCTGAAACTCTGAACCTGAAATCTATTGTTTGCAGTTTGTGCAATTCTGCATTATTCCCTGTTTGAAGAATCTGTTTCTGAGTTACTCCCAGCCCATTTTCTAATTACAGAATTTCCCAGTTTTGGAGGATATTTTAGTTCACATTATATAATCATATCTTCCTTTGTTGTTTATCAGCCTGATTTGTCTTACTGTAGGACACTTTATTGAACTGAACCAAGGCCTTTGTATTTGACTGCATTCTTTTGTGTTGCATTTTAGTCCAAGTTGCCTGTGTGATAATTTCCCACTCACTCAGTCACAGAACATTGTACAGATGCATAAAGTTGAGCTCCATGTGTATAATATCTGTTTCCTGGTAAAAGACGGATGAGTCCGCCACAATCATCAATGATGCAGTGGGACAGCAGTGGCAATAATGGAAACTGTTGTTGTGTTCTTGGGCAAAACACTTCATCCACATTGCCTAGTATGAATGAGGTGTGTGTGTGTTGGTGGAGGTTGGCAGCCTCACTTCAGTCAGTCTTCCCCAGGGCAGATGTGGCTACAGAATCTTACCATCACTGGGTGTGGGGTAAATGAGTAATGCACTGCTGAACACCTCAAAGTCTTGAAAAGCACACTATAAATCCTATGCAGTATTTAAAAAAATAATGATAATGATGCACTGTCCCCACTGCTGTTCTGCATAGGTCTGAACCCCCTCAGCCAAATCATCGACCGCACTGCCTATGGATACGATTCAGAAACGGGGCAACCATCAGCCACCTCCTCTACATGGATGCACAGGAGCAGGCCTTGAGGCCCAGATCTACCACACCAAGACCCAAGGTGTAGGCTGTGCAAAGAGACTCCTGAGACAGACCAGCACATAACTGCAGGGTGTAAGATGCTGGCATCGAAAGCAAACATGGAGTGACACAACCAAGTGGCGGGCATGGTGTACAGAAACATCTGTGCAGAGTACGGGCTGGAGACCCCAAGGTCAAGGTGGGGAACTCCCCCGAAGGTTGTGGAGAATGAGCGTGCCAAGATCCTGTGGGACTTCCAGATACAGACTGACAGAATGGTGATGGCGAACCAACCAGACATAGTGGTGGTGGATAAGCAACAGAACAAAGCCGTGGTGGTGGACATCGCAATACCAAGTGAGGGTAATATCAGGAAAAAAGAATGAAAAACTAGAGAAATACCAGGGGCTCAAGGAAGAGCTGGAGAAGGTCTGGAAGGTGAAGGCATCAGTGGTGATCGGAGCACTCGGGGCTGTAACCCCCAGACTGGAGGAGTGGTTACAGCAGATCCAGGAGAAACATCAGACATCTCAGTCCAGAAAAGTGCAGTACAGGAACAGCAAAGATACTGCGTAGAACTCTCAAGCTCCCAGGCCTCTGGTAGAGGGCCCGAGCTGGATGAGGGTGAGAGAGACCAACCACCGTGGAAGGTGAGGAACACTTTTATTTTATATATATTCCATACAAGTTTTTATTTTTTGAGAATTAATGCCTTTATTCCCCCTTAGTGATGGTATTAGCCTTCCAAATTTCACTGAACTTTTTACAGCAACATTCTGATATATCCCCAGTGTAAAAGAAACAAGGAAATAACCTTTAGAATGTCACAAAGAATCTGCATAAGGAAGTGTCACAAAGATAATCTGCATAAGGAAGATGAGAGAAATAAAAATCCCTTTACGATGCGATCAAACACAAATAGTTTCACTTTGATAAGGCGTGGTTCAAGGCACAGTGTTTCCTGTTACTTTTTTAGATGGATAGATACTCTTATTATACAACTTTATAGTGGCCCTGGTACAAAATAGAACATGTCTGCATAATATCTTGATCACAATTACTTTTACAAAAATCTGATGGACACTTAAATTTAAGTTTCACATCAATCTGACACAGCCTCTACCTCCAGACCTCGTCATTTAGGCTGACCTCCTGTCCCACTTTTGGTTGTCCTGCACAGCTACTTAGGCATCTGACCCTCGTCCCACTTATTTACCCCACTTTCCACTGATGACACGTGCGTTATATTAAGTTCTATTCACATACATAATGTTTAGTCCTCACGGAGAAATCAGGATTTTTTGGGAGTACTGGCATTGGGAGCTGTAATATGTTGCCACCTATTGCTATATGTATGATTTATTTAAAAATCATGGTGTTTTAAACATGTGGTGTTATTGCAGTTATTATCTATTATCTATTCAATTACACTTTTGAACAGGCACTAACGAGAAAGTGTACGGGCTTCATTTAACAACTACTTGTAGTTTCATATATTTGCCTCTTTAGGTCATTTTCACACATGTTGCTGTGCTCTGTGGATCGACCCCAGTGTGCAGTAGCTTTAGTTCTGTTTACTTCACTTTGATCCGATAAGTAGACTGGAGTAAAACCTTTGTGTTTAAGCTCTTGTATAATATAAACGCAGACTTGTGAACGTAAAAGACATTTTCATGAGCCGTACGTCTCATCTCCTCCACTCCGCTGGTTCAGCACACTCCCGGGCCTCCCAGTGCAGAGCGGGAGTTCTGATGGTAAATTACAGGCAACTCAACTTTTCAATGAGCCGAAGTGGCAAAATGGGATTCATTTGTTCACAATATCAGATGCACTTTGATGGCAGAGAGGGCAGATGAGGTTTGAGCCCATACAAGGGGAGGGCTGTACCCTGAGACGGGGTCAGAGCAGGTGGGAGGGCATCCATCACACTTAGTGCTGTAAACAGCCTGTCGTAGAGTCCGTCTGAGCCGATACAGGGCACAGGTGAGGGAAGAGACGGCTGCGCTTTGGTGCAGGGAGCGAGCACCTGGGAGGGCATCTGGATGCCGTGGTTACAGAGGCAGGTGGTGCTGTGACTTGAGTCAGAATGGATGAATATCTCTGCAACATGTGCATAAAAATGCACTCTGACAAATAAAAACCTTATAAAAATGAGCAGTGCATTGGGGGATTCAGTAGCAACATTATTAAGGTAAGAAACTCAAAAGACTAGATCACAATGGCATGAGATGGTAAAGAGACTAGCAAAACCTTTTTTTTTTTTTTTTTTTTTTTTAATAAATGTGTGACTATAACAATATAATGTAATCTATATATAAAAGTGCAAAATCCAGTCAAGGAAACGTCTGAGGCACTCTTTATCTTGACAATAAAAGTTCTTTATTATAACATGCACAGGTAACACATTTGAACTTTGAATACCTCAGTTTTTTTTATGCAGATTTAGTATTAAAATAACACTGAGTTCAAATTGAGTCTGAAATTTGGATAATTTGGGGTTAAACTGTAATGTTGTGATAAGAAGCACTAACCAATAAATCAGAAACTAAACTTAATCTTTATAATCTAAATATCATTACAAATAGAGAATCAAACAAACAATCCACCTTTTTATTCCCAAACAAGAGTACATAAATTTTACATTTAAATTCCACCACTCCACTTTAACCTTCTACTCCTCCTTCAATTCAATTCAATTCAATTCAATTTCTCTTTATTGTCACATGTGCATATACATACAAAATATATAGCACAGATGAAATTGCTGTCCTCTCCCACCTCACTGCAAAAGGGATCCAAAAGGATCCTTCAGCTCTTCTTCCTGCTTCTTCTCCTGTTCTTCTTCTTCTTCCTACTCCTGTTTTGGACCAGTGTTTTTGACGGACACAAAGGTCTGTTTAAAAATCTAAATCTTCTCAACCTCTTCCTTCTCATCCTGATCTTATTCTTCCTTCTCATCCTGATCATCTTCTTCCTTCTTCACATCCTGATAATCTTCTTCTTTCTCCTGCTCCTGATCTTTCTCTTCTTCCTTCTCATCCTGATCATCTTCTTCTTTCTTCTCATCCTGATCCTCTTCTTCCTTCTCATCCTGATCATCTTCTTCCTTCTCATCCTGATCCTCTTCTTCCTTCTCATCCTGATCCTCTTCTTCCTTCTCATCCTGATCATCTTCTTCTTTCTCCTCCTCCTGATCTTTCTCTTCTTCCTTCTCATCCTGATCATCTTCTGCTTTCTTCTCATCCTGATCCTCTTCTTCCTTCTCATCCTGATCCTCTTCTGCTTTCTTCTCATCCTGATCCTCTTCTTCCTTCTCATCCTGATCATCTTCTTCCTTCTCATCCTGATCCTCTTCTTCCTTCTCATCCTCCTGATCTTTCTTCTCCTCCTTCTCCACCCCCTTCTCTTTCTCATGTTCCTTCTTCTTTTCCTCTTCCTGATTTTCTACTCTTCTTCCTTCTTCTTTATCTGATCCATCATCTTGTTTTCCTTGTCTTTTTCTTTTTGTCTTGATGTTGATGTGAGTCTCTCCATCTTCTAACAGTAGTCTGCAGGAAACAAGTGGACACATTTTAATGTTTGGACACTGTTGTTTTAATAATAAATTAGTTTTCTGTTGTCAGCTCTTTTTAGTGAAGATTCCACAAAACACAGAAATATGAATAAACTCTTTAAACTTACCTGTATGTTTTTATTTCGTCATCGAGTTTTGCATTCACACTTCTGAGGTCCTCGTATGCGAAGAGCTGGTTTCTCATCTTCACCTCAGTTGAGATGAGCTGCATCTTCAGCTCAGAAATTTTACTCTAACAGAAAAAGCAAAAATTCAGTGTCATTTTTCAATAGATATTCGTAGAGGCACTGACGCTGTTCTCATCACAACACATTTGATTTGAAAAGATTTGAAGAGCTCGTTCATGGACTCTAGTCTTTTTTTTAATTTTATTTTGTTACAGAAATTGTAAATTATAAAATGCTATAGCTCTTAATAGAAAGACAACAGTGAGTAAAAATGAACTCTACTTTTTTTGATCTGAATTTTTTAAGGTGGCTGCAAGTGTGTGGGGAAAACGTGCTTTATTAACTGCACTTTTCAACCATTGGATGAAATACAATAGCAACTTTAACTTAAGATCAATTAGGGAAGAGTGCAATATTAATGCACTTTTGAGGAATTGTAGGAATTGTACTTTTCTGAATTGTGTAGCTCTTGATTTGTGTTTGGATGTTGTCTAGGTTTTTTTTTTAAATATCAAACATTTTCTTGGGTAATCATGTATATAATCATGTATTAAGGCCTTAAAATGCTCTGTTCTCTGTCTATGTTCCAGGAAAAAACTTCTAGTGTTTTTATTGTCCATACACCGTCATCAGATTCTTATGGATCATTTTAACTCTCCAACTGCCCCACAAACTTGCACCTCCACGTTTAAAACCCAATGTTTCTATCCTCATTTAAACTCACTTTAAGTCACTGTTTCATAGACAAAGAAAATACATCACCGTATATTTTTCGATCTCCTCCTTAAGCTCGGTTTCCGTCTCCTTCAACTTCCTTTCCTGAAATATGTTGGTACTTTTCAGAGTCTCCAGCTCAATTTTGGTCATCTTCACTTCTTGTTTGTATTTTGTCACTTCCTCCTCATGCTTATGCCTCATCTCCTCTGTGCGCTTGATATATTCTGATGACTTCTGCTCCCCAGACAACTCCTCGATGACCTTCTCAAGAAAGTTGATCTCTTCCATCAGGATCTTTACATTTTTCTCCATTTTAACACATTCAATGGTTGCCAATTTCTCGGTTCTCTTGAAATTTTCTAGTGTCTTCTCCAGGGTTTTACGTGATTCACTCTCCTTCTCATATTTATCTCTGAGAGTGCTGACTTCAATATTGAGCTCAAATATCTTTTCTTCAGTCACCTTCTGTTCCTCTTGCAGTTTTTTAATCTGATTGATGTAAGTCTGCTCAACTCGGACTGGCTTGTTTCTCCACTGGTCGAGTTGATTTTCTAGGTCTTTGTTGGTCTCTTCCAGGTTCTTCACTTTGTTGATGTACTCAGAAAGCCGATTGTTTAGCTCCTGCAATTCCTCTTTGTCATCAGTGAAGTTTTTGACCTCAGTGTTCACATTGATTCCTGAGTGGTCAATTGTATCATACTCTGTTATGGACAGTTTCCAGATTTCCCTTTTGGAAATTGTCCTCAAATAAATTTCATAACTTGATTCTTCAGTTTTGGAAGCCATCTTGGGTTCTCTGAAACAAAACTTGGTTGGATTTGTCTTTATATTGGCTAAGTGTTGAGCACTGCCCACAAAATACTTAGGATTCCAACAACTCTGAATAGCTTATCACAATTTCCTGCTACAATTCCAGTGAAGATGAATGCATTCATAATGCAGTATTAGATAAACAAGGGCAAAAAGAGGAGTGCCATCCACAATTAAAACCACCCTGCCATGCTGGGACAGTGTAAAGGCATCATACTTTGCACAGACAGCATGTAAAATTGAGATGGGAATTCAGGGAAAAGCCACTCCGGGCTCAGACTGTACGCCCTGCAGCTTTGGTCTGGTGCCTACAAGTTTTCCAAGTAACAAGAGGAGTTAAAAAGGTGCAGTCTGGAGGTGCTCCTTTTTGATTACTTCTACTGTATTTCCATTCATTAGTTTAAATGCAGAGGTAGGAGGTGGGTGGATAGATTTAAAGAAGCTCTTACAGAAGATAAAGAGGACATACATTTTTAACAGGCAAATATCCTACAGGACTAGAACCAGAAACTGTGGAAGAGAGAAACAATTTCAGAATTCCAAAGAGCAGAAGCTAAGATTTAAATGGTCTGCAGGTGAAATACAAAGCATTTTATAAAAGGTTTTAAACGAAAAGAAGATGATGAATCTGATGCTCTCTGCAAGTAGTGGTCACATAAGTACTTGGGTGATACCAGTCCCAAAGACAAACTCTGCATAAAGGAAATGAGCAGCACAACAGTTTGAGTAAAGAAAAAGGATTCAAGAAAATCAGAGTTACAATGAATTTGAAAAACAAAATTTAAACAAGCTATTTTAAACTCTATCTTTACAAATCTATTCAAAATATTTCAGAAATGAATTGTCATCTCCTCCAGGTAATGATGGAAGTACTGATGCCACGGAACGCATGGAGCAATTCACTACTATTCCTATTAGCAGAGAAAGAGAAAGTATTTAGCAAACCAGGAAGCTTCGAGCACATCCTCATATTTGAGCTCCCTCCCATTGCACAGAGTGGAATGTTTTTGTTTCTACTTTTGTGTTTAGGTATTTGGAGTTATTTGTGTTTGTAGTTAATTCAAATTAATTAACCCTTTTCTCTCACTTTGTATTCTAGACGGGTGGGATCTGAACTATCCTCAGTTGGTCCTGTTTTTGAGAAGTTTGCTATTCTAAATCATGCAGAATTAACTTCAGCCTTTATGTCCTCTAAATCCTCAACTTGTATGTTGGACCCAATCCCAAGTAGACTTTTCAAAGAAATTCTCCCTCTAATTATAGATCCTATTCTTAATATAATAAATACTTCACTGGAAAGTGGTTATGTGCCTCAGTCTTTTAAATATGCAGTAATTAAGCCGCTCCTAAAAAAGCCTAATCTTGATCCTGACCTCTTAGCCAATTACAGACCTATTTCAAATCTTCCGTTTATTTCTAAAATTCTGGAGAGAATTGTAATTAAACGGCTTTGTCGTCATCTGCAGGAAAATAATTTATTTGAAAAATTTCAATCTGGATTCAGAACTCATCATAGCACTGAGACAGCCCTGGTTAAAGTAACAAATGATTTGTTATTGGCTGCTGACAATGGTCAGGTCTCAATACTGGTTCTGTTGGACCTCAGCGCAGCTTTTGACACAATCGACCACAACATTCTACTGCAGAGGTTAAAATGTGATGTGGGCATCAGAGGAACTGCCCTCAGCTGGTTTAAATCCTATTTATCCGATAGGTACCAGTTTGTAAATGTAAACCAGAGCTCCTCACAGTGCTCTAAAGTAGCCTACGGTGTGCCACAGGGTTCAGTTCTGGGTCCAGTTCTGTTTACCCTTTATATGCTACCGTTAGGTAATATCATCCGAAAGCACGGTATCGATTTCCACTGTTATGCAGATGACACCCAGCTGTACCTATCAATGAAACCTGATCAGACTAATCAAATTGAAAGGCTTAGCGACTGTGTGAGGGACATAAAAACATGGATGACCTTTAACTATTTACTTCTTAACCCTGAAAAAACTGAAGTCATTCTATTAGGCCCTAAACACTTACGAGACTCTATTGTGGTTTTGTCCCGGCCTGCAGCTGGGCTTGATGTAAAGTTTGACTCTCTAACTGAGCAGATAATCACATTGGACAATGTCAGTGTAGCCTCCAGCTCCACTGTAAGAAATCTTGGAGTCCTATTTGATCAAGAGCTCTCATTTAAAGCACACATAAGCCATGTCTGTAAAACGGCTTATTTTCATTTACGCAATATAGCCAAAATTAGAAATGTACTGCCAAAAAATGATGCTGAAAAACTTGTCCATGCTTTTGTCACTTCGAGGTTAGACTACTGTAACTCCCTGCTTGCAGCTTGCCCTAAAAGCTCTATAAAAAGCCTTCAATTGGTTCAAAATGCAGCAGCAAGAATACTAACAGGTACTAAAAAACGAGAGCACATTACTCCAGTATTAAAAAATCTTCATTGGCTTCCGGTTGAGTTTAGAGTAAAATTTAAAATTCTTCTTCTAACCTATAAAGCTGTAAATGACATGGCCCCTTCCTACATTAAAGATGAAATTGTACCTTATCATCCTAACCGTTCACTCCGCTCTCAAAATGCTGCACTATTGGTGGTTCCTAGAGTCGCTAAAAGTACTTTAGGAGGTAGAGCTTTTAGGTACCAAGCACCCTTGTTGTGGAATCAGCTCCCTGCTCATGTCAAAGAAGCTGACACAGTCTCTACATTTAAGATTAGGCTCAAAACGTTCCTCTTTGAATCAGCTTATGGTCAGGTCAGTTAGGAACAGAAACTAAACCCACAGGCCTAGTTAAGCTGCTCTAGGAGATATATTGCTGGGGAAAGTATGGCAACTTGAGCACTGTCCTCTGGTTTCTCCTACTTTTTCTCCTCCTACTGTTAAGAATATTCAATTACTAGTTCATTCGTAGTCTGTTCTTTGCTATTCACATGTTGTCCCTGTCCCACTCCCCTTTTGGGGAGTGTAATTGTTTCAGATGCTGCTGTTCCAGTTTGGACCGCTGCTGCCCCCTAGTGTCGAGGACCTGGACCCCTCCTCTCCTTCCCTGTCCTGGATTAACTGTCCTCGTCCTGCTAGATTAGTAGTTTCATCTGCCTGTCCGTCCATAGGAGTGTATCTCCACTTCACTGTGGTCCTCCTCGAGGTTTCTCCGTTTTCCCATTGGGTTTTTCGGAGTTTTTCCTTGCCGAGAAGGAGGGTCTAAGGACAGGAGATGCTGGGACAATCATCCATTTGCCTGCTTGTTGTTGAACATTCTGTATTTTTGATTTATGATTGTTTCTTATTCTGCTTTATTATCAACAATTTTGTGAAGTCCGCCGAGATAACTCTTGTTGTAAGTAAGTAAGTAAGTAAGTAAGTAAACTTTATTTATATAGCGCCTTTCACAGACAAAAGTCACAAAGCGCTTCCCATAAAAAACATTTAAAAAAAACATTGTGATTTTGGGCTATACAAAAATAAATTGAATTGAATTGAATTGAATAGACACTTTTGTCAGTATATCCTCATAGTTTAGCGATCACTCATTGAGCAGATTAAATTAAATGTTCCGTCTCCTCTGGTATGAGTGGAGGAAATGTACATTCTATTATCCTAACAAAATACTGTTTCATTATCACAGCTTTTCACTATTCAGTTATAGTTTCTTCTGAAAAGCTGTCTCTGTTAGAAAAGGGCTCTTCTGATACATTTTAATTCATTTTACCTGTAAATGTGCCTAATTCTCTCTTTCTCAGTAGGATATTCAGGACACTGGAATGGCCACTGCCCTGAGTGTAGACGGAGATGAACCAACCCAACCCTCAAGCTTCTGTCACAGTTATGCAAGTGCACTATGTACATTTATTATCTGTTATTTTACCATACAGGGTTTAGAGTGTTCAGACATCTCTTTTAGGAAATGTGTCACCAGATACACTATAATAATATAAAGATGACAATGTGTTTATTCCACTGTGGAATCTCCAGGCGAGTGCAGCGCCCTGACCCAGGATGGAGGAATATCATCCGGCATCACAAGTATATGTAAGGACAATATTAGTGCAGTGTGTTTTCTAAAATATACAATACTGTTATGGTTTTTTAACCTGATAAATAATTAGCTGTCTAAATGTGACTGTCTTCTGTGTCCCCGCAGTGACTCGGTCCAGCAGACTGAAGCGTGCACAGCCCTGAGCTCCTGTCAACACTGAAGCTTCTGTCACTTCACCAGGCCACAGCAAGTACTGGTACAAGTAAATACGGCGTTTATATTTATTAACTTTAGACTAGAGAGCGACTGGTGTAGAAAATGTGTACATTATTTGCTGTAATACACTTTTAATGTAAGTAAGTCTATATTCTTCCCACAGTGGAATCTTCAGCAGGCAGAGGAGGTCACAGCCTGAGCTCCAGACTGAGATGTTCCCAGCGGCTGAAAGAAACACGATACAATGAGCTGGTTTGGCAGAATCCTTTTAAAATATGGGAAAAGTGTCAATGTACTTTAAGTTTACACCAACATGCAATACATCTACTGTAAGCAACAGACTAACAGTGTTGATAATAAAATGTATTGATCACTTTTACACCTAATTTTACAGAAATAAAACAGTTTAAAATGAAAATAATGCTATTGTATTATTATCTTATGTGAATGTTTTAATCACTATAGTAGTAAATTAACATTTATCTAATTCTTAAAATATAATTGATTTAAATATTTAAAATGAAAAATCTGTCTTATAGTGAATACTTGTTTTAACCGTCTTCTAAATATTAATTTAAATTGAAGATGATTAAAACAAGAAACCGCCAGTACAAGAGGCATTCCACCTTAACTATTCAACCCAAAAGTTGGGTTGAAATTAAAACAATAGTTGGGTTAATATGACCCAATATTGGGTAGAAAATATAACCCAGCATGTTGGGTCAAATGATGTAACCCAACGCTGGGTTAAAGTAACCCAACGTTGGCTTGGTTCATATTGGACCCAGTGTTGGGTTAAAAGTTAAGTTATTTTAAGAGTGCAGCTCTCCTAAAAATTTTAGCCTCATTTTCATCAAACATTCAATCGTGGCAATTTTCTAAAATGTAAATTCACAAATGTTGAACCTGTTAATTTCCATAAATCTATAAAAGACTCTAAATGAACATATTAAGTGTCTATTAACCTCTACTGAAGAACTTCACACCCCCAAAGCTCCTCCAGCCAAAAATGTCTGATTCTCTGAAGTGAGCACCAAAAACTAAAAACTAAAAACTAAAAACTACTCAATGGGGAGGAGCTGAATTGTGCATGATTTTCAATGAATCTAACGTTTGACTAAATTTAATCTTAATTTTGAGCCATGATGGAACATGCTCTTTAATACAGTGTTTTGATTTACTTTAGAGATGTTTTTAGAGATGAGCTTTTAACACAATACCAAAGAAGTGAGACAATCAAGGGCCCATTTTACACTATTTTCTGATCTGTGTTTTATTGTTGTTTCATTTCTTTATTTTTTTCATTCACACATGTTTAACACACAAACCTGCATATTTAGACTGACAGAAAACACTGTTCCACCTCGTGAGATGCAGGATTACTCAAACATGTGTGAATGAAACAAAACACAACTCTGGGCATGTTTTTGACGACATGTTTTAAAGCTCACGAGTCAATTCTGTGTAATGGAGCACCTTTGTTTATATGTACACGAGGCCTCAGCTGTTAAAGTCTAATATGAATAACTGTTATTGTAAAGAGGCTCTCTAAATCAAGGAAAGATTAAAGGTGCACTGTGTAGCTTTTCTGGTGGTCAAATGCTTTTCTCCATGGAAACGCATTTGACGGGCGTGGAATGTTTCACAGTGCGGCATTAACCCTTTTAATCTTCAGAGAAACCAAACCAGCTCACAGTCAGAATGCCTTTTTTTCGAGGTATTTTTGAGCAGTAAAACCACCTGTAATTGAATAGATGTTAGGTTTAAAGACATAGTGTGGAACATTCTATAGAAACAAGCAAAAAGTTACATAATGTACCTTTAAAGTATTTCTCAGCTCTGTCAAAAAATGAATGGGACGTAGAATTACACAATGAGTGGATCTCGTGTTAAAAAGCACACAGGTTTTATTGCATATCAATTTCATGTATAAATTCTTCATAGCATTGGAAAGATTACATTTGGTATACATCGCTATTCTACAGAATTAACATCAGAGTCATATCTTTTCAAGGAAATTTCTCTAAAGTACATTTTCAATAATCACAAGCATCAAAAGAACTGCAATTTTCAGAATTGTTCCATATTATTCTACAATCTTTTTTGTTTTAATTATCTCTTCTCCCATGTCTCTCAGAGCTCGCTGCCCAAAAATCGAGAAGGCAGTCCAAAACTTGAAGTCAAACGTACTATCCTAACCACATTTACAATAAGTGCATCTACGGATTTATTTTTATTCTTTTTTTTTGTTTTTTTTTCTCGTTTTTTGATTTGATACACGTTTCACAAATGGACATCATTATGACCGCTAAACACGTCATGCACAAGATCTTTTTTGTTTTCATAAACATAACAGAGGCAATATACAACTCAAACCAAACAAGCACCATCCATTAAACCCATATCGTCAATGCTTCTTTTTTTTTCTTCAGACAATGCACCATTTTTTTTTTCATTCTTTAAAATACTATACAAATGAGACAACGTGTTTCTTTTATTTTCTCCTGTAACAGTTTGGGTACAGCAACCATGTTCTTTTTGCTGACTTACCACAGCAGCCTTTGACGGAACTCTCCAATGTCTTCCATGTGTGTCGGTTTTACACAGCGCATCCGTATTACAGTAGTCCGTGACATGAAATAAGTACATAAAAACCAACGCCAGCCTTATCACACTGAAGGATTTACTCTACAGCAAAATGGACAGGGTTTCATGTGTTTTCCATTTCCTTTTTACGATTTGCAACTCGAAATTTCAAGTTGACATATCGTCGTCTTTGCAATAGCATTTCACGCCCTCTGCAGGTGACAGTGAGAATAAAGCAAATAAAAACAACTAATAATTACAGTGACCAACATTTCGGTAATCAACTCGCTAAAAAAGTATAAGGAACACATTTTGAGTGGATGGAGTATTTGGTAATATAATCAAAAATATGAATCTTTTAAACGACCTTGTGTTCATTTTTGAAGCTCCTTTGTGTTTTTAAAGTCCATACACATAACAGACTCTCATGACAACTGGGGTGGTCTAATTTAATCAATGACTAGACACGAATCAATATTAAAACTAGCATCAAAACTAGTGTTGATACAATGGATGGGACAAGATCGAGATAAAAAAGACTGTGTGCACATGAGAAAAATAATCTCATGGGATTTTTTTTTCCCCGTTTGGATTGGACAAAAAAAGTTGAAGTGCTGGTGCATCTTTTGAGAAGCCGTAGTTCTCAAAAAGCACTGATAGAATGACAACAAACATATTAAATGACGTAAATACAAATTCTGAAGCCAACGTTGGGAACTTAGAAATGTCCAAATCTCGTCTTGTCTCGTTCTCGTGCCCAGTCGACCCAATTTCATGTCTTGTCTTGTGGAAATTGTGTCTCGTCCCACCCCTAATTGATACTGAAAATAATTAAAATTAAAATTAAATAGGATAAAAAAAAAATGGTGGTAAAAATGTGTAAAGAACCGCATTAAAGAAATTACTTTTTATTTGTGCTGATAACTAAAGTCTACCACGGTAACGAAATCTGTATCAACTATGGTTCATTTTCCTTAGTATAAAAGATGGAATAAAAATGTTACACATACACATACATTAATTTAAAATATAAAATGTGACATACTATTGCAAAGCAGTTCAAAAACCTTGTACATTTCCACTAAAACTGCATGAAAGCCTGTCCATTTGGCATAGACCATATGTGGAAAACAATATATCTGGGCGAATGACATCCTTTTTCAGTAGATCCATACAAAAACGTGACAAGATGCTGCAACATTGTTTAACCCTGCCCCCTGCTGTCAAAAGAAAAAAATACAGTGCTTTTATTCTTGTACTGTTGGTGAGACCAGAGCCTGATCAGCGCAAAGCTTGGTCCCGTGTGGTTTTTAAGTGCTAGTTTTGAAGATACAGCATTCGGAGTATTCAGAAGAACCTCAAGTACAAGACAGGACCGAGGCTTGAATTCTGGTCTATCTACAGTTATCTACAGTCAGCCACAGTGACACAAGGGACTACTGACCATTTGAGAGGAGTTTGGTAAGTATTAGTAATAGTATTTTGAGTTGTGCTGTAGACGGTTGGGTTTTCAATGATGGGCAAACGCTGATGAAATTGAGTGGCTGTGGTACAAATCGTCAAATGGGGCGTTTTCCAGGACAATGTTTCAACAGAACAATTAGTCCCAAGACTACTCGAACCATATTTAACAATTTGCATATTGGGTAAAAACAGAACAGGACCTGATGAGGCCAAAGGGATGAACAAACGCTAACTACAGTTAACAATGAATATAAATAAGAGCAGTAACTTAAAGGGCGTCTCCAATTTGGCACGCAGAGATTCAGAACCTCTGCTGTGTTTGGATACACAAGGTTCCTTCAACATAGAGATAAACGTCATGACTTCAAATACAAATCTACAAATTAATAAATACACACTCACAAAATCATTGCTTCTGTGTGAAGTGAAAACTACGAGCCGCTCTGAAAAACAAATGATTGTCAGAGAACCAAAGGATTCCGTGGGTTATTTGGCACATGATCAGCTACCACTATTTTACATCATGACAGTATCATACAATTTGGTCCTTCTCTGAAATGAAATATTAACATGAAGCACAGACGTGCTGAAACAATACTGTGGTGTCTAAGCCAAAAAAGCAAATGAGACTTGATTCAAATGAATTCTGTTCACACGGGAGATCAATAAAATCACTTAGTCACATTTCAGCTTCATCTGTGCTATGATTCCAATCACGTGATGGTCGGATTAGTCTGGTGCTAATGTTGATTCTGCAGTTGCAACTTAAAGAACATCAGTGAGAAGTCAGTGACCAGTGGGGAGAGACAGTCCAATGCTCCAGGCTGACTCCAGTGAAACAGTGCCACCTGGTGGACATGCATTACAAACGCAGTGCTTATGGAGGCTGTACAGTCTTTCCGAGTGTCTGTGTGGAGCGGGGACATCAGAGCAGTCCTTCATGTGGACAGGGTCTGAGACATTCTGTCTCTGAGACTGTCTCTGTGTCTCAGACCCAGTGTCTCCTTCACTTGTGCTCTCTCTCCTGTGTCCTCTGTCCGTTTGTCCCCCTGCCCTCTCTGTCCCCTGTATCCTC
Source organism: Taenioides sp. WSHXM2023 (assembly GCA_029959045.1). Classification (NCBI taxonomy): domain Eukaryota; kingdom Metazoa; phylum Chordata; class Actinopteri; order Gobiiformes; family Gobiidae; genus Taenioides; species Taenioides sp. WSHXM2023. The sequence continues at coordinate 32,597,871 of CM057086.1, read as the reverse complement.
TCTATCCCCCCTGTCCCCTCTGTTACTCCCCCCTCTGCCCCCTCTGTCCCCTCTGTCCCCCTCTGTCCCCTTCTGTCCCGGCCTCAGATGTGGTTGAGTGGGTGAAAGCTGCTCGTCTCAGATGGTCCTCCGCCCATACTCAGCCAAGCGTCCAGCGAGCTCTGTGATGGAGCGTGCAGAGGGTTGTTCTCTGACAGAGACAGCATCATTGCATAAGCCTGAAACACAAAGGAGGAGCAGCTCAGTGTCATGTTTATGTTAAAGGGCCTTTATGAAACCGTCTCCTGATCTGTTCTAATGTCGTTTCCTCCTCAAAAACACATCTGGAGTTGTGCATATTCAGGCTGAGCTCTTCTCTCAAAACAGAAAACACTCTGTTCCACCTTGTGATGTCATGTGGTAAGAAAGGAATTGCTCCACTGTGTTTTTAAACTTCACCTTCAGTAGAATCATCTGGATAATTTCAACCCTAGAATTGCTGATCTCTACTGAACAAAAGTTAAAAGGAGCTGTTAATTTGAAAACTACCGCTTCATGACATCACAAGGTGGAACAGAGTGTTTTGAGCTTTGGAGATGTAGACAGACTGATAATAAAGGATTACTCAAACAATTTCCCTTGTGGATCAATAAAGTTTGTCTAAGTCTAAGTCTAAGTGAATGAAACAAAACACAACTCCAGGTCTGTTTTTGAGGAGGGAACAACATTATAACATGGCTTAAAGCTCACAAGAGTCAATTTCACGTAAAATACAGGACCTTTAAACCATTTCCCCTTCAATATTTACAATAGTAGCCAGGAGAAACACAAGCAGCTGTAAAAAGATGCTAAAATCACTGTTTTCTCACGTGACTCGGACCCACCACATACCTGTGTTTTAGCCTGTCTGTACAAAGTCTCTTTCAAAGCCTCTGACTCTAGTGAAGTGTTAAAAATGTCTTTAACATCGAATGGCTGCTCCTCACTGGGCCCTTTCCTCAGCCCCGGGAGGCCCTTGGGAAAGCTGGGCAGCCCCGCCAAATCCAGCAGAGCCCCCTCCTCCAAACACCTGCGCAGCAATGTGGGGGCGCGCCATGAAGGGGGAGCACACAAGCAGAGGGAGAAGGGGCGTATGCGGGGGGTGAGAGAGATGGTTACAGTGCAATGAGATGGAAGGGCAAAGAGGAAAGACAGGAAAAACTTATTAGACAGAGAAAAGGAATTTTAGTTTGAGAATGTATCGATAAAAAGCAAGAATTGTGGAGTTTTGTAATTGTTTTGTGTTTTTTTAAAGGGCCCATATTGTGTTATTGTCTGTTTCCTCATCACAAACAGACCTGGAGTTGTGTTTTGTTTCATTCACACATGTTTAACACACAAACCTACTTCTCTCAAACAGAAAACACTCTGTTCCACCTTGTGATGTCATGCTCCACTGTGTTTTTAAACTCCATACACCAGGCATGCCCAAACTATGGCCTGTGGGCCAAATGTGGCCCTCAGACAAATTTTTCTTGGCCCTCAGGCTTCCAGGTGAATTGGCCCAAATTATCTTGAGCAGTTTTGGCTACAAGTTTTGACTGCAAGTTTTTTGAAAATCTACCTTGATAAGACAATATTTAATATTTATTGTGTTGTTTTGTGGATCTTAACATGAATAAAGGACTGATCGCTCATTCTAACGTGAATATTTCAATTATTCACTGTACTGAGCCCCAGTCTATGGCCCTCGATCGGCCCTCTGCTTCGTCTGTGTTTAGATATGTGGCCCTTGATGACAAAAGTTTGGACGCTCCTGCCATACACCTTCACTAGAATCATCTGGATGATTTTACCCCCTCTAATTTTCAGTCTTTACTGAACTAAAAGGAGCTGTTAACTTGAAAACTACATGACATCACAAAGTGGAACGGAGCATTTTGAGATTTGGGGATAACAAACTAATAATGCAAGTCAAGCATGTGTAAATGAAACAAAACACAACTCCAGGTTTGTTTTTGATAAGGAAACAACATTATAACATTGTTTAAAGTTCAGAAGAGTCATTTTTTGCGTAATATAGGACCTTTAAGTACGAGGTAATCCTACATGTTGGTTAGGTGTAGTGCTGTTGTCGTGTTGAATCAGGATATCGTGGTAATTTGGAAAAAATAAATAAAATAAAATAAGTATTTTCCACAGCAGACTGATAGAAACAAGGCTAAAGTGTCCCTATCTCCCATCCAAGCACTAACCAGACCCAACCCAAGTTTCTTCTTCACGGGTTTCTGTTTGCTCGTTTACCTGCGCGTGTGTTCGTAGCTCATTGCTAGTGGCGCGGGCTCCTCCTCCTCTTCGTCCTCTTCGTACGCCCCCGTCGTGAGCGGAGACGCCCCGGCGGTGAGGGGGCACGGGGAGTCGGGGGGTCCGGCGGTGAGCGGGCAGGGGGACTCGGGTGCATCGTCATGGGAACGCTCCGTCAGGCTGCCCTCCTCTTCCTCCTCGTCGTCTCCGTCCACCTCCTCCTCTTCCTCCTCCAGCCCCCGCAGGCCCAGTTTGGAGGTGCTCACGCCGTGGCCAAGGGGGCGCTCTTCCTCCGCCGTGTCTGACCTGAAAAGACAATGTTGTGAAAGTCAGTTTTGCTTTTTATTTTACGGCAGATTAGATATTATATTACAAACAAAAGCAGATTTCATGGAGGTATTTAAAGGGCAATATGACGCTATTTTCTGATCTGTTATTATGTTGTTTCCTCATCAAAAACACACCTGGAGTTGTGTTTTGCTTCATTCACACAGATCTGACCTGTAACTTGGTCTGGTTTGGTCTCCAGGATGATAGAAAGGTTTAATACTGTACCATAGTGTGAAATATTCCAGACAACGCAATAACATCTCAATGGAGAAGAGCATTTGACGGACCAGAAAAGTTACACAATGCACTTTTAAGGGTCTATATTGCGCTATTTTCTGATCTGTGATATAATGTTGTTTCTTCATCACAAACATACTGTACCTGGAGTTGTGTTTTGTTTCATTCACACACGTTTAACACGCAAACTCTGCATATTTACGCTGAGTTCTTCTCTCAAACAGAAAAACACTCTATTCCACCTTGTGATGTCATGTAGTAGTTTTTAAACCCCATACACCTTCACTAGAATTATGTGGATGATTTCAGCCCTGGAATTGCCGATCTCTACTGAACAAAAGCTAAAAGGAGCTGTTAACTTGGCAACTACCGCTTCATGACATCACAAAGTGGAACAGAGCATTTTGAGCTTTGCAGATATAGACAAACTCATAATGCAGGATTAGTCAAACGTGTAAATGAAACAAAACACAACTCCAGGTACGTTTTTGATGAAGTAACAACATTATAACATGGCTTAAAGCTCACATGAATCCATTTTGTGTAATATAAGACCTTTGAGTAATATTATTTTGAAGTAACATTACTCTAAAACTCTTAGTTGTGTACAGTTTTTGGCTTCTGTACCAACTCTGCCCAGCACTGCTTCAAACCTCATGACTTCACCTCCTCCGGGACCCCCCCACATCTGCCCCCTCCATGTTGTTTTTGGCCCAGACTGGACATTCATCAAAGGGGACAGGCTCACCTCTGGGACGGGGACAGGGTCAGGGTGGTGAATGGGGGGGACTTTTGGCTGGAAAAAAGTTCTCCTCTTTCGGTCTATATTAAATATCACTGTAATCAAATTGCCATCGTGGTGGTGGGGGAAGTGGTGCAGGGCCCTGGCTTGTGTCATTCAGTCTAAACATGTCAGAATGGTGTTTGGGTTAGCCGAGAGGGGGTACTGGTGGATCTTAGTGAACGTGTGCTTCAAATGTTACGTCCCCCCGGGTTTAAGAACAGACAGCCGGCCCAGACACAGAGCAGAGAGCTGGAGCGTAGTAAACGATGAGGGGACAGCAAATATATATAAAATACTTTTAACTTAGACCCTCCTTTGACTAGCTAACATTTCATGGGTTGTCATAGCATACTTCTATGACAAAAACTGTAATTATTCATCACTTTGTGGGGGCTGAAGTCTGTACACACACTCGTTTCAAAGGGACATTGTGGTTTGTGGGGGCCAAAAATATGATCCTCATGAGTCAAAGAGGCGGCGTTTGACTTATATTCAAATCCCCATGTTACCTTTTATTGTTCTGAAAACGCTTTATCAGTTTCACCTTCGTTGACGTGCCGAGTCTCCTCTTCCTGTTGCTCTGCGTGCTAAGTCACACCCCCTTCAGCGCGCCATTACAACACAATCGCATCAGGTTTGCGAAGTTGTTGTGTACAGTTTTGTATCATGTTTTTGTATATTTATGGAGAATTGTCGTGTGGGAGCGTGGGTGGGTGACGCAGGCTTGTGGCTAAACATCGGGCAGAATCTTACAGCTAACCGTAAGGAAGGTTTGAAGAGGGCCCAGGAGAGATCGCTAAATTACTGAAACATGCATGGATGACTTCTAAAAACTCTTTATGCATGCTGTTGATGAGGGAACAACGTTATAACATGATATAACAGTGACAGAAACAGGACTACATTCATACCATACTCCATACAGTCGGACAATAACTCACCCTTATGTAACAGATAATACTCCCTACAACTGTACAACAACTTAATCTTAAGTAACAGATAACCTTATGCCCCGTCAGTCAGCATTTTATTGCACTGTCGTTCTTGTCTCTTGTTTATAGCTGTGATTTTATAGTTTATTACTTATTTTTCTGTTTTATTTTGACTTGTACATATACTTTTATTTTTATAATTATGTCTCATTTGACACCTGTCTTTTGCTATGTTTTTTTTTTGCTATACCATTTATTTTTTACTCTTTGTTATTATATTATATTGTGATGTTTGAGCTGCTGTATCCAAATAATTTTCCTTGTGGATCAATAAAGTTTGTCTAAGTCTAAGTCTAAGTAGAAAGCTAATACCCCTCTTAAATTATTAGATCAACAGCGTGGTTTAAAGTTTATATAGGTTTGGGTTAGTATGTAAAATCCCTCAGTCGTCCAGGTAGAATCCATGGCAAAAAAAGGAGAAAATTTAATTTGTCAACTGGACATAGTTTATTTGGTTGTATACGTTTCGCAGCTCATCCAAGCTGCTTCCTCAGTTCTGGTCAGATGCTGGCGGACACTGCTGCCTAACTGTTTGGGTTAGGTTAAGCTGCTCTAGGCTCCAACAAATTAATGTAGGTCAATGTAAAGCATGAAAACCCAACTTTATGGGGGCTTGGAGGGATTCAAACCACCAACCTATTGTTTAACTAACGCTTACTTTATTCTACTTTATCTATTTTTAAACCAATACCCTGTCACCAGACTCAGATTTATGCTTGCTATTGTCTTTAGGCTGATTTGAACTGCTTCACTTCCGAGTGGAGCTCTTGCGCCCTCTGCTGGTCATTCTTGTGTGTACAAAAAATGTTATTATAACTCAAAGGTGCATTGTGTAACTTTTCTGGTGGAAAGCCCCGTCAAATGCTTTTTCTCGTGAAGATCTTATTGTTTTGTCTGGAATGTTTCACAGTATGGCATTAAACCTTTCTATCGTCATGGAGACCAAACCAGACCAAGTTACAGCTCAGATCTGCGGAGAGGCGACCCCGTTCACAGTCAGAATACTTGTTTTTCTAGGTATTTTTAAGCTCTAAAACCATTTGTAATTGAATAAATGTAAGGTAGAGCTGTTTAATGTCATATTGTGGAACATTCAAACTTAAACTAGTGTACCTTATCAGTTTATGCGATTAGAAACCACACATGAATACAGATTACGTGTGTTACCTCTTGTCCGTGGAGCTGGAGGCCTGGTTGACTTCGCTGTTGGAGATGAAGTTGCGTATTTCAGAGAAGTACGAGTCCTCCTTCTCGTCTAAAAGTGCGTGATTGTCTGGCTCTGAGTTCGGGGACGAGATGGTGGTTCCTAAATTGGACAACATCCCTGACTGCTGACTCACTGTGGACAAGAACACAACCAGGGTGAGATTTACAACAAAAAACTACACTACACTACTACATGACTGAAAGAACAATACAAAAGGAATTCTTAATGATGCGTGTTTGAACATTTTTTGTATTATTTAGCTAAGGTGACGGGAAGAGCTTTGGTCAAAATAAAAGTTTGCAGTTTTAGGAGTAGTACATGCTGTTTGATGTGCAGCAGTGCCCTCTAGTGGTGGTAGCAGCCAAAAGGTAAGATTACCATATTTCAATTTCTGTTGATTTGGGTCCAACAAAATAAACCATAAGTATATTATTTGTTAAATAGTAAGTGACTATTTGAGTAATAAAAAAGTGACTTTAAATCTTGCTTTTCATGCACTGATTTTTTTGTTTGTTTTGTTTAGTATTGAAGAAATTATCTATTTACCCAACAACGCAAAGCAACTACCAGGTTTATTTATATTTTTGTTGAAACTGCATGATAAAAATGAACATTTAACTACATCCCTAGGAATAAAAGGTTGGGGATGCTGCTTTTATAATTTACAGCCCAACTCTGTGGAATGTTTCATGTTTTTTTTTTTTCCCTAACGTAATTCTGTTTTTTTATGCCTCTGGAAAGCACCTTAAAAAAAAATAAAAAAATAATAATATTAATGATAATAATAATAATAATAATAATAATAATAATAATAATAATAATAATAATAATAATAATAATAATAACAATAATATATTATTATCATTATTATTATTATTATTATTATTATTATTATTATTATTATTATTATTATTATAAAAACTGAGCATGTGTGGTACCTTCTTGTAGTAATGTCTTAAGACCCACTTTTATTCTCCGGCTTCTAACACCATGTGAGTTGTGTGGTCCTTTGTGTCTTTTATTTTATTTGTTTGTTTGTTTGTTTCTTTATATTTTATGATTGTTATGATTTTGCTTTTATTTGTTTTTTACTCATTTTATCGTTTTAGGACTGGTATGATACATCTTTTGCGGTTTACATTTTGTTGTCTTCATTTTCACTTTGGAAACTGCTTTGCTTGTAAAATGTGCTGTAGAAATAAAGTGGATTTGGATTTTGGATTTTACCCGGTATGTTCTCGTGCTCGTGCTTCTTGAGGTGGCGGTCCAGGTTGGTCTGTTGGCCGAAGCAGCGGTTGCACAGGTGACACTTGAAGGGCTTCTCTTTGTTGTGGATATTTCGGACGTGACGCTGGAGGTTTGACGAGATGCTGAAGGAGCGGTCACAGTATTTACACCTGCAAGATTCAACAGGGTCAGTAGAAATCAGATACAACAGGGTCAGTAGAAATCAGATCACTAGAGTAATCAGATAACCCACGCAAAAGAGAAATCTGATGTTTTTTAGTGGAACTGTTTTATTTCGAAGGCAAAGTACAATGAATTTTTAAATAACTCTTTCAATCCTTAAAGGTGGTGGAGGGTACGTCAAGTGCTTCTCTCCATGGAAATATTGCCTGGAATGTTCCACAGTATGGCATTACACTTATTTATCTCTACGGTGACAGCGGGTGATGCTGTGGGCCGAGTTACATGTCAGATCTGTGGTGAGGCGAGCCCACTCACAGTAAGAATGCAAGTTTTTAGGTCAATAAAATCCCATGTTATTGAGTAAATGCAAGATGGATACATTTAATGCCATACCGGGACATTCCGGGAAAAATAATATCTCCATGGAGACAAGCCCTCCAGTAGAAAGGTTACACAGTGCGGCTTTCACATTTTCAGTTTCATTTTTGTCTTTGCCACATTAGTTTGCCTTTTTTTTTTTTTTTGCATAACTGTCCGAGCCAAAACGTGGAAATCAGATTACACAGGTCAGAATTAACAGTTTCCATGACAACTCCAGAACTCAGACAATGATCAGATTTTTAGTGACGTAAACAAAACTACTGAGACAATGAACTGTGACTCTATATTAAAGATAATAACAAAAAAATATAAAAATATCATTTAGAATATCAGAATTTAAATGTTGCCATGGTTTCATTATGTTGACAATCATAGATATAGATATATTTATAGATCTAGAAATATTTATAGATATAGATATATAGACTCCAGGGTCTAACTGCCCCGTCGAGCTGTACCTGTAGGGCTGTTCCCCTGTGTGCGTCCGTAGATGCCGGGTGAGGTTTGCCGATCGAGGGAAGATTTTCCCACAGTACCTGAAGTAAACCAGGAAGACCAAACACGGATTAAAACATTGGTAATGGCAAACAAAAGGTTTACACAGGTTCACACAGGCTTTCACTGACATTATAGTAGTATAAGATGTAGTAACAGTAGTAGTAATAGTAGAAGTAATAGTGATGTGACAGGGTGACCCACGGCTACAGAAGTCATTTGGAAGTAGTAACAGTAGTAGTGGTGGAGGTGGTGGTGGTAGTAGCAGTAGCTCCTTGTATAAGTAGTATTTGTAGTATTTGTCGTAGTAGTAGTGGTAGTAGTAGTAGCAGTACTCTTGTACCTGCAGGCGTAGCGCTCCTTGTATTAGTAGTATTTGTAGTATTTGTAGTAGTATCTTTTACCTGCAGGCATAGCGCTCCTTGTTTAAGTAGTATTTGTAGTATTTGTCATAGTAGTAGTAGTAGTATTTGTAGTACTCTTGTACCTGCAGGCGTAGCGCTCCTTGTATTTGTAGTATTAGTAGTAGAAGTAGTAGTATTTGTAGTACTCTTGTACCTGCAGGCGTAGCGCTCCTTGTATTTGTAGTATTAGTAGTAGTAGTAGTATTTGTAGTACTCTTGTACCTGCAGGCGTAGCGCTCCTTGTATTTGTAGTATTAGTAGTAGTAGTAGTATTTGTAGTACTCTTGTACCTGCAGGCGTAGCGCTCCTTGTATTTGTAGTATTAGTAGTAGTAGTAGTATTTGTAGTACTCTTGTACCTGCAGGCGTAGCGCTCCTTGTATTAGTAGTAGTAGTAGTAGTATTTGTAGTACTCTTGTACCTGCAGGCGTAGCGCTCCTTGTATTTGTAGTATTAGTAGTAGTAGTAGTATTTGTAGTACTCTTGTACCTGCAGGCGTAGCGCTCCTTGCCCTTGCGCAGGATGGCGTCGGAGAGGGATGGAGGTGGTGATCGGAAGTTGAAGAGGGGGTGGGAGGAGTGCTGCAGGGAGCTCGGGGGACCGTCCAACTTCAACGCTCCGAAACTCTCCAACTTCTCCGTCATGTTCTCCATCGCAGACATCTACACACCGGGAAAAAGAACAACAACAACAAAGAGTGAAGACCTAACCGGGAGAGAAGGCACGGACATGACAAAGTAAACGTCGTAAAGTCCTATCCGTGTTTTACTTAAGTGGATTATTATTTACTTTTACTTCACTATATCAAACAACAAATAAACAAATCAAAACTTCTAGAATAAAAAGATCACTTCAGTTGTTTCCTTGGCACAAAATTCTGCACAAACCTGTAACAAAATCACTACATTTGAAGCTTTTGTAGAACTCAAAAACTGCAAAATACTTTTACTTTTTACTCTTCAAGTCCATTTTAAAACAAATACTTCAATACTTAATTAATACCGCCCTGGAATTGCCGATCTCTACTGAACTAAAGGGAAGACGTCGCTGTTATAAAAGAATGAGAACTTCGCACATCAGTTTCTTGAGACGGGTGCGTTGGAGGAGAGGGTTAGGGTTAGGACATACATAATTTAAACATTTTCTTGTAAGTATCAGTGATTATGATGTTACTCGCCTCTGTTGGGCTGTACATGGGCTGGATTATAAGATCCATTGTGTATATGTAGATATGTTTATAGCACGCCAGTCTTACTTCATAGTTGGGTGAATATTTACAAGGTCTATATGTATTCAAATACTCTTTTGTTTTATTTTTCAATTTATTATTATTATTATTATTATTATTATTATTATTATTATTATTATTATTATTATCCATCCATCCATCCATCCATCTTCTCCCGCTTAATCCGGCTGGGTCGCGGGGGCAGCACGCTGCCCATTACTCTGTGCACCAGATCCAGACCCCTATGAACCCCTCTGCAGGTGGTGAGCCCACAGGAGGGAGGAATTCATTATTCAAGGCGTTCATATTATTATTATTATTATTATTATTATTATTATTATTATTATTATTATTATTATTATTTTTATTATTATTTTTTTATTATATTACTATTTTTATTACTCTTCTGTTTTATTTTTCAATTATTTACTATTATTATTATTATTATTATTGTTATTATTATTATTATTATTATTATTATTATTATTATTATTATTATTATTATTATTATTATTATTATTACACTGTATATGTGTTGATTGCCTGTATTTCGAATTATGTTGTTTTGGGTGCACTGTTACTTTACGACCTGTCACCCTTGGGTGCCTAAGCTCTCACTCTGTTTACCTGATGAAGGCCTAGTGCCGAAACGATGTATGTCCTAATAAATCTCACATTTTGCAAGTAAGACGGCGTTTTCTCCATGTTCTAAGAGGTAGTTGTTAACCTGAAAACTACCTCTTCATGACATCACGAGGTGGAACAGACCATTAATAACAATAAAACGTGTGAATGAAACAAAACACAATTCCAAGTTTGTTTTTGATGAGGTAACAACATTATAACATGACCTGTTTTTTTCTAAAATGATCTACAATATGGCATTTAATTTAACTATCTCCATGGAGACAAGCAGCCCACATCACCAGGTCAAGTTACAGGTCAGATCTGTGGAGAAGTGGACCTGCTCACAATAATAATGCACGTTTTTGCGATAGTTTTGAGAAATAAAAGCACCAATAATGGAATAAATACTAGATAAAGCTATATCTGTTTAATGCCATAGTGTGGAACATCTCAGGCAGAGCAATAACATCACAACATGATTTTACTCATTTTCATCATTAATTCATCATTTTTAGCTTTATGCATCGTTTTAATTTATGATTTACTGTCTTAAATTGTATTAATTTGTCTGCGCAGCACTTTGGAAACTGTCACGCCACGGAGACAAGCAATAGAAAAGTTACACAGCGCAGCTTTAATACCACCTGAACTCAACTTATATCTATAAACAGCTCCCCTTAGTTCGTTTCACTTTGTTCTTCTCAGACCTGCACTCTCCCGGACCGTACCAACAATTCAAGAGCACAATTAGAGGCATCGGAGGGACAATGGGGAGAGACTGCGCGGCGCGGAGCTTTTGGACGAGCTTGGGAACAGACGAGGGCTGATACGGAGTTTATTTGTGAAAAAACAGCCTACATCCTTCCTCTATTACAGAAGAGTACGGGACGGGACAGACAGGGCCGGACCTGGATGTCGTCATATTACTGAATTAGCGCTCGCATTGTTTAGACGGCTGGGAGAATCACAGCGGGAAGCCTGGGAATGCATTCATCACTATGTAGTATTATTTATTTGTTGGTACAGGTAGAGGTGGATAGTACTGAGGTATATTTACTTACATGTATTTTTTTTTTTGTAGTAAAAAATACAGCTGTATATTCACTTTGAAATAGTAGTAATACAGCAGCATTTTCAGTAAGTATTTTGTCGGAATTTAGTGATAAGTACTAACACATGTACTACTACTCAGTTACATATATGTATTTTTATTATTAGCTTTCAAATAATAAAGTAAGTAAAGTAGCGTTTTCGATAAGTACTCTGTGGTAATTTAGTGATTAGTACTAACACGTGTACTACTACTCAGTTACATATACTTAATAATATAGTTTTGACCTGACAGTAATATTAGAAGTCTTACATTCACTTTCAAATATGTATTTTTATTATTAGCTTTCAAATAGTAGTAATAGAGTTGTATTTTCAATAAATACTTTGTGGTAATTTAGTGATTTAGGTATATTTACTTACATGTATTTTCATTATTAGCAGGCGCGGTAGTTGTAGTAAAAATATAGCTGTATATTCACTTTGAAATAGTAGTAATACAGTAGCATTTTCAGTAAGTATTTTGCCGGAATTTAGTTATTAGTACTAACACATGTACTACTACTCAGTTAAATATACTTAATATAATTTTGACCTGACAGTAGTGTTAGAAGTCTTACATTCACTTTCAAATATGTATTTTTATTATTAGCTTTCAATAGTAGTAAATAGAGTAGGATTTTTAATAAGTTAATACCTCAGTATGTACTAATACTACTACTATTACTACTACTACTTACATTACAGTATTTATCATATAATTTATCTCCATTTAGTGATAGAAAATACTTTAAAACAATGAAATAAATATAAACTGGTTATTAATGCTACAGTATGTTGCGTCTTTAAACTATTATTTAAGTACTCGATGTAAAAGTATTCTAAGTATTCAGAATACAGTATTCTGATTGGACCATGAATCAGAATACAATACAAAATATATTTTAATTCAAGTATTAAGTTATTCTTCCCATCACTGCCTATATGTATTTTTATTATTAGCTTTCAAATAGAAGTAGAATATTATTTTCAAAAGTACTCTGTGGTAATTTAGTGATTAGTACACACACATTTATTGTTCCTACCTCAGTATGTACTACTCCTCAGTTACATACACTGCCAGCTAACAGTCTGAACACTTTTTCAGTGAATGTTTTTTCTTATTTTCATGATTATTTGTTTTGTAGATTCTCACTGAAGGCCTCAAAACTATAAATGACACATATGGAGTGTAGTAAACAAAGAATAAAATATAAATATGTCACAGCTTGTTTTAGATTGATAAAAAAAATAAAATAAAATAATAATAATAATTAAAAAATAGCACTTTCAGCATTTCTTAACCCTGACATATGAAAACCATTTCAGGATACCAAAAGCAAAGGGTGGACACTGTGAGGATTTGAATGGGAAATATTAAACATATTTAGTTGAGTTATTTAATTTTTTTTCTTTACTACAGAATTCCACACGTCTTGCTTCATATACTTCATGTGTTCAGTAAGTATTTGAAATGTAGAAAGTGGTAAACAAAGAAAACAAACAAACAAACAAACAAACAAACAAACAAACAAACAAACAAAAAACCTGAATGAGAGGGTGTGCCCAAATTTTTGACTGATGGTGTATCCTGAAAAATACTATATTGACATAACAGTAGTAGTAGTAGAAGTAGTAGTCATATGTTCACTTTGAAATAGTAGTAGAGTAGTATTTTCAAAAAGTACTTTGTGGTAATTTACTGCAACTTACCTGATATGTACTACAACTCAGTTACATATACTCTGACACAATAGTAGCTGTGTTCACTTTCAAAAGCAGTAGTAGTAGATATTTTTTTAAAAGTACTTAGTGTACATTCAGTGATGAGTATTTACTATTACTACCTGAGTACTACTACTGAGTGACACGTACTGAAAAATATTAGTTTGATGTAGCAGTAGTAGCAGTGACAGGAACTTTTTAGTAGTACTTGCAGTAGTAGTAGTAGAGTAGAAATTACTTTTTTGGTTATGAGTAACTGGCTGCAGGTATCACTACTACCATAATTATTATATCAGCGCTCAAGTTTAATCTTTAAAATAAAACCAGTTGACATAATCTGACTTTGAAATACCTCAAATACACAAAAACGTGTGGGTATATAAAAGTAAACCAGACCATACCGTTCTTTCGTCAAACACTGACAGGTCTGGGCTTCATAACAATTCTTCGTGCTTTCAAATGTTTCGCGATCATTTATTAACTGGTTTAATGAATGTTTGGCCATTGCAGCGTCACGGTTGAAAGAGGACATAGATTTCCAGGTCAGATTAAACCGCTTCCCCCCCGGAGCCCCCATTCTCCGGGACACAAACACAGGAAGTCCTTGATAGACATGCTGCTATTATCCGCGCAGCCAGCTCAGCCACCACAGTAAAAGCACATACTGGGAGATTTATGGACCTACTGGCTGCAAGAAGTATAAAAAAAAAACACAGAAATATAACTAGGAACGCCAATTTGAACACTTATTGTTGCGTTACTTTGTCCTAGTATGTCAGTTGCTCCTAAGCTTTTGTCTATAGTGTGTTTTTGACCATATCCTGTGGGGAAGTATTCAAAACAAACATGTGCATGACTCATTAATGGGCCTGTACCTGATTTTTTTTTCTTCTTTTCACGCTAACATGATCGTCGTTCGTAGCTTTACCGTGACAGCAAAACTCTGCTCTGATCTCGGGTGACCAAATGTTCAAAATTCAAAACTGGGACACACCCGGGTTGGGAGGATTGGGATAAATAATACCGAGAAAAGAGTGCGTAACATTGTCCATTTTGCAATTTTTTTTTTGCTTTATGCTCATTTTCACGCATGGTTTTCTGCATTTTAGCTAAACAAATGACTCTTGTTACTGTTGGAAGATCTCAAACTGGTCAAAAATAGGGACATCTGGGCCTTTTCTTGTAAAAAAACTGGGACAAATCAGTGGTTTTGGGTAAATCTGCCAGGACAGGGGACACAGGCCTCAAAACTGGGACTGTCCCGGGTCAATAGGGACGTCTGGACACCCTGCTCTGATCTCTTCTCTGAAAGTTTTGAAAAGTGGTTCTAAACTCATCACGGTGAATAATTGGGGCGCCCTGAATTCATAAGGTAAATGAGGCATAACTTGTTTAACTGTTTAAAATGAACTTGTTCTGTTTTTCAAGTTTTTAAGACAGTAGCATTTTAGATTTTATTGAAAGTTTATTTTATTGTGCAGGCATTGATCATTCACTCCACCTCTGACGAAGTTACACTGACTGAAGTGAGGGAGTCAATCTGTGCCATGGCCTCAACCCCTCAACCAAAGTGTGTTGCCTAAGGACACAAGGGCTGTATGCACCGGTTGGAGCTGAAATGAAATTGCCGGCTAATAATCTGACTCCAGTTGTGGGCAAAACTCATTCCCGAGATAGCTAACCCCACTAACAGGTAAGAAGCAAAACGGTAGTAGGTCAAAGCGTTGCTGTAAATGTCACTGTCATCAAAAAATGGAGCGGTAGACAGGTACAAATTTTGAACAAATTGTTTTAAATTTGGTTAACTCTTGTCATACTCCTGTCTGACTTAAATACACTTCTGAAATAAAACAATCCTTCAAAATGAAACCGACTCGAGAGTGTTCTTTTACCTGTGTGTGGAAAAGTGGAGGGGACGGTCGCAGGAACTTCTCCTTGAGAGCTCCCACTGGGTCCAGCAGCTTCCTCTTCTCCACCCTGCTGGACCAACAGCAAGGCAGAGGGTTACGTACCACAACCACGTCACTTTAACGAACTTGTGTTTTCATTTCTTAAGTCAAGTCGAAATACGTATAACAGTTTTGTACCCAGTTCAATTAAAAAAATGCATATACGGTATAGCTCCGTCCACTGAGCCACATGGCAGCATCCACAAATGTATAAATGGATTTTTCCAATGCTGAAATAAATAAAATGTTAAATAAATAAACTATGTCACTCTTTTCTATTTAATTGTTTTGATGAGTTTATAGTTTAAGCTTATCCACCAAAAATATTTGAAGGGAAAATTTTTACATTTTAAGTGACTTTTGTACTTCTATTTAAACCTTATTTACGTTTTAGTTTACTTATTTTTTTGAAAGGTGGAGGAAACCATTTTATGTTTTTCTAGAAATGTGTTATAGCTACAAACTAATATTAATTTAAAAGTTTACTGTATGCTGTTAACATGATGCTGCAGTGGTTTAATCGGGCTGAAATACCTGTATATGGGGTCCATGAAGAAGGCTGAGGGCTTGGCGTAGTGCAGGGGCGGAGGTTGGGGAGGTTGCGAGGGAGGCTGCTGGTGTTGGCTCATGGACTGGTGCAGCGACTGGGGATGGAGGTGTGGGAACGCGGCAAGGTTCTCCTCTTTCGCCGACAAACTTTTCCCAACGCCGTAGATGTGGTTTTTGCGATTTGGCAGTTCCGCAGCCACGCCGTTGTGCCCCGTCCGACTGCGCGTGCCGATGCTAAGATCCAATGGCTGTTCGTCCCCAGTAGAGGGCGCTCGAGGTCCGCTACTGCTGCCGGTGCTACTGTTGTTGTGGGGCGGGTTTGTTGGTGCGGGAGGGGGCAGTTTGGGTTCCTTGGGTTTCGTTGTGAGGTCGAATGGCGACTCGGCCGACGATGCAAGATGTCCGCCAATTTTGTGTAAGTGCTCCCGCGGTGATTTGGGCTCAGACTTGAAGAACATGCTAGGATTGAGTCCGCCACGCTCTGCTGCAAATGGGTATAGCGAGTTGTGAAAGTTGGGCAAGAATTGGAACGGGAACATCGAATGGTAGGGTAAGGGCCCCATCTTCTTTTCCTGATGCAAACCGATCAAACCTGGACCGAAGTATTTCTCTGCGATGGACGCGATGGCTTTGATGGAGTCTGTTGCGGCGGCGTTGGCGTTTGTGGATGTGGGCGGGAGGGCTTGTTCATCGGGAGGGGGGAAGAAAGATGGCTGAGAGGAGACGTTCAGAAAGGGACGTTCAATGGAGAGGTTTCCAGAACTAGACACCGCAGATGCCAATGTACTGTTCGTGTCATCCGGCTGGCTGCCTTCCTGGCTCATTGCTGCCCCCGATGGCTTTCTCCTCTTACTGCGTTCCCGTTCGCTGTCCCCCTCGCTCTCCAGATCTGACCCCTCCCCTGACGCCGTGCCCGTGGTCGTGTCCAGGTCGGTCCCGCTGGTGGTGTTGACGTCCTCCAGGTCGCTGCCGTCGGACATATCCACCATCTTGGATTTGGGCTTCACATCTCCGCTTGAGGATAAGTCTAGCTTGTGGTCCTTGTCTTTATCGTCGGATTGACTGTGCCCGTTGCCTGCATTGCTGTTTGTCGATGTGACCAAGGACAGAGGGGGGCCGTCCAGGGGGCTGCGGGGTAGTTTTACCTCCTGACCGTTGCCGCCTAAGGGACTTTTAAGTAAAGGACTAGTGGGCATTAATGGTGGACGGGGGTACAGCGATGGGGGGAAGATTCCAGGGAAACCAGGGAGCGAGGGGAATCCGTGGGGTCCTGGGGAGAAGGGTAGCCCAGCGTGGGGATGAGGTCTAGAGGGAAAGTAGTCAGTGAAGCCTAGACTGGACTGGTTGAGGCCTGGGAGGTGGGGGTGGTGGGATTTGGCCTTGGCCATGATGGGGCTGGAGCTCATGGGGATGCCGGGGTTGAACATGCCCCCTGGGGAACCATAATGGTTTTTGCCCTCACAGAAGCGCCGGTGCTTGTTGAGGGAAGAGGTAGTGCTGAACAACTGGCCGCAGTCCTTGCACTTGATCTGAGTGCGGCAGTCGGCGTGCATTCGCTTGTGACGACAGAGGTTTGAGAACTGGGTGTAGGACTTGTGGCACACCTCGCCTGCAGGAGGGAAGAGACACAGCCCATCAGGGCCTGGTTAAACCCATTTAACACTGTCACTAACTCGAAAATACAAATCAATGACAACAACACTACAGTCAGTCTCATTTCACATGTACACACTGTTTAAAGAATTACTGCAGGTAATCCCAGGCATGTTTGCAATGTTGTCTTGTGCACATAAAAGCTAGCTAGGTGGTTTTCAGATTCTAAAAAGTGATGATGTCATATGGGTGGACTCATTAACTTGTTATATTACAGCAAAAATCTGCATTTTAACCATATTAATTTTAGCTGCTCCTATCTGTATTAAATGTTATTGGCCTATAGAGTGTTATTATATCATCCCAGCAATAAGAAATCCAGCAATAAGATATCCTGTGACGCCATGTGTCAAACCAAGACTTCTTAAACCAGATCCTTGTTTGTTTTAGTATTTATATATATGACATGTGTTGAATGGAAGGGTAAGCTATTCATTTTTTCCTATAATGATGCTAACAGTGATGAAAACATCTACTATGCGGTGAGCAGGTGCTGTGACTTACAGATAAAGGGCTTGACGCTGCTGTGGATGTGCTTGTGCTGCTTGAGTCCTGATGATGTGGCGAAGGTCTTTCCGCACTCAGGGCAGGTGTGAGCGCGGGCCCCCACGTGCTGAGAGCGGATGTGCCTCTGCAGGTTACTGGGGTCAGTGAACACCTGAAAGCACCAGGGACAAAGTACTACTGAATGACTGTACGGTTTGTGCCAAAACATGCAGAACAACTCAAAGTACAAAGCATTTCTGAAGTACTCGTGAAGCAGGTGTAGGTGTTTTTGTGTTACTAAGATACGATTTAGTAGTAGTAGTAGTAGTAGTAGTAGTAGTTGGGTGAAGTTTGAAGCATCAACCAGGTGGTTAGTGGGCAAATACTGGGCAAATAACCCACAGTGCCACTGCTATTTCATCCATTTCTTTTTGCCCCATCGGTTGACTAAATTTGGGTATATTAACTGATGTTTTAAAGGAGTAAAAAATGTTATTCTGTTTTTATCTATTTATTCAAAAATATAACAGCATTTCAAATTTATAATCAAACACCATATTTATAAAAAAAATAGTAATGGCAAATTTTTAAATGCTATAATATTGGAAACATATAAAATTGCAGTTTATCTAGCCAATTTGCACATTTTGTTTGTATAAACTTTCAAAAGCATTTACACTTGGAAGAGGAATGAAGGTTATATTTGTACCAGTACCAATACTATTTGCATATACGATTCTGAGATTTGCATAATCAAAAGTCAACCTGAAAATGCTTTGTTTTGAGTTAAAGTCGGTGCTTCCTGTGCACAACTTACGTGCGTGGAAGGCTGTACCTTATCACAGTTTTCACACTCAAAGCGCTTGCCACTGTCATGAGACATCTGGTGGCGGATGAGGTTGGACTTCCAGTTGAAAGCTTTGGGACACTGGTCACACTTGTACTCTCTCTCCTCGGTGTGGACGATCATGTGCTGACCCAAACTGGAAAATAAAGAAAAATTGAAGTTAAATAAGTAAAAAACACTCCATTGAGATGTTTGATTTTGGTAGTATACTGAATAAAATAAGCACAAGCAGACATAGATACAGTATTTTTGATGTTTCTAAGCATAAAATTCAGAAAAGTCTGAAACAGAGACTAACAAACTGAAAAAAAAAAAAAAAAGTTAATTTAATTTTATGTTTTGTTTTTTAAAATTATTTTTTATTTAAAAGTGCATTGCTTAACTTTAACTTTAACTTTAATTTAATATTATGTTTTTATTTTTTTATCATTTTTTATTTAAAGGAGCATTGTTTAACTTTTCTGGTGGAGGTCTGTTAAATGCATTAATTTAATTTAATTTTATGTTTTTTTTATTATTTTTTATTTAAAGGTGCATTGTTTAACTTCTCTGGTGGAGGTCTGTCAAATGTTTTAATTTAATTTTATGTTTTTATTTTTTATTATTTTTATTTAAAGGTACATTGTTTAACTTTTCTGGTGGAGGTCTGTCAAATGCTTGAATTTAATTTAATTTAATTTAATGTTTTTATTTTTTTATTATTTTTTATTTAAAGGTGCATTGTTTAACTTTTCTGGTGGAGGGTCCGTCAAATGCTTTTCTCCATGGAGATGTTAGTGCTTGTCTGGAATGTTTCACAGTATGGCATTAAACCTTTCGATCTCCACGGAGACCAAACAGACCGAATTACAGGTCAGATCTGTGGAGAGGTGACGCCGCTCACAATCAGAACGCCTGTTTTTCTAAGTACTGTATTTCTGAGCTGTAAAACCACCTGTTTAATGTCAAACTGTGGACAGACCCTCCACCAGAAAAGTTACACAATGCACCTTTAACCTCATCATCAGCCTCCCCGTCTCCTCTTCTCCACCATCAAACCAAAGATGAGTAAACTGCACCTGTATTCGTTGGGGAAGATCTTCTCACAGTCCTTGCACTCGTGGATGGGCTCATCACTGTCCTCCCTCTCCTGTTTGAAGTCGTCCTGCAGGGAGCCGAAGGAGCCGGAGCACGAGTACTTCTGATGCCTCCTGAGCTCCAGCGTGGAGGAGAAGAGCTCATCGCACTCCTCACAGCGGTACATCTGCTCGTCTGTACAAACGGATAAACCAGAAATGATCACGGGGAACATTTTCAACTGCAGTTTTGGTTCTACTTACGTTGAAATAACAAAAACATGAATACAGTTAAAAGATTTTGATCACTTTAAGATTTAGTGACTCTTAAAACCTTTTGTGTTTGCTACAGCTTCAGCAGATAAATGTATTTTTTCACACTTTCTGATCGTTACTGGACTGGGCAATGCAGGGAAGTGTATTGCTCAAGTGTAATACCCAGGCTCGGAGAAGATTTGAACCACTGACAATGTAGTTACTGGGCAAAAGCTTAACCAACTATGCAGTCTTTTTAAATCACTTTTTTCCCCCCACCATTTCTTTTAATAACTGATAGTCATAATCCGAATAGATTTTGGAAATTTTGATTTATTTTTTTACAATTTATTCTACTGGATTTGCTCTAAATGTAAACTTTATATTGTTTGTATTTTTTTGTATTTATATTTTTTTGTTTAATTCATTTTCTTTTTGTTTATTTCAGCTTATTTCATCTTCCACACCATTTAATCTATTACCGTGTAGTTAAGTGTGTATGGGTTAGTTACAGTTAGCGTCTCGTCCATTCGCTAAAACCAACGATCCTGCCATTGACTTTCGCATAAAGTGGAAATCAATTAGTGGTGAAATGCTGCCTTCATTAGCACGGTTAATTGCCTGTTACACAAGTGTTTGGGGGCCCGTGCGTGGGTGTAATCGCACTCCAGGGATACAATAGCCTGGCCTTCCCCTTCCATGTTGATAACCTTCTACAATACTTCTCACCAACAAGGTCAAACGCATAAAACTCCTGCCAGCTTTTTCAATGACCGGTTCCTGTGTCGGGCGACAAGTACAATAGCGGGGGGAGGGGTCGGAGGGGGTTTTGTGTGTACACTATTTCACTATTTCAGTGTTTGACCGTTGAAAGCATGAGGGGTGAGGTAAGAAGGTGCAAATACAAACTGCTAAAGGGATATAAGAAGTAGCAGGATCCTAAAGATATAATAAAATGCAGTTCTTCCTAGTAAAAGTACACGTTACTGGTTACAGTACTTGTCAGTTTTGAGCTTCTGAAAACATGTGTTTGCAGGTCCATGGCAAAAAGAAATATTTAGAAGAGTAATATGATAGTAGTTTGCCAAAAAAAAAAAAAAAAAGGAAGAAAGAGATAATATATTTTTCAGAGATTAAAAAATGTAAATAAGGCGATAAATAAATCTATAAATAGAGCCAGCTAGTATAGTTCTAAAATAAAAAAAAAAAAATAAATAAATAAATAAATAAATAAATAAAATAAAATAAAATAAAATAAAATAAAAATAAAATAAAAAGACAGCTGCTAAAGCAATACAAAAAGCAAGAGAGTGGTTGTAGAATAGCGGTAACATAATTGTAGTGGTACCTCTTTATAATAACTACACCTTAATTACCCTCACTCTGACTCCTAACCTCTTAATTAAGTACTTACTAATACTAAGTCTTAATAAACTATTTGGACATTTGTTCAAGCTTTACTAAAGGTGCATTGTGTAACTTTTCTGGTGGAGGGTCCGCTCATTCTTCGTCTCCATGGAGATGTTATTGCTTTGCCTGGAATGTGCCACAATATGGTATTAGACTTGGCCATTTCCATAAAAACAAACATGTTATGCCACCAAGTTACAGGCCAGATCTACGGAGAGGAGACACCGCTCAGTGTAAGAATACATGTTTTTTTAAGGTATTTTTCATCAATAAAAACAACTTTAATTGAATGAATGCGAAATGACGAAATGACGTTTAATTGTGGAATATTCCAAACTAAGCAATAACGTTGTCACAGAGACAAGCAGGTGGCGGACCCTCCCCGTGAAAGTTACACAGTGCACCTTTAAGGCAAGAATAGTGCAGCGTGTAAAGTGTTGTTTTGATAAATTGTTGCTATTTGTAGTAAAATATAAAAAACTACAAACATTTGCATACTTGTGGTAGATTAAAACCGCAGGTTGATTCAAGTTTATTCCCTGTCAGTATTTTTTGACAGTTTTTCAGTGTTCTTGTTTTCCTGAAAGAACAGTCGAGGTAAGCATGTCCGAGCCCTCCCCTATCCCCCCACACTGCCCCAAAAGACCCAGGTTAAGCTACACCCATCCATCACTCCTGGCACCGCTGAGTGACTCCATCCAAAACGGCTTACGGTGCACGGTGCCACGGCTCACCTTTGGCATCGCTGGACCACCGTTTATCCAGCTGGAACTTCTTGGGCACATTAAAAGGGCATTAGAGCAGTGTGACCGGGGGGAGGCTGGTAAATGACCTTCTGATCAATGAGCTGTAACACAAATGCTAAGCTAACTACTCTGACACTGTCCAAGGGGAGTGTTGATGGAAATATGCATGAGCTGGTCAGCCAAAGCCAAAGTTACTGACTGTTTACAACGAGAAGTTTAGATTTAGGGGAAAAGTTGATAAATTTGAAATTACTTTTGGTACATTTAGTTGGTCAAATTGTGCAGTGGCGTATTGTTGTATTTGCTAACTAAAAGAAGGGCAGCTGTGTTAATAATAGTAAGACAAAAATGATAAAATGCAAGACGTTAAATGACGAATGTTAAAGCTGGTTGGTGTAGAGAGGTAAAATTTGATCACTGAAAATACTATAGACTGGTAAAAAGTGTCTATCTTTGAATAAAGTCAAGTTCACTCAAGATTAGTGACTTCCAACAAATAAAATAAAACTCCAGGTATGTTTTACATTGGAAAACCACATTATAATTATAATTTTATCAAAATATAAACAGAATCTTCGCATAATTTCCCTTAAACGGACCATCACAAAATGCATTTATATTTGAAGGACTTAAGGGGGCGACAGTAGCTCGGTTGTTGTTTGTGTATTTGCTCACTGATCCGAAAGTTGGCAGTTCGAATCCCGCTCTCGATATAAACATCATTGGTTGAGCATCAGATCCACTGACCCATAGGCTGGCGGCGATTCCAGCTCCCACAGATGATTGATGTGATTGTGTCCTTGGGCAAGACACTTAACCCACCACCTGAGTGAATGGGTGAGTGGTTCCTTGATGTAAAATGCTTTGAAGGTGGAAAAGCGCTGTATAAAAATTTGACCATTTACCGTTGCAGATATAAAGCCGAAAATAGAGATAAACATTTAAACAATATAATAGCACAGATTTTTTAAATAATAATAATAATAATAATAATAATAATGATAATAATAATAATAATAATAATAATAATAATAATAATAATAATAATAATAATAATACTGAAGTAGTACTAGTGAAAAAGTTAAATAAATTCTTCCCTCAAACATCACCTCTCTGTGATAGATGCAAGACAATTATTGGTACACTTGAACACCAATTCTGGTTATGCCCGAGGCTCCAAGGTTTCTGGTGTTCAATATTTAAATGGTTTTCCCAAGCATTAAGGTAACTATAGACCCTGACCCTGAAACCGCTCTTTTTGCTTTCTTTAGCACTTTGGAAAACATGGGTCATGAAGTCACGGTAGTAGTGACTTACGGCATGGTGATAGCTAAGAGATGCATTTTGAAATTGTGGAAATCGGATTCTCCACCTCAATTTGAAGCCTGGCTCAGGGAATTAATGTGTGTGTGTATATATATATATATATATATATATATATATATATATATATTTTTTTAATTTAATATTTAATTGTATTATTATTATTATTTAATTTCTTTATTTACATAGGATTTTGTTATGCAAGTCATTTATTGATTTATTTTTATTTATTTAATTTATATTCATTTCTTTTACTGTATGTGATGTTTAATGGGTATTTTACAGATTATTTGACATCAATAAGCTTGTCCTTGTCACCCCTTTTATTTTTTTCATTATTATTTTTTTCATTATTATTATTATTATTATTATTATTATATTTTTATTTTATTTTATTATTATTATTATTTGTATTTGTTTTCTTGGTTGTTAAATATTTTTTGTAAACTGAAAATGTTAATAAAGAAAGTAAAAAAAAAAAAAAAAAAAAAAGTAGTACTAGTGAAGTACTCTAAATACTTTTGCCAAAAGTGCAAATGCGTAGAGGCACACGGCGAGGCTACCTTATTGCACCTCTCTTGTTCTAGTGTTTCTGGAGCTCGAGGAGGGCCAGTGGACTAATGGCTGTCTGGGAGACCAAAGCAGCTCCATTATGTGCAGTTTAGCGGCTAATCTGGGAGCATGGGTGAGGTCTCCGGGGAGTCCTTAGCTCCTCCAGACCCTGAATTCCTGCTCCGATAAGCCAGACGGAGAGCCCTGCCAGGTCCTGTAGACATGAGACCCTTTCACTCCATATCTCATCCCAGCATTCCCACACACAAATGCTTCACATATTTGTCCGTGAACTCTTAAAAAGTGTAAGAATTGTTTTGTTTTATTACAGGCAGTAAATGTCTCCTTACATTTGAAGGAACTGCATTTTTAATTGTGGTTTTGCGAATACATTGTTTGTGTCAAGGCCTGGTTGAGTCAGTTGTTGGTGTTAGAATGTTGTTACCTACTCAAAAACCCGGAGTTGCGTTTTTGAGTAACCCTTTATTATTATTCTGTCAACATCAAACCTCAAAATGCTCTGTTCTACCTTGTGATGTCATTAAGTGGTAGTTTTCATGTTAACAGCTACCTTTTACTTTTACTCCAGTAGAGATTGGCAATTCCAGGGATGAAATCATCCAGATGATTCTAGTGAAGGTGTGTGGAGTTTAAAAACACAGTGGAGCACTTCCTGTATTACCACGTGACATCACAAGGTGGACTCAGCCACTCAACGTGTGTGAAAACAGTGTAATATGGACCCTTTAAATGTTTAACGATCCAGTTTGGTTTAACCCAGTTTTAATCCTGTCTTTTAATCCTGCTTTTATCCATGGATATGTTTGAAATGTTTCACAGTATGGCATTAAACCTTTACAGCTTCATGGAGACCAAACCAAACCAAGTTACAGGTCAGATCTGTGGAGAGGCGACCCCGTTCACAGTCTGAATGCCTGTTTTTCTAGGTATTTTTGAGCTGTAAGTTAATAAATGTAAGGTAGAGCTGTTTAATGCCATACTGTGAAACATTCAAAGCAGAGCAATGACATATCCATAGAAACAAGAAGGTGACAAACCCCAACCGAAAAGTTGCATAATGCATCTTTAAGTCCCAGTTTTAGTCCTGGTTTAACACAGTTTTAATCCTGTGTTAGTCCAAGTTAAGTCCCAGTTCTAGTCCTGGTTTAACACAGTTTTAATCCTGTGTTAGTCCAAGTTAAGTCCCAGTTCTAGTCCTGGTTTAACACAGTTTTAATCCTGTGTTAGTCCAAGTTAAGTCCCAGTTCTAGTCCTGGTTTAACACAGTTTTAATCCTGTGTTAGTCCAAGTTAAGTCCCAGTTCTAGTCCTGGTTTAACACAGTTTTAATCCTGTTAGTCCAAGTTAAGTCACAGTTTTAGTCCTGGTTTAGTCTTGTTTGAGTCCAGTCCTTGTCCCTACATCTCCTCCTTCTCTCCCATTCACAAATGCTTCACATATTTGTAGAACTGCAGCGTATTTAGCCTGTCCTCTCTCATTTGGTTTTGTACATCAAGATGCAAATGGGATTGGCCGGCGGGCGCACATTTCTGCCAGGTGGACTGTGACTTTTTCCTTTTCCACATCGAACATGGATGGATGCACGCACACAGACGCCCAAACAAATCATTTACTAAGCCCTGCGCCGCTGTGACGTGGTGCCAGCGAGCAACGCACCAATCAGCTCCTGTTTCGGCCCAAGTCAAACATACGAGGTGCTGAGGGGTTTCCTTGTTAAATCTTGGGTTAGGACTAGGTCTGGACTCTTGTGAGATTTAAGCCATGTTCTAATGCTGACAGACCAGAAGTTGTGTTTTGTTCTGTTCACGCATGTTTGAGTAACCCTTTATTATTAGTCTGTCGACATCTCCAAACCCCAAAATACTCTGTTCCACCTTGTGATGTCACGAAGAGGTAGTTTTTAGTTCAGTAGAGATTGCCAAATCTAGTGAAGGTGTATGAAGTTCCAAAACACAGTCACAAGGTGGAAAAGTGTGTTTTCACTTTGAAATGAGAACTGTAAATGTGCAGGGTTTATGTGTTAAACATGCATGAATGAAACAAAACAAAATGAAAATAAAAAGCTCTCTTTCTTTACAGAATAGAATGTCAACATTAAATCATAGTTTATATTTGTGTAATCCTTCATTGGTCCAGGTAGGTTCCATAGTGGTCCAGGCCTAAACCAGGTCTAAAACAGGTCTAAACCAGGTCTAAACCAGGTCCATGGGCGTATACTAGTCTATGTTCTGATCCAGCTCAAGATCATTCTAAAACTATTCACTTCTACCCTGTAAATGTGACTTTTTTAGTATTGATACCTGCTCAAATGAGTATCTGGTATCTGATTTTCTGTACATTTGACAACTACACATAGCAGTACTTGACGCCAACTCGAAGTACCACTGTCCGACATAGCTTCGTGACATGATTCGTTTCGATCCGCAAACACAACAAAACACTGTTATACCTGACGACCAAATGAGTCCAAGATGTGAGGGAGGAACTGGAGGAACTACGGGCCCTTTTCCGCTTTGGTGAAGCTCGGAGTTTAGATTTGCAGATAAAATATTGGACGTATTGGGAGTGACGTATGGGGACACGGTGGAGAAGAGGCGGTGGGGCCAGTGAATCAGGTTTCCCCCCCAAACCAGGACGGTAAAGAGAAACAAGAGAACAAGAGCACAATGCAAGCAATTCAGAGCCAGCAACAGTGGCAAGGGGCACACAGAGAGAGGGGAGAGATATGTAACTGTACCAGATTTGTCAGGAATGTTTTGACTGTGAATTTGACGAAATGTTTATAAGATGTTGAGTCGAAACGAAAAAAAAAAAAGAGAAAAGAAAATCAGTGGTCAGTTTTGCTAGATTTCCTGTGGTTTAGTCTTAGTTCTGCTTTTGCGGTAGTGGAATGTAACCGTGTAAAAGTATTCAAGTACTGTACTTAAGTTAAAAGGTATCTGTACTGTATGTATCACAGTTTAAAGTGTATATTTTTTACTTTTACTCTACTACACTTGAGAGCGGGTATCTGTACTTTCTACTCCACTATATTTTTGAACTGGACTGAAAATAAAAGTTTTTTTTTTTTTGTTATTATTGTCTGATACTCCTTTTTACTCTTTAAGTACATTTTTAAACAGGTACTTTAATACTTTAACTTAAGCAGATTTTTTTTTTTCATGTGATTACTTACTTTTACTCCAGTATTTTTTTTAACTTTTTGCTCTATTTGCTCTTGTATCTGTACTTTTACTCACTTTTACTTGAGTATTTTTTTATTTTTTGCTCTATTTGCTCTAGTATCTGTGCTTTTACTTACTTTTACTTGAGTTTATGTTTTAATTTTTATTTTTTTTGCTCTAGTATCTGTACTTTTACTTACTTTTACTTGAGTTTATTTATTTTTTATTTATTTATTTATTTATTTATTTATTTGCTCTAGTATCTGTACTTTTACTTACTTTTACTTGAATAATTTTTTTTTATTTTTATGTTGTTTTTTTTGCACTAGTATCTGTACTTTTACTTACTTTTACCCGAGTACTTCCAGTGTGCTTTAGTCTTTCTTGCTCTAGTAATAATTGGCATTACATCATTCCCACTAGTTTATACTGTAGTTGTGTCATTTGGCAAGACACTTAACCCATCTTAATGTCCGTGTGTTTGAATTACTGAATTGTTCCTCAATGTAGCAGCTTAAAGTTAATTGTTTATTTTAGTCGGTGCTTAGTTGAGGTCTGGTGTTCGTCTTTCATCTTTCGTCTAGTCATTCGTCTTTTTAATGTCAGATGCCCTTCCTGTTGCGGCAGTACATTCTTAATACGTGACTGGAGGAGGCAACATGAGTGGAATGCCTTGCCCAAGGACACAACAAAAGTATGCAAGAGGTGTGGATTCATTTATGAGAATTAAATGTCTATTTATTTAGGCTTATAAGCATAAACTGATCCCTTAACACATTTTAAATTACTTATAAAGGACTACAGTTTGTTAAAATGAAAGTCCCTCAAAAATGATCTGGTATCGGATATTGGCACCAAGTCTGAAAACGTTTTAAATTATATCGACTTCCAAATATCGGTTCGATTCTGGTTGGATATATGCATGAATAGACGTAATAAGACTATTTACTGGTGGTAGCCCAGGAAGTCTCATAATATTTGAACTTTAATTTACACAAAGCTGTTCTATAGTTACTTATGGGGTAAATAACAGCTACATAACATCTGGATCAGTTTTGTCTTATTTTATTTTTGTTTTTAAGGAAATAAATGCTGTTTTCAGTCTTTAGCATCAGTTGAAAGTCTCTGTAGTATCGGAATTGGTATCAGAAATGAAAAAGCTGTTGCATCCCCAATAAAAATGCATTACAAGAAGACAAACACAAAGAAACTAGTTTGAATTTATTGAAAACTGGCTAATTTTCCATGCAAAAACTGATTCAATCTCCCTCACTATGAAACCACTTTACTTGCATACAAATAATAACTATACTTTTACTATACTTTACTTTAACTCTGCTTCATCCTTATCCAATTTTACAATACTTTTTCCTATCCTTTCAGCACTAACAAAGCCCTTTTTTTTAACTTATCCCCCAGCAGGTCCATGAACGCCCCACTGTTCAGGCCTGTGTCCCTGAAGGCTTGTACAGCTTAACACAAGGGACTGACGCTAAATGAGTCTGAAACGATAAAAGCGCAGAATCATTTTCACAGCTCCGGCACAAAATGTGACGCGGATATGTTCCTTAAATTCACGCTCTGATCCCGGCTTTCCGGCGAACCCTAAACTCCACGTTTAAACCAATGGAAGGTGACAGCGCCAATTGACACCCATGTTTTCTAATACTTTTTTTTCTTTCCCCATGTATTTGAGCTGTGGAGGTTAAAATAAGTCCACTGTGTACTGTCTGCGTCTCATTATAAAGCATTTCAATGTAGTATAGTCAGGAAGTGCGCGTTAGCATGTTAGATGTTGTTAGTTTTACCGTCGCAGCAAAACTGGTGAACAATTAGGACGCTCAGAATGCGTAAGGTAAATGAAGAATAACTTTGGACCACTGCAAACTGTTTTAAAGTTTTTAAGTTCTGTTTTTCCATGTTTTTAATTCAGTAAAAAAGTCAAAAATATATATATAAAAAAATCAAATGCTCATTGTGGTGTATTCCTACTTAAAAACTGGGATTTAACCCGGAACTACACCTGAACTAGACCAGGACTAAACCAAGACTACATCAGGACTAAACAGGGCTTAAACCAGGACCAAATCACGTCAAGTGTGAACGCACCCTAAAACTAGTATCAGAACTGGATCAAAGTATCGATACTGAAACAAACAAACAAACAAAAACATAAACAATACAAAATTTGACCTTCCCCTTTCCTGAACAGTTTTAGAATGATCTTAGGATTTATCAGAACTAGCATAAGACCACATAACAACATAATTAAAGTACTATTTGTGTTAGAAATGCAAAAAAATGTATTTTTAAATTACAATTGTGGTATCAAAATCAGTATTGAGCATCAAATCTGTTCCTAAGTATTACATTTTTAATGTTAATACACTATAATAGCCGGTTGGCATAATATTTGAGACAAGAAAACTCGACTAGTGGGAGAGTACGAGGCTGGTTTCCAAATCGAGGGCTTGTCAAATCTTAAGTTAAGACATTTTCAGAATAAAATGTTCAAATTTTGAGACAATTCAAGTCTGTCAGAAAATTTTCGTAAGAAATGTTATGATTGTTTGGGAGAGGCGTGTGCGTTCCTGTGAAAATATTAGGTACACTATATTTTCTGGCATTTTTTCACAGTTATTTTAAAACAGTTACAATAATATAGGTTGTCAATGTTGAAAAAGCATGTCTAATTTGCAGTGATTACAATTAAAAGTACACACATTACTGTAAGTGACATTTGTTGGGTAATAGTACTTTTTCAGTATTTTTAAACACGTATTTGAGTATAATTCTGTCAATTGTAATGAGTTACGCCTACATTTCAAAGCAGATATTACTGATTAGCTATTGTACAAGTCTCATTTGTTCTAATACATGGCTGTCTCACCTCTGTGGCTCTAAACACACATTAACAGCACTGCATCGCCTGCTCTGATTGGCCAAAGCTCAGAGAATATGCAAATTGTGGTTTAAAACAACTGAATTCACCTTAAACCTTTTAAATGAATCAGATTTTGTACAAAAGCGTGACCTAAAATGCTTAAATTCATGCCTAACTAGTATTTTGGATAGAAATTCCATGGTGTACTTTTTACTTTTACTTGAGCAAATATTTGTTAGCAGTACTTGCACTTGTAAATGTGAATATTTTAGTAATGTAACTGTACTTTTACTCAAGTATACATTTTCAGAACTCTTTCCACACGCGCTACTTTGCGACATGTTTTCAGATAATTCCACTTTTTGAAAGTTAATACACGAACGTTCGTCTGTGGAGCTGTTTTGTTGTACGGGTGCCTACATGGGTAACTTGGCACCAGTGCGCGCGGTGCCGTCATCCAGCGCAAAGACGCACGGCATGTCGCGCTCTGGTTTGGAGTGTGTTTAAACCGCGCGCTAATGACGCGCATTCGTCTTACCCTGCAGGTTGGGTGCCATGGATCCCTCGGGGAAAATGCCGTCCTTCATATACACCAGCAGCTCCTCCCCCGCCTCGATGTCCCGGACCGTTTTGTAGTAGATCTGCGAACACACAATTCAATTTGATCAGATTTTTTGTTTTGTTTTAATGAAGTTATTTGTTTATTTATCTATTGTATCATGTTACTAGAGCAAATCTGAGTCATCCTTGGATTTCTTTCGGGATTGATAGTTATTTTCTTTCTTTATTTTCGTTCTTTCTTTTTCTTTCTTTCATTCTTTCCATCTACAGGCCTACAACTATGACAATACATCACAAGGACTCACTCATTTGACGATAATGTATGGACTTTTTATTTTATTTTTTATTGTTCATTTAAATACCATCTATCTATCTATCTATCTATCTATCTATCTATCTATCTATCTATCTATCTATCTATCTGTACAAGTGTGAATGAGACGATAATGTATTTAATAAACAAATGCAAAAATGTTACCAATCATTTCACCTTAAAATATTTAACTAAAAAGAACAAAAAATTCGTATAAACTGTGAAATGCTAGATTACATTTTTTAGTTTTAGCATAACTGTTGTTTTATCCTCCAGTTAGTTATTCTACTTGTATTTCCCGAACCCCTATTGCTTTATAATTCTAACATTATTTATTTCTAAAACAATGGTTGGTTGGTTGGCACGTCTGCGCGTAATTCCACAGCCATAACCACAAATACAACCCGTACTAATCATCCGTGCCGTTTAACGTGTTTATAAGTGTCCAGAAAAGCATTTAACACACTTTAGAACAGACGGTGTAACGCGAGGCCGCTGATCCAAGAGGCCTTCTCACCGACGCGACTGTGCAAAGCCAAATACCGCAGAAAAAATTCGGTGGAACGCGTTGAGAACATTGAATAAATTACGGTAGCGCATTTCACCTCCTCCCTGCGCACGACAGCCCCACAGCTCTGCGTCAAAACGAACCACGAACGGCACCAGGTTTGGATCAAGGCCAGAAAAATGCGATATTATAAATTCAAATGCCAAATATTTAGAATCAAACAGCAAGTTACAAACGTTGGCACTAATACCAAAGCATAAACGTAAAGCAGTTCTTAAAAATACGATGTGTCAAATGAAGTTTTGACATTTGCGATGGATTAAAAGCGTTTTAACTCAGAATTGCGTGTTAATAAATACAATTTGTGTTCAGTATTTTTCACACGCGTAAACCTGAACACGTATCAGGTAATTTACAGACACTGATCGATTAATTGTTTTTGCACAGTCTGTCAGATGCGCACCAAGCCACGTTCAAAGCCTACAATGTAAAAGTGCCAGAATAGACAGACAATTACAGTTAATTAATATAAATATATCTGTTTATTTGATACAGTTTACAAAATGCCCTGCGTAGTCGCGTCGTGTCCAGTTCTGCTTTTTATTTCCCTCTAGCAGCTCGACACGACAAATCTACTCTCACGGTTTTCCCTCTGATTACATCAACAACAATTTGACACGATCTTACAGATGATCAAAAACAGCTTAAGGAATTGAAGCTTGTTATCAAAATAATATGATTTTAATCTAAAAAAAGCATTCTAGCGTTCGTGTCTCCCGTTTGCCACTCTCACACACTCGCACAGTACCGGGTAACGCCACATGGTCGCGCTGTGCACCAAGCCAAACGAACCCTCGCGCTGCCCGCACTCCGCTCTCTCTCTTTTCTCACACACTCACCCAAACAGCAGGAAAGCTCGCCAAAAAAGTTACATCCGACACGGGACCGGCGCTGGATCAGAGCGCGCACAATTCACAATTCAACCAAAACTAGAATTATATTTTTTTTCAACCGACTTTTGTGTTGTTCAGCCTGACCTTAGTTTTATCGACGAGACGGAGCAGTTGGGAGAGACGACGAGCCTCCAGCGGCAGCAGAAGTTCACCAGTCCCGGAGGAGTTGGCCACGCAGCCCATAGTCAGCGCGCCTCGGAGCGGGCAGGGACGCGGCGGAGGGGTCGGTCCCCGGAGCAGAGCGCACGGTTCCGGAGAGACGCCACCAGCGCGCACGGAGGGTCGGATGGACGGATAGATGAGACAGAACTGAACGCGACTGTCCCCCTTGCTCCGATCTTGTCCGCGGTGGTGAGGATGATGCCCTGCCCCTGCCCTTCGTTCATTAGTGCGCTCCCGACTGTCGCCCCCGTCGGCCACTCCTCCCCCGCCTCCCCGTCTTATCTCCAGCCAAAAGCATCGCAAAGACCCCTCCCCAACATCCCCGCTCCGCTCCCCGCCTGATAAATCTATTATTGATGCCGGGGAATGGACAAGAGAGACTGGAGATGTCCGCGAATGCAGGAGCGAAGCCGGTGCGCAACGGGGACAGATTTGGCACGCGTAAAAGGGGCAGTTACACTGTTGACTTTTCTTTGGTTAAGTTGATTTGAAAAGAGGTTCATTCT
Source organism: Taenioides sp. WSHXM2023 (assembly GCA_029959045.1). Taxonomy (NCBI): domain Eukaryota; kingdom Metazoa; phylum Chordata; class Actinopteri; order Gobiiformes; family Gobiidae; genus Taenioides; species Taenioides sp. WSHXM2023. The sequence continues at coordinate 32,564,805 of CM057086.1, read as the reverse complement.
GGTTGTGTTTTCTTATCTGGAAGATTAAATTGTCTTTAATGGATGGGGGAAATAATCAGTCAATTGCTCAAAATTAAATTCATGTTTTTATTTCGAGAAACTACAATTTTTTCCGTGTGTGTGTGTTTTTTTTTTATCTGATCAGGACGCACAACAATGCCATAGCTTAATTTCGCTTTAAAAAAAAAACCCTTTATAATTGCCATACTTAATTTTGTATTTATTTTAAATCAAATACGCAATTGAATTAAATAGGCCATATATATTTTTGGCAATACACAACAATACACAGGCCCACCGTTAATAAAAAAATAAAAATAATAAAAATAACTCACATTAATCAGCTGATCCGTGTCTTTATTTCTCCTGTCTACGTCAGCATGTTCAAAAATATAAACTATTGTCACCACTAATTTCAGTCAATATTAAAGCTACACTGTGAAACATTGTGATAAGGCCTTTTAAAAGTAGGCCAGGATAGAAAGAGGCTCACATTTCATACCTTATTTTGTTTTTATTTTTTGAATAGTCAGTAATTAAACCACAATACGCTTATTTTCTCTCAATTTGAGATTAGGGTACACCTGAATTACGCAACAAATTACATTTTTATCAACGTGAATCAGTTACAAAAACACACAAAAGTCACATTATAATTTCAAGTGTATTTTTAGATTTTTTTAAACTTTTTATTTATTTTTTCTGCATTAGTGGTCAGAGGACACTTGACAGGATTTGATTAGGCCTACAATGGAAACCTGCTTCCTGTTATAATAGCCTGTATTCAGCTTCTGTGCATAAGTCAATGGCACGGTGTGTACTCTGGAATACAATGGCAGTGGGTGCAGTATAGAATTCCTAATCAAATCAAAATCATTATTGCGTACCGAGGCAGCAGTTAATTAAGCGGTAATTAAATGTATCTCCATGAGGTCTTATAAGCTGCTAACCCTGTAGTTTAGATCTATGCAAATATGTTCTGAAACGTTCCTGTGTGTCAGATGCCCTCCCTGTGTTTACACGGGGTCTTATTCTGTGCAAAAGCTGTAGTTTAGACCTCTACAAACGTGTTCTGCAATGTTCCCTTATGTCAGATGCCCTCCCTGTGTCTACGCGGTGTCTTAATCTGTGTAAAAGCTGCTAATCCTGTAGTTTAGACCTATACAAATATGTTCTGACACGTTCCTGTGCGTCAGATGCCCTTCCTGTGTCTCCATGGGGTCTTATTCTGTGTAAAAGCTGTTGTTTAGACCTCTATGTTCTGAATATGTACCTGTGTGTCAGATGCCCTTCCTGCATCTACATGGTTTCTTATTCTGCTAAACCTGTACGATAGACCTCTTCAAACATGTGCTGAAATGTCCCTGTGTGTCAGATGCCCTTCCTGTGTCTCCATGGAGTCTTATTCTGTGTAAAAGCTGATAACCCTGTAGTTTAGACCTTTATGTTCTGAAATGCATGGGATTTTGGATGATTTTAGCAGTTTAAATTCTCCCACACAGGTTTAAAACATGCAAATCAAACTCTAATATATGAAAAAACATGGGATTTATGAATGTTAATTATGAATTCATGTTATGTTACTTCCACACTAACTGAACAAAACATAAACTTTTTAGAAATCACAATTAAAGCAACAGTATGTAGCTTCATTGCTTTTAAATAGGTGCTATACAATTTCAACTGAACCTGTGTCTCCAGAGCCTTAACCTGCAGATAGAGACACATCCAAGTGTTTCTGGACAAACCTCATGTGAAGCTCAGAACCTCCAGAATTCACTCCCTGAGCTGAAGAAGCTGCACTAGCATTGATTCATGACTGGCTGCAGGTGCTGGGGTTTAGGTGGAGACCGTTCAGATCAGAGAGAGGAATTTAGGTTTAAAACAACTGGATGGCTGTTAAAAGTATCAAAAATCAGATACTAATCAATACTAAAACTGGTATTGTAACTAGATACTCATTTGAGCAGGTACCGATACTTTCACAGGACAGAAATGAACCTTTCCTGAATAGTTTTAGAATGATCTGGAGCTGTATCAGAACAAGTATAAAAGCCCATAGACTAGTATACGCCCATGGACCACTGAGAGATAACACAAATATAAAACCACATAGTGATATAAAAGGAAGTACTACGATTTAAAGGACCCATTTTACTCTATTTTCTGTTCTGCTGTATGTTCTAATGTCATTTCCTCATCAAAAACACACCTGGAGTTGTGTTTTGCTTCATTCACACATGTTTAACACACAAACCTGCATATTTAAGCTCTTAAATTCTTCTCTCAAACAGAAAACACTCTTCCACCTTGTGATGTCATGTGGTAATACAGGAAGAGCTACACTGTGTTTTTAAACTCCGTACGCTTTCACTAGAATCATTCGGATCATTTCAGCCCTGGAATTGTCCATTTCTACTGAACTAAAGGTAAAAGAGAGAAAGCATTTTGAGCTTTGGGGATGTAGACAGACAAACAGACAGACAGAATAATAAAGAGTTACTCAAATGTGTGTGAATGAAACAAAACACAAGTCCGGTATGTTTTTGAGGAGGAAACAGCATTAGAACACGATCAAGAGCTCAAAGGAGTCAATTTTGTGTAATATAGGAGCTTTAATGTTGAAAATCACATTCCATTGTATAAATAAATAGCGTCTTTTATTATCACTGCGGTATCAGAATCTGTATTGAGTATCAAGTTAAGTTAGTATCATGACAGCACTAATATCGGACATATAGGAACTAACCAGGGGACTAAACCAGTCCAGAATCCTCCTCTGAGTAGAACGGCTCTATTTGACGACACAAAAGATGAAAGCGTGACAAGAAGGTGGACATGGTTCAGTCCTCATTATTCCCTTTGTGACGCGAGGCTCCGTCGATGCTCCTACAGCCCCCCGCGGCCCATTCACGCATAGGAGACATCACTTTGGCCTTTTGTCACAGCGCCAAATAAACCAGAGTGTTTCATTAGATTTGATGCGTGAAAATGAAATGAAAACGTTGATTTAAGGACTTGAGAGGGAGTTGTTATCTGATATCTTTAAAGCCGCAGTACGTAACTTTCTATAGCAAAAAAACAAAAACAAAAAACAGACTAACAGAAAAGCTTTGATTGTGTTTATTGCACTGGCATACTAGGAAAAAAACAAAAAAAACAAACCTAACTTTTATTTGTTTCCATGGAAATGTTGTTCCTCTGGCTATAATCTTCCACAGTATGGCATTACACGGGCCTATCTCCATGAAGAATGTTCCGTAATATGGTTTTAACTTTCTACTCCCATTAAATCGTGCATTCATCTAGAAAAAATCATCTTGAAAATAACATTACAGTCTAACATAACAGTACAGGGATAGGCTGATGCCGCAGATTCGCCTCCGTCAGTCTGCCCCAGGGCAACTGTGGCTACAACAGCAGTTTACCACCACTGAGCATGGAGTATGAATGAATATATTTTTTTTTTCTTTTGGGATTAATCTATATTTGTAATCAGTAAACGCACTGAACCGATCTGAAAGCAACCACATAAAAAAGTAAATACAAAATCTTGTACTTAGCTTGAAGTTTAGGCTATACTGCACATATTTTTGAATTACTTTTAAAAAACACCCAGAGAAAACCCGTCTAATCTCGGAATTGAACCCGCAACTTTCTCCCCAAACACTTCACCAACCAGTTTGTCCTTGAAAACCTTCACACGGCTCTAAACTCCACTGTCGAGTGCATTGTGTGTGAATTATACATGACCGCACATGCTTTTGTCCTTCTTACAACATTAATGGCAAACAAATAAACAATAAATTACCCCCTTGTTTTGCTAAAAGGTTAGCGGCTAGCGTAGCGACCTGCCGCGCGTGCACTTATTTCCATAAAGTCATGCATACTTCATGTGGATGCAAAAAACAACAGGAAAAATCAGGAAAATGTGATGCTGAATTATACATTTTTTTAGCGCTGAGTGGTCCGTATGTTTGTGTCTATAAATAAATGATACGATTTTACCCGCCACACGCAACTGGTCCGGTACACAGGCTAACGGCTAAGTACCGACACATGAAAAAGCACTGGATAAAGTATTAGCATTAGCATTAGCATTAGCATTAGCATTAGCATTAGCAATAGTAATAGCAATAGTGATAGCAATAGTATTAGTATTAGTAGTCCTGTAACTGTTAGTATTAGTATTAGTATTAGTAGTCCTGTAACTATTATTAGTAGTATTAGTAGGCCCTATTAATATTAGAAACACTATTAGCATTAGTATTAATTAGTATTTATAATAACATACACATAGTAGCTATTAGTGGTATTCATATTAGTAACAGTATTAGCATTAGCATTAGTAATAGCAATAATAACATTAGTATTAGCATTAATTAGTATTCTTAGTAACATTAGTAGCTATTAATAGTATTCATATTAGCTAACAGTATTAGCATTAGGATTAGTATTATTATTAGTAATAGTAATAGTAATAGATTGATACTGATACTGGTATTGAATATTGGTGGTGATACAGTAAATTAGCTGAATCGAGTATCGGTTCCACGATATCGGTTAAGCTGTGATTGGACTTTTATTTGGATGTAATAAGACAAGAATAAGACTAGAACATGTCATGTTTGAACTTTTATTATCTAAAGCAGTTGTGTAGTGATTTGAAAGATCAACTACAGTAACGTAACACAACTGGATCCCTGTGTAATAAATTTACTCTGAAACAAGGAAATAAGTGACATTTTTGGTACTTACACTGGTTTTTGTTAATATCGGGTATCAGAAAAGTCAAAATATGGCGCAAGTTTTGGCATCACATTGTTTTTGTATTATTTTCTGTATTTGGGACACACACTGTAGGCGGCAAAATTCACATGTTCTGTGATTATGGGCCTATCTCGCAATGGTAATAATTATGTACAGAAGAAAGTGGCTAAAACTATTGGAATTTTATATAAATTACTGTATATAACGCATTGCATCTACTGTATTGTTCTCTCATCACGCCTTACCAAACATACGGCCTTGAAATTTGGGGAAACAAATATAAAACTAGAACTAATCCAGTCCTTCTATTGGAAAAAAAAGAATAATAATAAAAAAAACAACAACAATAAAAATAAAATAAAAATAATAACAATAATAAATAATAATAAAAAATAATACAATATAATAATAATAATAATAATAATAATAATAAAACTGATTAGCCATGCACCTTATGATTCACCGAGTAACTCAATGTTCATCCAATCAAATGTTCTAAAGTTCTATGTCTTGGTCGACTTGTACACGGCTAAGTTCACGTACAAAGTCAAATGTTCACTCAGAGAAAGTAAACATAATCGTAGAGGCACATGTATGTTCCCCAGGCCACATGTAAGAACTACTCTGAGGGAACACGGTTTATCAAGCAAAGGAGATAAATTATGGAACAGTTGGTGCCATGAGCTAAAACAAGTTCTCTTTTTCAATTCAAAATAACTTTTAAGAGAATAGTAATGGAAAAATACCTAAAAAAACAAGGACAGTAAAGAGAATTTTGCTATAATTAGAACGATTGTTGATTTTTTTATTATGATGTAATAAAATGTTGTATTAATGTCATATTAATTTTGTAGATTGTTTGAGTTGGAGATAAATGTAGGCACAATAAACTTTAGTTTCTGCCTCCACCTGGTCAGTGACGTAGTGTTTGATTTGATCGTTCTACATACTGACTATATTTTATTTTATGGGCAACAGACTGAATATAATGTACGCAGACTGTCATGAGTTAAACATTGACCAAATAAAAACACATGAACATGTTGTATTGTTTGGTTTCAGACAATGATACAACTAAATATCTGCATACACGGCCAGACTACCTTCACACTGAGTAGGCCTCTGTCTCTAAGTAAATGATCATTTTATACCTGCTACAAACAACTTCTCTGGTACACACATACTACTTGCTAAATGCCTAAAGTGTATTTTTTATAGCGCTGATAAGTCCCTAGTATTTCTGTGAGTACTGGTTCCTGTGTTGACGTATGCGGCACTGGGAGGCGGGGGGTCCATGTGAAAATCTCTGAAGGATTACGGGACTGTTGCTGGGGCCAATTGGTGCTTGTCAATCTGGTCTTCTGTACAGGGACCACCGTAAAAGTCCCACGTTATGAAATTTATTATATTTTTTTAACTTTTCTGAGCTTTAAGTCATGTTATAATGTTATTATCTCATCAGAAAGTTGTTGGAGTAGTTGTTTTGTTTCATTCAAATGTATTTCAGTGATTCTGTCATGAAGTTTTCATTTTCTCAGCTACCTTTTACCTTTTGTTCAGTAGAGATTCCAGGAAATTCCAGAGTTGAAATGATCCAAATGATTCTAGTGAAGGTGCATCATCAATAATATTACACTAATATATATTTTACAGGGCCGGGACTGGTTAGTATGAGAAAAAGCTGGGAAGCGTGAGTGTTGGTGGTGGTCGGAGGGGCCGATGGTGCAGATTGGCAGGCTCACTTCCATCAGTCTGTCCTGGGGCAGCTGAGTGAATGAATACTGCACTGTAAAGTACTTTGGGTGTCATGAAAGGCCCTATATACAGTAAATCCAGTGATTATTTACAAGTACAATGTAAGTGAAACGAGTTTAAAAACTGAGGCTAAGACATTTGTCACACAAGTTTCTCAAGTTCTGACAGGCTGTTAATCCGCACCTTCCCATCCCAAGCCCGGTGGATGAAGTGCCTTGCTAAAGGACACAATCGCAGTATGCAACGACTCACTCATGATCACAACGTGGCACAATAGATCCCATTTGGAAGTCATTATCAATCTCAGCTTAAGATAATTAAATCTTTTGGTACTTTTTTACACTTCAAAAACGTACTGGGAGTTTTATTTGATGTTTGAAAACTCCATATTGAAGTTTTGTATTATCTAGCTTATTTTTGTCGAAAAAGTCTGCCCCTTCATTCTTATACTCCATTGTAACTTAATGATTGGTAAAAAAAAAAATGCATTTGGGGTCAGGGGGGGCATGAGCGTCTGTGTAACCCAACGTGGGACAGGTGCATGGGACTATCTTTGGCCCTGTCTCTCTTTGGGGGGGGACGCTGTGACAGGTGGGCGATCGAGACGTGAAGACAGAGGACAGAGAGGACGCACAAAGGCTAAAGGAACAGGCGGCCCCAAGGAAAGGAGACAAGGACACAAGGACACGAGGAGACACTAGGGCCAGGGGCATGTAGCAGGGATTAGAGCCCGAGTAACAGTAGAGTGACGGGAATGTGCAACAACTTATATGCATCAGGCTGCTGGTCTGTTACTATGGTTACTACTAAATTATTTTATTTGAAATTTTGTGGTGGACTGATTTGCTTAAGCTAATGCTACAGTCGTGTTAGCATAGCATTAGCATTCTGGAATTCCAACATTTTATCATAATAACTTCACGCAAACGTTACCAATCCCCTTCAAAATAAATATGCAAATTGATAAAATAAATACAATAAACACAATAAATACCATAAAATGAAATGTATAAAAATAAATAAAATATGTAATAAATAAATAAATAAATAAATAAATAAATAAATAAATAAAATATTTACAATAAATAATATTAGAAAAAAATAAATAACATGTTTTTTTAAAATAATTAATTTGGTTAAATAAATAAATAAATAAAATAAAATAAAATATGTAAAATAAATAATATTAGAAAAAAACATGTTTTTTAATAATTAATTAGGTTAAATAAATAAATACATAAATAAAATAAAATATGTAAAATAAATAATATCAGAAAAAATAAATAACATGTTTTTAAATAATTAATTAGGTTAAATAAATAAATAAATACATAAATGAATAAAATATGTAAAATAAATAATATTAGAAAAAATAAATAACATGTTTTTTAATAAATAAATAAATAAATAAATAAATAAAATATGTAAAATTAATTAAAAAAATATATAAAATGTATGTCGAGCTGAGTTCTGTTTATGTTTTAAACTCTGAAAAAAGAGATGTAGGTTTAAACCAACTGAATTTCAGCATTGAAACTGGCAGCCCAAATGAGAGAGTCATGTGAGGCTCATTCTGCTTTCTGATTGGATAATTGTTTTGAGAACCAAAACACCAAATTATTAACATAAACAACTTTGTCATCACGCCTAATGTTTTTGTAATTAAGAATAAATCAGCATTAGAATTGTTATCAGTGAAGAGCTATATTTGATTTGACCATGTCCACCTTGTATCTTGAGACACAGACGTTTATGAAATTTCAAATCAAAATCTTTCATACAGAAGTTTTTATTTTGTTATGTGTTAGCCGATGGAGAGGGATGGAGGGGGGTCTGTTATGGTGTTGATGTGTATACTAGCCCATGTGTTTTGTTGTGGTGGTGAAATGCGTGCCCGCTAATGCCCCCCGAATGGCTGCTTTGTGCGTGGGGCCTGGGCACGGTGCCAGTGCTGTTAGCAAATGACCCGAGCTAAAGACGCTAAAGAATGAGCTCCACACTCCACAACGCTCCCACAATAACCATTAAGACCATTATCCCGTCCAAACAACCCAACTTCCAGACATCTGAAGCTGCCCCGTCCAATCAACAGTTCACATAGTTTGGAGAAAAGGAGTTTAAAAAGAATAATTATTTGGAAATATGCCCAGGAAATGCCAGTAAAATCAAATAGTGGTTTACCAGACCATATCGGACTAATGTCTTTGAGTGAGCGACTGGTTACTGCTAATATCACTTCTGGCTCAACTTTTGAAGAAACTTTTGTACTGAAATATAACACGTAGATCACTGTTTAAATTTGTATCATGCTGGGGGTGTTCTATGTGTGTCTCTATGGTGGAATGTTCCGCAGTTACCATGGAGACACTAGGGTCTTTGAGTGAGATACTGCTTACTGCTAATATAATTTCTGGCTCAGCTTTTGATGAAACTTTTGTATTGAAATTTAAAACATACATAATAATTTTAATTTTCATTACTCTGGTGGTGTTCTACATGTATCTCAATTCAGCAGTTACCATGGAGACACAGTGGACACATTAGAAAACACTGCCAAAAAAGTTGCTCAAAAAAAGGTCTGAAAACTCAAGAAAAAATACAAAATTGATTACACTTCAATAAAATTTTCCTCCTAGCACCCATTTCTCTATATCATCTCCTCCCCTGTATCCCCTCAACCTCAGACCCCAGCTCCAGATCCCAGACTCCAGCTCCAAGACCCCAGACCCCAGCTCCAGATCCCAGACTCCAACTCCAAGACCCCAGACCCCAGCTCCAGATCCCAGACTCCAACTCCAAGACCCCAGACCCCAGCTCCAGATCCCAGACTCCAGTTCCAAGACCCCAGACCCCAGCTCCAGATCCCAGACTCCAACTCCAAGACCCCAGACCCCAGCTCCAGACCCCAGCTCCCAGACCCCAGCTCCAGACCCCATCTCCAAGACCCCAGCACCAGACCCCAGACTCCAGCTCCAAGACCCCAGACCCCAGCTCCAAGACCCCAGACCCCAGCTCCAGACCACAGACCCTGACCGCAGACCCAGCTCCAAGACCCCAGACTCCAGCTCCAAGACCCCAGACCCAGACCCTAGCTCCAGACCCTAGCTCCAGACCCCAGCTCCAGACCCCCAGCTCCAGACCGCAGACCCAGCTCCAAGATCCCAGACCCCAGCTCCAAGACCCCAGCTCCAGACCCCAGACCCTGGCTTTAGGTTCCCCTCTCACCTGGTCCCCGGTGAGGTGACAGGCCACCATGTTCTGCTGCTGGAAGGAGGGGGCCGAGCGGATGTATCTGAGCCAGCTGCTGTTGGAGGATGGGTCCGGTCCAGAACTGTCCAGAGAGAAGCGCATAGGACCCATGTCGTCCACCACCTGCCGAACAAGGAGAGGAGAGACTGGGTTTAGTGTGGAGGAAGGTTAAGACAACTAATGCATATTCTGCTTTACTGTGAAACATAGAGGTGCACTGTGTAACATGTCATGGAGATGTTATTGGTTTGCCTTGAATGTTCCACAGTATGACATAAAACTTATCCAAGGAGAAAAGTAGATCCATTATTGACATTATTTACACATATGAAATGTAGCAAACAAAAAATAAACTCAGAAGAACGCAACACTTGTATTATAGCCCCAACACATCCATTCACACATCCCTGAGACGGATCCAATTACTTAAAGTGGCTGGAGTTTCAAAAACACAGTGGAGCACTTGCAGGGTTCATGTGTTAAACGTGTGTGAATGAAACAAAACACAACTCCAAGATGAGGAAACAACATTACAACAAATCAGAAAATAGCATAATATGGGCCTTTAAAAGAATTTAAAATAAACACCCTTTGCTTTGGCGCCTGCTTTGCACTTTTGGCATTTCTTGACCCTGACGTGGCACAGCTGTGAAGTGAAAACCATTTCAGGAGACTTCATCATGAACATCCCTGAGAGAAGGCTTTTGGAAGGGTTTGCAGCGCTGTCGAGGCAAAGTGTGGATACTTTGAGCATTTGAAAATAAAATATAAGAAACGTTCAGTAGAGTTTTTTCGTCACTACATAATTCCATATATCTTGCTTCATTTATTCAATATCTTCCATATGTATCTAAAATGAAGAGAGTAATAAAAAACAAACAAACAACAAAACACAGAATTAGAGGTTGTGCCCACATTTTTGATTGACACTGTACATTTGTCCTGTAGTCGACAAAAGACATGCTTATCAGTCTCCTGAAAATGCAGTGTGACAAAAGCTCTCTACTTATACAGACAAAAACAATGTATTAGTGACCTTATAGACCGGAATCAACGTATTTATATAAACACAGATTAAAGATTAAAAATGACAGGTTAGACTCCTCGTTTTCTAAATTACAGTTAAGATAATAATATTTAAGGTTTTTGCAACAATATTCACACTTGTTTTCCCAGTTTGGCCATTTTTTAGGCTCAAAATTTTACTTCCTGCTTGGAAATCGTGACGTCACACTACGGAATTGTCAGACTACGGAGTAAGTAATTATCTGGCAAATAGTTTAATGTCACACTGTGGAACATTCCAGGCAGAGCGATGACATATCCATAGAAACAAAGCAGGTGACGGACCCCCAACCATAAAGTTACACGGTGCACCTTTAAGTCATAAAAGACAATTTTACAAAACCAAGATGATCAAAAATGTAGTTATTTTTTCAGTTTTTTTTCCTTTGCAATATATGGAATGTTTTATCCCACCAAAAAGAATAAATAGGAGAAATTGGAGAGACGAGAGGAGGATAGTTTCTCAGACTGGCCTTTAGACTTTCTTTGCCACAAACTGAAGACCCTGTGTGACCCCTGGCCCTCCGAGACTGGGACCTGTGGTTTTATGTTACGAGGATTCACAGAGGGACAAGCAGGATGGCGGGATAAGAGAGGAGGAGGAGGATGGAGGGATAAGAGAGGAGGAGGAGGATGGAGGGATGAGAGAGGAGGAGGAGGATGGAGGGATGAGAGAGAAGGAGGAGGAGAGGCAAAAACGTTCCACGGAGTAAGAAAAGTTTGGCATTTCAAGTACGGAACTTTTCTGGTGGAGAGTCCGTCATCTGCTTGTCTTCAAGGAGAGGTTGTTGCTTTGTCTAGAATGTTCCACAGTAGAGATTAAACCTGTCTATCTCCAGGGAGACGACTATAGGCTACATTACAGGTCAGATCTGTGGAGAGGCGGCCCTGTTCACAGAGAGAATTATTGTATTTTTGACCAATAGAAATACCTGAAATGAATAAATGCTGGATAGATGTGTTTAATACCATGGAACATTCAAAGCAAGGCAAAGCAAGAACATCTCCATGGAGACAATCAGGTGAGGGACCCTCCACCAGAAAAGTTCCGCAATCCACCTTTAAGTAATCATTGCAAATTTTTTTGGTAAATATAAGATAATAAAAAAGAAACGTTTTGGTTTATCTAGATGTTTGTATGTAAATGATTGCATGATTTGAAATGATTTTTCTATGACATATTCAATCTTTGTATTCATATATCGCTAACAGGAGGCACTACTCAGTCTGAAGCTCCGTTACTCAAATTAGACTTTAATCTGAGTTTTGTTTTAACATAATCTGACCATAAACAACTGACTTAACTCATTATTTTGTTGAAAATCAAACTCCTAAACAGGACCATGAACGCTCATAATGATCACAAGCTCAAGAAAATATGCTGTTTAAGTCCATTTTATATTTTTTCATACTATTTTAAAACTTTTTTGCCAGCAGCGTTGTGTCACCATGGTAATTGAGGAACATTCCGACATAGAGATACATGTAGAACACCCCCAGCGTCCTCTGCTCTCCATCAGAAACACTGAAAAAGTAAAAAAAAACAAAAAAAAACACACCAGCCCATCGATAATTGGGTGAGTAGTAAGCTAGCAGAACTTCCACACAAACAAACCCTGTGCGCTCAGCTAACGTCGGGCTTCCGATTTCAGCCTCCCATGTGCTCTGACACCGATCTGCACCCCATTCTCCAGGGACGGGGAAAGTCCTCTAATTACCCGCCCCAATCAGAGGTCCATGGTCCTGGTCCTGACCCCCAGACCCCCTCCAAACTCCCCACTATCCCACCTGGAAATGTCTGCCCGTGGAGGAGAGGTGTGAGGGAGGAAAACCAAGCCTCGAGTTGACGGTTTTACACGGACAGGGGTCTGGAGCTATGCTAACGGGCGGTGGGAGGTGCACAGAATGTACGCGCGTGACACCAGGTTTGTAAAGCTTGAATGGTGATGGTGTAAAAGTGGTTTAGATCTGGTTTAGTCCTGGTTAAATCTTAATACAGACCAGGTTTAGATCTTGGTCGCATCATTTAGACCAGGGGTGCCCACAGAAATGCCCATGGGTCAAACTTATCCCTCCACAGGGTCCAATTTGGCCCACAAAGGGGTGCTGAAATTTGCGATCTACTGTAGTTTGGTTTAATTTTGCACTGAAACTAGTTTTATGAGATGAAAAGAAGCCCATGCCACTCTAAACCCCTAAAAGATCTAGTAAAATATACAATACTTAGAGGTGCACTATGTAACTTATGTTGTTCATTGCTCTGCTTGGAATGTTCCACAGTGTGACATTAAACAACTCTACCGTACATTTATGGCTCAAAAATACCTACAAAAACAGACATTCTGACTGTGAGCGGGGTCGCTTCTCCCCAGATCTGACCCGTAACTTGGTCTGGTTTGGTCGCCATGAAGATAGAAAGGTTTAATTCCATAATGCGAAACGTTCCAGACAAAGCAAAAAGATCTCCATCAGAAAAGTTACACCAGTGCGTTTTTAAACACAATTCTATGACAAATAAAATGGAAATGAAAAACAGGAATTACTTTGGTTCTCTGTTTGCATTTTAGCCTGGGAAAAAAGTTTGGGGACCCTGATGTGATCCAAGCTCAAGGTGCTGTGGAACTTTTCTGGTGAAGATTATGCCACCTGGTTTTCTATGTTAAATATGTTATTGTTTTGCTTGGAATGTTTCATGTACCTGTCTCCATGGAGATGTGATGCCTCCAGATCAAGTTACAGGTCAAATCTGTGGAGAGGCAAGCTTTCTCACAGTAAGAATGCACATATTTCAAGGTACTTTTATTTTTTTAACCAGTAGAATGGTTGTGATTGAAAAACTGCAAATTTAAAGTTTGACTGTGCAGCTTTCTTGGTAGAAGGTCCACCACCTGCTTGTCTCCATGGGGACGCGATTGTTTTGCTTGGAATGTTCCACAGTACAGTATTAAACTTGTCTATTTTGCACTTATTCCATTACAGGTGATTTTATTGCTTTAAAATATCATGAAAAACAAGCATTCTTATGATACACTGAGACAGATAGAGATAGATGAGTTTAACGCTTCACTGTGGAACATTCCAGGCAAAGCAATAACATCACCATGGCGACAAGCATTTGGCGGAACTTCCACCGGAAAAGTTACACAATGCACCTTTTCTTCATGGAGATGTTATTGCTTTGTCTGGAACGTTTCACGGTGTAGTACTGGACCTTTCTATCTTCATGGAAATCAAACCAGACCAAATTACAGGTCAGATCTGTGGAGAGGCGACCCCGTTCACAGTCAGAATGAAAGTATTTTAGAAATCAGAAATCAGAAATCAGAAAAGCTTTTATTGCCATTGTCAGTGAACAATTCACAGACTAGGAACTTGCTTTGGTGATAAGGTGCAACATAGAACACTGAATAATAATAATACTAATAATAATAATAATATAATAATAATACAAGTAGAGATATCACAGTTAGAAAGGATAATAATAATAATAATAATAATAATAATAATAATAATAATAAAGTAACACTATTTGAATAAAGTAAGAGCATGCAAAAAGATTAAGATATATAATAAAAATAAAAATAGTCAAGTATATACAGAGCATCAGAACAACAGTGCAAACCGACAGTGCAAAAGAGCAAGTGACGTGACATGACTTATTTAAAGTGATATAAAACCACCTGTAATTTAACAACTGTAAAGCAGAGCTGTTTAATGTCATACTGTGGGACATTCCAGGCAAAGCAATGACATATCCATAGAAACAAGCAGGTGCTGGACCTCCAACGAAAAGGCTCGGCACACTGTGGAATATTCCAGGCAAATACATCCCATGTCATCTGAACCAAAGCAGGTACATAGAGCTCCTTCAAGTCCTGGTTTAGTCCTAATTTAGTCCAAGAAACAACCAACAAGCTAACGTTTCTACATGTGCAAAGTTCATGAACCTTCTAACTGGCATCTGGTCTTCTCTTCCCCTGAAAAACACAGTGCTCGTAAAGTGGCAATGACCATGTTCTGGTTTGTGAGCGTGTATTTTCGTGAGAGGAGGGCGCAGGTGCCAAGTTTGGGGAGTAAACACGCGCACGGCTCTGGCCAGAGGTGTGGAAAAAGTGCGCTAGCGAGCTGCTAACACGACACGTTTTTGGAGCAGGCTACGCACTGAAAGCTGAGGTAACAATGTCGTGTTGCTGTTGGTTGGAGGTGTGATTTTGACTAACTACGCCCGTTTTTAAAATAACAATGGCTGCATGTTGGCGAGGTAAAAATAATTTGTCAAAATGTGTTCGGAGGTGAGCTGCTAACTGATGGCTGCTAAATTTATGGGGCGTTTGAGTGTAAGAGACTAAAACTGGCAGTAGATGTTTCAGAATGTGAAATTTCAAAACGGAAAAAGCCAAGGAGTAAAACGGCCTGTGTCTGATTTGAACAGTGGTGGAAGAAGTGCTTGAGTTTGTTACTTAAAGGAGTATTGTGTAACTTTTTGGTTGGGGGTCCATCACCTGCTTCCTTCTATGAATATTATGCCATTGCTCTGCCTGGAATGTTCCGTAGTATGACATTAAACAGCTCTACTTTACCTTCAATTACAGGTGGTTAAATAGTTCAAAAACACCTAGAAAAACAGCCATTCTGTGAGCGGGGTCGCCTCTCCACAGATCTGACCTGTAACTGGTTTGGTCTCCATGATGATAGAAAGGTTTAATGCCACACTGTGAAACATTCCAGACAAAGCAATAACATCTCCATGGAGACCAGAGTAATAAAAATACACAAGTAAAAGTAAAAGTATCACATGAAAAGCTGTTTAAATTAAAGGTGCACTGTGTAACTTGTCTGGTGGAGGGTCCGTCGCCTGCTTGTCTCCATGGAAATGTAAGTAGAATATTCCACAGTATGGCCATAAATTTATGAATCTCCGTGGAGACTTGCAAACCAAATTACAGGTTAGATCTGTGGAGAAGCGACTACTCACAATAAGAAATGCAAGACAGATGAGTTTAATGCCATACTGTGGACAATTTAAACCAAAGCTTTAACATCTCCATGGAGACAGATTCCTGACCCCTTCATAAAAGTTACACAGTGCACCTTTAAGTAACTATGTTGTTCACATTTTTAAAACACGTAGAGCTGCTTTAAATATTGCACAAGACTTTCTGAAAATCAAAACTAAACTTGTTGAGAATGTGGAAGTTTTCGTGCTCTTCGCCTAAAGCCGTTGTGAAGTCGCCCTTGGGTGTCGGGGTGGGCTGGGTGACAGAACGAGCAGTGACACGTCGACACACTGGGGCTGGTAACAGTCACCGAGCACCCCCCTCTACACCCGGACAGAGCACCCCAGGGTGTCATGGGGCCCTAATGAGCGGCAGGCCTGGGTGTGTGTATGTGTATGCATGTGTATGTGTGTGTGTGTGTGTGTGTGTGTGTGTGTATGTGTGTGTGTGTGTATGTGTGTGTATGTGTGTGTGTATGTGTATGTATGTGTATGCATGTGTATGTATGTGTATGCATGTGTATGTGTGTGTGTGTGTGTATGTGTGTGTGTGTGTGTGTATGTGTATGCATGTGTATGTGCATATGTGTGTGTATGTGTGTGTATGTGTGTGTGTGTGTGTGTGTGTGTGCATGTGTGTGTGTGTATGTGCATGTGTGTGTGTGTGTGTGTGTATGTGCATGTGTGTGTGTGTGTGTGTGTGTGTGTGTATGTGTGTGTGTGTGTGTGTGTGTGTGTGTGTGTGTATGTGTGTGTATGTGTATGCATGTGTATGTGCATATGTGTGTGTATGTGTGTGTATGTGTGTGTGTGGTGTCTGGAAGGGCCTGCAAACCCCCCACCCCCTTGTCTCCTGGAGGGGCCCCTGATTTATCAGGCCCCCGATGAGGAGCAACACATGAGGCTGGGGGGGACCAGAGCACAACAAGCCCACAGCTGATTGTTTGTTTATTTACCTGTTTGGAGTTCCGACCCCGTCGCCCCTCGCCCCTCGCCTCTGCCCCTCGCCGTGGCGTAGCGAGGGGGGGGCCCCGGCTGGGAGCCATCAAACGCACGTGCACAGGGTTTTCACCGCGGTACAAAGAAAACAGGGATCGTGGAGGATATTTTCAATGCTGTTTTTGCACTTGGGTTAAAGCTGCACTGTGTAACTTTTCTGGTGGAGGGCCCGTTACCTGTGGGCCTGTCACGATAGCACATTTTGAAGAGTGAAAAAGTAAATATAGACGATAAACGAAAATACTGGAACTAATTTATGCTACTGACACAAGAGCCCAAGAGCAGATTTAAACCACAAAAACTAAAACAAAAAATCTACAATACGGTTAAAAAATCATGAGCTAAAATAAATAAACAGCAGAAGTTTACATCTGTAATGAGTCATAAAAAATATTAATTCAACATTTTATAGATAAATCTTATTGTGTAGTCAAAAATGTATCTTTATATATATTTAAATCTTTATATATATATTTTGGGGTACATAAATACTGAATATGGTTCCATCTGTCATATACTGAGTGATAAGTTGATATTGTAATTATCATGACAGGCCGAGCTACCTACTTGTCTCCATGGAGATGTTATTGCTTTGCCTGGAATGTTCCATGGTATGACATTATCCATCAATCTAAACAGCATTTATTTATTACGGGTGTTTCTATTGCTCAAAAACACACTCATTCTTTCTGTGAATAGAAGTGACTCTCCACAGATCTGACCTGTAATGTAGCGTAGCGCTGTGCCCTGCTCGTCTCCCTGGTGATAAATACAGTAGGTTTAATCTATACTGTGGAACATTCTAGACAAAGTAATAACATGTTTACTATAAATAATTCTGACTTGGCGTTACTGTCAGCTTTAATTTATACGAACATTTATGTGAAAGTTTTTAATGTAAAAAAAATAAATAAAAAAAATTAGTAAAACAAATTTGACTACTGTTGCTATAGTAACAATCCAAAAAGCAGGGCATTAAAGGGCCTATACTGCACTGTTTTCCTGATCTGTTGTAATGTTGTTTCCTCATCACAAACAGACCTGGAGTTGTGTTTTGGTTCATTCACACATGTTTAAACGCACAAACCTGCAGATTTAGATTGAGTTCTTCTCTCAAACACAGGAAACACTCTGTTCCACCTTGTGATGTCATGTGGTACTACAGGAAGTGCTCCACTGTATTTTTAAACTCCATACACCTTCACTAGAATCATTTGCATGATTTCTCCCCTGGAATTGCTCTACAGAACAAAAAGGTGAAAGGTTAACATGAAAACTACAGCTTCATGACATCGCAAGGTGGAACAGAGCGTTTTGAGTTTTGAGATGTAGACAGATTAATAAACCAGGAGTAGATGTGTAAATGCAAGAAAACACAACTCCAGCTCGTTTTTGAAGAGTTCACAGCTTTATATCATGGCTTAAAGATCACTTTGAATCCATCCTGTGTAATATAGAACTATTAAACTAAATATTCTACATTTGAATAGCCAAAATTCGTCAAAATGTTGTCTGTATGAGCAAAAACTGTGGAGCGTTTTAAACCTCTGAATATTCAAATAATGTATGTATAAGTATATGTGAAATGTATATATATATATATATACGTATATATACATGCAGTACAGTACAGAAGGCCTATATCAACTTTATTCCATTGAATGTCTATAGGGTCTATTATTGAACTGTCTGAAAGCCTGAGATTGTCACACACACACGTACACACACACGCACACACACACATACACGCACACAAAACCGCAGACACAATGGGAGCAGAGGAGCGGAGTGGACAGGATGCCGAGTCAACTCCACAGGAAGCACTGATAAGAGCGCGACACTTATATCGCTCCTCACAACACAAAGGGGAACCTTTGACAGCTAGGAACCTTTAATGGATGTCTCGGCAGGCCTCCTCCTTTTGCCGCTTCTATCTGACGGATGTGTGTGTCGCGCTCCTGAATTACTTGAGAAAAAAACGAGAGTTGCTTGTAGGGATAGACGTCAGTGACAAGGTACATATTATTTTGTGTTTGACGCGGGGAAGAAAATGGAAGTGGAGGAGAGGTGATTGGAGCGATAGAATAGAGAGGAGAGCTTTATGTGCATGGGGGGGTCAGGGCCGTTTCTAGAGATAAGAGGGCCTGATGCAAAATAGAGTTGAAGGGAACTTTATTTAAAAAACTGCAACAGCACAATGATCTACAAAAAAACAAACCTTGTTGTCAAAGCCTGAGCTCGTCTGACCTGAGCTGGTTCGTACTTGGATCGAAGACCACTGGGGATATCAGGTGTCTTTTTTTTTTTTTTTTTTTTAATTTAACATAATCAAATATACAGATACCAAGCCAGGTGATAACTAGGGATGTCAAAATATGATATGTTGGGCGATACACAAAGATCAACTATACAAGAGGAAAAACTGCAAATATACTTAAATAAAATAAAATGCAGGGGAAAATAATACTGTTAAATTATAGATATTTCCTGTAGATATTGTATGTTTTAATAGCTTTTTTGTTTTTAATCTTTTTCATTGTCTGTAAATATTGGTGTATTTCGTTATTATAGTGACCTTTGGTTTATTTTGAGTCCATTTTGTCTTGTGTATATTGTATTTATTGTATTTATTTTGTATATATTGTATTTATTGTATTTATTTTGTGTATATTGTATTTATTGTATTTATTTTGTGTATATTGTATTTATTGTATTTATTTTGTGTATATTGTATTTATTGTATGCATTTTTGTGTATATGATATTTGTCCAGCATGATGAGAGTCCAGGTGTCACAGAAAGACACCAGCGGCAAAAGATTTGCCGTGTCCTTGGGCAAGACACTTCACCCACTATAAATGTGATGCATGTCTGAGTGTTTGTGGCGGTTGGAAGAGCTGATGACACAGACTAGCAGCCTCGCTTCTGTCAGTCTGTCCCAGGGCAGCTGTGGCTACAACAGTATCGTACCACCACTAGGTATGGAGTGAATGAAGAATGTACCAAATTGTGTGACTTTGAGTGTCTGGAAAAGCGACGTAAAAGACGAATGCATTATGAACCTAGCTCAAGATCTGGAGATGGGTCCCCACCCACTGTTCCTGATGGGTGACCCCAGTGGCATTGGAGGATGGGTCAAATGCAGAGGACAAATTTCCCTGCAAGAAGTGAAGAAGTGTTGCTGAGTTTCAAATGTCATATGTAATGTAATCTAAGCTGTTGTTGTATTTTATTTATTTATTTATTTATTTATTATTATTATTATTATTATTTTATTATTATTATTATTATTATTATTTTATTATTATTATTATTATTATTATTATTATTATTATTATTATTTGTTTTATTTTATTTTTTTTGTAAAACCTTACTTTAGCACCTTACTTTAGAAACAGAAATGTTGCACACTTTAAATTAAAAGTATATGAAGTACCCCAATTTAGATGATATGTAAAATCTGTTTTATTTTTTTGCACCATTAATAGTACTGGATCATAGGCCCCCAGCATATGAAGTACCTCAAGTTAGATACTAGGTAAAATCTGTTTGAATTTTTGTCTTTTTTTTTTTTTTTTGCACCACTGATAGCACTGGATCACAGGCCCCCAGCACACGCCTGCAGTCTGCTCACAGCTGCGTACGGCCGTGTGGGGGAATATTTTTATGAAGTGTGATTCTGGGGCTTTGTGTTGCACTGGCCAGTCTCCGAAGTGTGAACACACACGCCCAGACGCACAACAGACTGTTCATTAGATAGAGAACAATGGGAGCCTGTTTGTGTAATATGGAACCCTCCACTCTGAGTAAACACAAAATATAAATGTAGTAGTGGCTTTGGACAATATCCGAAATGAAATTAATTGTAGTACCTCATTTATAAAATCACAGAATGACAATACAGTAGCAGATTCTCATGGCTAAAATAAGCACAAATTCACCACAAATTACAAGATCATTTTAAAAGGTTTATCCTGTTGGTTAAAAATCATTAAAGGTCCATTGTTTAACTTTTCTTTTCTACTTTTCTCCATGGAGATGTTTTTGCTTTGTCTGGAATGTTTCACCGTAGGGCATTAATCCTTTCTATTATCATGGAGACCAAACCGAGCCAAGTTACAGGTCAGATCTGTGGAGAGGCGACCCCGCTCACACTGTTTTTCTAAGTATTTTTGAGCAATAAAACCACTTGTAATTAAATAAATGTAAGGTAGTTCTGTTTAATGTCATACTGTGGAACATTTGGAGCCAAGCAGTGACATATCCATAGAAACAAGAGAGTCTCATAGTGCACCTTTAACCATGAAGTAATAATTAATACATTAAAAAAACTAGAAACTATTTACAACAAAAATATGTGAGATTGGAATAATAGGTTACAGATATTGGTGCACTTTGCAGACTGCAGTTACACGTGGTGGAGCTAGGGGGCAGCCTGGCACGAGAGCTCTGCAGCTACAGAAGAGAATTAAAGGAAATGCAAACCCCTGTAATGCCACTGTTTGTTCTCTCTTATCCACGCTCTTTCTCTCTCTCCCTCCATTTCTCTCCTTTTACCTTTCTAACCTTTCTCGTCTCTCTTTAGCCCCCTTCACTCTCTTCCTCTTCGCCCCCTCCCACCTTCCATCCCTCCATCTCCTTCGCTCACTCCCTCTGCTTTTCGGTCTCTCTTGTTCACATTTCTCTCCCTCTTCTGCTGTCTGTGTCGCCCTCACTTTCTCTCCATCTCGTTTTCTTTCGTTCCATCTTTCTCACTCAACACACCTCTCTTTTTCTGTCTCTCTCATCCACAGTTCTCTCTCTACTGCCTCTCTCCCTCTCTTCTCTCTTGCCTTCACTTTCTCTCCAACTCCTTTCTTTCTTTTCTCTCTCTCTCTCTCTTTTTCTTTCTTTCTTTCTTTCTTTCTTTCTTTCTTTCTTTCTTTCTTTCTTTCTTTCTTTCTTCTCTCTCTATGTTTCTTTTTCTGTCTCCTTCACCCAATTCTCTTGCTCTCTTTCTCACTTTGCTCCCACCCTCTCTCCCTCCTATTCTCTGCCCTGTCTCTCTCTCTTTTCTCTCTGCCCCTCTTCTTTTCCCCTCCCTCTCCTTCTTTCTGCCTCTCCTCTCTCCTTCTCCCCACCCCTCCTCTCCCGCTCTCTCTCTCCCTCTTTCTCTCCTTCTATATGATCCACTCCTTTGTCCCCCTCTTTCTCCTTCCTAATCTCTCTTTCCTTCTCTCTCCCCCCTCCCCTCCTCTCTCCCTCTCTCTGCCCTCCTCCTTTCTTCCTCTCTCCTTCTGTCTCTCCCTCTGTCTCTTTCTCCATCTCTCCATCCCTCCCTCCCTCCCTCCCTCTCCACATCTGGCGGGCCTCAGTGACAGATAGAGTGTGTGAGTGGAGGAGTGCAGAGCGGCTTGTTAAAGGTGTTGCAAATGAAGTCTGTGGAAGGAGAAATAAAGACGTGTGCGTCGTGTGAGGAAACGGTATTATGGGAAACAGAGTCCAGGCCCTGTTCTAACACTGCTGCTGTAACACTGCTGCCCTAACACTGCTCCTCTAACACTGCTGTTGTAACACTGCTCCTCTAACACTGCAGCTCTAACACTGCCGCTGTAACACTGCTGCTGTAACACTGCTGCCCTAACACTGCTCCTCTAACACTGCTGTTGTAACACTGCTGCTGTAACACTGCTGTTCTAACACTGCTGCTGTAACACTGCTGCTGTAACATGACTGCTATAACAGTGCTGCTGTAACACTGCTGTTCTAACACTGCCGCTCTAACACTGCTGCTCTAACACTGTTGTAAATACACCGGGGTAAATGTTAGAGAAAAGTCCACTGCGACAATTAATACAAGACTTTTACTTAATACTTAAAGGTGCATTGTGTAACTTTTCTGGTGGAGGGCCCGTCACCTGCTTGTTTCTATGGATGTCATTGCTCTGCCTGGAATGTTCCACAGTATGACATTAAACAGCTCTACCTTACATTACAGGTGCTTTTTTTTAGCTCAAAAATACCTAGAAAAACAGGCATTCTGACTGTGAGCGGGTTGCCTCTCCGCAGATCTGACCTGTAAGTTGGTCTGGTTTGGTCTTCATGAAGGTAGAAAGGTTTAATGCCATACTGCGAAACATTCCAGACAAAAATAAATAACACCACAGCAAAGAGTCGTGTAGAAAGCTTCAGATTTTTTTCATTTGTACCAAAATAACTACGCAACGCTGCTGAATCCTACAAGTATCACCGATTAAGAAAATAAAATTAGATAACGAAGTAAGTACAGAGAGTGAGCGTATCGTAACTGCGGTGAAAACGGGAATTGATCGGCAATATGACGAATTAAAAATAAGCAATTAAAGATTTCTCAAACATGCACACATCACTCCAGATACAACTTCGAGAGGCTAAAGAAGAACAGAAAACTACTAGTATTTGTTAAAAGTGCTAAAAAAATGTATTTAATTATTTAACACGTCTCCATTAAGCTCCAGTAACTACATAATCTTCAAACTGTAAGAACACTGGGGCCCTTACAGTCTAAACCGGGGCCCCACACTCTGTCTCAAACACAGCACAACTAATAAAGCCGGTGACACTGGGCAGCCCTGTCGAGTGCCTGTGAGCGTGATGGATGGAGCCCGCGGAGATGACCCTACCCTCCCACATCACTCAGGCCCAAATGAGAGCGCGTGTGGGGGGGAGGTGGACAGCGACGCGAGGGGGCCTGTCTGCCGCCACGGGACGGCCCAAAATAACAGATCACTGACAGCTGACACGCTAAAAACACGAAACGAAACGCTAAATTGGGCGATAAAGTGAGATTCAAATAAGCGGATTTAGTACAATGAATTTTTAAATAATTCTTTACAAAGAGCTGGGGCCGGGAGGGGAAGTGGGGTATTAACTGCTAACACAAAACATATTTAGATCACCATGTTACCTTGTATTGTTTTGAAAATGAAAATCTATCTATCTATCTATCTATCTATCTATCTATCTATCTATCTATCTATCGTAAGGGCCCTAATGTTCTTACAGTTTGAAGAGTATGTTGTTATTATTGGAGCTTAAAGGAGACATGTTAAGTAATTAAATCGCTTTTTCAGACAAATAGTTTCCTTTTCTCATTTACCGCCTTGAAGCTGTATCTGAAGTGATTTGTGCACGTTTGAGCAATCTCTAATCACTTATTTTTAAGACGCCTTATTAAATAAATAGAGCTATAGTGAAACAGGAGCTCATTTTATTAAACCAAAGATGTTCATTTTGTCTTCTTATGTTCTTTAACATCATTCACATCATTATACGACACCGGGGACAGTTCCGTCAACAAGGTGAATACACGTTATTGTATTGTTTTAAAAAAAGAACCCAAGAAGTTAAAGTACATAAGAAGACAAAATGAACATCTTTGGTTTAGTAAAAAGAAGATTTGTTAAAGTTTTAGCAGCGCAGATTAACAGAGATTAGTACTGTTTTGTCACAGATGAACCATGTGTGTTCCTGATTGGCTAATCCAGCTGTCAATCACACCCACCTGACCAGACTCACATATTAGTAAAGTACTGAAGAAGTGTATATTCTGAAAATACTGCTGTAGTGATGGGGTTTGCCTATTTCAAATGTATAGGTGCGCTTTGTCATTAGCGAGCCAGCCAACATTCTCACACTCACAGAACATACACGCAGACCAGACCACGCACACTGCACATGGCTTTTATAAGGCCCTACGTAGTCCTGGTCTGGTCCTGGTCTGGTCCTGGTCTGGTCCTGGTCTGGTCCTGATCTGGTCTACTGCTGCTGCTGCTGCTGCTTTTTAATTATGTCCATGAGCAGCCTGGGCCCAAATGGGTCACACTCAACATGGCTCCCCTCACCTCCACACACACACAGACACACACAGACACACACAGAGACACACAGACACACACACACCTGCCCTCCCCTCTTATTATGGGATAGATTTATTGGCCTAGTACTAGACACACTGCAGCTACTTGGTGTTTTAACTGTGGACTATGCACTGCCAAAGAAACAAAAAAAACCCCACAGAAATCTGGAATTGTTCTTGTTTTCGAGACTAAAAAAGACATATTGTGTTTGTGTTTGCTGTATAGTTATAATTTACCAGACCTGTGGATCATTATGTTATGTTTTGCACATTTTAAATCGCAATATCGTTCTAAAATGGTTTAATAAAAGAAAGACGTCTGCTGATTTCTGCGTTAGAAAACTGCGGTGCCCGATGGGAGCTCGATCATTGGACTGTCCCAATTACCTTCACTATTTAGCATGACGTACACTGCTTCACTCCTCAGTAAAATCTACGCAAACCTGGTTAATTAGCCCGTCTACATCTCCAAATGCTCTGTTCCACCTTATGATGTCATGAAGCGGTAGTTTTCAAGTGAACAGCTGCCTTTTAGCTTTTGTCCAGTAGAGATCGGCAATTCCAGGGCTGAAATGATCCACATGATTCTAGTGAAGGTGTGTGGAGTTTAAAAACACAGTGGAGCACTTCCTGTATTACCACATGGCATCACAAGGCAGAACAGAGTGTTTTGAGAGCAGAACTCAGCCTAAATATGCAGATTTTGTGTGTTTGAATGCTTGAATGAAACAAAACGCATCTCCAGGTCTGTTTGTGATGAGGAAACGACATTATAACGCACGTAGATCAGAAAATAGCGTAATACGGGACCTTTAATTAGTCCAGAATGATCTGAGGTCTCATGCTTCTGCCTCATTACATCCTCTGAAAGCTTTTAACCTCACTAAAGAACCATTTTCTAACATTACCACAAGGTCAAATTAGAGCTTTTAAAACGGCCATTAGGGGTTATTCTGAGTGCCCCGCTGCTCTGTCCATCTCCCCTGCAGTCACGGCGAATGTGCGGGTTGCCATGTATGCTCTCAGATGGGGAGATTTTTCTATTGATTACACGAAAAATCTAAAAAATAAATCCACAAATGTTGAACCTGATAATTTCTATGACTAACCAGGCCAAAAACTCACTGTATTCCAAAACAAATCTGCATTTTTTAGCTGATCCCCATCTGCATTGATTAATATCAGCCTGTAAAATGTTGTGACGTCATCTGAAACCCAGCAATTAGGTGTTCAATCATTGTTATTGGTTTTACATGACGTTGTCGTGTCGTTGGGCAAGACATGTCCTCCATTTTGCCAGTGTAATTAGATCAGGAATGGTAGAGCTAATGCAATTTTAAGTGCGTATCTATATAGGCAATTTAAAGTGTTTAGAAGCTTTATACTGTCACGAAAGATGAGAAACTGGTTTGATTCCCGTAAAAAGTATACAGTATACTATGGTGTTACCCATGAGCAAAACACTTCACTAATAAATAATGCAAGATTGCAACTGGAAGGGCATCAGGTATAAGCATTTTTTTTTTTTTTTTTTGCACCACAAAAAACCCCAGAAAAGAGAAACCAACTCTCTCTTCTTGTCTCCCTGGAGATAGTTCTGTCTATGGAGACACAAGTGAAGCAACCAGGACAAGTTACAGGTCAGATCTGTGGAGAGGCGACCCCACTCACAGTTTATATTCCAGGCATACTAATAATATCTCCGTGGAGACAAGCAGGTACGAGAAAAGTTGTAGTGTACCTCATGAGATATATATTAATATTTGAATTTATTATTATTATTATAGTTATGCTATTATGTAAAAAAGGAAAAAAGAAACACTTTTTACAGATATTTTATTGGAAAAGAAGTGACAATGTTTTTTAAACTGGATCAACATTTCAAATTTTGGAGTGAGAGTCAAAATCAAGAAATCGCATCTGCAGATTTTAGTGCATTTTGACCAACCCTGACTCTCTGTACTCTCTCTGGGTTGCCATGTGTGCCGCTGCGTTGCCAGGTTAGCTTAACTTACAGCAGGAAGCGCACACGGCGGACTGGCCCTCGTTAATGAAATCGCTTTTTGTTATTTACTGCCTCTTGTTAAACCTCCGTCCCCAGTACCCAGGCTTGTGTGCGCCTCAGCTGGGCAGGAGAGGGGCTGCGAGGGGGTAAGAGGGTCCATCCTACGTCCAGGGGTTTTTACGAGGCAGTCTTTATGATATGTATTTAGGGCAATTAGGGAGCAGATATATTGGCTCATTACGCAGGAGCAGGTGCAGGGTAAGTGTGCAGGTTTCACGGCGCGTTTGAAGTCCTCGTGACAGACGCCGGGATGAAAAGAGTTTAGCACGTTTTTAAAAAATTGCACGGGTAGATGGCTGCTACAGGTTGCAGATGGTTTCAGAGGAAATGCAATCAAAACTGGCTGTTAAAAGGCCCGTTTTACGCTATTTTCTGATCTACAGTGCGTTATGATGTTGTTGTCTCATCACAAACATTTGTTGAACACACAAACCCTGCATATTCAAACTGTAAACACTCTGTTCCTCCTTGTGATGTCATGTGGTAATACAGGAAGTGCCCCATTGTGGTTTTAAACTCCATACACCTGAACTGAACAAACGGTAACTGGCAGCTGTTAACTTGAAAACAACCACTGCATGACATCACGAGGTGGAGCAGAGTGTTATGAGCTTTGGACAGGCTAATAAAAAAGTAAAAAATAATACGTCAAGGCATAAAGAACACCACACAACGCAAATCCAGTGTAACCCCACGACAGAAAAGAGAAAGCAACTCTAAAAGAATAAAAATAAAATGCTGACTTTATTTAAATATACAATGTCATTTGATACATATTCATATTTATTATTATTATTTTTTATATTAATCAAAAGCATATGTTAATTTAACTGAAAATATCTGGAATAATTGGAATAATGCGATAAGTTCAACATTCCATTTAACCTCTTTGGAGTTAACTTAAAATAAATTCCATCTGCTGATTTTTAGTTTTATGGTAATTAGTCCAATTTTCATCCGCTTATAAGGCTTTTCCCCCCTTCAAGAAACCACTCACACACATTCATACGCTTGTTAAGTGTCTTGCCCAAGGACACAACAACAGTTTTCATCTACGGGAGCCGGAATCACCTCTGCCAATGAAATGATGTTTATGTTAAGAGCGGGATTCAAATGATCAACCTTCAGATCCGTGCACAAACACTCTACCGACTGAGCCACTGTTGCGCCGCCGTTTTTATGCCGTCGGTCGATGCGGGGAATCCCTGGAGTGATATTTATCCAGACACGGTAAGAAACCTGTCTCCTGCATAAACAACTTGAACTTAAAAACAATCTGATTTAATATCTGAGCCAAGAACAAGTGCGGAGTACAGAGGGGAGGAAACTGGCATTCAACACTGCAACGATTTGACCTCTCCTCTATCCACTGACACAGGAAGTTAAACAGAAACACGGACAATTACAGGAAGTGCACGATTCCAAATAAGGAAGTCGTGCCCAGAATGAAACTGTAAAGCACATAGCACCATCAATAATTTATTAACACTACAACTTAACTTCTATTTCCTTTGGTCGGACAATGAAAGACAGAGGAGCTAGCACTATAATATTAAGGTGAATATACCGGATTTGTCTTGCCCCAGTACAAACATATGTATATAGAGTTTGAGAATCAGGATGTGCGTTGTTAGCATGTTAGTTGCATTACAGTGATGGCAAAACTCCATTGTCACCTCTGAAGTTTGTAAAATGCACTTTGCGGTGAATAATTAGGATGCTTTGAAGAAGGTGAGTGAGGAATAACTTTGGAACTTTGGGGATGGGAAGTTCCTGTAGATCTACAGTATAAAATGTATTTAACACAATAACACTGGGACAATGCAGAGGAACTACACAGTCCATGACCATGAAAAAAACAAAACAAAACTGCAATTTCCCCATTGTGGGACAAATAAAGGATTATTATCTTATCTTATCCTTTGCTTTGTGCAGCCACAATAAAAACTACTTTTACATGCTAGTATTAGCTTGTCAGTATTGTGGTCTTATACTACTACTACTACTACTACTACTGTTGCTACTATTGCTACTACTACTACTGCTACTACTGCTACTACTACTACTGCTACTACTACTACTACTACCACAATAAAAAGTACTTTTACATGCTAATATTTTTTGTCAGTACTGTGGTGGTATACTACTACTACTACTCGGGTCTGCGCATTGCTCTGTCACTTTTCCTGGTTTTATACTACTACTATTACTATTACTACTACTACTACTACTACTACTACTACTACTGCTACTACTAGTGCTACTACTGCTACTGCTACTGCTACTACTACTACTACTAATAATGTAATTTTCAAAATGCATACAGCATCTTTTTACAAGTTGTTTTTTTTTTTTTTTTTTACAAGCGGTTGCAACATGAGTTACCACCAATCACTCATAGCCCACTTTCATGCAAATCTAGGCATGGAAGGTGAAGTGTCTTGCCCAAGGACACAACAACACAATATGGTTGGAGCTGGGATTAAACCAACTCTGATTTACGCAACTTTAAGGGCAAAAATAGTGAAGTGTCTTGTCCAAGAACGCAACCGCAATACGCAGAAGTTGGAGCAGGGATTGAACCACCAACCTTTGAGTTTATAGAGTTTGTAGTCGGATTTACAGTGATTCAAAGCAGACTTTTTTCCGCGGTACATTTTCCTTTGTTTGCCACGCATGCCCTGCTCTACGTCAAGTGAATGGTGAACCCTGATGTCCCTCACTCCTTTAATGTAACAGCAGTGGACAGACACGAAACAGAGCGCGTCAGCTCCGTCTACTGTCATCATCTACACGACTCTTCGCGTATTTGGAGCGTGTACTTGTACTTCAAATGACGGAACTTCACTGGGACCTAAAATACACAGTTAAAGGGCCCATATTACAGTATTTTCTAATGTTGTATCCTCATCACAAACGCACCTGGAGTTGTGTTTTGTTTCATTCACACGTGTTTAAACGCACAAACCCAACTGAAAACACTCCCGGTGCCGTCACGTGGTAATACAGGAAGCGCTCCACTGTGTTTTTAAACTCCATACAGTAGTAATAGCAGTAACATCAATCCATACACCTTCACTAGAATCATTTGGATCATTTCAGATTTGGAATTTCTAATCTCTACAGAACAAAAGGTTAAAGGCAGCCGCTGTCTTGAAAACCACTTCATGACATCACAAGGTGGAACAGAGTATTCTATCCTACCCTTGCTTTGGTCTCTCTATATTGTCTTTTTCTATTTCAGAATGTTCTCAATTTCAGATAACCGTTCATTAAATATTATTAAAACTTATCCTTTACCTTCCAAAGATGACCGCCACATTTAACAGTCCATCTTTGGAGCTTTGGCGATGTAGACTACAGACTAATGATAAAGAGTTACTCAAACACGTGTGAATGAAACAAAACAACTCCAGGTCTGTTTTTGAGGAGAAAACAACATTATAACATGGTTTAAAACTCACACAATTGACTCCTATGAGAAAGCTGTTGCGTAATCCTGAATTTCTTAGCTGTCGACACCTCCAAAGACTCCGTTTGACCTTGTGATGTCATTAGGTGGTAAGTCTGTGTTATTTTTAATCTTATTTGAACTGCTGTACTCTACAAAACACTAGAATAACTTTACGTTTCTATATTTTCGTTTACTCTTTTGTTGAAATCGGTTGAAATTGCCACAGAGGAAGTGCACTGGAGAGTGGAGCAGTTTCAATGAGGCTAAAACAATAGCTGTAGCCTCGAAGTTGATGTTATTTTTGATCGGTTATTGCGTGGAAATGATGTGAACAAGTCTAGTGAAGGTGTAGCACTTCCTGGATTACCACCTAATGACATCACAAGGAGGAACAGGGTGTTTTCAGTTCCCGGGAAGAAAGATTTATGTGTTAAACGTGTGTGAATGAAACAAAACACAACTCCAACTATATTTTTTTTTATAAGAAAACAACATTATACGGCTTTTAAAGGTGCACTGTGTAACTTTTCGGTTGGAGGTCCGTCACCTGCTTGTTTCTATGGATACGCCCTTGCTCTGCCTGTAATGTTCCACAGTATGACATTAAACAGTTCTACCTTACATTTATTCAATTACAGGTGGTTTTATAGCTCAAAAATACCTAGAAAAACAGGTATTCTCCACAGATCTGAGCTGTAACTTGAAGATAGAGCGGTTTAAAGGTATACTAAGAAACATTCCAGACAAAGCAATAACATTTCCATGGAGAAACGTGTTTAATGCACCTTTAAACCTTTAAACAATGCACTTTTACCATCAGTATTATCATTATCCAGTGTATTTTTACCGTTTCCGTGGTTTTACTTCATCCCAGCCTCACAGGTGGCCCATGTGTCGTTCTGTTCACTAAAATTAGAGCAGCTACAGGCTAATACATGATGCTAGCCGGCACGTACCTCCAGAGCAGTGGGATTATAGGACCAGACCTGGATAACATCACCGCGGCCGGTTTAACGTGTGCGGCGGGTGTATGATAGACACACGCCCCAGTCAAACTCCAATCGCCCCAAAAGTGTTGAAACAAACCAGAGCAAGACGAAACTGTGTGGAGATGTTTCGCTTTGGTCAAGGGATGTGTTTGAATCATATCTGTACTACTACTACTAGTAGGTACACATACTACAAATATATACTATAAACATACTACAAACATATACTAACGGTATATGTTTGAATCATATCTATATAAAGGAAAACAAAGATATACATAATTTGTGCAAATCTTAATTTAAAATAAACTCTAAACTAAAAAACTACTACTACTACTACTACGTTTTTCATTCATACCATACTCCATACAGTTGTACAACAGCTCACCCTTATGTAACAGATAATACTCCCTACAACTGTACAACAACTCAATCTTAAGTAACAGATAACCTTATGCCCTGTCAATCAGCATATCATTGTACTGTCCTTCTTGTCTCCTGTTTATAGTTTATTTTATAGTTTATTACTTATTTTTCTATTTTATTTTGACTTGTACATATACATTTATTTTTTATAATTATGTCTCATTTGACACCTGTCTCTTTCTATCTTTTTTGCTATACCATCTATTTTTGTTACTCTCTGTTATTATATTGTGATGTTTGAGCTGCTGTATCCAAATAATTTCCCTTGTGGATCAATAAAGTTTGTCTAAGTCTAACTTTTAGTACAAACACAACTAACTATCCTGTCATGATCAGCTGTGTGTTAGTGATGTAACGGACAACAACATGTGCACGGACGGGAATTGAACTACCAACACCAGCGAGGATAATAACTTGCAGAATAACTTGTATTCTAATCAGGCTCCAGAAAAGGGTTAAAGGTGCTGTACTTGATTTTTCACGTCCATATTACTCACTGCAACACTGAGTTTAAAAGCAGCACACAACCACACAACACTCAGAGAGTTTTGTTGTCATGGTAAAGCTAACAACAACTAGTATGCTGACATGCACTTCCTGGTTATCAAACAAAAACAAAAAAATGACCTCAAACGCTGCTTATACAAAATATCTGTACTGATGTAATAAACATAATTGCTCAAATATATGAAAAAAAAAAAGATACACAGGGCTTTTAAGGTTAGAGAGGCCAGTTAAATGATCTTACATGTTGTTTGTTGTTCTTTTAAAGGATTAAATAAGGATTAAAATAATTTCCCTTGTGGATCAATAAAGTTTGTCAAAGTCTAAGTTTAAGGATGCACTATGTCACTTTTTTAGTAGAGGGTGCACCACTTGTCTCCATAGGGATGTTATAAAAAGGCCCACAGTTTTCCTTTCCATCCATCCATTTTCTTCCTCTTATCTGGGGTTGGGTCGCGGGGGCAACAGTCTAAACATGTACTCCCAGACTTCCTTCACCCCGGACGCTTCCTCCAGCTCCTCCGGGGGGACCCCAAGGCGTTCCCAGGCCAGCCAAGAGACACAGTCCCTCCAGCGTGTCCTGGGTCTTCCCCGGGGCCTCCTCCCTCCTCCAGTTTGCATTAAATCTATTTATCTTCATGGAGACAGTCAGGTCAGATCTGTGAAGAGGAGAGCTCACACCAAACTGAAGTGTTGCATTTTCCTTCACAACATTAGCATTACATTCGCAACCGGGCTAGCCATTCCTCAGCTAGGCTTTTGTGTGGACGCCTTTTGACACACATCTAAACCGCCCTCGCCCAGAAGTGTTGAGACTTGCCAGGACACGAGATCCAATAAAACTCAATGGCGGTAAAAGCGGCGGCGAGCTGGAGAGTTAGTGGGCAGCGGAGGAAGAGGGCGATTTGACTGTGGGATGAAGCATTGTTTCATTTGTGCGCCGATAGCTGACGTTTCACAGGTTTTTGGCCCTCGTTCAGAAGTGCGAACACAATATGTCTATTGAGATGTCGACTCCCCAGCACCCCTCCCGGCCAGAGCGCTAGGCTAGCTTTAGCGCCTCCAGCTAACACCTCATGCAGCTACAGGCGGCCACACACGTGCTACTGCTACTTTCACTTTCCAGTGACGTGGGGCTGTAAAAACTGACGAAAACTACTGATTACGGATATATTTGAGGTTATAATGGCTAGATTAGTTTGATGCTCTCCATCATGGACACTCCTGCTCACCCACTGCACCAGACTATAGAGGGACAGAGGAGATAATACTCCCTACAACTGTACAACAACTCACCCACTGCACCAGACTATAGAGGGACAGAGGAGATAATACTCCCTACAACTGTACAACAACTCACCCACTGCACCAGATTATAGAGGGACAGAGGAGATAATACTCCCTACAACTGTACAACAACTTAATCTTGAGTAACAGATAACCTTATGCCCTGTCAATCAGCATATTATTTGCACTGTCGTTCTTGTCTCGTTTATAGCTGTGAATTTATATTTTATTTTATAGTTTATTACTTATTTTTCTATTTTATTTTATTTTTATTTATTTATTAACTTATTTAGATCACCTTTTATTGTTTTGAAAATGCCATATTCACCCAAAACTGATGCATTGTGCTGTAACAAAACTACAGCACAACGCATCAGATTTGTGAAGCTGTAGTGTATTGTTTTGTATTTTGCTTTTGTATATCTTTGAAAAAATGACTGTGGATGACAGAGGGTTTGAATAGGGCTTGGGAGAGATCGCTAGATTACTCAAACGTGCATGGATGACATCTCAAACCTCTTCAGGCACGTTTTCGATGAGGGAACAACTTTATAACAAGGTAGAAAGCTCCAAAAAGTTCTAAAAAGCAGCATTTACAATTCCAGCTACGCATCCACCGTGTTCAGAAATGGGGGATGTTGGAGCTATCTGGAGGTCTGGAAGTGTCTGGAAGTGTCCATAGGAGCTCTGCACACATCTGGTCTGTGTTAGGTCTATATTAAGTGTGTGTCAGTGGTCCAGGCCCGGCTGATGGCTATCAATCTCCCCCAGTAATGTGAGGGGAGAGGAGGCGGGCGGGAGGCTGGGAGACCCCCCTGAGAGCGGAGCTAATGGGGAGACGGATGCATTAAGGTGAGGCCTGTGGCGGAGATGGGCCTCACGGCGGAGCTGCGCGGGGAGGCTCAGGGACTTGTTATGACTTGGGTGAAGGTGTGAGGAATATGAAAGAGATTTGATAGTACAACAGTGGAGAGGGGAGAGAGGGAGTACGGGTCATGCATACATCCACCACTAGATGCCGCCAAAAAGACCATATTTGGAGTATTTTCTGTTAATTTTGTTTAAATATTATGTCAATTTCCTTTTTCGCTTTTTAAAACAACATGGTAATACAATAAGACACAATGCATACTATAGACAGAGATAGTGACAAGACACTTCACCTCTACTTATCAGTATACTTCTTTTCTATCACTTTTGAGGCCTTCATCGCATTATTTACATCTGAAATCTGGTGCCTCGATTTAAAAAGCCTCCTGATTGGTCAGTGCTTCCTGTAGTAAAAGAGGATATTAACAGAGAGAAGGAGAATGGGTCTGAATATTAGAACAAACGTTCTGTAGCGCTGGTTTATGCTTGTTGTTTCCTTACCTTTGCTGTTATGTTCTGTCCATTACATTACTTGTATCTGCTGTTTGTTTCCATTGTTGGTATCTTTAAATTTTTTTTTACCGTTATTGGTTTCTTTTTGCGTTATTGCAGTATGATGATAGTTGTGTTACCAAGCTATAACACTGACTCATTGTCCTCACATGTAAATAGTTCATATGGTCCAATGTAAAAATGTCTGAAGAATACAAAAGAAAAAAAAAAAAAAAAGCAGCATTATGTTAAATTAGAAGAGGGCGTGGGATTAAATAAGTGTTCTTCTTCCCACTCCTTTTTGGGCAAATGTTTTTTTTTTGTTGTTACTTCTGTTATGAATGCACTTTTGTCATATATATATGTAAAATAATGTAAATTGCTTACTTGCCCAAAATAAGTAAATAAATAAAAAAAAAACAGTAGGTGGAGTTAAGAGCAAACTCAGCTTCAGAGAGATAACCAAAAATGCAGAAAAAAATGTGCATATACTCTCCCATTAAACTCGTCTATTTTGCATTTATTTATTTATGTTTTGAAATACCGGTGTTTGTATGTAACAAAAGAGAAGAAAATCATGCCTTCTTACTCTGAGCGGGGTAACCTCACCATGTCTTAACTGTAACTTTATTTGGTGACCTGCCACCTGCTTGTCTCATGTCATGGAGAGACACCACCAGTTAAAAGTTTCTTCTATATTTCCATGATTATTTACACTGTAGATTCTCAAAACTATGAATGAAAATATATGGCGAGTAGCAAACAAAAATACTCTAAAAATAACTCAAAACCTGTTTAAAATAATAATAATAATAATAATAATAATAATAGTAAAAAAAAAAGTAGACACCCTTTGCTTTGGCGCCTGCTTTGCACTTTTGGCATTTCTTAACCCTGACATGGCACAGCTGTGAAGTGAAAACCATTTCAGGAGACTTCATCAAGAACATCAGTGAGACGAGGGTTTGTCAACAAAGCAAAGCGTGGCTACTTTCAGAATTTTAATATATATAAAAAATGTTGTTATAATTTTGTTTCTCTTCACCACATAATTTCATTCATCTGTATGTATTTAAAATGTAGTAAACATGAAGAAAAACAACACTGAATGAGACTTTTCTGGTAGCGTAATTGACTTGATTATATAGTAGTTTATGTAGTGAAAGAGCCATCAAATCAGCGCTTATTTGACAAGTATTACCCTTTCAAACAGCAGCCTCTTCCCCGCTCTGTCTCCTAAATTATCTTTACAAGACAAACTGGTGTAATTAAAACACTATCTACCCATAAATCAGCTGTAACCAGGGAGCTCCCGGCGGACAGCGAGAAGAGAGAGAGAGACGCAGAGAGAGAAAGACGGAGAGAAAGAGAGACGGAGAGAGGGAGGGAGTGAGATAAATGGCTGTCGACAAGAGCTACTCCTCTGTGTCAGCTCCCAGATAGCCACGCTGACAATGTTTAGACACCCCATTAGTGGTGTCATCCATCTAAAAGGCCCAGCGTGCAGCCCCGGAGGAGAGGAGAAGAGAGGAGAGAGGGAAGAGGAGGGAGGGAGGAAGAGGAGGAGGAGGGACATAACACTTTATTACCGCGCTAGTGTCAGGCTACATCCTCTGTGTGTTACTGCTCATCACGCTGCGTCGCCCGTGGATTCACTCGACATTTATCTCCGCGAGCAGCCGGAGAGTAAAAGGGTTCGGAGAGATGGAGAGAGGGATGGGAGAGGGATGGCAGAGGGATGGGAGAGGGAGGGATGGGAGCAGAGACAGGCAGGGGAGCACCGGCAGTGATAAAAGGATAATGGAGAGATGCTGTAAGTATTGACGTAGTAGTTAGGCCGATGCACTAACACTGTCAGTTCCAATTGAATAAAGATCCAAATGAAGAGTTAAAGGGGCGCTGTGGAACATTTCCAGTGGAGGGGAGACCACTGGAGGGAGGGGAAAAAGAGGAGCAGAGACAGACAAGGGAACACCAGCACTGATAAAGAGATAATGGAGAGATGCTGTGAGTATGGAGTTGTTATGTCAATATTCTAACAATGTTTGGAACAATTCAGTTATTGAAAAAGTACAACAATCGTTACTGAACCTGTGTCTCCAGAGCCTTAACCTGCAGACAGAGACACATCCAAGTTTTTCTCATTCTCAGTTTATGGACAAGCCTCATGTGAAAGCTCAGAACCTCCAGAATTCACTCACTGAGCTGCAGAGGCTGCACTAGCACTGATTCATGGTGGCTGCAGGTTTAGGTAGTGACCATTCAGATAAGAGAGAGGAATTTTAGGTTTAAATCAACTGAATTTCAGATTCTGATGATAAAATAATCAACTTATTCAATGCTGAAAACTACAAAGTGCACTATATCGCTTATAGTGGAAGGCCCGTCACCTATTTGTCTCCTAGGAGATGTTATTCTTTGTCTGGAATGCTCCTCAATATGGCATTAAACATATCCATCTTCATGAAGACAAGCAGTTTATACCTCCAAGAACAGGCTGCAGGTCAGATCTGTGCAGAGGCGAGCAGGCTTACAGTAGAATCCATGTTTTTTTTTTTTTTTCAAGGGACCGCAAAATAAAAGCTACAAAGTGAACCTAATTTAACTCAAGATATTTGGAAAAGAAATTTTTTTATTTAGGGTCAACATTTTTCTTAAATTTAGTTTGTTTTTAAGGGAGATAAAACCACCCATAACCCAGATAATCCAGACGGACAGAGAGAACATTCAAACTCCCCACCAAAGGCCCAATCTGGAATCAAACCTGGGATTTTCTTACTCAGAGCTAGAAATGTTAACCACTCTGCCACCTACAACCAATTACACCTTCGATACAGCATCCATTATCTCAAACGAACAACTTTGCATCCACAGTTAGCGCGAGCATCCAGAGGAGTCATACCGGACACAGGCAGGGCACAGGTCCAGTTTTCACTCTCATTAAAGCTCGCGCACAAAACAAAACACTTATAAACTATCAAAACTATCAAGCCATTACGTTAAAAAAAAAAAAAACTTTGTGAAGACTTTAGAGAGGTCCCGGACTCCCTGTGGTCACATTAAGAGCTCCGGGGATAATTTGGCCATTCACTCACAACTTTTGGAAATGGGCACGGCGAGGTACACAATCAGACATAATTGGCCAATCAACATGGAGGACAACAATGCACACTGCGTTACCAAGGGAACGCTTTTTACCAACTCAAAAATACACAAATAACTCTTAACAAGTGCTGGACCTGAGGACAAACTGTTGAAAAAGTTGGGAGATTGTATTTTATATTTTATGTTTTGTTATGTAGTGTTTGTGTTGGGCAGATAATACTCCCTACAACTGTACAGCAATTTAATCTTAAGTAACAGATAACCTTATGCCCTGTCAATCAGCAGTTCTTCTTGTCTCTTGTTTATAGCTGTGATTTTATAGTTTATTTTATAGTTTATTACTTATTTTTCTATTTTATTTTGACTTGTACATAAACATTTATTTATTTTTTATAATTAATTGTCTCGTTTTACACGTGTCTCTTGCTCTTTTTTGCTATACCATCTATTTTTGTTACTCTCTGTTATTATATTGTGATGTTTGAGCGATTGTATCCAAATAATTTCCCTTGTGGATCAATAAAGTTTGTCTAAGTCCATTGCATTTGACCCGTCCTTCATTGCAACATGGGTAAAACCTGTCAGGGTATGGTTAAGGTACACTTTGTTTTGTCCCCATAGGTAAATTTGGCCTCTGCATTTGACCCATCCTTAGTGCTGCTCATCAGAAGTGGGACCCATCTCCAGATCTTGAGCTGGTCTTGGCCAGAACTACCTTAGCTGGAGGATTTGACCCACTGGACACGGGAAAAACATGTAAACTTCACACAGAAAGGTCAAGGCGCCCTAGGAACCTTCTTGCTGTGAGGAGAGAGTGCTAACCCCTCAGAGATCCACTTCCAGGATAAGCCAGAATCTTGGTCAGGAGTATTTAACTGGAGGATTAACTGACAGCAGAGTTTTTGATAGTTTGTCCAAGGAAAAATGCTGTTCAGTTGCAGTTTCATTCTTTAAGTTACACAATGGCAGAGTGGTTAGCTTTCTACTAGTCACAATATTTAAATATCTAAAGCAGAACTTTTATTATTATCTTAAGATAATATGATGCACTATAACTGAAATGGTAGTTTTTCATGTTTCATGTATTGAGAATCAACCCACAAAATGTACCCGACCAGACCACAACTTCATATGTAAAAATATAAAAATCATATTTCAATATTATCGCAATCATTTTGTTGGGAAGCTAACAGTGAAGCAACACTAGTACATATACAGTATATATTTTTAATCTACAATGCCCTGACAAGAAATGTAGTACTATCTCTACTCATATATCAACATTTTTCATATTGCAACATAACGATTATTTTACAATCTTGAATATAGACGTACATTTTAGCCAACAAATGGACAAAAAAATTTAAGAATTTTTTTTTTATTTTACCTTCCTGCAAGCCAAAAAAATGTATTTTATGTAATTTTATAAAATTTTACCAAAAAATGTAAGTATTTTTTGTAATTTTACCTTCCCGCAAGCCAAAAAAATTTAAGTATTTTACCTTCCTGCAAGCCAATCCAGACCTATAGAACACATCATAACGAAGTCCCTTATCCCGAACCTACGACTTCTGCACTTGGACAACTGTTAATTTACTGCTTAATCTTGTTAGTTTTCCTAATTACTCCAAACAACAAAACATCCGCGCGCTGCCGATGGGGGCGTATACCCGCTCACCTCCCCGCGCCCCCTCGCCGTGTGGTCCTGGGAGGCATCGGAGGTAAACATGTTGCCAGCGTTCCCACTTACCCACACGTGCAATTAGCGTCGCAGCGCTAAGCTAATTTGGGCCCGGCGCGTAATAGTACATGTAAATGAAAAAGGCAAACAAAGGGAAAGGTCCTGATTGATAGCACTGGGGCTTCTCGGGTAGGGTCCGCGTGGGACACTTAGCCGCGCAATTCTAATTAAAAAGCCATAGCAGAAAAGCACTGAGGAGAAGGTCGTTAGGAGCAAGCTGCTGTAGAGGTATGCCAGGCTAATGCTAGTTTTCAGAGGGACGGGGTGGGCCTGTTAGAGTGATGGAGGTGGTGGCATACGCTTGGCACAGTGGGTACTCTAGTCATTTTCAAAATATTATACAAAATGTTAAGTGTGAATATTTTAGGGTAAAGAATTGGCTCACAAATGCATCATAATAATACAGTATTAAGATAAGTTATGAGCTGCTTTTTTGTGAACACAACCACCTTGCAAAGAGCTGAAGCCACACTTTATTTTACTCCCCCCAATAATAATAATAATAATAATAATAATAATAATAATAATAATAATAATAATGAAATAAAAATAAAAAATAATAATAATAGTAATCATCATCATCATCATCATATATAGCTCTGTTCTAGACGCTTAAAGTCGCTTTACACTTTCATGCATTATTTATCCTCTCCACATGCGGTGGTGGTAAGGTATTTTAGCCACATCTGCCCTGGGATAGACTGACAGAATCTGCTCCTCCGACCATCCCCAACACTCACTCTGCTGCAGGACACAGAGGAGGGACTGTTTTGGCTCTTCCTCTCCTCAAACTGCCTGGACACAGATCTGCTGACCCTCCCTGACCAGTTCTCCTGTTAAACTGCACTGAGACCTTTGACTGAGACTCAAAGGCCACTGAGAACCAGCCGATACCAATTCTGATGCTTCCTATACCTGATATTAACCAATACCAGAGACTGAAAACAGCTTATTTCATTTAAACAAAATTAAATTTAAATTTTGAAAAGACAAAACTGATTGAAATGTGTTATTTAACTCTAATTTGTCTCTCAAATAACTACAGAACAACTAAATACAAATTCAAACATTCAGAGATTTTCTGGTCCAAATTCGACCAGTAAATAGTCTACATCCATGTATATGTCCATCCATCCATCCATCTATTTTCTTCCACTTATCCGAGGCCGGGTCGCAGGGGCAACAGTCTAAGCAGGGACTCCCAGACTTCCTTCACCCCGGACACTTCCTCCAGCTCCTCCGGGGGGACCCCAAGGTATTCCCCGGCCAGCTGAGAGACATAGTTCCTCCAGCATGTCCTGGGTCTTCCCCGGGGCCTCCTCCCTGTGGGACATGCCCGAGCCACCTCCTGAGGGAGGCGTCCAGGAGGCATCCGGAACAGATGCCCAAGCCTCAGCTGCTCCTCTCGACGTGGAGGAGCGGCGGCTCTACTCCGAGTTCCTCCCGTGTGACTGAGCTCCTCACCCTATCTCTAAGGGAGCGCCCAGCCACTCTGCGGAGGAAACTCATT
This sequence comes from Taenioides sp. WSHXM2023, assembly GCA_029959045.1. Taxonomy (NCBI): domain Eukaryota; kingdom Metazoa; phylum Chordata; class Actinopteri; order Gobiiformes; family Gobiidae; genus Taenioides; species Taenioides sp. WSHXM2023. Next base: position 32,523,653 of record CM057086.1, on the reverse strand, counting down.
TCGGCCGCTTGTATCCGTGATCTTGTCCTTTCGGTCATTACTCAAAGCTCATGACCATAGGTGAGGGTAGGAACATAGACTGACGGTAAATCGGCTCAGCTCCCTCTTCACCACAACAGTCCGGTACAGCGACCCATGTACATGTCCCACAAGATATCAGCTGGACTGATATTTGAAAGTCAGATATTTGGAAATGTTTTGGTATCAGCGCCGATAGCCGATACCAGTATCTGTTTGGGGCTTCTTTACTTATAATATAGTACTTCCACTGTTACTGCTCTTGACTATTTTCTAGTACACCTGCAGTAGTCATATTTTCATAAAACCGTTTGCTTGGAGAGAGAGAGAAAGAGAGACAGAGAGAGAGACGACTTCTGTGGGATCAATGGTGCACAAAATTGTTTTTATTGAATGCGTGGCGGCGTGTTTTTTCCCGTAGACACAGATAGGGCGTGTGAGTGCGGATAATACAGAGGAGGAGGAGGGCACTAAATGAGATTATCGATGTTACACGGCGAAGAGAACGGCGGCGATCGGAGCGAGGAGGAGCGCTGATCCGTGGACACTTGATTTGGCAGAAAAGGCCACGGCATCACGACATCGCCACCGTGACCCCAGGTGCTGTGTGTGCAAGAGGAGGAGAGCTGAGCAGGAGATTGTGATGAAGTACAAGTTGTGTTCGTTCATAATTAAACACTGAAAAATAATACACTAACATCTGGTCAAGTTGAGATGACTTGAATTAAGAATCTTGGTAAACTTGTGCATTGCGTAACTTTTCTGGTGGAGAGTCCGTCAAACGCTTTAGTCCATGGAGATGTTATTGCTTTGTCTGGTATTAAACCTTTCTATTTTCATGGAGACCAAACCAGACCAAGTTACAGGTCAGATCTGCGGAGAGGCAACCCCGCCAGCAGTCAGAATGCCTGTTTGTTTTTTTTTTAGGCATTTTTGAGCTATAAAACCACCTGTAATTGAATAAATGTATGGTAGGGCTGTTTAATGTCATACTGTGATAAATGACATCTCCATAGAAACAAGCAGGTGACGGACCCTCCACCAGAAAAGTTACACTATGCACCTTTAAGATAAGAAAAACAACTTTTTGCACTTAAAATAAGAAACAGAATCGAATGTTGCTTGAATTAATAAAAACACACTTATTCCATTGGTAGATAATTTCACTTGTCAAGTTGAAAGTACTCAAATAAAGTAAAATATTCTTAATTTAAGTCATTTTAACTTGCGTAGATATTTGCAGTGTATAGAGATATAACTACTAAAAGCTGTAAAGTATTTATTGAAAAAAGAAACCAACCATAAAGTGTGTGTCCAATTTAATGAACTAGTGATGGAAATACCAGTAATTTTTGTCTGCAGTGTTCAAAATCAAGGATTCAAGGAAAAAAATAAAAATAAATAAAACGCATTGCAACTTCTCTACTATAAGGAACTTTACCTTGGTGTCATTATCTCTGCTCCACTCCAGTTTGAAATTAGTTAAAATAAAAATAAAAAAAATATATATATGCAGATAAACGCAAATATAAGCATCTATATCTATCTATCTATCTATCTATCTATCTATATATATGTATATATGTATATATGTATATATGTATATATAATAATAAAAAAAAGATTTAAAGATTGTATCAAAAACCAAGAAAAAGTATAAAAAAGAATAATATTTTTGAGTACTTTTCACTACCTGAGCCAAGATCAGTATTCAGTATATATAGATATCACTGTATATATGAAAATTGAGTAAAAATATAAATTCATAATATTAATTCGTCACAATTTCTATGCATAAAACATAAATCTGTGTTTTGTTTTATCTCAGTCTGATCACAAGGACATTAAAATCAGACTTAATGTTGTATTATTTTACATATGAATTTTCATTTCTGCAAGTGAAGTAACACAAGTACAAATAAAAAGTTCTTGTTCTTGTCTCTTGTATATAGCTGTGATTTTATAGTTTATTACTTATTTTTCTATTTTAGTTTGACTTGTACATATACATATATACATATACTTGTACATATACGTTATTATATTATACTGTGATGTTTGAGCTACTGTATCCAAATAATTTCCCTTGTGGATCAATAAAGTTTGTCTAAGTCTAAGTCTAAGTCATTATGATGAAACAGTTCGCACACATGCATCTCTATGTCTCTATAAAGGCGTTAAAATCTTTAGCTGTGTCTTCCTCTCGGACGTACACAATCTTTACATTTTCCAAAACAAAGCGTCCTAATGTGAGAGTGTCTGATGTAATGCGTTTTGACATGTGCCTGTGAATGCACTCCTGAATCCTCACCTCGGGGTCAGACTGTTGGAAAGCCCCTCCACATACGATCCAGCCGGACCCCAAACATGCATATGTGATCTCCCACAGGTCCGAATCTCAGCTCAATGACAGAATACAGAGCCAGAGTGGGTCTTCTGAACATGGGAGAAACTTCAGGAATCAGAAACTACAGGAATCCAAGCGCATTCTATTCACATACAAAGTTCAGGGACCAGTATCATGCGTAAATCAAGTTTTGAACAAAAATAAAAACAAAAAGCTGTGTTTTAATGTGTGTTTAAATGAACAAAACAAAAACTATAGAAATATTCACCTTATTCCAGAAGCTGCCATGGGCGCTGCTGATCTTGACAGTAAATATGTTCAATACGGACGATAAAGCCGTTTTAAAGCCCCCCAGAGAATCGGTGCGGTGTTTACTTGTTGGTGCACATGAAAATTTAACATTTTACACAAATGAACCAACTTTGTCATATTTAAGATGCAAAACGTTCCAATTAACTGGAAGTGCCACCACAAAAAAGCATTTAGAGACAAAAGTGGGCGGGGCGGAATAAGGTGAATAGTTATAAAAAAAAAAAAAAAAAACATAAAAAAAACTAAACAAAACGTACTAAAAATACTTCAGTGTGAAACTCGAAATGCATAAAAAGATGATAAAATTAAAGAGGGGGTGTTACACAAAACTTGCGATCTCTCAAACCCTTCTTACGGTTCACAGTACGAGTCTGTACAAGGCTCCGCCCACAAGCCTACATCACCCATGCTCCCACACAGCCATTTCTCAAAAAAAGCATCATACAAAAAAATACACGACAACTTCACAAACCTGATGCGATGTGGAGTTGTTATTGGATTGTTATTAGCGCTCTGAAGGGGGAGAAACTCAGTGTGGAGAGCAAAAGGTGTCAAAAACTAAACAGAAACATGTTAATATGGTGTTTTCAGTGAATTCTGGTCGTCTAAATATGTTACGTGTTAACAGAAAATGCCCCATAGAAGTAAAATACCTCCTTTTAATAGCGATAAAGACACTGGTAATTAGGGATGTAACGATATCCAAATCTCTCGATACGATATTTCCACGATATGTATCTCACGGTACGATATTTATTGCAATATTTTGTGGAGGCTAACAAAACTACAATAATATGCTACTTTTTCCTTTTAAAACACTTTGACAAGACTTTGTTTCTGTCATAATCCAAAGAATTAAGATTTAAAAGTGCTTATAACAGTTATTTTTTCATGTAATTGGCACTGAAACAGCAAAGGATCATGGTCTATGTAGTTTCCTCATTTTTTCTTTTTTTTTTTTAGCTATATTGCTGCACTGTAACTCTTCATTTAAGCGAAGAGATTTGTACTTCGATATATTGTGATGGTCCACGATATTATTGTGAGATCGGTTATTTTGCGGTTATTGTTACATCCCGACTGGTAATGTGTAAATGCAAAAATCAGAATTTTTTGTACGAGTATGGACAGAACAGATCAGGAGAAATAGGGAAAAGGTGGTGATTTAGCATTATTGAACAGACAAACTCCATATATGTATTTCACAAGGTTAGTCCAAGATATTATCCTCGTTCTCAAACTTTTCCTCCGTTTCTCATCGCGTCTCGCTAATTCTACTCATTTCGCTTATTTCACACACACATAGCGAACAGCAGAGCCCAGTGAGTCGCTCTCGAGGACAATCTGATCTCCTGAAATGGGACTTTTTCCGGCCGACTGCCCACAGAGGCCCGCTGGCTCTATCAATACTCAAATGTCACCAGCGCTACGGCCCCGGGGGAACAGGGAGCGCCGCAATCAGGCCATACTGACAGACAGCGCCGCCGTGATTTCATACATGCTTATGAGAGGGATTTTCTGTTGAGGTTGCGTTCTAGTGGTTTTTGTGCGTACAGATCTGGAGCTAAACAATATATTATGCGAAATTGACTCTTGTGAGCTGTGAGCCATGTTCTAATGTTGTTAATTCGTCAAAAACAAACCTGGAGTTGTGTTTTGTTTCATTTACACATGTTTGAGTAACACTTTATTATTAGTCTGTACATCTCCAAAGCTCAAAATGCTCTTTTCCAGCTTGTGATGTCATGAAGAGGTAGTTTTCAAGTGGGCATGGGCAATTCCAAGTCCCACTGCATGACGTCATCCAGTGGTAATTCAGGAAGTGTTTGTCTATTTTTTAAAAGGCCCATATTACATTATTTTGTGATGCTGTGTTGTATAATGTTTCCTCATCACAAACAGACCTGGAGTTGTGTTTTGTTTCAGTCACACAAACATGTTTAACACACAAACCCTGCATAATTAGGCTGAGTTCTTCCCTCAAACAGAAAACACTTCGTTCCACCTTGTGATGTCATGTGGGAATACAGGAAGTGCGCCACTGTTTTCAACCCTGGAATTTTCAATCGACGCCAAACAAAAGGTAAAAGGCGCTGTTAACTTGAAAACTAGCACCTCACACAAACTCCAGGTCTGTTTTTGAGGAGATAACAGCATTAGAACATGACCAAAAGCTCGTAAAAATACATTTTGTGTAATATATCATCTTTAATACCAATAATGTACACAAGTGTTGCTTCTCCAGTTTAAAGAACAAGAGTACATTCTGCAGTCTAACCAGCTCAACAAAGTCCCAAACAAAAGCATTTCCTCCACCTCTCCTCTCACTTCCACACCTCTCTTCCACTCCCCTCTCCTTCACACCTCTCATCCACCTTTCCCCTTTACCCTCTATTCTCCTCCACCTCTCCTCCACCTCTCCTCTCCTCCACAAACCCACTCTCCCCTCTTTCATCCGGCTGTATTCAGATGTTAAAAATGCTGCTAATGACCGCTGCCCTGGCCTATCCGTCAGTTCTGTTTTTGTGGACAGTGAAGATCGATGGCTCCACGCCGTGCTACCTGAGGTCCTGCACACTCCGGTTGTCAGGGTGGTTCAATACGTCGATGGGACCGGGCTACGGAAGGCCGCTCAGACCAAAAAACGCGCCGGGAGTGAAAATCTTTGGGGCGATTGTGAACTTCTCCATTTCAAAGAGCCATTGTGCCGTGCCGAAAGATCACCTATTCAAGTCCTTTCTTTCGCCGATGGTTTGTTCACTGTTTTTGTTGAGTTCGATCGGCGACAAAATTCATGATGCAGTTTGAGCGAGGATCTACCACGACGCGCAAAGATCGTTTTACAGAGATGAATAAACAAGAGAATATGATTTCACTTATGTCTTACTGTTTTACTGATGTGTTACTGATTTTATTCATTTATTTATTTTTCAATAAAGCTTTAAATGGACTGGACTTCATCTTAACTCCCCATAGAGAAATGCCCCTTTGTGTTTTAAATTCACATTAGTTGTAGCGATGCACCAGCTTTTTCTGTTCCGATACCAATGCCGATTGGCTTTAAGTATCTGCCAATACCCGATATCAACCGATACGAGGAGACTGGAAATATAATTTATTTTTAACACAAACAGCGTATGGTAAAAAATGTTCAAAATGTTTTTTGTAAATGTTTTGCTTTGTAAAAATAAAAGTTTAATATCATGAAAAGTTTTGGACCAACACTGGCCATTAATTAATTGTCTCACTACACTAGTTTATGGACCAATATGGGATATCGACTCATGGAACCAATATCCAATCCACCTAAATTTTCAATATCGGCACAGATATCGATACCAGTATTGTATCGGTGCATCCATAGTTAATTGTCTATATATAAAACATGGATGGTGATTAGTGCTTTCCCCTCAAAACAAGAAGGTCCATTTGGTGCATCTGTGGACAATGTCTGCGCTTTCCTTTCAACTGGATCTAACAAAAGTGTAATTTTTTGGCTTGTTCTGCTGTTGTGACGAATCAATTCAAATATTCATCACGACATTACACATTTCCTGATCACTTTTAATTCAGAGTAACACCCAGCAGCACTGAAGGATGGCTCAAGTTTTGCTGTGTGCCCAATGAACCTTAAACCAACACTAGAATCACAATTAAATATAGTTTGACGTGTTTTGTGTTCTGATACTTTTTCCTATCCACATTTTCTCCAGCTATCTCTGTAGGTGCTTGTTGACATTTGCGACTAACCTTCTCCTTTACGCTAACCCTAATGAGCGTCGCCTTATCTGATGCGCTATAGGTTTGGAGTTTCCTTGGGCCCCGTTTCCCGTTCGCTAGCGTTACTCACTCCTCCTTCCTGTATCGAGAAAGTCAAGCTCGCCTTTAACTAAAGTAGCTCCGGCGTTATCTGTGAGCCCCTGTGACCCTGATGAGAGGGGAAGAGAGAGAGAAGAGAAGAAGAAAGATGGAGAGTAGGGATGGTACCAGTGATTTTTGTTTTGATTCGATAATCAGGTAATACTATATCGCAATATTGATCCGATACTGGTAGGTGCCAATAGGTAAGAGGTAAAAGTATTAAAAAAAATCAATTTAAAGATGAAGGATCTGATTTTCAAACAGCATTTAAATCAGTTTAACGTGTGTTTATTCTCAGAACCCCTTTAGTGCATTCATAATACCCACATGCATTTATTTTCAGGCATATTTTTTAAGTGGGGAGCTATAATGCCTTCTTGTTTTTTGCAGTTTACCGTGTTTTATTCCAAAAAAAATACACCTGATCTGAAATTGAACACTCGCACTCTATACTGTGACTTTCAAATGACAAAAATAAATCATAATTCCAAAAAGGTCTTCTCTCTTAACCCCTTCGTCGCCTAATAGTCCTGGAATCCGCCGCTTCCTTCCTTCCCCTCTTCCTGTTGCTTTGTCTGTGGTTTTCAGAGCCTGTTTTTCTGACAGCTCTTTGTAGCTCTGCAGGTGCATGGAGCATATTCATATCCTCTTTTGTCCCGTGACTTTCCCAGAGGAGAGCACCTGCCTCTGACGTGCAACTTAAGACACACACACCATCCCGAAATGTGTTGGAAAAGTGCAGGACCAAACTTCTAATGCTATTCTTGGATTATGATTCTGTGAAAATGGAGGAAGTTACATTTAGTGCAACATAAACCAACAAATAAGTATTTTTTTAGTTAACTGACAATCAAATACTATTATATAAGGTGTCCACATCAATAATGCCTTTAATCTTTCCAGAAACAATCATGGGACTTGTTAACTTTGCCTTGAACGCTTCACAGTATGGCAGTAAACATGTCTATCTTTCATTTATACAATTACTATTTTTGTCTGAGAATCGGGAAGTGCACTGTTAGCATGCTAGTTATTTAAAAGAGAAAAAATGCATAGCCTGCACTCAGACGGCCGATGTCCAAAACATTTTCTTTTTTTTTTTTTTTTAAAATAACGTTTCTGCAGAAAGCCTTCGTCAGATCATTTTTCTTGCTTTGGACCACAGTATACAAAATGGTTGCCAGCTCAGGTGCTCATATCCCCATTAGCATGCTAGTTATTAGCATTCCTGTGACAGCAAAACTCTGCACTGTTCTCTGAAAGTTGTGAAAAGGGCTTATAAACTCAGTGTACTTAATGTACAAGAGGTAGGCATAAGGTAAGTGAGGAGTAACTGCAAACTGTTTAAAAGTTCTGTTGTTCACATTTTTAAGAACAGCAGCTGTAAATGTAACTATATACTGTAAAATATGTATCTAAAATATATTCTGTGATCACTAATGTTATGCTTCTATGTAAATGTCAGTGTTGTATGTCATGATTATGTCTTATTGTGCTGTTTCTATCATGTTTGTCCTGTGAATTGTCATTGACAGTTTGTCTATTGTGTGAAGTTGTCTTATGTTGCTTCGATCTCTCTGACCTGCTGGGGAATACAGATGTAAAGTACCTTCGGGCTAATTCTGGTGTATTTACAAGTGTATGTTCATGAACATGCAGTGTCCCTTTCAAATAAAAAGAAATAAATAAAGAAAGAAATTCATTATGGAAAGAGTCTTCTCATTATTTCAATTAAATAAATCAAACAAAACATGGGATTCTGCAATAGGAAGCAGTGGCCTTGTCTGATTTTCTTCCTCTTTTCCCCCATTCCTGCTAAAAGTCCAGAGTGTCTGTGGATCTGGTGCTAACCGTCTTCCTATATGCCTATGTAAGGACATGCATTCCATCGGGGTGAGATGGGCACAGATAGACCCAGCTGAGTTCTCAAGTATTATCATTGAGTCCACACTGGTGATCTGCACTGAAGGCATGAGCGATTGGGTTACGAGCCCACAATGACATCATCAACACAAGACGGACAGACGATCAAGTCATTACGCTGGCGCTCCAAACCTCGCGGCTAATGCCCATTTAGGACCAAAACATCCCAATATGTCCGGCCATTGTTGATAAATGAGTTGAGCAAAACGTTATGAGATCATATGAGGAAAGCAGAGCGAGAGGGTCAGGCTGGTGTTACTGGTTATGGCTGAGGAGATTTTCAAATATGAATCATACAAAAGCAGCAAGAAATTTCAAACTTGGTCAAGAATTTGTCTAAACAATAAATTAAACTAAAATCATTAAAACACATTTGAATAGCTAAAAGGTGCATTGTGCAACTTTTCTCGTCGAGGTTCCGTCAAATGCTTTTCTCCATGGAGCTGGTTGTTATTGCTTTGTCTGAAATGTTTCACAGTACGGCATTAAACCTTTTTATCATGATGGAGACCAAACCAGACCAAGTTACAGATCAGATCTGTGGAGAGGCGACGCCGCTCGGTCACAACGCTTGTTTTTCTAGGTATTTCTGAGCTATAAATCCACCTGTAATTCAATAAATGTAAAGTAGAGCTGTTTAATGTCATACTGTGGGACATTTTAGGCAAAGAATGATATATACAGAAAAAAAAGCAGGTGGCAGACCCTTCAGACAAAAAGTTACATAGTGCACCTTTAACTCCAGAGAGACAAGCAAGTGACACAACTAGGCGACGTAATTTCTTGTTGTGAAATCATTCCTGTTATTGCATTTCCTGAAACTGTGTTAAATCTGAAAGCAAATGCCAAGTTAGTCTGTTTTGTGTAAAAATTGCTTCTAGTTGACCGTGATCTGTAACTAAAATAAAAAAAAAAAAGAGTAAGTGAGGAGCTGCGGGTTTGGCTGCTAATTTAGATCGAAATAAACAATAAACCTGTAATGAAATAAATACGAGATGGCTAGGTTTAATGCCATGCTGTGGGACATTCCAGACAAAGCAAAACAATTCCACGGTTGAAATAAATAAGTAAACAACATGGCCGCTCCTCTATATCTCTTCATCCAGACTTTGATTTTTGCTGACAGGCTGTTTACAGGTTTCACTAACCTTCTGTACTGACCCTGGTCGACTCGCTGCACACTTTTGGCAGAGCTGAAAATGGAGTCTGTACAAAGGTGAATTTTGTGATGGGGAGGACCAATCACAGCTTTAGAGGCCTGGGGTTTGATTGCACAGGGTTTTGTCCACCATAAGGAGAGATTTGAGACTGGAGTGGGGGGCACAGAGCAACGGGGAGGTTAGTTCTGGGCAAAACAATAGCTGCTACTGCAAAGTGAAGTTTCCTCACAATATTTTTGGAAATGGTTAAAAGTCCCTTGAAATAATTTTAGTAGTGCAGTGGTAAAATTAAAGTGATGTTGTTTCACTCCCATATTAGGATTTTTAAGTACAGGAACCAGAACTAAACTAAAACTAAACTAAAATATATAGGATTTGACAACAAAATCTGGTCTAATCCAGGACAAAACTAGGTCTAAACTGGGATTTTAACAGGTCCAAAGTGTCATTTAGCAGATTTTTGTGTGAAAAAGAGTAAATAAGGCTACCTGCTTGCTTCAAAGTTGAGATCAGTTTGTAATGCAGTGACCACTAGAGACAATACACACCCATTTTTACACGGTTTTGACCAGAAAGCTGCAAATGTACCTTGTTTTCATACAAAAATGTAAAGTTAAGTAAAAAGTGAAATTAAGTTAAAGCAAAGTAGAGTGCAGTAACATTGTCTTGCTTTAGAAAAGATTGTAAAAACAGCTCTAAGGGTCAAAATAAGGGCGTGTCCGTGAACCAGAAAGTAAGGCTGATGTGCCGTTAGCATGCTAGTTGATTTTAGCTTTACGGTGACAGCAAAACTCCACTTTGGGCTTCAAAAGTTGTGAAAATCACCTATAAACTCATCACGGTGGATGCTTGGAATGCATATGGTAAGTGAGGAGTAACTTTGGAACACTGCAAACCATTTAAAGCAAAGTAGTTCTGCTTTTCCAAAATTTTAAGACTGTAACAATCCGCTACGACAACTTGAATATTTTCCAAAACAATAAATCAAATTGTAGTTTTCTCCATAGCGAGCTCGTTGAACAGCATTAGGAGCCATAGCTGGGCAGTCTGCAGTGATGTGAGTGGACAGTGTGTCTGTATGTGGAACAGGGAGACTTCAGGGTGCATTAAGCTGACATGTTTGCAGAGGGGCACCCATAGGCCACAGGCACACACGCACGCCAATGACATCACCATCGCCATAGCCACAAGTTTAGATTCGGAGGAAAAAAGAACAGGGGAGGTAGGACAAAGGTAATGAACGGACTGCGAAGAAAGAACCTCTTGTTTTCAGTGAGACGTTTTACATGTCAAGAGTAAATGCGGATTTGAATGCATGCATGTAGGATGTAAGATTGATGCCAGCTCATGTACAGAATGACATTTTGGTCCCCGGTTCAATTCCCGGACAATGTGGAGTTCCTTTATGTGGAGTTTGCATGTTCTTCCCCTCTCTGGATGTTTAAAGAGTCCATTATGATATTTTCTGAGCTACGTTATAGTTTCCTCTTCACAAACAGACCTGGAGTTGTGTTTTGTTTCAGTCACAAAAACCCTGCATGTTTAGGAGTTCTTCTCTCAAACTAGAAACACAAGGGGATTGAAGTGTCTTACCCAAGGACACAACCACAGCATTAATTTGTGGGAGCTGGAATTGTACCACCAACCTGTGTGCCAGTTGATCTGACCGCTTAACCAACACAACAATGTTTTATGTTGAGAGCGGTAGGTGAGCTAGTTGTCTTGCCCAAGTACACAACAGCGGAAACAACATTAACAATCTATAGGTCAACTGCACTACTGTCGTCAAGTATCTCCACTTAGTCCAATACTGTTTATACCTTGCTTAGATTTTAGGTATTTTGGACTACTACTACTACTACTTATTTTTACAGGTCTATGCAACATGATTATGCCATGGAGGTGTCTTGCCCAAGGACGCAACCACAATATGCACTGGTTGGACCTGGGATTGAACCGCCAACCTTTGAGTTTATGAACCTACACAGGCAAAAATAGTAAAACACTCTGTAATCACTGGTTGGAACCGGGATTGAACCATCAATCTACTACTACTAGCCTGTTCTAATCCTAGAAGTGTTCACCATATCATCAGCTCGTAGTCCATTTTTGCGTAAATTAGTATTTTCTTTTGTTTTCTTGTCTAATTTGACGATTCTGGTTCATATTCATCTAGCATACTTATCACTGCTTCAGAAAAGACGCTTGTAAAAACATTATTTTCCTCATTTTGCTTCTCCAAAAACTTTCAAATCACTTCACAAAACATCAAATCTCTTCAGTCTACCCAACTATTAGTACTCGAGGCTAGCAGATACCCCGCTAATAGCTAAAATAAATGGTTCTCCAATCACCCCGAGCTAACAGAGCAGTCCAAAACAAAAAAAAAGAAAAAAAAAAAAGAAAACGGCGACACAGAAGATGGAGAGAGAGAAGGGGAGACAGGCTAATCCTTCCCAGATGTGGCTCTCCGACTGTGCGCGCATGAGGTTGAATTGACAGATTTACTCGGGCCCTTAAATGCAGCGGACAGGCCGGGCGGCGCACTGTAAGAAGGGCCTTGTTAGAAGAGGTCCGGGCCCCTCACAGCAGACTGGGGTTAGAGGGCCCTGTGCAGATCTAATGTATTCAAGTATTAAGACATGGCTGACGGGACGTGGGGAGTTTTGACTGCTGGAGTGTACGGTAGGGTTGGTTTGATGGGAAAAGAGGTGAAAGTACGCATAGAGTAAAGGTCAGATCTGTGGAGAGGAGACCCAGCTCACAGTCAGAACGCCTGTTTCTCTAGGTATTTTTGAGCTGTAAAACCACGTGTAATTGAATAAATGTGAGGCAGAGCTGTTTAATGTCATACTGTGGAACATTCCAGGCAGACCAACCAACCAAAAAGTTACATAGTGCACCTTTAACATAGATTTAAAGGTACAGTGTGTAACTTTCAGGAGGTGGCGTGACACCTTCTTGATTCCACAGAAACAGAAAATTAAAATAATACTTCGGAACATTCTTTATGGAGATTGATGGTTTTCGTGCTGTACTGTGGCCATGGAAACAAGAAGGTAAAGGCCCTTTTCCAGACCAGGTAAGAGTCAGGTTTGTGGAGATGCAAGCCTGCTCACAGTAAGGATGAATGTCAATGCAATAAACAAATGGGAAAAAAAACAAAACAGAACATACTTTCGTTGTGGTTTATTTGTGACTAAAAATGTTGCTAATCACAAGAACCTGTTAATCACTGAAACTGTGAAATTGCCACTTTCACCACTACTATAATTACTACTTCAACGACCATTACTACAATACTACTTCATGGCTTTTATGACAAATGTCACTTTTACTGCTTTTATCACAACAGTCAAGTACTACAATTACTGCTGCAGAGACTTACTTTTCCTTTGCATACCACTATAACCTACAACCACCAAAATGAAAAGAACATTTTAAGAAGTTGATGAAGTTAAATGAAGCTGCCGGCTGAGGATGCCCCAGGACACAATGGTACTATTACTACTACTAGTACTACTTCTACTATTACTACAACTGCAGTTTGTGGAGGCCAGCGCCCTGGACTTCGCTGTGGTTCTGCTGGGGGAGCGGCACCAGTAAAAGGGACATTGGGCGGATTGACAAACTGATCCGTAAATCTGGACACGTGATCGACTGTGAGCTGGAGACAATTGTCACAGTGAGGGACAGGAGGACACTGGACAAACTGCTCTCCATCATGGACACTCCTGCTCACCCACTGCACCAGACTATAGAGGGACAGAGGAGATAATACTCCCTACAACTGTACAACAACTCACCCTTATGTAACAGATAATACTCCCTACAACTGTACAACAACTCAATCTTAAGTAACGGATAACCTATGCCCTGTCAATCAGCATATTATTGCACTGTCGTTCTTGTCTCTTGTTTATAGCTGTGATTTCATAGTTTATTTTATATTTTATTACTTATTTTTCTATTATTTTGACTTGTACATATACATTTATTTTCATAATTATGTCTCATTTGACACCTGTCTCTTGCTCTTTTTGCTACACCATCTATTTTTGTTATTATATTGTGATGAGTGAGCTACTGTGTCAAAATAATTTCCCTTGTGGATCAATAAAGTTTGTCTAAGTCTAAGTCTATCATACTAAAATTCTGTGTTAAAGGCGCCTAGAGGGTCCGCCAAACGCTTTTCTCCATGGAGACATTATTGCTTTGTCTGGAAAGTTTCACCGTATGGTATTAAACCTTTCTATCTTCATGGAGACCAAACCGGGCCAAGTTACAGGTCAGATCTATGGAGAGGCAACCCCACTCACAGTCAGAATGCCTGTTTCTCTAGGTATTTTTGAGCTATAATAAATAATAATAACACATCAGACTTGTATAGCGCTTTTTGGACGCTTTACAAACAAATAGGAAGCAACAATGTAGAAAATGGGCGAATCATGGGGCGAATCATGGAGGGAATCATGGAGGGAATCATGGGGGGAATCATGGAGGGAATCATGGAGGGAATCATGGAGGGAATGCCAGATTGAACAGGCGAGTTCCTGATGGATTGTGGGAGTGAGTTCCGGAGGGAAGGGGCGGCGGCAGCGAAGGCTCGTTCCCCCAAATAATAAAACCACCTGTAATTGAATAAACATAAGAGCAATGAAATATCCACAGAAGCAAGCAGGTGACGGACCCTCCACCAGAAAAGTTACACAATGCACCTTTAAAGTAGTACATTTTGAAAACATTAACAGTTTATACTACTGGGTTTCATGTGACATCACAACATTCTATAGGCCAATACTATTTAATACAGATGTGGAGTAGCTAAAATGAATGTATACAAAATTCAGGGACATCTTCCAAAACACCATGAACAATTTTGAAGGACACGGAAATCAACTTTGCAATCTTCTCGTATGATGTCATTGTATCAAACCGAACCGGCCAAGGACTCCGCAGTATCCGCTTACTTCCCATCCTGCATATTTCGAAGTACTTGGATCAAAAACGTGCAGAAAAAAACTGCGCTGACAGATTTAAGAGTACTCACAAAAGCAACCCACAGGAGAGTTTGTTAATGACTGAAACTGTAAAATTGGTCTTTCACCTCTACTATAATTACTACTAGAAATTTCAAACTCATGATAATAAAAACAGTTCTTTATTTAGTAAGTACAATGTCATTTTTCAACATTAAATCATAGTATTTTCTTTTATACTACCATGTGGTCTTATATCTGTGTAATCCCTCAACTAGTCTATGTTCTCTTATACTTGTTCTGATACAGCTGAAGATCATTCTAAAGCTATTCAGGAAAGGTTCATTTCTGTCCTGTGAGTGGGACGTGTTAGGCTGCGTCCCATTCCTCTGTCTTACCCCTTCGTCTTACCCCTACCCTATGGTTTTACTCGTTCATGTGAGGGCAAGGGGCGTCTCGATTCTAATTTTGATCACGGGCTAGGGCCACGACCTCGGGCTACATACCCCTTGAAACAAAGTAAGCTCTCGACCAGACTTGAAACGAAGGGGTCGGCCTACAAGCTCAGGCAGGTGTTGGGATCAGGATGGAGCGTCACATCGACCAGCCAAGGAGTCTCATAAATGTGAGTATTTTCAGCAGTTGTGAATATCAGTTAACAGTTTAGCAGGTTTACAATTATGACGCTTATGTTCTACGTTACTTTTAGTGAACTGTTGTTGCGGTTTTAATTGTAGTAATGTCTGTTTAGCCGACGTTATCGTTTTCATTGAACTTTCATGTATAAACAAGCTAATTTTTTGTCGAGCCTGAGGTACCTGATAATCCTTGACATGGCACTTTTTAGGTGAAATCAGTGTGAAGTCAATTTGCTTAACAGAAGCAAACGGTAATCGAGTGGAGTCCCATTTCTTAGGGGAACATTCGTACCCCAACCCTCACAGCTCGGTATCGAGGGGCAAGACAAAGACGTAGATAAAAGGGTAGGGGAAGGGGTAAGACAGAGTAATGGGACACAGCCTGAGTATCGATACCTGCTCAAATGAGTATCCAGTTTCGATACTAGTTTTATTACCGATGGTCACATGTTCACATTTTTATATAGTGCTTTTCCACCTTCAAGGCACTCAAAGCCTCTTTACATCAAGGAACCACTCACCCATTCACACACACATTCATACAGACACTAGGCGCGAGGTGGGTTAAGTGTCTTGCCCAAGGACACAACAACAGCACTCATCTGTGGGAGGTCCAATCACACCACCGAACTGTGTGATGATCCACTGGTGTTTACACTGAGAGCCGGATTCGATTAATATCCGATTTACGATGCTTTTGTCTTCCCTAATCGCCTCTACTAATTACTACAACTAATTACCAGCCAAGGTCCTGCGTATTTCGAAGTACTTGCAGAGGTGGGTAGAGTAGCCAAACATTGTACTAAATAAGAGTAACGTTACTTCAAAATAATATTACTCAAGCAGAAGTACAATGTAGTGGTCCAAGAAATTACTCAAGTGAGCGTAACTTGAAGAGCAACGGTCAGGACATAAGATCTGGTTTATAATTTGAAGTTTTTGTAATTTAATGGACAAAACATGAAATAATGTACGCAATTATTACACAAAAATGAGACAAAAGAAATTAAAGCTTTTGTCATGTGTAGATTTGGTCACAGCAGGAAGAAGGACAAAAACTTTTACTCGAATAAGAGTACTGTTACTTCAATAAAAACACTACTCAAGCAGGAGTAAGTGTACACTGTTAATTCCATTAAAATGCTACTCAACTAAATGTAACTGTAACAGAGTACTACCACCTTTGAGTACTTCAAATACATCAAAAAAAAAACAAAAAAAAAACTGAGCTGACAGACTTTCGAAGTACACATCTCTCCAACAAAAGCGGCTCGCATGGAGGTACGTAGAGGAGGGGGGAGATCCAGAGACTGTAAGGGTATAATTTTCTACAATCAGCCCACGCTAGCAACAGCAATTAGGGAGACTGTGCCTGGCTCCCCTCGTGCTCATAGGCAGGGGGTAGTCAGGCCCTCTCCTCCTCCTGCACGGGCTTTCTTGCGGTCGGGTCGGGTGGTTCAGGGGCACCGCGCAGCAAATTTGATAATTCCACCTCCAAATGGACCAAAGCCTGGTGTCACGGCCTGTATACGCCAGTGTCTTTGAGTGGAT
This sequence comes from Taenioides sp. WSHXM2023, assembly GCA_029959045.1. Lineage (NCBI taxonomy): Eukaryota > Metazoa > Chordata > Actinopteri > Gobiiformes > Gobiidae > Taenioides > Taenioides sp. WSHXM2023. Next base: position 32,506,864 of record CM057086.1, on the reverse strand, counting down.
GTTGTGAGGGTATGGGGGAGGGAGTAGAACCGTCAACCTCCTCGGCCTCTCCTCTTCTTCGCCAGTGTTAGGGTCTGTCATTGTCTCCGTGTTAAGTCGCTCCCCCTTCAGAGCGCTATCACAACAAATGGTATGCATCCTGATAATGAACTTACTGCACATCGGATCAGGTTTGTGAAGTTGTAGTGTGCAGTTTTGTATCATGTTTTTGTATATTTATGGAGAGAATGGGTGACGTAGGCTTGTGGGTGGAGCCTTGTACACACTCGTACTGCTAACTGTAAGGAGGCTTGAATAATGCGCTAAAGAGATCACTACATTACTCAAACATGCATGGATGACATATGAAAACTCTTCAGCCGTGTTTTTGATGAGGGGACAACGTTATAACATGGTAGAAAGCTAAAAACAATTAAATGTGCATGATGTAACTTTTCCGGTGGGCATCTGCCTACTGCTTGTCTCCACGGAGATGTTAATGCTTTGCCTGTAATGTTCCAAGCATTTTTAAAGCTAAGATATGGCTTAAAAACTGTGCGCAGGCTGGATTCTTTACAGATCTGACCTGTAACTTGGACTTGTTGTGCCACTTGCGCTTGTCTCCATGGAGACAAGCGTATGCTGCCATACTGTGGAAAGACTCAGGCAAAGCAATAAGGTATCCATGGAGACAAAGCAGTTGTTAGTATTACAGTGAAAGTTGTGAAAAGCGCTTATAAACTCATGGCTGTGAATCTAAATGCATGAAGAATAACTATTGCAAACTGTTAAAAATGCACTAGCTCTGTTTTTTTTTTTTTTTAAAGACAGTAGAGCGTCTTTAATAATGGCAGAATGATGTTTTTGATGAGCTCCAGTTGTGCGAGGAGGAGGAGGAGGAGGAGGAGGAGGAGGAGGAGGAGGAGTGTAGCTCTGCAGAGGCTCTGTTGAACGAGCAGCTCTTAGAGGAGACAGAGCAGCCTGTGTTTTATCTGTGTGGTCCTGGGCTCAGCTTTCTCCTGCTGTCCCTGTGTGTCTGCAAGCCCCACTACTACTACTACTACTACTACTACTACTACTACTACTACTACTACTACTACTACTACTACTACTACTACTACTACAGTCTGCTATACACTACTAGAAAGAAGTGGGTTCTTAAAGAGGAGGAGGACTTTTACTTCTGCCATACTGTGGAACAATCCAGGCAAAGAAAGAACTTCTGACTGACAGGTGACAAACTGTCAACTACAAAGTTACATAATGAGGCTTTAAAAATTTATCAATCCATATGTTTTTACTACATAAATGTTATAATGTGGCCAAAAAAGAAACCGAAACCTTCATTTACTACAGTGTAGAACTCTCATGTGTCAGTGTTTTATTTCATTCATTTATTTCATTTTTACAAACAAAATGCATTTAATTACCTCATGTGATTTTTACAGTAGGATGACCTGTATGTGTATTACAAAACAAACAAACAAACAAACAAACAAACAAACAAACAAACAAACAAACAAACAAACAAAACATTTATGTCAATTTATCAGGATTTTTGCCTTAAAGTAAAACCACAAAATGGACAGTATAAATAGCGTGCCAGGTGGATGCGCTCAGTTCATCCGTGTGCGGTGTGAACTGATGCCCTTTGACCCCGGCACTTCCTGGTTTGAGGATCAGACTGTGTGCAGACAGAGTAACCGGATCTGTACCGGCGCTATCAGCTAGCACTTAGCCCTGTACGCACAATACACACTACTACTACTGTGTACTGACATTTCCCATCCAATCAACTATGACACATCACAGCCAGGAAGAAGTACTCACAGCTGTACTCAAGTATAAGTACTATTGGGTACTACTACTAATACTGGACCATAACGAGAAAATAATTTAATTTAATATAATCGTTTTGCAAGGATTTTTTATTCAAGTTAAGGGTGCACTCTGTATGGCGGCTGACAAAGTTACAAGTCAGATCTGTGGAGAGGTGACCAAGCGCATAAGAATACATGTTTAATAGAAGTTTAATATATACTGCGGAACACTGCAGGCAAGGCAATATAATCTCCATGGAAACAAGCGGAAAAGTTACTACTGCATCTACTACTACTACACCTACTACTATTACAACTAATATTACATCTACTACTATTACTGTATGTCTGTTTACTATTTCCACTTCTACAATTACTGCTACTACTACTGCATAGCACCACATACTACTACAACTACTACTACTAGTACTACCACCACTGCAGCTACTATTACAACTACTGCATGTATTACTACTACTACTACTCCACCACTTACTACTACTACTTTTTATGATTGTTGCCCAGAGTAAGCCAGTGAGAAAACTACTATTACTACTACTCCTACTGCTGCTGCTCCACTTACTACTACTGTATGTCTACTGCATCTACTACTAGTACTAATACTCGTACTCCCACAAGCCCCTCTGTTAGCTTTAGCCACATTAGCGTGCGTAGTGCTGGTACATGAGGCCAGTTTATTGTAGTGGGATAAACATACAAGACTGACCAAAGGACGGACACGGTGTCAGGGGAGGTGCAGAGTAAATAACCAGCCCGGAGGTGAGAGCCGGAGGAGCCGAACAGAGCCAGAGCCATAATATACACTCATGTTTGGGGAGATTTAACTCTGCACGATGAGGAGGAATTCTGCTATGGGAGGAAGAAGGTGTAGAGATGGTATTAAACGTGCACTATGGAACATTTCTGATGGAGGATCCACTTTTATTTATACATTTTATTATTTTATCAGAAGTCCATTTGTGATTGTTACTTTAACCTAAGATACATTTATGGGACTTGCTATGGGCCCCGACCTCTATCCTACCCCTGCTTTGGTCTTTCTATTGCAGAATCTTAAGCTTCTCCCTGTTTTAAATATTATTAAACTTATTCATTAAAATTTACTATATACCTTCCAAGGATGGCCACCACATTTAACACTCACACTTTTACTCTGACCCCTTTAGACCTCTGGCCCGCCGCTGCTTTGGTCTCTCTATATTGTCTTATTCTATTTCAGAATCTTAAACTTATCCCTGTTTTAAATGTTATTCAAACTTATCCTATACCTTCCAAAGATGGATGCTTCATTTAACACTCACACTTTTACTCTGACCCCTCTAGACCTCTGTCCCTCTATATTGTCTTATTCTAAGTTGCTGCTACTTGTGCCTGGCAAAACACAGGCTAATTCAATAAACATTTACTTTACTGGAGGAGGGAGGGGTCTGGGGGGGCCCTCATGGCAGCAGCTGTACCAGACGCGCTCCGTAAAGGGCCCGGATTAAATGAAGTGGTTGTGGTGTAGGGGCCCGGCACTGTGTGTGTGTGTGTGTGTGTGACGGGGTCCTTAAAATGGCAGCCGTAAAAAACAGAAAAGTCGTTCCACACATCCTCATTTGGGAGAATTATACTGACGAAACGCAGGCACAGGGAGGGAGAGAGAGAAAGAGGGGATGGAGGGAGGGAGGAATGGATGGAGAAAGAGGGGGGAGAGAGGGAGGGACGCAAGGGCTTATGGGAAAAAAAAAAGTCTACAATAAAAATGTGTAGGAGGACATTAAAATAGGGACACAGCACAAGCCATGAAGTTGGTTGGTGCGGAATTCCTGGCAACGTATGGAAAGAGAGAAACGAGAGAGGCAATGAAAGAGAAGGAGAGAGACGGAGCGAGAGAAAGAAAGAGGGAAAGCGGTAGAGAAAGAAAGAGATGTGATATTCTATATACATTTTTGTGTTTTCAGAAAAGGAGTATTTTGTAATATACCTTTTTATGTTTATTCATTGTTGCCAAATTAATCTTATTAAACAGCCAAACTTTAAGCAATAGATTACTAAAAAAAAATATATATATATATATATTATTGACAGAAATCTTACGTGAAAACGTGGGAAAACAAACAACAGCATTTCTTGAGCAATTATTACATCCTGTATCTATGCCAAACATGCAGTATTAGTACTCACTCAAATATAGGAAAGGAGTATTTTTTAATATATCTTTTTATTTTTGTTCATTGTTGCCAAAATAATCTAATTAAACAGCCAAACATTAAGCAATACATTCCTAAAAAAAATATACATAAATGAAAAAATAAACAAAATCTTACTGTTCGAGGGCAAAGCCTCAACCAAACTCAACCAACTCCATTTCTTGAACCATTATTACATCCTGTATCTATGCCAAACATATACAGTTGTAGTACTGGTACGCATCAAACTTGGCACCTTCTGGCTACGAGGCGAGATCCCTGACCACTGTGCCATGGTGCCACATCACATTATCCACTGCTGGGGTTGTCAAAAGTATGGAAAATCTGATACTAATAATACTAAAACTAGTATTAAAACTATAGTCACAGGACAGAAATCAGTTACTGTGGTATCGGAATCGATATTGAGTATTGAGAATTTTTGTATACTGTTGCTCGTTAAAAAATACAAAAATAATTAAATGAGCCCCATATTTCACCCACAAAATGATGCCATTACCTCCTCTCAGCTCTGCAAACTCTCACGCGGCTAAAATAAACCGTTTTCACTCTGACCAGCGGGCAAAGAGGGACAGTAAAACACGGCTTTTCAAAACACTAAAAGTACTAAAAATACTTCAAGTACTGCATGTGTACGGGTCAGTGCGGAGGAAGAGGGTGGCATTTCTGTGGTGAACCGTGGGACTGGAGCCAGAGGGGGCAGCGGTGGGGATGCCGAGCCCAGAACAGGCCCTCCTCCTCTGGGCACGGCGGGTCTGCACCTGGGTCTGGGCTGGGAGCAGGAAAGACCCCCACTGTTACCACATGAGCTTTGTGTATAAATAGTACTGCAGGACTGGAAATAGGGTTCACTGTAAAAATACTGTACTCGGATCAGGCTGGAAAGGGAAGCTGAGCGACTATTCGGGGATTTTCTTTGGAGGATGTTTACTGTGCGACAGTGGCTCAGTGGTTAAAACAGTAACTCAAAGGTTCTGTCGTTGTGTCTTTAGGCAAGACACTCCACCCACCTTGCTTAGACTTGGACTTAGACAAACTTTATTGATCCACAAGAGAAATTATTTGGATGAATAATTTCCCTTGTTGTTCCTTGCTGTGACTACAACAGTATCTTCCCACCTGCGAGTATGGAGTGAATGAATAATGATCACAGTGTAGCGCTTGGAGAAGTTTTCATAATTCTATAAAGCCCATTACAAGTGTAAAGCATGAATTTATTATTACTCCCATAATAAATTCACACTATAATTGCAAACCGACACTTTCACCTCACATTAAATTAGAGGTTTAACAAGTATTTTTCCAGTACCTGCTGAAAATATGTTCATTATTTATGGTTATGTCTTTGCAAAAAGGTCGAAAAATGACACTAATTCTGTCCACAAGGTAAAGGGTTGTCCACACCAGAACTTTGAGTAATATTGTTTAACATTTAAAAGAACAGCCTGTGGTTTGCTGCATGGTTTTGTTTTGAACATAAACCACTCGGAAATGACAGACATATTGGAATAATAATAAAACAATACAAATGAAACGCAGCAGAATACAGGGAAGAACCCCCAGACCCTCTACACATTTGGGTGCCATTTTTGCATAATGCTCCGGGTGGATATTATCGCCCCGCTGTGGTGATAATAGTGACTGGTCAAACTTTTACGCCAGATGCCCTTCCTCTTTCAAACATCAGCTACATTACTGGAGTTGATCTGACACAAGCAGAACATGCACAGGCCACTGTTTGATTTCCACTCTCTGCTTTCCCTGTATTGTTTAAACTGTAAATAAGATCTAGTACCAGGATAAATATGTGCTGAAATGCTTTCCTAGTTACATTTCCCATTTACCTCAGGCACAAAACACTCTTGAGATTCCACCCTTCCAGCAGAATCTCCTTTAAAACAAAAAAAATATATATTATTTTATCGTTGATAGACCTTTTTCGCCTGTTAACCCACTCCTCTGACCAAAAGAAGTCGTGGATATGCAGGTGTGTAGTGGGGCAGTTGGTGGGAGGGTGGTTGTGTGTTTGTGTGTGTTTGTGTGTGTGACGGGGGGCAGGAGGGTAAAATAATAAATAGCGACAGACATGGACATCGATTTCGGTAATAACAGGGAGAGAGCGGACTGAGCTGCGCCGCGCTGAGCCAGTGGCAGAGTCGTCAGCCTCCGGTCCATCCATCTACGAAACAGGACATGCCCGTAATAGGAAAACACCACACACACACACACACAAGCAACCACACACACACACAAGCAACCACACACACACATATATAGCGCTATATGTCCCCGGGCTATACGCACACATGGGCAACTTATCATAGCGACGCTGAACTTTGATGCTTGGATGCTCGCTAGCCGGGGGAAGAAATGTATGTAATTCCATTATTTCTTCACAGATGATGGGACAGTGGGTTTGTACGGAGGGAGCGGAGGTATGGAGGGATGGAGGGATGGAGGGATGGAGGGATGGAGGGATGGGAGGGAGGGGTGTAGGGAAAGGAAAAGATAGAAATTGAGCTGTTTTTGCTGACTGCGAGAGTACAGTTGTTTCTTTATTGAATTATGATAATTTTTTGGGCCCGCAGAGGAACCGGGATTGACGCGTGTGTGGGCGTGTGTTTATCACGTCGTGGGGACTGGAATCTGAACACACACACACACCTCATGGGGACCTTCCGAGGACCTTCCCATGTGGACCAAAATCAGGTCCTCCAAAACCTTTTTATTAGATCAACAACAGGGTTTTAAGTACCTAATTTTTCCCATGTATGTTCCCATGCACAATGTGAACAGATATATTGTATAAGCAGCTGTTGACGTCAAAATCTACGTCTAACTATAAATCATTTTATTGTCCGATAATCAGGTAGTGTGTAACGGTTGTTAGCATTACCGTGACTGCAAAACTCCGCTCTTGTCTCTGAAATTTAAAAAAGTGCTAATAATCTCATCGTGGTGAGTAATTCGGATGCTCAGAATGCATAAGGCGAGTGAGGAACTGTAAACTGTTTAAAAATGTTTTTAAGACCGTAAAACTCAAGTACAGTGCCTTTAAGGTTAGGGTTAAAGGTTAAAGGTGCCATATTACACAAAATGAATTCTTGTGAGCTTTAAGCCATTATTTTATAATGTTGTTACTCATCATAAACACACCCAGAGTTGTGTTTTGTTTGAGTAATTCTTTATTATTAGTCTGTCTACATCTCCACTGCTCAAATTGTGATATTCCACCTTCAACACAGTGTATGAAATGTGGACCACTTCCTGAACTGAGTGTTTTCTGTTTGAAGGAAGAACTCTGCTTAAATATTCAGGATTTATGTGTGAATGAAACAAAACACAACTTCAGGCATGTTTTTGATGAGGAAACATCATTATAACATTTAAACTACTATTTTAGCCTCAGCTGCTCTGGGATGGACTGGCAGAAGCGAGGCTGACGGGCCTGGCCTTGTTTAGCTTCCAGAACTCTGAAACAAACACGCCTACTCGTTTACAGTTTGTTTGTTAACTCGGGTTATTGAACTACTAAGTGTGAACGAATGTCAACACAAGGTGGTTTCTGTTTGTGAGAAGGACACAGTCTAAATATGCAGGGTTTGTGTGTTAAACGTGTGTGAATGAAACAAAACACAACTCCAGGTGTGTTTGTGATGAGGAAACATTATAATATACATCAGAAAATAGCGTAATATTGGCCCTTTAAGAGTTTAATTACAATTTAAATAACAAAGTAGTGACAAAGGTTAAGGAGAAGGAACACTGAGGAAGTCCAGTCACAATGTTGGATTCATGTGTAAGAGGAAAAATACTATAAAAATGCATTTTTTTTAAACCACTGTCCTGATTTACTACCACTTTAGCTAGGCCCACCCACCACACCCCCTCTTCCTCTCTCCCTCCTCTTCCTCCTCATATTAAGTTGAGGGCTGTGGGGATGTGCCTTGGTGTGAAAGTACTAAGTGCCAGTAATAGTTGGACGGGGGCCTAGAGAATCCAAATATAAGATTACAGCTGGGGAAGTGGAGTAGAGAAGCTGGAGGACGGCCCGACAGGGATCTACTGTGAAGAGAAAGGAGAGAGTTTGATATTAAAGGTCCTACATTACACTAAATCCACTCTTATGAGCTTTAAGCCATGTTAGAATGTTGTTACCTCATCAAAAACATACCCGGAGTTGTGTTTTGTTTCATTTACATGTTCAAATTCCAAGGCTGAAATCATCCAAATTATTCTAGTAAAGGTGTAAGGAGTGTTTTCTGTTTGAGAGAAGAGCCTAATTGTGCAGTGCTAAATGTGTGTGAATGAAACAAAACAACTCCAGGTATGTTTGTGATGATGAAACAACATTATAACACAGATGAGAAAATAAACAGACAAAAATAGGCTCGGTAAACTACTATTTTAGCCTCAGCTGCTCTGGGATGGACTGAAGCTGCCAATCTCAGCACCACCAACACTCACTCACTGCATTCATATTTTGTAATGTGAAGAAGTGTCTTGCCTAAGGACACAATGACAGATTGTTCTTGCATTGTAGCACTTGGTATTCTCAGTCTCCCATCCAAATGTGTCTGTCACTGGCACATGGGCCTGGGGTATGAGAAGTGTAACTCAAATAAAGTGTTTGAAAAAATGACACTGCGTTATGACAGACACGCTGTGATTAACCTTAACGAAGCGTAAACAAAGAGTTTATTAAAGGTGCATTGTGTAACTTTTCCGGTGGAGGGTTCATCCAATACTTTTCTTTGTGGAGATGTTATTCCTTTGTCTGGAATGTTTCACAGTTTCGTATTAAACCTTTCTGTTTTCAAGGAGACCAAACCAGACCAAGTTACAGGTCAGATCTGCGGAGTTTTGTTGTGACGGCAAAGCTTGCAACAGCTAGCATGCTAATTCGCACTTCCTGGTGACCGGACAATAAGATGCTTTCTAATTAGGTGCAGACAGCAAGCAGCAGGCAGATTTTATGCTTTTAAAAACGTCTGTTTTGGGGAAAGAAAAAATTAGCTCAAATGCATGGAAAAAAAAAAAAAAAAAAAAAAAAAGACTTGGGTGACACAAAAATAATAAATAATAAAAAAAATACAGAAAAAAATAAATAAAATAAAATGAAGTTCAAAGGTCAAATCTAAAAGAGCAGATTGTGCAAGATATGATATTAAATAAACATAAAAAAAACTTTAAAATTAACCTCTTTTGCAAATACATGTCTTTGAAAAGAAGGGCCATTTAAATTATTATTATTATTAATAATAATAATAATAATAATAATAATAATAATAATAATAATAATAATAATAATCATAATAATAAAACATTAAAGTGAACCTCTCTCCTGTCTGAAACATGACCCTCTCCCTGCTGGCCTGTCCATGGATGTCCTCTCCTCCTGTGTCCTTGTGTCCATTATTGGCAGAGATGGGCCCTGGCGCTCGGGGCCCTTCTGTCCTCCCCTCATAACCCCACAAAGACACTAATAAACCCAGCGCTGACGGACGCGTATGGATTTTTGCGCCGCTAATTTCCGTAACTATCGCTGTTTGAAAGATAGCTGGAGGATTTGGCGGAGGGGGTCGGAGAGAAGGACCCCCTTGTCTGCTACGGGGAACACAAGAGAGGTATTATACGAGATATCAAAAAAAAAAAAGAAAGAAAAAGAAAAGAATTGAAATGTCCCTTCTGCCCCGAGACGAATTCAATGAAAATTTTCAGTGAAATTTGAGATGGTTATGTTTATGGAATATCAAATGCGGGCAGTGTCGTAGCTAGCTAAGCCTTCGTAATGAGCGATGGACGTGCAGGTTAGCTCGCACAATCCGTCCTTTCAGATCTGACCTTTGAACTCTGGGTAATGGCCTAGAGAGGATTTGCCACACAGGGTTTACCGTGTTACACCTCGCAGTTAGTGTAGCGCAATTCGATGACTTGAGAAAAACAGTGCGAGAATGGAACAAGAAACCTGCACCAATCACAGACGGTTCGATTTGATGATCAACCAATCAGATCTCAAGCCATAGTCATATAAATGCACTCTCTCTCCCCTCTTCTACTAACTGTACTGTATATTTCCAACGGAGCAGCAAAACCATTAACTGTCTCACCCTAACAAACTGAAGAGTTAATTTGCAAAAAACAGATAAGTGCCATTTGTAATTTACTCATAGTATAGTAATATAACATAAAATACATTTAGCTTTTGAAAATATTGATAAAATCCACTATATATTTTTTGTCATTGATCAGAGATGACAAGATGATAACAAAAATAAAAGAAAAACCTTTGATAATTTTTTTTCGAAACAGAGATATTTGTTTTTGCTAGTGAACTCTTCTTCTTGTAAGGAGAAATATACTGTATGTATTCATTTACTTGTGGGTGGCAGTGGTGAAGTGGGTTAAGCAACTTTTTATGAACCAGTGGATGACCAGTTCTATACCCATCTCCATCCCCAGATCTTGAGCTTTAGGCTTGGTCAGGACCGAGCTAAACAAAGTCCACACAGAAAGGCTCAGGAGTTGAACCAGCATCCCTTCCCCTGTCCATCGTGCCACCACTGTGCGGGTTAGACACTTCACCTCCTTCCTCAGTTATGAGAGTAATGTGGTGGTTGCAACAGGAAGGGCATCTGGCATAAAAATGTGAAATGCAATGGGCAATAAATCATGCTTGGCTGCTGCTGCAAAACCAACAACAACCGTTACTATTACTACATTAAATGCTACTACTACTACTACTACTACTACTACTACTACTACTTTCTCTGTGTCTCCTGGTTGAATGGCGTCCTCTCGTCCCTCTGTCGGCAGTAGTACTGGTGGTATGGTGGCAGAGACATATGAACTTTGCTGAATTGACTCGTTAATAGATTTGTGCTCCGGCTGCAGCTCCGGCAGTCGGACTTTTGTCACGGTTCGGCCGCTGGTCTCAAAAATCCTTTAATTACATTGTAAAGACAAATGCAGGAGTGTGGAAACCCAACCCGGCACAGCTGAGAGAAAGAAACGCACGGTCATAACACGAGAATGCCATTTGTTTAATTATAATGTGCGTCTATTGTGTGTCTGTGTGTGTCTGTGTGTGCGCTCTGTGGCCTAAAAGAAGGTATTGTTAATTTTTTTCTTCTTCCCACTCATTTTTGGGCAAATTTGTTGTTGTTTTGTTTTTGTTGTTATGATTGCACTAATGTCATATGGATTACACTCTATTCCAATGTAAATAACGTAAAATGCTTTCTTGCCCAAAATAAATACATAAATGATAAAATGAAACGAAACTGTGCTTGTGTCTGCTGTGTCGTTACACTCTATGACGCCTGTGGATCCTTACGTTATCATTTGGACATTTTAAATCGCAATATCCATCAAAAACAACTAAAAAAAGAAACAAGTCCGCTGATTTCCGCGTTAGAAAAACTGCAGTGCCTAATGGGAGCCTTAAAGCTCATCAACAATGCGCCGTGAAGTTGTCAGCACCTCCGATGGATTATTAAAATTAAAATCTGAAATAAATTATAAGTAGGAGTAGGTTTATGGTGTTTTATTTTTATAGTTATTAGAAAAGCTTTTAAGCAACATTGACTTTTCAGAGTTTTTAAGCTTACAGTTTCTCAGAGTTGTATTTCGAGAGATTCGTGCGTGTTTCTGTAATCTTTAATCACTTAATTTCAACTGCTCTGTACTTACTTCCTTCTCCGGTTTTATTTTCTTAACCGGTGGTACGCGTAGGATTCGGCAGCGTCGCATAAACATTTTGGTACAAATAAAAAAAGAATCTTTACTCTATCCATCGGAGGTGGCGGCTCTTTGTTCCGCAGTTTTCTAATGCGGAAGTGCCTGGACTTTTTTCTTTTGCTGAAGGCGCACTGTATAACTTTTCTGGATGGATACTGCATGTTACTAATGTACCTGGGTTAAACTGCCAGGAATGTGCCGCACTATGGCATTAAACAGATCTATCAAAGATTTATTAAATGACATGTGTTTTTTATTGCGGAAACACACTGAAAAAGGGCAGGTTTCCTCTTTGGCCTGGTGGCGTTCTTATCTCCATGAAGATAGAAAAGTTGGATGGACAAGCAAGTACAGGATCTTCCACTAGAAAAGAAAAGTTACACAATGCACCTTTAAGTCGTAATGAGTGAAGTATACAGCAGACACGAGCACAATATGTCCTCATTAAATCCACTTTTACTCTTCGCGAATACAAAAGACTAAAACAAATCTATGTGCCACTATCCCGCCTCACTAGGTCCATACCCCAGGAGCCTTTACCCCGACAGTGGGCACATCCTCTGCCCTCTCCGTACCCTCCCTCCTGCTACCTGCCTCTCCTCTCCTCTCTTCTCCTCTCTTCTCTTCGTGGGGGTGGTCCGGGCCAACTTTCTGTCAGTGTGGAATGTAATTAGGCAGAATTAAAGTGCGCGAGGCTCTGGGAGGTCAGGGGGGAGCTGGCAGGGTCTCTCCCCAGCGCCGTTCCTCTCCTCTGGGCTTATGTGAGCACGGCGGACAGGGTCAGGGTGGAGAGGTGTCGTATTTAGGTCTGTATCACACACCGGGAGGCACTAAGGCTGTCTTTCACTCATATTCAAAACGGTGCTGATGTTGGTGCTTGGAGAAGAACTTTAAGCTCTTCAGAAAACTTGCAAAGAGTGTGTAACTTTTTGGCCAAAAATTGACAAAAATAGAAGCATGTTTTTTTCATTATTGATGTTTTATAGCATTGTAAAACAGAAAAACATGCATTCTTTCTCTGAGCTGGCTTGCATCTCCACAAACCTGACTCTTATTTGGCCTCTTCCTGCTTGTTTTCATTGAAATGTTGTTCCTTTGGTTATAATATCCCAAAGTATGGCATAAAACGTAACAGTCTCCATGGAGAATGTTCAGAAGTGTAGTTTTAACTGTCTGTTTCCATGGAATCATGCAGATGACTTTCTACGTCCAGAAAATTGCAAACTATTTTAAAGTTTGTACTCAAGGCTCTTACTGTATCGCACTAAACCTGTGTTGCCAGTACCTTCACCTGCAGATAGAGACACATACAATGTTTCTCAGTATCTGGACAGGCCTCATGTGAAGCTCAGAACCTCCAGAATTCACTCCCTGAGCTGCAGAGGCTGCACTAGCACTGCTCAATGACTGGCTGCAGGCGCTGGGGTTTAGGTAGTGACCGTTCAGATCAGAGAGAGGCATTTAGGTTAAAGATTTCAGCATTGAAACTGGCAACCCAAATAAGAGTCTTGTGTGAGGCTGGAACACTAAAACACCAAATTATAACAATTTAAGAATTAACAAAAATAACCTACTGAATGCATGCTTTCATCTTCTGTCTTTTACTTGTTAAACTGTAACACAAATAAAGGATTTTGGTATTTTACGGCTGATCTAAGGTCGTACAAGTTCCTCGGCGTTGGGTGAAGTTTTCTCTTGGATAACAGAGCTTAAAGCGGGAGAACAGGACAGTGTGGTCGGAACAGTCCGGCCCCGCTCCTCTCGTTACAGCGCTCACAGCCGGGTGGACAAACTCAAAGTGAGCACACACTGAGGGGGATTCCCACTGTGTCACTGGGATACTCTCCCTCTCTTCCCTTTTCTCTCCCTCTCTCTCTTTCTCTCTCTCTTTTCTCTCCCTTCTCTCTCTCTCTTTCTTTTCTCTCCCTTTCTCTTTCTTTCTTTCTTTCTTTCTTTCTCTGTCTCTCTTTCTCTCTCCTCTCTCCATCTCCCTCTCTCCCCCTTTCTCGCTCCCTCTATCCCTTCCCTCTTTCTCTTTCTCTCCCTCATTTTCTCTCACTCCCCCCTCTGTCTCTCTCTCTCTCTCTCTCCCTCTCTAACTTTATCCCTCCCTCTCTTTTTTCTTTCTCTTTCTCTCCCTCACTTTCCCTTCCTCCCCCCTCTCTCTCTCTGTCTCTCTCTCACATACTCTATCCCTCCCTCTCCTCCTCTCTCTCCCTCTCCCCTCCCCTCTTTCTCTATCCCTCCCTCACTTTCCCTCCCTCCCTCCCTCCCTCCCTCTCACACTCTATCCCTCCCTCTCTTTATTCTTTATCTCTCTCTCTAACCCTGCACTAGACCTGATCTCTCCTGGGACATCTCCTCTTGCACTCGTCTCCTCATCTCCTAGTTCCTTGTCTCCTTCCTTCGTTCCTTCCTTACACACTCTGGGGTGAACACACACACACGCACACACACGCACACACACGCACACACACGCACACACACGCACACACACGCACACACACGCACACACACGCACACACACACATAAACACACACTCAGCTCTCAGTCATGGAGCGTCCTGAGTGAAGTCTGAGAGCGTTTCTACCACAGAAGAAGAGACACGGACCGTTCTTTAACCGTTAGACGGTGTCCAAACTGTGGTTCTGGACCAGGGCTACTGCTACGTGTTCTCACCCCCTCTCACAGTCAAATCCAGTTTTTCTAGGGATTTTTGAGCTGTAAAACCACTTGTAATTGAGTTAATGTAAGGAAGAACTGTTTAAAGTCATACTGTGGAACATTCCAGGCAGAGCAGTGACATATCCATAGAAACAAGCAGGTGACAGACTCCCTTCCAAAAAGTTACACAATGCACCTTTAAATCTAAGCAAGTTAACCTGTGGCTGGTATAAAACTGATATCTCTTTGTGTAAAAAATACTGAGAAATATCATTTTGGATTTGTCAGGCAAGAGGCAAAGAACTTTTTATAGAAGATTACTTAAACCAGCGTAAGTGATTTTGATAAAGAATTTAACTGATTTCAAGTGATTCAACAGAGTTTTTTTAGACTGATTTTCTAACTGTATTTGTGTATTTGGTTGGTTTGGTATTTGCTTGGACATTAACTCAAATTAAATTAAAATACGTCTCAGCAAGTCTCAGATCTAAAATGTAGTGGAGAAAGTGCAAAATGTACTTAAAGGTGCATTATGTAACTTTTCTAGTGGAGCGTCCGTCACCTTCTTGTTTCTATGTATTGCTCTGCCTGGAATGTTCCACAGTATGACATTAAACAGCTCTACTTTACATTTATTCAATTACAGGTGATTTTATTGATCAAAAATACCTAGAAAAACAGACATTCTGACTGTGAGCGGGGTCGCCTCTCCACAGATCTGACCTGTAACTTGGTCTGGTTTGGTCTCCATGAAGAAGCAATAACATCTCGATGGAGAAAAGTTACACAATGCACCTTTAAGTAAAGTACAGCTACCTAAACATTGTACTTTTGTATTGTACTTTTTGCTTTTGTACTGTTACCTTCTACCACAGAATAGCATAGTCAAAAAAGACATTTTGAAAACATTTTGTATATTAATTATCCTTTAAAGAAATCTCATGGTACACCAAAGATTTCTGAAACAAACTTTTTCGGAGCGCGTAGTGCAGAAGCTCAGTCCCTTCACCTCTCTCATGTTTACGAGAGCAGCTGTGTGGAATTACAGCCATGCCAGGTCCCAGACAAACCCCATTTAGGACGGGCATATAGACTGGAGACCATAATTACACACTGGATGTATAGCACAACGCACCAAAATAGACGGAGGCCAATGACACAGCTCCGAGAGAGGCTTCGGATGCCCTGAACACATCTGCTCTGATAAATATTTGGTCGTATTTGTAGACTGTAGACATGATGAACGAGAGGCGGATGCGTTTGGGTCTGGGTTTGTTATTGCAAACGGATCACTCGAAAAACTGATGGTACATACATGGGATCTTTATCTGGTCTCTATAAATGTACGTACTGTTTGGGAATGATCCTGTATGACTCCTGTACAGCTGATTTCATTTTTGGTAGTGTATTATTATTCAGTTTCACAACACAGACCCCTGAGATTGTTGAGGCTTAGTTCCAGATCACATTTTAAGTATTTTTTAATAAGACCGGGTTGCATAAATAAGGCTGTTGCTTCATAAACTCAGTCAAGGGAGTCTGAACTTCTGTGTATGTGGTAATCAAGCAGCAGCAAAATCTAAGGTAAGTTATTATTGCACTTTTTGTTGTATTTACAACATTTTCTCTGTGAATATGAGTAATTTTCATAAAAGAAGACCCAAAAAGAAGCTTCTGTTTTGTAGAATTGCATTGCATTTCTTAAAATAAGTCTGTTGACACTGCCCATCAGGCCCATGCAGCTTTTTCTGTATAACTTTTTTGGTGGAGGGTGCTTTACCTGCTTCTCTCCATGGAGATGTTGCCTGGAATGTTCCACAGTATGGCATAACACTTATTTATCTCCGTGGAGACAGCAAGTCAGAGCTGTTGAGAGGCGAGTCCACTCACAGTAAGAATGCAAAGTTTTTGAGTCAATAAGAGAAGATGGGTACTTTTAATGCCACACCGGGACATTTCAGACAAAGGAAGAACATCTCCATGGTGCTGGGTCTGTCACCTGCTTGTTTCTATGGATATGCCATTGCTCTGCCTGGAATGTTCTGCAGTATGACATTAAACTGCTCTACTTTAAATTTCTTTAATTACAGGTGGTTTTATAGTTCAAAAATACCTAGAAAAACAGGCATTCTGACTTTGAGCAGCATCGCCTCTCCACAGATTTGACCTGTAACATGTCTGGTTTGGTCTCCATGACGATAGAAAGGTTTAATGCCATACTGTGAAACATTCCAGACAGCGCAACAACATCTCCATGGAGAAAAGCATTTGACAGACCCTCCACCAGAAAAGTTACACAATGCATGTTTAAAAGTGCTATATAACTAACTAAAAATAATTATCCCAAAACTTTACAAATGATCAAACCTTTTCTGGGTTTGCAATAAATAAAATATTTTAGAATTAGATGCAGACAGAACTCTACTGTACTTTAAAATCTTTTCATTCTTGCCCTATTACGCAACCTTATTACATGTTTAGAGATATTAACAAGATATTTACTACTAGATATTCATAAATAATGTATAATGTCGTGGTTTAAGCCCCCTGGTGGCTGTCTCTGCATCTGCACCGCCCTCTAACCCCATCAAACAGCGCTGCGTCTCCAAAATCCGAGGCAATCGCGAACGCCCCATCTCCAGATTTGATGGCTTGTAGCACGTGTAAGTGGACACCGTAGTCTCGCCGATAAAGATATATTCGCGGCCATGACTTGACGTGGGGGGCTCTCTACCTTAACCTGCGCTACCACATCTGCTTTCTATCAACCGTAAGAGAGGCAGAGGGCTACAGCGAAGGAGGGAAGGAACGAAGGAGGGAGGAGGAGGAGAAGAAGAGGGGAAACGATGTGCAGCTTTTTGGGGTTTGATTCGATTACTAGCACAGTGGAGAAACGAGAGACGGCGGGGAGGTCTGGGGGACATTGGCCCTTGGGTGTCTGGCCTTCTCCGGTCCTCATGCTTGGGTTGCTGGTTGGACGCTGGGTACGTGAGGTTTAACACGGGGTAGAATGGGGGTATGGAGGAGGGTATGCACGGGTATGGGGTAGACTGCTGACAGATGGGGTTGGTCGGTCGGAAAAAAAGGGGTTCCTGGATAAGTTCAAAGTAATATAGATCTTGAGAGACTACGTTGGTCTTTCTAAGGATTTTATACAGTCTGGAAGTATACAGTTTCTACTTGATCCAAAAATGTGTACTTTGCAGTTGCCTTCATCAACATTCCCTGGGAGTGTGATGCTAACTGAAAGCACTGCTCTGTTAGAAGCGGGACTCGACTTAATCTGAGCTTTACTTTAACACAATCTGACCAGAAACAGCTGATTTAATTGGAATTACAACAGACAGGCTGTTAAACGAGTCCCTCTCCAACAACGTTAGTCACAAGCTACCTAGCATTAGCCAACAGTTTTTCAGCTATGAGCTTTTTTTTGACAAACTCCTAAACAGGACCATGAACGCTCGTATTGATAACAGGCTCCTGAAGATAGATAGATAGATAGATAGATAGATTCCACAGTTTGGCATTAAACTTATCAATCTTTGGCGAAGTGTGAAATACATCTGTACTGTAAAAACAAACAAAAAAACACAACTCCAGGTATGTTTGTGATGGGGAAACAACATTACAACATAGATCAGAAAATAGCATCGTATGAGCCCTGTAAACGGCAAAACTATGTAGGGTTGAGTGCATTTATTTATGAATTATCACTCGCGATTGTTCATTTTAATTAGCAGGCTGTGACTGGCCGAGAATTAGAGTCAGGTGACAGGAAGTACACCATATCATCCACTCTTCCTCGTTCAAATGACTGCTCCTCCTCCTCCTCTTCTCACACTCACATTTGCGGTGGTGAGTTCTTGGCATTGGACTGCGGATTCACTTGGTTCAGATTAGAGGCCATTACTTTGTTTATAGACGCAATATACTGACAGAGAGCCCCATGCCAGATGACGACGTTCCCCAACATTTAACAAGAGCTTAAACCTCTTATGAGTCTAAAAGGGCAGAGCAGGCCCGACCACAGAAATGCGCCCAGTGCCGTGATAGCAGGGTGGTGGTGCGGCGTGCGGGCTGGCAGGGGCAAACGGAGGGACAGGCACTCATCAGGAGCCCGTAAAGTCAAGTGGATGAATACAGGAGCCGAGTGCATCCTGTTATTTCTGTGTCACTGCTGTTCACAATTACAGAGCTGGAGTTAGTTAGCTACAAGAGAAGAAGAGAGAGGAGTGTGATACGGTGAGGATGGTTCAGATCGTTACACGTCAATGGACTAAATGTGTTTAAAGGAACTATATGTAGCATGTGCTCTTCCTGTACATCACAACTGAACCCGGGTTGCCTTAACCTGCAGATAGAGGTTAAGGCAACTGAGCTGTAGAGGCTGCACTAGCACTGATTCATGATTGGTTGCAGGTACAATTATTGGCTTATCGTCTTAAGACAAAAACACCAAACTTTG
The DNA here is from genome assembly GCA_029959045.1 of Taenioides sp. WSHXM2023. Classification (NCBI taxonomy): domain Eukaryota; kingdom Metazoa; phylum Chordata; class Actinopteri; order Gobiiformes; family Gobiidae; genus Taenioides; species Taenioides sp. WSHXM2023. The sequence continues at coordinate 32,487,982 of CM057086.1, read as the reverse complement.
TCATCAGGTTTACTGTTTTTTGTACTGCTGATTTATTCTTTGTTATCAGTAAAAGCCATATTTGATTTGAACATGTCTTCCTCATATCTAGGGACACAAATAGGTAAAGTTTAAGGAATTTAAAATCAAAACTTACATACAGTTCCTTCAGCGGATGTTCATACTCGGACCTTGCGGGATTATACCATGAAAAACAGGTCTAAGGACTTCTACAAGTTCTGCATGTTATTATGGACAACATCAACCTTACCTGGAGCCCTATCCAGGAGTCAGGCCTTGTGACTGGACATGTGGGGCCAGCCTCAGACTAACACAAAACCTCTAGGCCTAGTCATTTTTGCGGCATTTTTGTACATATGTTTGAGATCATATACCAGGCAGTAAGGTTGAAGGTTAACCAACAGGTAAACTTATTTAGCAGCGACTCAGCCCACCCACACGACAAACCAGGACTTGTCGTTGTCTTCGCTCAAATCTGACATTACACTGTACTTTACTCCACTCACTCACTTTCACCATCAAGACGAGTCCACATCCTCCGTCATGAATATCGCTTTGTCCTTTTCACTTTCCCCTCTTCACAGACTCTCAGGCACCAGGATCATAAAACATATAAAACACAGCGACGCCCAGGGTTCAAATCTTCGGACGATATCTGACACACCTTTCCTCCCCCTCCTCCCACTCCTCCCGGGGCATGCTGGGAGCTTTAGCGGGTGACGGGCCTACACTCCGGCTTCGTTCGGCTCTGCTCTGTGAAGGGGGAGAGAAGGTGAACAATGAGCAAACTGTTGAGCGGCGACTCAGCTCGGCCCAAAAGGATTTCCTCTTCAGTCTAAGACCACGTAATGCTGGATGACACGCCGCATCAGGGCCAGGGAGAGCGCACTACAGGGAGGGCAGGGGGTGGGAGGAAGAGGGGGTAAGGGGGGTATGGTATGTCTTACTTTAGGCTATTGTGTTAAATATTTATGATTCTGGTGTAGGCCTATTGTAAAAGCAGATAGAAGCATGAACTTTTTCAACTTGTGATGTCATGTGGTGGTAGTTTTCAAGTGAACAGCTACTTTTTACCTTTTGTTCAGTAGAGATTGGAAAATTCAGGGCTGAAATCATCCCAAATGATTCTATTGAAGGTGTGTGGAGTTTAAAAACACAGCGGAGCATTTTCTGTATTACCAAATGACATAACAAAGTGGAAAGATTTGTGGAAGTGGAGATTTGTGTGTTAAAAGTCCAAAATTGACTCTTGTGAGCTTTTAGCCGTGTTATAAAGTTGTTACCTCATCAAAAACATACCTGAAGTTGTGTTTTGTTTCATTCACACATTTAGAGTAGATAAAAAAAGAAAAGAAAACTGAAAAATGTCTAAATCTAGCCCGTATTTATGATTTTTATTAAACTGCAATTTGATTCCACTATGTTACACTATAACTCCCTCACTTCTGTCTCTCCGTGTCTCATCGTAAATCCCACATGGCAGTTCGTCTATCACCTCTCCGGCAGAATCACTCTTAGCTCGTAAATCCGCCGTAAAACTATCGCGGCCCCTCTCGCCACATGACCCCGGGCCTACCGTTAGCCGTTAGCTGCTAGCTGCGTCGCTAACCAGACACATATGCTCAAACTGACAGCAGATGTATCCAACTTCACACGCCGCATGGAGCTTCCCCGGGCTCCGATTCATAAAAGTCAGCTGAAGTTATATGCGCTGGAACATGCAAATGTCCAGGTAGCATTGTAAAACAAAATACAGTAGTAGCAATGAAATGTTCTTGATTTATTTTGACAACTTTTCATTGAATCTGCAGTAAAATATTTCTCGGATATTGTTTTTAAAATTGAGTTCTCACGAGTAAAAGGAGTTACTGTAAATTTAAAAGTCAAATTTGGAAGTATTGCAAAGAAAACCACACAGCGGATGGGTCATGAAACTTAATTTCCTTTTTCCTGAAATCAAAATGAGGCAACAGTGACTCAGGTGGTAAGGGGTCAACCTGTAAGAGGAAGGTTGGGGGTTCAAATCCCGCAGTACTGGTGGAAAGGATAGGTCAAATGCAGAGTACAAATGATATTAAAACAAGTCTATGAATCAACAGTTAGTCAACCACTTAAAGCAACACTGCGTAACTTTCTGGAGGTGCTGTTACCAGTGTGATTCCATAGAAATAGAAAGTTAAAAACATTTGGCAACTGCATTTGTCTGTGCTTTTGTTGGAAATGTATTGTTGAGAGAAAAGTACAAACATCTTCCACAAATGCACAAAGAACTTAACACGATTTTCAAAAACAAAATAGTATTTGGTATTTCTGCTAAAACAGACTGGAGTACGTCATAGTTAGTCATGGCGACATGTTTGTTTTGGTTCACTTTGGAGATTCACATTTGGCTGTGTCTCAAACCACAGTGCTGTCCTGTGACTGGCCCACTGCTGCCAAGTTGGATCGTTGGAGTTTGTGAACTCACGGATGTCACAAGAAAACATCTTTCTGCACCAGTTTAATAAAAAACATCCAAAATAAAAAAAACCAAAACAAAACAAAAACATTTTATTTTAGCATATAATCTGACTAAAAGTTATGTGTTAGAGCCTTAAATGAAAACCAAAGTCAGTATTGAAATGTGCAAACCGCAGCTGCTGATTCGATTCCCTCATTACATCTTCTTTCTATCGGACGCACAGCTCTGCCCCCACAGTAGACAGCACACATGTTTGTAAGAGATACACGAGCTGAAGTTCTCGCAGACAACTCGCCATAATTTGTAAAAGATACAGCGGCAGAGTGTCTTTCCAGCGCACTGTGGGGGAACCAAAACATTGTGCAGTTGTCCAAACAGATTCCTCAACACCAGGCCAGAGAGCGCCGCTTTAATTTACACACAAACTCTCCCTCTCGCTCTCTCTCCCTCTTTTTCTCTTCTTTCTTTCTCGAGCAGTGGCATTTATTTAGCTGGCGGTGAATGCTGCCTCTGCAACTTTCGAAGCCCCGTTAATGAATTCGTAGCGGGGTCAAGCTGGGTTTGTGTGTGTGCGTATGGGAGCTGATGTGAGAAGATGGCGGTGTGTGGTGTGGAGAGGTCTGACAGTGTTTGGGTGAAGGTGACGCGCTGTGGAGGATCTGATCAGTGTTCGGACTCAGGTGTGGTTACAGTGATATTACTGAGACGTGTAAACTAGATCCATGTTTTTGAGCTTCCAACAAAGGTGCTGATGGAGAGATTATAAACGTTCTCCATATTAGGCCAACAAGTTCTATAAAAAATATCATAACACTTTATAATAGCTGCATCTTAATTATCCCCAATAAAGAATAAAAACACTCAATTCGTTATGAACAAATAGCGTACTAAAATTGATTCAGGGTTAGGAACCACTTAAAGCCACAGTATGTAACTTTTTAGCCAAAATATACTTTAATTTTGGTTGTTTATAGCACTGAATAAATGTGTCCATACTGTGCGTGGGCTTGCATCTCCACAAACCTGACTCTTATTTGGCTCTTACAATTAATCACATTGTAAGGAGTGTCTGGAAAAAACTTCATAATAAATGATGCCATGTTTAATTCTTATTATTAAAGGTGCACTATGTAACTTTTCTGGTGGTGTTATTGCTTTGCCTTCAATGTTCCACTAGACCTGGACTAGACCTGGACAAAACCAGGATCAAACCAGGACTAATCCACAACTAGAACAGAACCAAACCACGTTTACAGTCAGGACTAAACTGGACTCAAACCAGGACAAAACAAGGACAAGTGTGAATGAACCAGTCAAAGTTACAGGTCAGATCTGTGGAAAAGCAAGAAAAAGAAAGTACTTTATGTACACCTGCAGTTGAATCAACACAAGATAGAAACGTGAAACATTCCAGACTTAGCAAAACACATCTCCATGGACACAAACAATACCCCCTCCAGAAAAGTCACATTGTTCATCTTGAAACAACACATTAAAAGGATTGATCAAGTAGCTGCCCATCTACCACTGTTTCCCTCTTGTTCCGGCGTATACACTGGACCCTGGTATCTGCTCCCATCTCTGTGCGTTATCACGGCCGGCCCACACTGCTCCCAGCCTCCTGTGATTGTGTTCAGAAACCCTCTCCGCGGTCGGGACAAGCAAAGGAAAAAACGCACGCCTTGGTGGTGACAATGGCGACGGCTGAGCATGGCATTTTGTGTTATTACAAGAGCTAAACAAATAGATCCAAGAGAAGCCCGTGAGACGAGAGGGGCCGGGCCGCGCTCACTCCTCTACCAAACAATGAGCTGACATCTTAGACTCTCCATCAGCACTTATCTGTGGAGAAGGAGACAGCTGTGGAAACCCCCCGGACCCCTGGCACAGAGGTCAGGACATGAATGAGAGAATAACACAGGGCAGAATAGGCAACCTTGTCGAACTCATGTTAAATCATTGGTACAAGAAGTATGGATGAAAAAATGCATGTATGAATTAAAAAGAATCATAATTTAAAGGTGTATGAATGTAACTTTTTGGATGGATATGTCATTGCTCTGCCTGGAATGTTCCACAGTATGACATTAAACAGCTCTGCCTTACATTTATTCAATTACAGGCGGTTTAATAGCTCAAAATTACCTAGAAAAACAGGCATTCTGACTGTGAGCGGGGTTGCCTCTCCACAGATCTGACCTGTAAACTTGGTTTGGTTTCCGTGAAGACAGAAAGGTTAATTGCCATAGTGTGATACATTCCAGGAAAAGCAATGACATCTCCACGGAGAAAAGCATTTGAGGACCCTCCACCAGAAAAGCTTCTCAAGTTTATTTATTTTGTTGTTGTACTTTTGGTAATAACATGGACATTTACCTAATTTGAAAACACAAATGGTTTAATGACATCACTATTAACCATTTATCTATTAGCATAATGTTACACTTATTTATATGTTTATTTATTATTACACTTATTATTATTATTATTTAGCACAAATATATTATTATTTAGAAAAAATAAATAAATACTGGCAACTGAAAGCTTGAGCAAATTTGAATGCTGATATTATTTTTATTTATTTATTTATTTATTTTGGGCAAGTAAGCAATTTACATTATTTTACATATACATATGACAAAAGTGCAATCATAATGTCGTCATAATGTAATATCATGAGAATGTAACTTGTGTGTATGTTCTTTAAAAACACAGAAGAGCAATGATGTCATAACGGTATAACCAAGAATTTTAGTTAGAACGACTGGAGAGATTACACAGATATAAGACCTCAAGGTAATAGAAAAGAAAGTTCTAAAGATTTAATGTTGAAAATCATATTCTATTGTCGAAATAAAGAGCATTTATTATTATTATAGTGGTATCGGAATCGGTATTGAGTATCAAGTCTGTTCCTTAATATCGAAATCAAGTTTGAAATTTTACTATTGTGACAATATGAACTCAACAACACACAGATTTGTACTTAGGATGAGGAAACAGACAATATAAGATGAGAAAAAAAACCTACATAACTGATTTATTGTAATACAAGACCTTTAACAGCTGTAGTGGAGCTGCAATAACAGCCACTCGACACGGGGTTAAGAGGGTTTCCCAGTCTGGGTTTCCCTCCTCTCTCCTTTCTCTCTCTCTCCTTTCTCTCTCTCTCCTTTCTCTCTCTCTCTCTCTCACCTTCCTCTCTTCCCCTTCTCTCTCCCTTCTCCTCTCCCTCATCTCTCTCCCTCCTCTCTCCTTTCTTCCAGGCCTTTAACACGAGTCTGCAGTGGAAATGGCCTTCCCTCACTCTTTTCTCCTCCTCTCCCTCCTTTCTCTCCTCCTCTTCTTCTAGGCCTTTCATAGTACAGTCTGCAGTGGAAATGGCCTTCTCTCCCTCTCTCCCCCGTTTTTCTTTCCCTTCTCCTCTCCTCCTCTCTCTCCTTCTCTCTCCTTCTCTCACTCTCTCTCTCTCTCTCTCTCTCTCTCTCTCTCTCTCTCACCTTCCTCTCTTCCCCTTCTCTCTCCCTCCTCTCTCCTTTCTTCTAGGCCTTTAACCAAAGTCTGCAGTAGAAATGGCCTTCCCTCACTCTTCTCTCCTCCTCTCTCCCTCCTTTCTCTCCTCTCACTCTCATCTCTCCCTCCTGTCTCTCTCTCCCTTCTCCCCCTCCTCTCTCTCCTCCTCTCTCTCTTCTTCTCTCCTCTCTCCTTTCTTCTAGGCCTTTACCAAGAGTCTGCAGTGGAAATGGCCTTCTCTCCCTCTCTCCTTTTCTCTCTCTTTTCTTCCAGGCCTTTCACAGTACAGTCTGCAGTGGAAATGGCCGTGCAGATGGACTCATTGCACAGGTCAGTCTCATTGCACAGGTCAGTCAGGATAACCCCCACATCCTGATCACAGACACAGACTGACCCCAGGAACAATAAAAACACCTCCACACACACTGAGGCCAGAGCGGAGCCGTCAGCTGGGAGTGTCCATGTGGGGTGGTAAAGGATGGATATTTCTATAGGATAAAGGTATAGGTGTAGTTTATATTCATGTTTTGATCTATGATTAAAAAAAAAAAAAAAAAAACTAAGCAAAGTGAGATTTCTTTTTATACAATTTGATTAATTATGGATTAAAACAGTGAAATATGTACATTTTTTATTGGATTAAGGTATAGGTGTAGTGTATGTGTATGTATGTATGAGATTTAAAAGAACATATTTTGATCTTTGACAAAAATAAATAAAATAGAAACACCTGTCCAACCTAAGTGATGAATAATTATGGATTATGTGTACAAAAAAACAAACTAAACCTAGAAAAATAAACTGATAGTAATAATGCTGCAAAGGTCTATATTGCATTTTTGGACATTTAAAACAACTTAATTAACAAAATAAAATAGGTTTAAAGCCAAACAATGGAATGTGTAAAGGCATGAGATCTACATGGAGACAGGCAGGTGTTCTCCATCCAAAAAAATTACATTATGCACGAAAAATGTGTCAAAATTTTGATTTTGGTGTTTTTTATTTAACTGAAAAACATGCTTCCTTATTGTGAGAGGGCTTGCGTCTCCACAAACCTGGCTCTTATTTGGCCCCCTCCTTTGGTTTAATATTCCAGAGTATGGCATCATGCAGGTGACATGCCATCTCCAGAAAGTTACAGTATGCTGCTTTACATTTTGAAGGAGAATTTACATTTTTGGTTTTAGATGTTATAAGTGTTTTTGTTAAACATAAACAATATAAGCAAACATGCTGCTGCTTTGCCTGGTATGTTCCGCAGTATGGCATTAAACATATCTATTTCCATGGTAACAAGCCAAGCAAGTAACGCCACCAGGCCAAATCACAGGTCAGATCTACGGAGATGTGACCCTACTTACAGCAAGAATGCATCTTTTTTGTGGTACGTTAAAGCAGTAACACCGCACACGTTATTGTAAAGATAGATACGTTTAATGCCATACTCTGGAACATTCAAGGCCAAGCAATGTAGTGCACCTTTAACAGTCGTCTTTGGGGGACTGATATTGTAGAAACTGCCTTACATAGAAACGTGTACTTTTACTTCTTGGCTCGTACAGCTCTCTGTGTCTGTGTCTATGAATATCTCTATTATGATTCACATTGACCTGGGGCCCGTAAAGCTCAGCAGGGGCCCGGCCTGTCTCCAGCTCCACAATGCACTGCACCGGAGGGCAGGAGGCTCACACCAAACCACACATGTGCCTCTGGTCACAGCGTTTGTCACTTCATTAATGTAGATATGTAGAAGTGATCAGCAGTGAGTCTGTGAAGCATTAAAATCAAACATGGAGGCAGCGGTGGAGATGTGTTGACTTTTGAGGGACTCCAGAATTTTTGCAAAAAGGGAATTAAAGGCAGAAAATATCAACAAATGGGTTAAAAAACATACTTTTTTTGAAGGTTAATTAAAAAAAAACAAACAAAAAAACCAACAACTTAAAACTACCTTAAATCACAATAGCTTTAATTAGACATTTTTTCTGTCGGGTCAAGAATACTACTAGTACTTCAACTAGTACTGCTACTGTGACTACTACAATTACTACGACTACGACTACTATAAATTACTTGGATTTTAAAGGTATACCATGTTCTTCATAGATATCAAACAACCCAATGCCTTAAGGTCTAAAAATATTCATATCTAATACTACTTTACAATATTGTCTGGTGCAAATGCATATAACTATGAACACTACTACTACTATTACTACAACTACTACTACTGCTTGATATGACTACTTTTACTGCTAGTAATTTAATATTAGTAATATTAATGATCCCATAAAATTTGTCAATTAATAAAACCAAAAAATACTACTATCAAGTACTATATCCAAGACCCATTCATTTTATTTTTACAAATTTGTTGCAACAATACTACTCAAAATCATTTTTTTATATTATAAATCAAAATTCTCCAGGTATTGTACATCATTATTACCGCATTATCCCGCAGTCTACCAACACAATGTCCCTGAATGGACTTTAAAGACACAACATGTGTGCGATTGGGACAGAGAGGGGCTCTTTGTATGCGCGTGCACTGGGGGGGACACTTTGATGAATGGCCAGTTTATGGAGCTGTCATTGGGCATGTCTTTGGGGAAATAGACCCCCCAACCCCAGCCTCTGTGTGCGTCTGTGTGCGTCTGTGTGCGTGCGTTTGTGTGTGTGTGTGTTAGCGTTATCCATGCTCTGGTCATTTGATTGCAGAGCTCTCGAGTGAAGCCTTATTAATCACACTGATTGGATGGGGCAAATATGCGGGAGGGGGGTGATAGGAACAGCCAAATGGATTACAGAGCTGAGGTTTGGAGAGAGCTGCACTGGAGTCCATGAGAAATTATATTATGTTTTCTTTTTTTTTTTTTCTTCAAATGTCAAAAATGGATACTAGAGCTCGGAATTGTCGTCATACCTGAAAGGCTTCTCAGTTAACTTAATGTTAAAATGATTTGGCCCTAAAGTTGGGGTTTATTAAAAGTATTGACAGTGTGATAAATGTATTTACCAGTAGTTGCCCAGCAGCTTGTTCACTGGGCTGTTCCATGGCTCTTTTGTTTCATTTTAGTGTTGGTGTATACAGTGTGTATATGTATGTTTTGGATCTAATCTAATGCATCTCTATGGCCGTTTTGCTACAAACATGGTCAGATGAAGAGGAAAGGTAGAAAAAGTAAAACAATAGCAGTACAGGTGCTCCACGTGGGTTTATTTTATTTATTTTGTAGTTTATTTATGAAACAGGGACAGTGCACAATCTACATGAACCTTAACAAGAGAGATGCTTTGTGCAGGTTGTAGCACCAGAGCTCATTTCCACCTGTCGTCCCTGGTGCAGGTTTTTTAGATTTGATGGGGGAAACCAGAACGCCCAGGGGAAACCCACCCAGACACGGGGAGAACATGCAAACTCCACAAAGAAAGGCCCTCGAATCCGAAACCTTCTTGCCCGGAAAGGCTCGGGCGACCCGGGGATCAAACCTGGAACCTTCTTGAAAATGTATCTTGCCCATTTTTTACATTTTCCAATGAGGGCGACTTTCTGTTGAGATGGTCCATATGGTGTTCGATTCCAAGCTCTACATCTAATCTTGTAACATTTTATTTTAGTGTTAAAAAATACTTGGCTAAATGTGTGTGAAATTACAAGGTTAAAGTACTCCTAATTTATGTACATGCAAAACACAGAGGATGCGTTCAGGGACAACGGCTTTCATCAATACACTGAGCAAGAAAGGCAGTCAGAGCACTAGAATTATCATGTGAAGGTTTAACGACTTTAAAAACACAATGGAGGATTTCTTCAAGAAGGAGGGCACCACCTCATGACATCAGCAGGTGGTGAGTTTTAAATCTTAATCAATTTTTGCTTTGCTTATTTATTTTTACGCCATTTATGACAAGTAAAGAGCCACATTAGAATCTGAGAGTTTTTTTTTTTTCACTGGTTTAAAGATTCAACTTTTATAGCTTTAATTACAATAGCGTTATGACACTTTTACTCCCACTATTACTACTACTAGTCCAACAATTACTTCTAATACTACTACTAATAATAAGTATTTCCTACTGACACTGATCCTTACAGCTGTACCATCGCTTGCTTCACTGTTCCATTATCCAGGGTGTATTTGGGGGTCGGTAGGTCACGCAAACATCTCACGGAGGTCTGAAAACACCACGCTGGCTCCTGACACATGCACTGACGGGCTAATATCTCACTGGCCCCACACCACCGGCCCCCACACCACCGGCCCCCACACCACCGGCCCTGCATCACCGGCCCCCACACCACCGGCCCCGCACCACCGGCCCCACACCACTGGCCCCCGCACCACCGACCCCGCACCACCGGCCCCGCACCACCGGCCCCAGATCACCGAACCCCCATGTAGAAAATGAAAGATTTTTATTTTTTACATACAATTCTACACTTCTTAAAGAAACGACTTTTGATATTACCTGTACAAGAATACTACTCTTACTACTACCATTTCTAGTACTAGTCCTACTACTACTACTACGGCTACGGCTACGGCTACTGCTGCTAATCTCCTAGACAATGATCCATACAAGCTGCACCATTCATTTGACCACCACCGACCGCACAGATTACTACTGCTCCAACTACTACTCGTACTTGTACTCATATCACCAACCCCACACCATCGGGCCCCCACACCACCACCGGCCCCCACAACACCACCAGCCCCACTCCACCGGCCCCAGAGCAGCCGCATGCATCCACCTTTCTCTGAGTAATTGAGCTGTGCCAGTGCAGCTTTGTAATCGCTGACGTTTCTTTACATCTCGCCTTTGTGTGCCAACAATGGGGAACGAGGGAATAAGATGTTCGAAGGAAGGAGGGAGGGAGAGAGAGAGAGAGAGAGCAGAGAGACAGAAACGAAGGTGTGGATAGAGTGAATAGAGAAAGAGAGACATAAAGCTGGAGTTAGAAGGTGGTGAGAGAGAAGGGTAGAAAGCAGAGAGGGAGAGAGGAAGAGAGGGATAGAGAGAAGAGGGAAAGAAAGACAGAAAGAAAGTAGTGCTAGAAAGAAGGAGATAGGGCAGAAAGAGGGAGAGATGAAGAGAGGGATGAGAGAGGAGAGGGACAGAAAGAGAGAAAAGAGGAAGAGACAAAGAGCTGAGTAGATAGAGAAAGAAAGAGAAAGAAGAGTTAAAGACTGAAAAAGAAAGCAGAGAGAAAGATGAAGCGATGGAATGAGAGGAGAGAAAAAGGGTTGCTAGAAATATCACAATGCCATTTAAAAAAAAAAATAAAATAACTGTTAAAAATACAACTAAACTATTGAAATTCTTTGTTCACTTTCATTCACACAGTCTAATGGAGTCTTTTATTATGTCAGAAGCTTCTATTTGTTTTATTTACTGGGATAATTCGTCATATTCTTACATTATAAAATCCCTATAATTCCTATTCAAATAGTTAAATGCCATAGCAACTGCCCTAAATGGTCACTATTCTGAAACCTGTGGATAGTTCTCTGCAAATGACATTAGATAGCCTTTTGTAATTACCTTCTTGCATCCATTCAAGTTGTTTTTTCTTATTTTTCTTCTTCTTCTTCTTCTTCTTCTTCTTCTTATTATTATTATTATTATTATTATTAATTTATTAATTCATTTATTATTTATTTATTTATTTTTTACTTTGCAAACAAATTCTGGTCCCAACTCCCACAGTGGTGAAAGCTTATAGTGCTATACATATGGGTACCACTTGGTCTCAGTGGAGTCTTTAAGAGGGTGCGGTTGTGTGTGTGCGTTTGTGTGCGTGTGTGTATGGCGGGGGTCTCGGGTCCGGTTGCCCCTCCATGCTTGTCTTGTTTTGGGACAGGAGACATGGTGTGTGAACTATCAAATGGTCCCTTTAATAGCGTCATTCCTCTTCATCTCATTATCTCCCCCTCAGCCTCCCCCGAGATCAGAGCAAAGGAGGCAGAGATGAACGCTCTGTTTGAAGGAGAGACAGACGGAGACACATTAGGACAATGTGGGAGCTGTTAGGGGACATACGGGGTTCTCTGGGTTAAATAGTGTCTCAAATAAAAAGACACACTAATATACAAGTATGTGAATTGTTTTAGTTTTTGAATATTGGATTAAAGGTGCATTTACACTCGCAAAAACACCACATCAAAACTGGGACTAAACTGGGGCTGAATCAGAACTGAACCTGGACTAGAACAGGACAAAACCAGAACTACACTAGGACCAAACTAAGTCTACATTAGGATCAAGACCAAACTAGGAACCATTGTTGTATACCCTAACCCTACTTTCCTCAAACAGGGATTTACGTAGTATTTAAGGTATTGTGTTGACGTGTGCAGTAGTTTCATTAGATACTACGTGTATTACCACCAATACAATAACTACTTATAATACCAGTACTTGTACTTCTAACAACTAAATCTACAACCACAAATACTCCTTTATAAAACATAATATTACTAGCAAATACAACCTCTACTGCTACTACTGCTTCTGCAACTACTACTGTTACTACATGACTTCTACTGATACTGCAACTGCTACTGCTACTACTACTGCTACTGCTACTACTACTATTGCTGCTACTACTTACTACCTACTGTCTCTACTACTGATACTTCTTTAACCATAACTAAAACTGCTCCAACTACTTGTACAAGTCTGTTTCTACTTCAATTATGCTACTACGAGGTTATCAACTAATAGTAGCTCTTATGGCGTTACTACTACAGTGAACACTAATATAACTACTACATAAACAAAAGTATTTTCAGAAGTTAGCAACAGTAACGTCCACAACAAAGACCATGGAAATGCAGATAAAGAAACAGCACCGATGTCAACTTTCATAAAATCAAAAATTGGACCCCCAGAATTAGCATCTTTCGCCTGCTGCTTTCCATATTCTCACAAACACCAGACTGCTAATCAAAGTCACTCCGGCTCCCTGACCTCTCTGCACCACCGCACACTTGTCAATCACCCTTTTCTTTTTTTTTTTTTTCCACGGCGAGAAAAACAACGCCTGATTGTGGCAAAGTGGTCGCGGCTACACAAGAGCATCCCCGCGTATACCGCTATCCAATCAAGCTAAGTCAAAAATAAAAATAATAATAACAATACATCATTCACACGTCATTTTCTTGTCTGTCCTCCTGACTCGACGTGCATTCGACGTGTCCCCAGTCTTTAACCCTGTGGGCAGGTGCTACTGTAATTAACCATTATTTGACTATCAAAAGTCAGGGAGTTGATTAAATGGTCACAAAGCTTCGCCGAACACTTTCTCCCTCTGCGCCGAGCCCCATAATTTCCAAAGCTTCTTACTCCCGCTGTGGCTCTTTCAGCTCGGTGCGCTGCTGCTTCCGACTGCTGCTAAGAGCCTGTTGCTGGCGGTAATCAAAACTGATAATCTTACAGGAGAGAAAAGAAGGGAGAGAGGAGGAGGAGGGTTGAGGAGTGGGTGGAGAAGAGAAAAGCGAGTGAAAAGAAAAGAAAGAAAGAACTGGTCGGGGGCTTCAGAGCTCGACTTCAAGCAGGGAGCCTTCCATTAGAACGGTGCTACGGGCGCGGAGGGGGCTAGTGACCAGCAAGGGTTAGAAAATGCTGCCTTCTTACAGCAAGTGAATGGCATCTCTTTAGTGATTAAGAGTGGGGATAATGGGCACCCCTGCCTTGTACCCTAAGTCCATTTTATTGCTAATTCATTACGCTGTTATTTCAGACATACTTGACAGGAGACACCTGCTAAGAAGTCATGTTAGTCAGGCAGGTATGGCCATTAGGCGCCGGTCTTAAATCAGCCTCAACAATGGAGCAGGGAGGGAGCTGGAATGGGCGGCCATGTTGTAAGAAGATAATGCCGCGTAGAGTTATCCGAAGCAACAAGGAAAGTCAGTTGGCGATAATCAGACCCAAGCACTCCACGAGTCAAATGAATGCATGGTTTTCTTTTCTTTTTTAGTTCTCTTTATGAAAGACTTAAGTCGCTGATCAGCTTTTGTGATTTTGACTCCGCTAAGGAAATCCAGTACAGTAAAGATAATTTTCAGCCAACAGGTGCATTAAGGCGAAGCAGCTATTTTTCATAAATGAGTTGTAAAAATTCATTATGAGGTTTTTCTGAAAATAAATTTGGAAAAAAATCAGAAAATCCCTAAATTTCCAAAGCTATGAATCATGATTTAGCTGGATTACTCTCATTCACATGCTAAACCCTGCATCTATCAACTTAGTTTGATGGTTTCTGATTATATTTTGTAAAAGTGCATTATGAGATCTTGCTGAAAAATTCATTTGTAAATAAAATTGAAATTGTGTGCACAAGTAAAAATTACTCAAACTCTAAATTGTGATTTAGCTGTATAGGCCCTACATCTATCAACTTACGAGTAGTTTGATGCTTTCTAATTATTGTTTTGTAAATGAAATGTAAAAGTGCATTATGAGATCTTGCTGAAAAATTAATTTGGAAATAAACTGTGTTTAAGTAAAAATCTCCAAATTACTCAACTCTGAATCATGATTTAGCTTTCATTTACACTCGCTTGCAAGGCCCCATGTCTATCAACTTAATTTGATGGTATTCAGTTTACATTTTTTATTTTTTTTTCCTGACACTTGAATATTCTATTTTCTCAATTTTACATATTTTAGCTTGAAACTAGAAATCAGTTATTTTAGGTATTTTTGGATATCAGATCAAGCCAAAACCACCAAAATCAAAACTCAGATTCAAAACTGAAGAAATAATTTAGACTGTATTGAAAGTATAGCACTACAACAAAACATAAATGAAACAATGGATGAAAACTGCAAGCTTTGTCTGAAAAATGTCCATTACGTTTTATTTATTTTCTTTTCTATTTGCAATTTTCAATTTTTCATGTGTGAATGACTTGCCCAAATGCCACCTATAGACATACGTTTTGATAGACAATGCATTACACCCCTGCATCTCCTATTCAGTGAGCAAACCCATTAATATCTAAATACATATTGGATGAAATGCCTTGAATAAATCCTCTTTCGTACGCGGTGTTCTATTCCCTGAGGTGCGATGAGGGCCACATAATCTCGTTGACTGGCTGGTTAATGTAGTGGATAATTCTCCCAGGGGAAACTATCATAATACAGAGAGGTGTATATGAGCATCGCCAGGCAAAATGTCAAAGCAGCATTTACTGTGGAGGCCTGTGCGTTGCCAAAGAGCACGCAGACACAATGATATTAGTGACTGAGGACACGTGTTTAAATGGATATTATGTTTGATGGAATTACTGCGTGTAAATAAAGGCGGAGATGTTAGGCTGGTGTGGTTTTCATATAAGCAATACGAGAAAAGTCATTTAATTTAAAATGTTATCAGAAATGCATAAAAATTAATAATAAAAATGCATTATCACGTAGAAGCTGTAATTTATTATAAGTGTGCCAATAAAATAAAATGAAATAAAATGATATTAATTAATTTCCAATATGAAAACAAGTTTGCTTCTTAAGGCAACAACAGATAAAAAAGAAATGAAGAACAAAAAGTATAAATAAGAAAAACAAAGAAGTAAGATAAATAAATATGCTAATGTTTTGTACTTCCTCTTAGCAAGATGGCTAATGTACAATTACATCTGGCCACATCACTACATCACTGCAACTTCCAGTATTTTCAATTATTAAAGAATAAAAATAGGTAGTAATAAACAAAAAAACAAACAAAATGCACATAAAATACATACAGACATAGAGATCATTTGTCCCTTCGGATATAAAACTGTACAAACATCTGTGTCTGACTTGAATTGTACTTGAGCATGTTTAATACTGTTGCTAATAACTTTTAACAGTTTTAATTATTTATATATGATTCATTCACAACATTAAATAATATGCACTACAGATCAGGGGCAGGTAAAATGAATATTGGTAAAATACAGATTTTTGGTGTAAAATAACAAGTTCATGTGTCTAGCCGCCAAAATAATTTCATGACAAAATACAATATAATCAAATCTATAGAAAAAATGGCTCTTGCCCACCATTGGGGAATCTGAAAACCACCAATTAAGTAAACAAACAAACAAACAAACAAAAAACACCCTAACAGTGTACTCAATTACGACGAGTATTCCAAATCAAAATCATTTAGCTAACTATGACTGGGGATGCCACTGTTGTTACATAATAAAGTAACGATCTAAAAATAAATAAATAAATGGGGATGCTCCAAATAATTAATTAAAAAAATAATTAAAACTAATAAAAAATAAATAAAAACACATACAAAAAAAAAATAAATCTAAAAACGAATACATAAATACAAATACGAATAAGTAAATATTCTAAAATGAAATAATGTAACTAGCTATCTCTGGGGATGCTCCAAATGACACCAAATAATTAACAAAAACACCCAAACGATGTACTCATAATTACGACGTGTATTCTAAATGAAACCCCTTTATCTCGCTGTTGTCTCCAGGGATGCTCCTCTAGTGTTAGCCTGCGCTCGGCCCCCCGCCCTCTCTAATCACTGTTTGTGTGTCCTCACAGATAATTCGCAGTGTCATCCGGCTGGCCCCTGCTCTTGTTGTGCTTGTCGTGATTAGCGTCGGGGCCCACTGGAGGCTGCTCTTCCTCTTAATGACTTAATTAGGGGTGACGAGCGCCATGCTTGTTTACTCAATTAGCCGTCCTGTTTAATGATCTCCTTCACTACGCTGCACTGTCCCTCCGCTGCCAACAGGGCGGCGTAGTGGGGTGGAACAGGCTGTTTATCCCAGTGCTGATGGTGTCAAACTCAAATTAAAGGGCCTATATTAAGTTTTTTGATATGTTATAATGTTTTTATCATCAAAGTGGAGTTGTGTTTTGTTTCCTTCACACATGTTTAACACACAAATCCTCCATATTTTGGCAGATTTCTTCTCTCAAACAGAAAACACTCTGTTCCACCTTGTGATGTCATGTGGTAATACAGGGAGTGCTCCACTGTGTTTTTAAACACCATACACCTTCTCTAGAATCATTTAAACAGTTTCAGGCCTGGTACTGACAAACTCTATTGAACAAAAGATAACTTGGAAACTCCCGCTTCAGTGAGGTCTTGGGTCTAGTCAATAATTGATACTTTGGTGTTCTGCGTGTATGTATATGGCGGAAAGTTCATCAGTTACCATGTAGACACAATGCACACATTCGCAAACACAACCAAAAATGCATCAGTTTTATATAGCACTTTTCTGGACACTCAAAGACGCTTTACAGATCATTATTTATTCACTCCACACTCGTTGGTGGTGAACTACTATTGTAGCCACAGCTGCCCTGGGGCAGACTGACGGAAGCGAGGCTGCCAATCTGTGCCATCGGCCCCTTCAACCACCACCATCACTCACGCACACACCACTTTCATACTAGGCAATGTGGGTGAAGTGCCTTGCCTAAGGACACAACAACAGTTTTTGAGATTGGCACCTCCCCGTGGCACCTGATTTTCCCAGTGTCTCCCATCCAAGTACTGACCAGGCCTGACCCTGCTGAGCTTCTGAGATCTGATGGGATCAGGCTTTGACAAACCAAAAAGTCTTTAGATCGTCTGAAAACTCAAGAGAAAATACAAAATGGATGTAAACAGCACATTTTCAGGAACCTGTGATCAATACGACTGTCCTGTTTAGGAGTTTGATTTCCAACAAAAATGTGAGTGACTAAATGAAAAACAGCTGACTATTTATGTGTGAAAGACTCGTTTAACAGCACAGATCAGCTCACCTGTTCAGACTGTGTTAAAATAAAGCTCAGATTAAAGTCTGACAAAGCCTCAGACAGAGGAGCGCCTACATCACAACCCCGAGGAGTGTGGATAACATGAGCTGCAAAGTGTAAACAACATCTCCAGAGACAAGTAAGTCCACAGTTTGACAGCTCATATATGCAAAAGGGCGCAACCAAAGTGAACCCGGTTAGGACAGTGAGGGGTGCGGAGGGTGAGGAGGGTGAGGAGGATGATGGGGTGGAGGAGAGGAGTAGGGGGTGATCCGTTGGCGGGGACAGTACCAGGGTGCGCGGTGGGGGAGCTGCACTAATGCCCTGTAATGAAGATTAAGAGTCAGTCAAAGAGCGCACTGTTCTGAGGAGCGAGGCGGCAAGAAGCTAGGAGATAGGAAAGGAAGTGAGGAGGTATCATTGTTTCTAGTTTCTATTTCTCAAACTATTACTAAGCCTGTCGTGAGATATGATTCTACACTGACCTATACTTTCTTTGATAAAAAGAAAATAATATTTTTTGAGATCAGTTTAAATACCGAGAACGTGTTTTAAATAAGTCTTAATTGACAATAATTTTATTTAAACCATGTTATAACTCAAAATCTCTCATCAAAACATGCCTGAAGAGGTTTGAGATGTCATCCATGCATGTTTGAGTAATCTAGCGATCTCTCCAAGGCCCTACTCAAAACCTCCTTACGGTTTAGCTGTGACATTCTGTTCAATGCTCCGCCCACAAGCCTGCGTCACGCCCAAAACAATACTCTACAACTTCACAAATCTGATGCGATGAGCAGTAGTTTCATTAGCATACTGAAGGTGTTGTGATAGCGCTCTGAAGGGGGAGTGACTTATGCAGAGAGCAAAGGGAGGGGAGAATAGAGCATTTTCAAAACAGTAAAAGGTAACGTGCCACGTTTACATGAGAGCTTTAATTCTGTTTAAAAGTAAGTTAATCGGAACTTAATCATTTTAGTCTAAAAAGATTATTCGGAATTAAACTTAAATCCGAATTAAGTGGGCGGTTTATTCTGATTTTAAAGCCGAATTAATTTATTCCTCGATCACGTAAATGTTCGTTCGTCTGGTTGTTCGGCACATGCTCATTGGGTCGCCCTTCTGACGCGATGACACACGGGGAGATGGCGGCCTGGAGCAAACGTTGGTCTCGAACCAAAACAGTTATTTTAATAAGTGCGCTGGATGGAAGAAAACATAAAAACACTAACCAAACCGAGATGATAAAAAGCTGGTAGCAGTTGAAGTTTGTGTTTTCTTCTGGTAGACGTAAATAGGTTCATGTCCCTGTCCAATCAAAACCCTTCCCGACCCCCAGACGTTGAGCAGATTTAAATAAAACCAATTTAACGTGTTTTCCATGTAAACCTCAATTCGCAGTTATTATTTCCATGTAAACTCGAGGGAGAATAATTTAATTCCGAACTATTTAATTCGGAATTTAAAATAAACATCATGTAAACGTGGCCATGGTGATCTGAATCTATTATGTGTTACCAGTCTATACCTCATAGAAGTAAAACACTCCCTCTTTAACCATTAGCTCATAGTCTACAAACTTAACACGTGGCCCATCTCACTCTCCACTCCGGCTCTTAAAGCTCCATCTGGAACTTTACAGAGACACACGGCATAAATAAATAAATAAATAAATAAATAAATAAATAAATAAATAAACAAACAAAAGCTGTTGTTTCTATCATTTCAAAGCGTTATCCCCTCATTTTTCACAACATTTGCGTCTCTCTAATGCAATAACTGGCCGTCTGTGCGTAGACTCCTGGGTGGATGGGTGGATGAGTAGGTGGAGGGCAGGGAGCAGTTCAGATTCACATGACCTCACATCGGCTGGAGCCCTCTCTCCCTCTCGCTCCCTCTCTCTCCTTCTCTCTGTCTATCTCTCTCTCCCTCCCTCTTTCTCTCTCTCCACCCCCTGAATGCTGTCCGTCTGCGGCAGTGCCCGATCTCTGGGGCATTTCGACATTTTCTCATTGGCTGACCCCCCATCCCTTTCTTACAAAATGAGATGAAATAAATAAAATAAACGAGTAGTACTTTATCCCGATGTTTATCCCGATGCTCCTGTCTTCACGGAGATGTTTGGAATGCCTGGAATGTTACTTATTGATCCACATGGAGACGAGCGGGCAGTGCCACCAGGCCAAGTTATGTCAGACGCGATGCTGTTTTTCAGGCAATAAAAACGCCCATATATACAGAAAGATCTAATGCCATACTGTGGAACTTAGTAGGCAAAGCAACAGCATCTCCATGGAGACAAGAGTTGGCGTAATCCACCTTTAAAGGGCCCATATTAGGCTATTTTCTAATCTATGTTATAATGTTGTTTCCCCATCACAAACAGACCAAATCCTGCAAATTTAGGCTTCTGTCAAACTGAAAACACTCTCTTCCACCTTGTGATGTCATGTGGGAATACAGGAAGTGCTCCAGTATGTTTTAAAACTCAATACACCTTCACTAGAATCATTTGGATAATTTCAGCCCTGAAATCGCCGATCTCTACTGAGCTAAAGGTAAAAGAAAACTTGAAAACTACCGCTTCATGACATCACAAGTTGAAGCAGAGCATTTTGAGCTTTGGAGATGTAAATAAACTGATAATAAAAGTAAAAATGTGTGACTGAAACAAAACACAACTCCAGGCTTTAAGTAATTCCATTTGGTTCGGTCATTTCATTCTAAACCAGCGACTTCGCATTTCAATTGGACTTACTCTGATCATTTCGGTGCCTAAATAGCTTTTGCTACAAACTACCTCCTACAAGCACCATGTTTACATGAACCACGCAGCTAATGTGTCATTTCAAGAGAATTCACTCCCAAAATTCATCTAATTGTGGTTTAGAATCAAATTACATTACATACCCCATTTCTTCTGTTTAATTTATATAGCCCTAATCTGGTAAAACAATGTAATTATCCCCATAAAGTCCTCATTATGGAAATCCAATTTTCGAACTCCCTTTAATCAAATACGGGCTCTGTTTGGACAACTTCTTAATCTTTTCCCACACGTGTTATTTAATACTCCCGTTTGATGCCTGCCCATATCGTTTGCTCTGTACCATTTCTGGACTTGTTAGAGAAAGTTTGGTCACTTAAATTATTATTCTTAAGTTAATTTTCTGTTTTCAGTGCAGTGTGTAGGTAGAAGTCAGTGGAGACACTAAAGTCCTATACAAACATCAAGACTTTTTCCTCCAAAAGCATGTTATCAAGGTTTTTTTTGTGTGTGTCTGCAATTAATACACCTGTAATTTAATAATGCATGATAGATAAGTTTAATGCTACACTGTGGAGCATTCCCGGCAACGCAACAGCATCACCACGGAGACAAGCGGGTGGCTGATGTCCCTTTTATTCAAGTTACAATTTGGAGTTTTGGTTCTCAAGAAAGAAGAATGAGCCTCACATGAGTTTCTGTTTTGGGTTGCCAGGTTCAACGCTGAAATCCAGTTGTTTTAAGCCTAAAATGCCTCGCTCTGATCTGAACGGTCACTACCTAAACCCCACCCAATCATGAATCAGTGCAGCCTCTGCAGCTCAGGGAGGGAATTCTGGAGGTTCTGAGCTTCACACGAGGCCTGTCCATAAACTGAGATATGGTGGCAGAGTGATTAGCATTCTCGCCTCACAGGAAGAAAGTTCTAGGTTCAATTTCCGGTCCATAACCAGTCCATAGTCACACGTTCCATAAAGTAGTCCCTCTTGTCTGATTGTTTCCTATCTGCGGCCCGTATCCCTCCGCCCGGTCAACAGAACAATGGCAGAATCCCCTTGACTCTCAAACGCGGTGCTTTTTTTTTTTCTCACGCGGTGCAGATGAACTTGTCATGGAAGATATTTGTGACGGAGGGGACCACACAGCCGCCGAGCCGTCTCCGTGGTAACGCCACGCGGGTCAGGGGCGGTATTATGGGCTGGCGTTTGACCGCTGCTCCCTGTGTTATTCAGGCTGTCTGCGTAATGGACTCACACTAGACTGAAAGACAGGGACGGGGTACGGCTGGACAAAGACTGAATGGAGTTTTTCAATAGGCAGAGGTTAAAATATGTTACGGTTTTGACAATGATTTTGAAAACTGTGAAACGCACGGATAGAAGTTGTTTGAAGGGGGGGTGTTACACTTTTATGGACCATGTTACCTTTTATTGTTTTGAAAATTCTGTATTTTCCGAAAACAATATTCACATTTTAATAAGTTTCATTTATGTTTTTGATGCTCCCCCCTCCCTGCTCTTTTTGCTCTTTGCACTAAGTCACTCCCCCTTCAGAGCACTATCACAACACAATCAGCCTACACCCCGCCAATGAAGCTACTGGACATCGATCACATTTGTCAAGTTGCACAGTTTTGTATCATGTTTTTGGAGAATTTGTGTAGGTTTGTGGGTTGAGTGGACAGAATCATATTGCTAACTGTAAGGAGGGTTCGAATCGGGCCTGGTAGAGATAGCTAGATTACTCAAACACGCATGGACGACATCTACAACCTCTTCAGGCATGTTTTTGACGAGAGAACAATGTTATAACATGGTAGAAAGCTCCAAGAAGTCAAAATCAGCTTTTACTGATAGCAACTGTAATGCTATAATGTATTCTTCTTAACAAAAACACTGGACAAGATGTTTATGTTTTAATGTGGAGTTTTGGTTCTCAAGACGATTATCCAATCAGAAAGGAGAAAGAGCCTCGCATAAGTCTGTAATTTGGGTTGCCAGTTTCTGAAAGCCAGTTGGTTTAAACCTAAAATGCCTCTCTCTGATCACTACCTAAACCCCAGAACCTGCAAACAATGTCCACATACTGAGAATGAGACAAACTTGACTTCCTCGATGTCATCTCTAAAACAGAACTCCCTACTTCATGTAATTCAACATATTTCTCGACTTTTCTTCAGAAATTGCTTCTCGATCGGTGTAAAACTGTAACTTATATTTACAACAGGTATTTTTCCACCAAATTAACTAGAAATTTGGGAATAATCAACCTGCCTTTCGCAATTTAAGGCACTGGCAAGCGAGGTTCAGCTGTGAATGTAGTAACTTTTTTATTTAAAAGTAAAAGCGCAGGCCACGTTCAGCTCCTATAACTCAAACAGATCACATTTTTTGCAGTGTTGGAGAGGCTGAGAAACAGACAGAAAGATCGAGTGATACAAAAGACGAGATAAGAGAGAAGAGGAGGAGGATGGTAGGGTGAGGAGGGTGAGAAAATGCCCCATCACCTCCTCGTGTCTTGTGTCTCTGTGTCTCTGTGTCCCACGTACATTCCTGTCCTGCTCCCTGTCCTCTGTGACGCTGTCCCTCTCATCGCTATGACAACAGTGATGCGTCACCGTGGGCCCACACACATTTCTCACACCAGAGAGAGAATCACGAGGAATACGAAAAATACACGGATAAAACGTGTTATGTCAGCGTTATTTTTTACTTATCGTCTCAGTGGAGAAATTTGCAAGTTGTTTATTATTTATTATCGTTATTATGATTTCTTTAATGGGCAGGTTTTTACATAATTCGACTTGTATTTATGTTTTTACATTTAAACTTGTATTTTAAGGTGTGTCAGAGTCATATGAAAATGTGTCTTTTTTATTTTTATTTTAATTAATTAATTATTTTTTTAAGTTCAGATGTTCTCTCCTAAAAGCATCATATTTCACTGGAAGTCAAATCTATTAACTAGTTAAATTTACATTCAAATTACCGCATAAAAATAATTGTACACAGTTGAATGGAACAATAAAATAAAATAAAAATCATATCCAATTAAAAGAGGTCATACTTGTCAATTATAAATAGTTAAATTTGGAACATTTGCTTAAATTGAATCAAATGTTAGCCTTAATTAAAATGATTCATAATGAGAAAGTTTGTGGCGCTCAAGACCTGCCGAGCCACACGGTCCAGAGGAGAGGGCAGTGCTCCAGGATGCAGAACCTCTTTTGGTCAGACGTCATTCTCCTGTAGAGCCATAAGCCTCTGGAACAAACTCCCACATGGAATTATATCAGGTACAAATTATGAAATGTTTACACACCTGACCAAACAACGGCTTTTAACCAAACAAACTGTACACATGAATCTGCCCATGTGCCCATGAACTGTACATGTGTAAATAATGTGGAGGATGTGGTGACTGAGATTCACTGGGCCTAGTTTTACTTAATGATTTAATGGATGAGTGATTCCATTAATCTATATTGTATTTTATTGGCATGTGCATCATTTATGACAGGCATGCCCAAACTATGGCTCGTGGGCCATATGCGGCCCCTCAGACAAATTTTTCATGGCCCTCAGGCTTCCAGGTGAATTGGCCCAAATTACCTTGAGTAGTTTTGACAATATTTAATATTTATTGTGTTGTTTTGAGGATCTCGGCATGAATAAAGGACTGATAGCTCATTGTAACGTGTTAAACATGCATATTTCAATTATTCACTGTACTGAGCACCAGTCTATGGCCCTCGATCGGCCCTCTGCTTCGTCTGTGTTTAGATATGTGGCCCTTCATGAAAAAAGTTTGGACACCCCTGATTTATGACATCAACCTGTCCAGGGATTTAAGGTGGAAATGAGCAATTTTGCTCTAACCTGGCACCAACACATGACCTCTTTGTGTAGGTCAGTGTTTTTATTTGCATTGTCCCTCATAAATATACAAATAAACTAAAGAATGAAATAAATAAATACATTAATTAATTATAAAAAAGTCAAAATGTCAAATCAATCAAAACAAAAGTATTAGAAGTAGTATATTTTGGTTTGTTTAACTCATAAATCTGGTTTTCACTGAGGCGTTCAATCTACCAGTTCAAATCTCCCTTTTCCAAGTTTTCACACAACAAAAAGAAAATCCAAAAATCAAGACATTTCAGAGTAAATTCACATTAGTCATGTTCATTCAGACCGAATAACATTGTGAATAGCATTAAAACTCAATTTGTCTAACTATTTTGCAGTGTATGAGGCTGGTCCACCGCACACATCACACACAGGCAGAGATATGGAGGGGGACAGAGGGGGACAGAGGGGGACAGCGGTGGTCTTTGACTCTGGGGATAATGGCGTCTTTCTCAGAGGACAGGCCGGGGACAGTTCCCACAGACTGTCTTCACCTCTCCTCCTACAGCCACACACTCACACAGACACACACAGGCACACAACTGTACTGTGTCCCATTCATGTGACCGCAGAGGACATCAGCAACAAGACGTGAGCAAAAATCAAACTAAAAACGCAATAAAACATGATTACAACATGTTTACAAATATTCGGCATTTTACAACTAACAAAAAATGATATTAAAATGACCTAAAAAGTGGATCAGATGAAATATAGTGTATAAAAAATATAGAGGAGAGTCACATTTTGAAATTTCTTTGACAAATTTGTTCTGCAGTTTTAACACATTGCATGAATATAAAACATGAAACATATTTTGAGATATATGTAAATTTAAACATGAATACACTTAATATTTTGCACTTAAAGTTTCAGGAGGGGGCATGTCACTTGACTGATATGAGTTTTACGCATTTTTTACACATCACACCTGTCCATAAATGCATAAACACAGATTTTATAAACACAACAGTCTGTATTTCTGCTATAATCGCTCTAAGTACCTCCATCCTCGCTGCCATGTTTGTTTGGTTTGTTTGAGCGTTTCAACAAAAAACTGGCCTGTGATCTGTCAGAAACACTGGGTCCAAACAGAACAGCGGGAGCCAGAATCTTGTGAGATTTTGAACTCACAAATACTGCGAGAATTACTGTGCAACGTTAGAATATTATCGCCAAATTAATAACATTTCCATGGAAACAAGCAGGAGTTTAAAGGAGTCCACCACCATGGAGATGTTTTCTTGGATGCTCTAAGGGTTAAGGGGAATTACACTTGTATGGGGTAGTAACTGCGAACACATAACATATTTAGATCACCACGTTACCTTTTATTGTTTGGAAAATACTTTATCCACTGAAAACAACAGTTTAAGGAGCAGATCTTTGGTGCAGAGCTTTGGTCCGTGTGTGAAAAGTGCCTGTAGAAGAATGCGTGCATATATTGTTGGAGCTAAAATGGTATGCTTTGAAAGATTATCCTGCCGTGGGGATCTAACTCTCCTCTCCTCCTCTGCATACAGCATTCTGACTACTAAGCTCTATCGCTGCATATTTGTCTGTCTGTCTCTGGACCCCTCCCCAAAAACACCCCGCTCACATGGGACACAGGAACCTGCTGACGTCTCGGGATTTTTGCATTTTTCTGAAGCAGCTCGTGGATTTGAGACGGTGTAGTTTAAAGCGAGGGTCAAAGTAGAAGTGATTAGGCTGTAAAGGTGGTGAAGTGTCTTGCTCAATGGCAGCTAACCTACTGTGCCTACTTTCAGTTAATACGTACAACCCCGGACAAACACACATGCTCCCTGACACCTTTAGGAATTGAACCAGCAACCTTATAGCTGCGAGTTGACCATGCCAACCTCCCTACCGTAATCGCAATTGTATGTTTATTTTTCTCCTCAAATTTATGTTCATCTCACCTCTCCGCAATAAAGCCGGGGCCCAGGGGAGTACCTCACCCCCACCCGCCTCCCCTCTCACCCCTCTCACCCCCCTTATCCCTCCCCCACCCAGAGTAACCGGGGGGCAAAAACGCGGCGATGAAAAATGGCCCTTACCCCCGTGGCACGCCGGGGTGGCAGTGATTATAATATCCACATAATCATTTCAAACAAATTATCATAATTATCAATCAATCATGAGGCTATTTAAGCTGGCGGTGCAGGGCTATAGGGGGAGGGGGGTGCTAGCTGGCGGGGGGTAAACTACACTGCCCCCGGGCAAACATCTGACCCATGTGCCTCCTCTGACCGCCTAATGGCCCTCATACATTTAGGGTCATTTACAAGCTGTATTTAGAGACCTGATCCCCTGATATGGAAACGCTATTCACACCCACACACACATACAGATACACACACACACATACATACATACACGTACAGACGCACATATACAAACACGCACACACATATACACACAGATACATACATATACAGATACAGACACATTTATACGCACACACACAGTAACATACGCCACACCCGTCCAAGACTATCCCCCATTCCTCACCCCTCACTTCCCCCTCCTCACTCCTCCTCACTCCTCCTCACTCCTCCTCACTCCTCCTCACTCCTCCTCACTCCTCCTCACTCCTGCCGTGCCCAGGAGGAGTTCTTATAGGTCACAACTGGAACCGCCCTCTGTCATTTTTACATCTGCGGCTAATATGGCGATGTGTGTTATGCTAACTCAGCGTTGTGTGGTGTGAACAGTAATAGAGGCGGGAGTATTGTGTGTGTGTGTGTGTGTGTGTGTGAAACTGGACACAGTGTATTAGCTGAAGCCAGTGCCAGTGAATGTGGACAGTATCAGGATCATATCTGGAACCAGCGACTTCTCAGACGTGTGAAGTGCGTGTGTAGAGCGGGATTCGAACCCCAGACCTCAGTCTCAACACCAGCTTGTAAATACTCTCATGACATCAAATTAAAGGCCAAAATAAGATAAGATAAGATAAGATAATCCTTTATATATAGGAAATCAGCTGAACCAATATCATGCAGTTTTTTTCTGGATCGCCATTACCACTTGAACGACTATTTTTTATTCATTTTTTTTTATTTTTTAATCAAAGGTTAAAGGTGCATTGTGTAACATTTCTGGTGGAGGGTCCATCAAATTTTCAACTGCTTTGTCTGGAATGTTTCACAGTATGGCATTAAACCTTTCTATCTTCATGGAGACCAAAACAGACCAAGTTACAGGTCAGATCTGTGGAGAGGCAACCCCGCTCACAGTCAGAATGCCTGTTTTTTGCCTGAGCTATAAAACCATGTGTAATTGAATAAATGTAACGTAGAGCTCTTTAATGCCATACTGTGGAACATTTCAAGCAGCACAATGACGTAGCCATGTAAGATGAAAATGAAAGAATTATGTGTATTTGTATGTTTTATTTCGCTGTGTCAATGTTCATAAAATCAATTTTGGCTCGACCACTCACTAAGGTGCCGTCTATACCCTCGTTCAACATCCCCATCTCTATCGCAACATAAAAAAACCCAAAAACATCTGCCTCCTCAATCTCTCCATGTCTTCTTCACTAAGGATGCACCTATCGAACTTTTTCAGTTCAGATACAGATTCCAATACTACAGCTTTACGTACCTGCCAATACCCAATATCAACTGATACCAGTGTAGAGACCTCAGACCTCAGTTATTTCCTTTAAACTAAAACAAAATAAGACAAAACTGGTCCAAATGTGTTATTTTTCTCTCAAGTAACAACAGAACAACTTCTAACATTCTTTCTGGGCAACTGCGACCAGTAAAAGTCTTATTAAACCAAAGATGTTCATTTTGTCTTCTTATGTACTTTAGCTTCTTGGGTTCTTTTTTAAAGACAATACAGTAACGTGTATTTACCTTGTATTCGCTGAACTGATATTTGTAAGCCGATATCCGATCCAGCATCCCTACTCTTCACCGGCACCAGTGTAGAGGTTGGAGTTTTTCTCCAAACAAATTGACCCATCTCTCCTTTAATTCCTTTACATCTCTACCTTTCCTTATCTCCAAACTCCTCCATTCAATGCAACATTATCCGCCATGTGTGTCAGTTGAATTGCCTCTTTACAAGCCAGATCTGATCCACGGAGCCGGTATCTCTCCCTTTAAATCCCCCGTGAAAAGCACCATGGACGATTCTATCTGCGATTATTGCGAGCCTCTCATTCAGGACAAGATTTAGATGCCGAGATGAACCGGATATTTGAAAGAGAGAAAGAAAGATAGCAACAACGTGGAAGAAAATAATGCAATCAGCAAGCATTGATTTTGTGTGTGGTATGAATTATTGCTTCCCATTTCTAGAAAACAAAAGACAAAAAAGGCAGATGGGCAAGCTAACTTCCACTTCCTGATTTTATATATATATATATATATATATATATATATATATATATATATATATATATATATATATATATATATATATATATATATATATATATATATGACATATTTTGATCTCAAGAGCTGCTTATACAATTTATCTGTACTGGGACAAGACTAATTTTACTCAAATACAAAGGAAAAACATGGATATAGGGCAGGGGTGGGCAATTATTTTTTCCATGGGGCCACGTGAGAAACAGAAAATACTGTGGAGGGTCGGACCAAAAAACTCAATTCTGCATAATATTAATTGTATTTCTTTATAAAAAGCAGTAAATAGTATTGTTTTCACACACTGGTAAGAGTTTATGTTATGACTAAGCAATGAAAAACTGAGGTTGCCTTACAAAAAATGTTATCTTAAAAAAACACCTCTAAAATAAAAGCAATGCAGCTTTAGTCCGTACATGAGGTCAAATTATAAAATGTTTATTTTGTAATTCCAAATGAGATTAAACGGGCCGGTCAGAGTCAACCAAAGGGCCGTATGTGACCCGGGAGCTGCACAATGCCCAGGTCTGGTATAGGGCCTCCTTTAAAGTGTAACTTGTGTCACTGAGCTTTAGACAAACCAGTGTCTCTAGCTAGCTTCACTGTCTAGGGAATGGGACCATATTATCTTTTCAAATCTATGTTATAATGTTGTTTCCTCGTCACAAACATACCTGGAGTTGTGTTTTGTTTCATTCACACAAGTTTAACACACAAACCTGCATATTTAGGCTTAGTTCTTCTCTGAAACTGAAAACACGCTGTTCCACCTTGTGATGTCATGTGGGAATACAGGAAGTGCTCCACTGTGCTTTTAAACTCCATACACCTTCACTAGAATCATTTAGATCATTTCAAACCTGGAATGGCCAATCTCCACTGAACTAAAAGTAAAAGGTAGCTGTTTACTTAAAAAAAAACTACCACTATATGACATCACAAGGTGGAACAGAGCATTTTGAGCTTTAGAGATGTAAACAGACTAATAATAAATTACTCAAACGTGTGAATGAACCAAAACACAACTCCAGGTATGTTTTTGAGGAGGTAACAACATTATAACGTAGCTTAAAGCTCACAAGAGTCCATTTTGCGTAGAAGAGGACCTTTAATGACATCAGCTGCCAAGTATCAAGCTCGATTTCGATCCGATTCTGATATATATTGTGAAGCAGCTCTGGTGTGAATTCAGCCTATCTGGAAGCTATTATCTGTCACTGGATCTCCAACAGTGTTTACATGTGCGGAGATGGACAGGGGGCTGATCTTCATAGCGCTGGGGCTGAGGGGAGCGCACAAAGCAGGGACTGTCTTCTCCGGGACCCCTACTCCAGACAAACTAAACCAACTGTCAAGAAGATGTTTGGACAGAGAACCACCAAGAGCCATTATGCGCAATATTGACAGTAATTGTAGCTCTAAAATAAATAGTTAGGTTTGGGGAAGGAGTACAGGGACATTGGCGAGTTCGGTGTGGAGGCGATTACAAATGGATTGCGTATATAAATGAGAATCCTTAACGCTAATTTCAAGTGCGTTTGAGATATTTTGAGCAACAATTGAGTAGAATTTCGAATTAAACCCACTGCCAACACACACAAATGATCACAATAGCCTTCACGATCGTCAAATAAACATGGATTTTTCAGTGAGTTTGTATACGCCAACTACTAACTAAACAAAAATGGTTCATAAATGTAGTGCCATTATATTTAAAGGTACTATATTACGCAAAATTGACTCTTGTGAGCTTTAAGCCATGTTATAATGTTGTTACGTCCTCAAAAACAGACCTGGAGTTGTGTTTTGTTTCATTTAGATGTGTTTGAATAACTCTTTATTATTAATCTGTCTACATCTCCAAAGTTCAAAATGCTCTGTTCCACCTTGTGATGTCATGTAGTGGTAGTTTTCAAAGTTAACAGCTCCTTTTACCTTTAGTTCATTAGAGATGGGCTGAAATTATCTAAATTATTCTATGGAAGGTGTATGGAGTTTAAAAACAGAGTGGAGCACTTCTTGTAGTACTTCCTGTGTTACATGACATCACAAGGTGGCGTGTTTTCTGCTTTAGAGAAGAACTCAGATTAGAAAATAGTGGACATAGCTAACCTGATAGCCGCCATGTTCCAAGTAGGAAGTGAGCGTGGGTGTGCTTCCGGCTCCATCAAATCATGCTCCAATTCACTTTCTCTTGAAAAAAACGTCTCTCTGTAACTGCTGCTGTCAGGCTCCTCATTTTGGTCTTAAAATGTTTGTATTAACCCCCTTTACATGAACCAGGTGTACTTTATTTATTTTGTCCATAAATCAAGATTTGGACATTAATAAGAGACAAATCAGGCGCCTTCTTTCACAGAGGTTGCTCCAGCTAGCGTTAGCAACAGGTTTGATTGACAGCGTTGCTAAGCGCAGGAAGGGGTGTTACCCTCAACAGCCTTGCTCTGGATTGGCTCTTTGGTAGCTATGATAGTCAAGGTTGCAATTCCAAATATGGTACTCTGCTCCAAATTCGCCGCTATAACCGCTAACCTCGATGAGCTTCATTAGACTGGAGCCGGACAGTATGGATGATGTCTCACTTAGTCCACTTCTTTATCCAGTCCTTGTTTAATATGTAGGATCACTCGAGCATACGTGAATAAAACATATCATAACTCCAGGTATGTTTTTATGAGCAAACAACATCGTAACATGGCAAAAATGTGACTTAAAAAAACTTTTGCATGTTTTATCACTTTTAAACTTCAATTTCTGTCTCATACAAGTCCACAGTGATACCCTTTTTACCTCTCGTACAGTGTGAATGCTTAAGCAGGGCCCAGACAGCCAAACAGACAGATAGCCATGTTTTGTCCGGCTCACCCAGACCAAGGCAAACAATCCCTGATCCTATCTCTGTTATCCCGCGATACCGATCTCCATCCACAGCACCTCCTCCTGTCTGCTCGCCCGTGGGTGGGGGTGCGGGGTGGAGAGAGGATCTACGCCGTAAGCACCCACGGGATCCAAGATAACACCCCGGTTTTATTTTCTGTCCAAGGAGCCAGGCGAGAAGATGGCCAGCGTGTTTGTGTGTAAGCCAATCTGTCTCCCCTCCAGCCTGGCACAAACGCACACGATAAGCCCAGAGAAGATTTGAGTAAGTGGGCCGGGGAAGCTACAATAACATCTTTGCTAGCGGTTTATCCCCCCGGTCTTAACCCCGAATTGCACAGTGTGTACCCCCCAGTCAGTGCGAGGAGGAGGAGCGGGGTGAGGAGGAGTGGGTGCATCGCTGTGGAAGGCTGAGACAGAGGAGAAGACAGCCATGTGCTTGTGGTCATGTCAAAGGTGAAGATTATAAACATAAGGCTAAGGATATGTGTAATAATTATAATTACTTTGACTCAAGTACGTTTTTGGACAAGTTGTACTTCTGTATAGTTTTACTGTATATGAGTATTTTCATTTTTAAGTAAAGTTTAAGAGTAAAACTTGAACAGGATTGAACTGGATAAAACGCAATGGCTGAAGACCTTACGAATGATTGAATTTAGTGTCATAATCTGGACTTGAACCAGCAACCTTAGAGAATTCAGGACTGTTGGAGCAGTTGGTTTCACTTTGGTTTCTCTGCTCATAGGATCAGTTCAACAGGTTTTACTGTAGCATAAGAATTAGATCTTTTCCTTGAAGGACATAAGACGTCATGGAGGTTCTAAACAGATACCGGAGTGATCTTTGGTTCCAGTCTGAAAGGAGGAGCAGCAACTCTAATCTGAGCTCTTCCCCAAGAAAATCAATATTATATTTTAGCATATATTCAGAGTTTAAAGTTTATTTATTGTCAATTCTTCATACAAAGATCATACAAAGAATCGAAATTATGTTTCTCACCATCCCATGCATAATAAATAAATAATAAATGTAAATAGTGCAAATGTGCAAAAGGCATATAGTTTTTTTTTTATTATTATTATTTTAAGAAAGTGATACATTTCAATTGGGAAATGTTTCACTTTCTATTTTAGCATGTAAAATATTTTTAAAAATGCCGGACAGGTTACATAAAATTCTGTTCCTTTTGCTGATGAAATGGTATGAACAAATAAATAAATACAATACAATACAATACAATACAATACAATACAATACAATATCTCTGCCCTCTTTCTCTACCAATTCTGCTAAATACCACAACACCACTACCACAGCAGCAGAACCATTAACCCCCTCAGGCCGTCTATCCCCTCCTCTTCACCACCACAGGTATTAGTTGCATTTTAATTACCCCTGTACACCCTATAGATCAGATCTGAGTATTGACGTGCGTTCACATGCACACGAGAAATATGATCCAAAACACCTGGTGACACGTGTCAGTGGTTTTTGGAGTAACTGTTGTATTTGGAAAACAAAGTACACGCTACAATCAAAGAAATCACATTACTCACATCACACGTAACTGTTTCCATGACATTTCCGTAATCTGATAACTCCAGAAGTCAGATATTAATCAGATTTGGTGTGCATGTAAACACAGCCACTGTTTTTACTCCTAACGACGTCTTAATTAACAGAATCTTTAGTGTTCAGTCCGTGGTGGGGCCCTGGTCTGGCCGTGTGTGAATGACTCATGTTATGGGAACAGAACATGCATCATTTCATTCATATTCATAGAGTTGGTCTGTGGTGAGCCGGAGCAGCAGAGGTCCTCTACAGCTAACGCTAATGCATAATGAGACTGGAGCTCACACAGGACTGACCGATTAAAGGGAGGAAAGGAGTGTAAAGAACATTACAAGTACTAAATAAATGTAATGTAGTACAAGTATTCTCATGGGAATACAACTGTTGGTAAGTCTTTTTATTTATTTACTTATTTTAATTAGGACAGTGCATATTAATCAACATGTCAACAAACAGCATCAATGTAAATATGCCGGAATTAGCACAATAGCTACTTTACATCCGTTGTCCTAAGGCAGGTCAGAAACAGAGAACATTTAGGAAAAACACACAGATGAGACAAAAATGCACATAGACATGACACAAGTTAACCACAATAGACCATTCTCTGAGTTTAAGAGGCCCCAAGAAGAAGATAATCTACCTGTGTGAACATGTTTGATTATTTTTCAACCAATGTTCCAGAGTGTTCTTGAAGGTTGAGAAGAACCCACAGTTTCTCCCAATGTTTCAGAGTGTTCTTGAAGGTTGAGAAGGACCCACAGTTCCTCCCAATGTTCCAGAGTGTTCTTGAAGGTTGAAAAGGACCCACAGTTCCTCCCATTGTTTCAGAGTGTTCTTGAAGGTTGAGAAGGACCCACAGTTCCTCCCAGTGTTTCAGAGTGTTCTTGAAGGTTGAGAAGGACTCACAGTTTCTCCCAGTGTTTCAGAGTGTTCTTGAAGGTTGAGAAGGACTCACAGTTCCTCCCAGTGTTTCAGAGTGTTCTTGAAGGTTGAGAAGGACTCACAGTTTCTCCCAGTGTTTCAGAGTGTTCTTGAAGGTTGAGAAGGACCCACAGTTCCTCCCATTGTTTCAGAGTATTCTTGAAGGTTGAGAAGGACCCACAGTTCCTCCCATTGTTTCAGAGTATTCTTGAAGGTTGAGAAGGACCCACAGTTTCTCCCAGTGTTTCAGAGTGTTCTTGAAGGTTGAGAAGGACCCACAGTTCCTCCCAGTGTTTCAGAGTGTTCTTGAAGGTTGAGAAGGACCCACAGTTCCTGACATGGGCAGGTCATGTGTTCCATGACTGTGATCCTCTGATAAACGTCACCATTTGGCCAAATTTGGTCCTGCGTCTCTGTATGTTACCGTCTCCTCTGGTCAATGCTCTTGTGTTAACTCGGTTAGTAGTTTTTTTTACTTACAAAATCCATTAAGATTGGCAATTCTAGGGCTGAAATTATCCAAATGATTCTAGTGAAGGTGTATGGCTATGTCCATTTATATATAAAGTCTTTGACTGCTACTTTTTCCGCAACTTTAGTCATATTTCAACAGTAACAGCCCAATTAATGCAATTTTTTAGCTTCTCCCCATCTCCAATTTTGAGTGCATGCAAAAAATGAAAATACAAGGCTAGTAAATCCACATTCAGATTCAGTTTTTGACATTTTAACATCAACCTGCATAGAGACTACAGGTGGAAATTGGTATGTTTTGCTTTAACCTTGTGCCAGCATTTGTACGCTCTCCCTGTACAAATAAAAACCTAAGTAATGTGAAATAAAGGGGAAAAAAATCCAGCAAAGGTATAATTTCCTCCAAAAAGCCTCCTCTCTGGTGTACATACAGTGGTCATGTAGTTGGTGAAGGCATGTCTGTTTTTGCACACTGCGCTAACATGTGGGGAGCGGGGCCCGGCCTAACCAGCTGCGGTCTCCTATTTAAATAAGCCTCTCGCTAATGTAGCCTTTCACATGAGCGCGGCGCTGAGCATTAGCATAGCAGCGTGTTTATAGAGAGAGCGCCGACATGACCTTTGACCCCCCTCCAATGTAAAATGACGTGATGTAAAAGATTCTGTGTTTTTACGGTAAGTGCTCATAAGTTTTAATGACGCCAGAGCACGGTTTGATGTGGGTTTGAATGAATAACTTATAAAAGGTTACAGTATTACTGAGGAAAAAAATATAGTATAAAAGTATATAAGTAAAAAAGTACAGTACAGATAAATATATGATTATGTACAATTCAAATAAAATGGGAATTACAGTACCTTGTGACGCATTCAGTACAATTTGACTTGATCCAGTACCAAAATATTGTTTAAGCAGGTCTTAGGTTCAAAATATGAACACTGTCCATCTGCACTGAATTATAAAGCGTTTTTTATCATCTGCAAACCAGGAAATAATGCTGGTGCACTGTTAGCATCCTAGTTGTCTGCATTACTGTCACCTTTATTCGTACTCAGGGTCAACAGTGTGCAAGAGCAGCTCTTCTATCAGCGTTTTGTCCAGTTTAAGACCTGTCTCTGTCCACTGGTGTTTTTCCAACTCTGGCAATGCTTTGTGGTCTATACTGACCAAGGTGCATTATGGGAAATTTAAGTAAATAAATAATGCCCTAAGTAGAGAATAACATGGACATTCAGACACAGCCAAATGTTTGATATCACCACCAGATTAAATAAACAAAGGCAGTCAAATATCTAAATATATAAAATGTGTATCAAAAACGACATTTTAAATTGAAAAACATTGACTGACTCAAAGTGACACACTGACAGTAGCCTGCGTACGCCCACATGAGGTTCTGATTACGGGAGCCCGCGCAGGTCAAAAACAGTGCTCCTGCATTGGTTGTTGTTTGGAGTCACTGTCACAGCAGATAAGGCCCCAGACAGCACAGGCTCTGCAGACAGTTCTACACAACTATACACAAGTCTATACAACTCAACTATACACAGGTCAATACAACTATACTCTGGTCTATACAACTATACACAAGTCTATACAACTACACACAGGTCTGTAGCACTATACACTCAGTGGTCTTTGTGAGCACGGGGCCCACTAATCAGAACAAGATGGTGGGGGTCAAAGCTGTGAGATTTTGAGGAAAACTGGTATTTAAAAATGTATATTATTGTCTAAAAAACTACATATTCTAAATTTAAAAATGACCACAGAAAAGTTAAAGTATTGTATAACTAAAACCTAACCTGGCTCACATTTGTGTATCACTCTGAACTGAGTTCCAAACATTATCAATCAGGGATGGCTCTCACTGAAAGAAATCGGAAAACGTGGCATGTCTTGAGGATTATTTGAATCTGACTGGTCGAAGTGTCACAACAGCAGAACAAGCAAAAAAAATCTAACTTATTGTGTTTTGAGAGAAAAGCACAGACATGTTCTCTGTCCACAAATGCACAAAGCTCTTACTTTCCACGTTTTTCACAAAAATAGTCAACAAAATAGTCTGCATTTTTGGGCGCTTCTCTTTTGTTCTCCAGACTAACCTCAATGTTGCACTGATTGCATCTAATATTCACTTTAACATATTTTACTCCCAAACGTTATCAACAGAGGGATGAGACTTAAATTCAAGTGTTCTCTGTCAAAAATAAAAGCCCACACGCTTGTATCCTTCTGCATAAACTGAAACTGTTTAAAAACATCTTGTTGAAAGCATCTAAAAACGAGAATAGCAAAAAAAATAAATAAAGTGAACCAACATCTATGAATGGAAGTGTATACTTAGAAACTTGTATACTTAGAAATTAAATAAAAATAGAAAATGCATTTTAAAAAGTCACATCTTGCAGATACTTCCCAACAATCAATACTCAAATTCCAAAGTAGATTACGCCCTGAGAGCCACATCCAAAAACTCCAATAACATTTGCATAACCAAACAGCATAAATTATCTCTTCTTTTCCACCCATCGATCCGCAGGGACATTGACTCTAAGGTTATGGCCTGTAGTGTCCGCTCTATTGTGCCTTCATGGACCATTAGCTGGACATGTCCTCCCCTCTGGACATGTCCTCTTCAGTACATTTATCAGCTCATAAAGTGGTCACTGGTTTCTCTATCAGGTCTGTGAATATTTGTTTTGGCGAGGAACAATACGGGGTTTGGTGTTTCGGTTAAAACTTAAAAGAGTTTAAAGTGCATATGACAGATTTTCATGTTTTTCTAATCTCACTTGGTTTGGTCGGATAGTACCTGGGCTAAATATTTATCGTAGTTTTACGTCAGTTAAAGGTGCACTGTGTAAATTTTTGTTTCGGGGTCCGTTTACCTGCTTGTTTCTATGGATATGTCATTGCTCTGCCTCGAATGTTCCACAGTATGACATTAAACAGCTCTACTTTACATTTATTCAATAGCAGGTGGTTTTATCGTTCAAAGATCTGACCTCTAACATAGAAGATAGAAAGGTTTAATACCATACTGTGAAATATTCCAGACAAAGCAATCATCAAGCAGCATCTCCATGGAGAAAAACATCTGACGGACATTTGACGGAAAATACTAAAAAAGTATAGAAAATAAAGGAAGTAGTGATGACTTTTAATGACAGAATTCCTCTAATCAATTCCAAAAAATCCATCTGAAATGCAGAGACAATTTACGCACCAGGAATGCAGACAGACATTCATTCAACAAAATATGAGTAAGCAATTGTTAGCAAAGAATTTAGACATGTTCTGACTCTTGTTGATATTATGGTCGCTAGCTTATGGGATTACCTCTAGGCTACATACGTAAAAGTAAAATGATAAACTTTACCAAAAAAGAAAGAAAATCCTAAATATCATGATACAGACTTTACATACTTTACAGAAAGACTTTCACTTTGCACTTTCAGTAGAGAAACAGAGCTACTGCATGTCAAAATCATTATGTATTTTGTCAAAGCACAAAGAAAATACTAAACTGCACTTAGGCCTATATAGGTATATACAGGTATCTGCATATATTTCAACAACAGCAAATGTTTTGGATAATTTGTGAGATTTTTTTGATTTTTTTTGTGTGCATACTTAAAGAAAAGAGATAAAAAATAGAAACATCTGGCAGATAATTGAAGATGCCAACAATACCAACAATCAATAGAAGTATGTGTGTTTTTATAATGAATCAACTGCGTGATACGACCATCATAAAAGTAAACTAATATGTGAACTTACAGCACAAACTTATCAAGCCTAAAACGTAAAAATCCCAGGGTTGTCCAAAAGATCTTGAAGCGAACAGAAATAAAAGCTGATATAACGCGGTCCTACCTTTTTGATGCAGCTGTCTGGTGAGGAGTCTTCATGGTCATTCATCATCTGAAAGACAAGACAACAAAACTTAATAAACATGTACGAGACAATTAACAAAATCAAGCTGGAAAAAAAACTAACTTCTACGTTAACTCAACCAAAAAATATGAAGCAATATTCATTTAAAAATCTATTAAAAATCATTCATAAAAAAGATTTCCCATTTTGAAATCTGTAGCTTCAAAAGTGTCAAAACGTAATTTTAAAAAGAGGTAAG
The DNA here is from genome assembly GCA_029959045.1 of Taenioides sp. WSHXM2023. NCBI lineage: Eukaryota > Metazoa > Chordata > Actinopteri > Gobiiformes > Gobiidae > Taenioides > Taenioides sp. WSHXM2023. The sequence continues at coordinate 32,449,158 of CM057086.1, read as the reverse complement.
GATTTCTGAAATTGTGGACCAAGACCAAGTTACAGGTCAGATCTGTGGAGAGGTGTCCTCCCTCACAGTAAGAATGTATGATTTCATTTCAAGAGATTTTTAAGCACCTGCAATTGAATAAATGTAAGATGGATAGAAATAATGCCCTACTGCGGAACATTTCTGGCAAATCAATCATGTATCCATAGAGACAAGTAGGTGACGGACCCATCACCTGAAAAGTTACATACTGAACCATAAATTAAACAATGGGAGAATGTTAATTTATTTATTTATTTTTTACTTTACATTTTTTAACTTTTTTTTACTCTTAATTTTTTTTACTTATTATTATTATTATTATTATTATTATTATTATTATTATTATTATTATTATTAATTTTTTATAGTCTTTTTTACATTTTTTTTTATAATTTATTTTATATTTTTAACTTTAATTTTTTTTTTTTTATGTAGGTTTATTTTGGGGATTATTTGTTGAAATCCCCCTTTCACCAGCGTTCCAGATGTGCACCAGTGTACCCATTACGCTGTCAAGAAGATGTGTTTCTCTGACCGGCCAAATGGGAGCAATTACCCCAGAGATACTTAGGACAGTGTTTCCAGCCTACTTACACGGCGTTTAGACCCAGAGCCAGGCACCGGCTCTGGGGCCCGTTTGATATGGGCCCGAGGTAAACATGTCTACCTCACAACAAGCAAGACAACCCTGCTAAACGCTAACACTTGAGTACTGTGAGTAAATACTACAGTAAGTATTTTAGAAAGCTTGGGCGCATCCCTAGTGTTTAGTCTGAGGTGAGATTCTTTGTTTTTCTTTTCTCTTTTTTTTTATATTTTTTTTGGAAATGAAATTCTATGTTTTCCCGCAAATTGTATATTGTAAAAGCAGCAATTTTATTATGAGTCTGTCTACATCTCTAAAACCTAAATGCTCTGTTCCACTTTGTGATGTTATGAAGCGGTAGTTTTCAAGTTAACAGCTACCTTTTACCTTTCGTTAAGTAGAGATGGGCAATTCCAGGTTTGAAATGATCCAAATGATTTTAGTGAAGGCGTGTGGAGTTTAAAAACACAGTGGAGCACTTCCTGTATTACCGCATGACATCACAAGGCTGAGTGTTGTCAGTCTGAGAGAAGAACTCAGCCTAAATCTGTAGGGTTTGTGTGTTTAAAATGTGTGAATGAAACAAAACACAACTCCAGGTTTGTTTGAGATGAGGAAACAACATTATAACAGATCAGAAAATAGTTTAATATGGGACATTTATTTGTAAAATGGTAAAGTTCTAGTAGTATCATTAGGCAACATGAAGGCTATAGTAAAAGAGCCATAAGTTTGAGCACAGAATTGCTCAAAACGAGTCCACTGATAATGCATTGTCTTCAAAGCTAAGCAGGAGATGTTCAGATTTCTACCTGTGACGCAACAATCCATGGAAAATTCAAACACAGTGATTTCAGAGGCTCTGAGCACGACGACGATTGAAACAAAGGTGAATGCAGCAAAATACAACAAAATAGGACTGTTTTTAATGAGGGAGCAACAAACGACATGCTTAAAATAACAAGTCAAATTTAGGTCTTTTAAAACACAAGCATTTGTCTATGGCAGAATGTTAAGCGGTTACCATGGTGACACAATGTGCACATTACCTAAAGCAGCCAAAGAAAAAAAAAAATATTTTAACTGCAGATTTTCAGAAGTCTGATCATGGTCCTGTTTATGTGTTTGATTTTCAACAAAAAGAGGAAAGTGACTAACTGAAAAACTGTGAAAAACTGTTGGTCCTTGGGCAAGCATTTGTCTAAGGTAAAATGTTAAGCGGTTACCATGGTGACACAATGCACACATTAGCATAAACAGTCCAAAAAAGGTTAAAGATGGTATGAAAACTTCAAAACTGAGCAGGAGATGTTCAGATTTCTACCTGTGACGCAACAATCCATGGAAAATTCAAACACAGTGATTTCAGAGGCTCAGAGCACGACGACGATTGAAATAAGGGTGAATGCAGCAAAATACAACAAAATAGGTCTGTTTTTTAATAAGGAAACAATAAACAATATGCTTAAAATAATAAAATAAGTCTTTTAAAACATGTGGTGTTAGTGCTAATTCCTGTCATAACCAACCACAGTGAAGAACGGGATGTGAGATTTGAACCAATCGCCCAGTGGTTTCATGATGAACATACCCCTCTTCTCGTTTTTTTTTTTTCCCCCTTTTTGCACCTGGTCCAAACCTCCACAGGACACACACGACACTTTATGACACTCTCTCCATACAAAACATACAAAAACACTCAAATTCCCCGAGCCACTGCACCAGCACCTGAACACATCTTGTATCCTGCAGGTGGCCTCGTATACTCTTGTTGTTTTGCTTTGAGGTCATAGGAGCTGGAGAGAGAAGCCAGTGCCCAGACACTTTGTAATTACCCCGGCACAGGCGCACTGTTTTCCCTTCGAAGACGTATCGACGCAGGAGCGGAGAGGTGGAAAGTCCAGGCGTTTGGTGCTTTCTCAGGCGTCTCGGGGCAGCTCTGTATTTGGGTTTGTACCAGTCACTTTGAGATGACGCTGACACCGCTCATAAATCATACGCTTGCTCCAATCACATTTTCCTTCACTAATTAATAGCTTATTTATTTGCTTTCTGGTGTTAGCCGGAGGGCTGCGGGGTACGCTAGCTCGATGGGAATGTGTGTGCGCAGATGTGCTGAAGACGGCGTTGAAAGAGCGTCTCCATCTGTTTTGGTTGCATTGGCTTTATAATGCTAACTCAGGCTGCGCGTTTAAAGATGCATTGCATAACTTTCCTGGTGGAGGGTCTGCCACCTGCTTGTTTCTATGGATATGTCATTGCTCTGCCTGGAATCTTCCACAGTATGACATTAAACAGTTCTGCCTTACACTTATTAAATTACATGTGGTTTTATAGCTCAAAAATATCTAGAAAAACATGAATTCTGACTGTGAGCGGGGTCGCCTCTCCACAGATCTGACCTGTAACTTGGTCTGGTTTGGTCTCCATGAAGGTAGAAAGGTTTAATGCCATACTGTGGAACATTCCAGACAAAGGAATAACATAGCCATGAAGAAACACATCTGATGGACCCTCAGCCAGAAAAGTTACGTTAAAGAAGCAATGTGTAACTTTTTTGGAACTTCTTTTTGCTTTGACCAGAATGTTTCACAATATAGCATTAGAAGGAGGCCTGTTATGCAAAATCAACATTTTAGAGCTTTTAACCATGTTATATTCACCTTATTTCGGAGGTTACCGTGGACAACACCGTCGTCATTGGGGTTGTTTTATTTTGCATGGGGCTGCTGATCTTGACAGCAAATACGTTCTATATGGACAACAAATCTGTTTTAAAGCCTCCCAGAGAATTGGTGCATCAGATGAAACGGACTAAAGAAATCATAATAATAAAAATAATAACCCAATAATTAGATCTGGTTTTCGGTGGGGGTTTACAGCACAAAAGAAATCAGAATAAAAAAACACCTGCTGGCATGTGTCAACTGTTGCATTCTGAAGACAAAGTACCATGGATTTTAAAATAACTCTTTTAATACTTCTTTCATTTTTGTCTTTGCCACATTATTAACTTTCCTCGTCAAAACCTGCACATGAGTGAACAATCCAAAAGAAATCTGACTACTCACATCAGATGCATGACATTTCAGTAATCGGACAACTCCAGAAATCAGGTTATGATTGGATTTCTGTGCGTGTCAACATGACCACAGTTCCCCTGACATCTTCATCCATCTGTACTCTGGTCCATCCTGCGCCCACACACCCGGACCGCCCTCCCCCTCCTCGTGACCCCCTCCTCGGGCTGAAAAACATTAAGGCATCGGGGCTTGTCTGGAGCAGTTTTGGGTTACTCTCACACAATTGGATACACACATATTTACACTGGGCAGTCCTATAGTTGTGCGGACGCCTGCTAGCATTTTGGACAAGTAGGTAAACTGTTGCAGCTGGATCTGTGCTGTTCTCCGAAGGGGAAGTCCTCTCTTGTTCTCCCTCTCCTCCTCCGTCTCGCATTTTCACTCTACCTCGCTCGCACGTCTCTCTCGGAAATTTTACAAGCGCATTCCTACTCCCAGATAAGGCGACCGCTACTTTTAATCAGCGCTTGTTGGTAGCGAAATGGTTGCAATAAAAAATATAACGCAGGTCTCTGGTCTCAAAGTGTGGTCTGAGTACTGTTACTTTTAGATTGATGGGATAACTGGAGCGCCCATAGAAACCCATTCAGCCTGAGGGAGAAAATTAAAAGTTCACACAGAAAAGTCCCCACATGGTAAAGGAATTGAACCCACAACCTTCTTTCAAGAGTTAAACTTATTACATATATCCCAAATGTGGGTCCTTTTGGGTCCTCGGGCAAGCATTTGTCTATGGCAGAATGTTAAGCAGTTACCATGGTGACACAATGCACACATTAGCAAAAACAGTCCAAAAAAAAGTTTTAAGATGGTATGAAAATTCATGAAAAAAAACAAAAAACAATTTACACATTTTCAGGAGCCTGTGATCTATACGAAAATCCATGATCCTGTTTAGGAGTTTGATTTTCAACAAAAAAATCAAAGTGAAAAACTGTTAATGCTGCCAACGCTAGCTAGCTTATGATTGCTATGTAATTTGAGAGGAACTTGTTTGACAGGACAAATCATCTCTCCCGTTATAGTTCCAGCTATGTCAGTTCTCTTCTTTCTGCTCAGATTGTGCTAAAACAAAGCTCAGATTAGAGTTTAACTTGACTAACAGAGCTTCAGACAGCAGTGCTTACAGTTAGCATCACACCCCCAGAGAACATTCATGACATCAGCTGCAAAGTACAAATCCAAGTGTTCACAAAAAAAATGTGTAAAATAAAGTCTGCCCATTTATTTTTGTACGCAGTGAGTCCCATCCCGGACACCCACGGCAGCCACAAAAACAGAAATCCCCTCCACTCTTTTGTTTTCGCTCAGAGTCAGGAGATTTTCAGCAGTGGGTCAGCGGCCCTGGTCCCGCCATGTCCTGATGAGCGTGTGGACAGAGAGAGGGGAGCGAGGACATGTGGAGAGAGAGGACAGAGACACTGTTTGGACAAGGCAGTCTCGGGCCAGAGCACATGTCTTTCCACAACTCATTTAGCCCGAATAAAAACAGTCGACGCGCCCCGGGTCCTGTCCGAGAGGCGCCAAAATGAACAAAATCAAAATCAAGTCTTCTTGGAGGAATGAGGACAGCAGAACTCAGAGGTGTACTGTCGAAAAAGGAACCAGAGGCCAAATAGTAGGAAACATGGCTGCCAGTTTGCACCAACAACTCGCCAACCATTGCAGTTACACACTGTACTGAGATGGTTGAAGTGTCTTGCCCGAGGACATAAAGAGAACCGCCAAGCTAGTGATTGTAAGAGGACTTGACTATTTGAGAATGAGTGTTTCCAAATATTCATTATTTGCATTTTTTTTCCAAGACATGAAGTTTCTTTAGATGCAAATTGCACAAAGCCTTAGTACAAACACTGCAACAACACAACACAAAATAAGTGAGAAAAACAACTGAACTATTTAACACACCTCATATAGCAGGGGTGTCCAAACGCGGTCCTCAGATGTTATTATAATATTGTGATGTGTGAGCTACTGTGTCCAAATAATTCACTCTTGCAGCTCAATAAAGTTTGTCTAAGTCTAAGATAATCTTTGTTTGTCCTTGGTCCTCCTGCTGAATTGGCACAGCTGATCATAGGCACAACTTTGTATGACAAATTGAAGTAATTCTACCACTATGACCGCAATGGCATCACATTTCAGTGTGATATAGACCTAAAATTACTGTTCCAAGCTTTAATAAATGTACCAGGGCACTGTAAAAGAATGACTCACTGAACTGTCACCGGTCTGTGGCCCTCCACTTGAAAAAACCTTCAATTTCAGCGAGCTTGTGGCTGTTTTGTAATTTGAGACGGACTTGTTTAACAGCACAAATCAGCTCACCTGGTGTAGCTCCAGCGAAGTCCGTTCTCGCTGATCAGGTTGTGTTAAAACAAAGCTCAGATTAAAGTCTAACTCGACTAACAGAGCTTCAGACAGAGCAGTTCCCTCTGTTAAAAAAAAAAGTTTTGACAGCCTTGACATACACTATAGGCTTTCTTCTCTGTGCCCCTGTGGATACTCCCTACATATTCCAGTTATTCCTTACCGCACCAAAATGTACAGTAACAAGTATTTCACCATAGCAACCACTCATCCATCTTTCGGGGGAACCTCCAAATTAGTGCCCTACTTGGAAGCTAGTAGCGCATAGGAAAATGTTAGCATTCAGTTGCCAAAAACAATTGCGCTGGGGCCCGGACAACACGAAACCCTGTGCAGCCTCAGCGCCCCAGCAGCCCTGCGGATGTCACCACACCACAAGTCTCCCAAAAGAACCGGCTCTGAACCAAACCTCAGGCCTGTTTGAACCCAGCCTCTGAATGACAATCCACTGGCTACAAGCGCAACACCAAGAAACCACTAATTGAAAGTTTAGCTTCGCAGTTATTGGGAACTGTTGCAGGCTCTTGGCACAGTGACAGCAACGCAGAGTGGAGGCCGGGCTGCAGGCTGGCCCATGGATCCTTGAGGGAGAGGCAACTTTTTTCTCTTTTTCCCTTTTTTAAAATTATTTCTGCGTGTGTTAAAGCTGCATTGCGTAACTTTACTGGTAGAGGGTCAACCACCTGCTTGTATTACGACGATATTGCTTTGGACTGGAATGTTTTACTAGTTACAGGTCAGATCTGTGAAGAGGTGACCCTTAGTAACAGTAGGAATGCATGTTTGTGTGTTTTTGTTTTTAAGTAAAAGACTCGTAACGGAATAAATGCTGGGTAGATGTTTAATGCCATACTGTGTAACATTCCAGGTGAAGCAACAACATCTCCATGGAAACAAGCAGGTGGCAGACCAGAAAAGTTATGCAGTTTTCTGATCCATGTTATAATGTTGTTTCTTCATTGTGTTTTGTTTCATCCACACATTTTAAACACACAAACCCTGCAGATTTAGGCTGAGTTTTTCTCTCAAACAGAAAACACTCTGTTCCACCTCGTGATGTCATCCGGAAATACAGTACAGTAAGTGCTCCATTGTGTTTTCAAACTCTAAACTCCTTCACTAGAATCATTTGGATGATTCCAGCCCTGAACTTGCCAATCTTTACTGAACGAAAGGTAAAACTATGAACTTGAAAATCACCACTTTGTGACATCACAAGGTGGAGCTTTGGAGATAGACTGACTAAAAATAAAAAGGTAACTCAAACATGTGTGAATGAAACAAAACACAACTCCAGGTATGTTTTCAGTGAAGTGACAGCATCATCTCACAAATCTCACAAGAGTCCATTTTGTGCATTATGGAACCTTTAAACTATATAAGCTATTTTCATGAAGACAAGCAGGTGCAGCGACAGGTCAAGTTACAGGTCAGATCTGTGGAGAGCCGGACCCACTCACAGTAAGAGTGTATGTTTTCAAAGTATTTTCTGGCATTATAAACCCCTAACTCACTAAGTGCTTTTCCAGGGAAAGCAATAAGATCTCCATGGAAACACACAGATAGCAAACCCTCTACCAGAAAAATTCCATAGTGCACCTATTAAGATCATCTTGTAAACTTTGTTTATTTATAGGGAAACTGGCCCCATTCTTCAAAGCCACAAGCGCAACCTGTCAAGAGACTACGCCAAAAGCCATTCTCAAAAATAGCTAAACAGATACAGAAAAAGCGAGCAGACATTTATTGCAGAAAAATGTTATTGTAAGATTATTTGAAGACACTTGTGGGGATTGGAGCCGGTCAGGACCAGTCTGCTCCTGTCTGCTTGCTCCTGTCCTGTCTTGGGCCGATCCTTTCCAAAGCAAAGCAAAGCAAAGTGGAGCTATTTGGGGACTTCCCAGAGATAGGAGTCTGACAGTTGACCCAAACAAGGCCAGAGTGTAGCCACCGCTTCTGAAAACATGCCACAACAATGAGGTTAGGACCAGGCAAACTGAGATACACTGAAGAAAAATGGTACATGGTGAAGTGACTTAAACACACTGGAGGAAAAAAAAAAAAAAAATTGGAGAAAGATCTTTGGACTCGTTTTAAGTGAAAATGTCCGTCAGAATAAAATATGTTGAAACCATTTGTAACTAACAGAATCTAGAGCTAAAACTAACTTACATTCCAAACTAATCAAAACAAATCAGTTGATAAATGATTCTGAATTCATGTGAGAATTCTACTTGAATTCGAGAATATATAAACAAATTTGGAAGCTTATTCTATATTCTTTGATGCATTTCGATATTACATTCTGACATCAAGGTAAATTATTTAATTATTTGCTTGTATGGTAAGACATTTGTACCAATTGTTTTTATGCAAGTTATTTTATTTTTAATATTTTATATATATATACAAATTTAGAGTTTTTTTTAAACATTTAAAATATTTTTATTAAAAGATATTTGGCTGACTAGCTACACTTTAAAAATAAAATGAAATCTACAGATATATTTATGTAAACAGCTTGAGGCCAAAAAACAAAATAATGTCTGCATCTTATCATAAAGTGCTTTCTTGTTCAATTATCTGGAAGTGCACATTAGCATGCTAGCTGTTGTTAGCTTTTCCTTGACAACCAAACTTCACTCTGATCTCTGAAAATTGTGAAAAGCCCCAATAATCTCATCAAGGTGAATAATTCGGATGCTCAGAATGCATAAGGTAAGTGAGGAATAACTTTGGACCACCACAACCCGTTTAAAATGATCTAGTTCTGTTTTTCATGATAACCAGGAAGTGAGTGTTAGCATGCTAGCGGCTGTTAGCTTTAACATGACGGCGAAACTCTGTTCTGATCTGAAAAGCCCTTAAAAACTCGTGACAAATGCAGGTAAGTGAGGAATAACTTTAGACCACTGCAAATATAATGAACTAATTCTGTTTGTCGCATTTTTAAGACCGTAAAAATCAGGTAGATCACGGCAGCACATTCATGGGGAGAAATGGACTCTGAAATTCTCAGCGCTGAATACCAGGAAGCAGGGCGCGTACATCAGATAGAGACCGAGGTCCCTGTGATGGCTTTAATAAGCGGAAGAGAGAGGCGCAGCAGCCAAGGCAAACATGGAGTCCAGTGCTGATAGACCTCTGCTCTACGACTAATGTGGAATTTATTTAAGAACATAATCGCGCTTTGATTTCTTATCGTCGCTGGCACGTCACCGAGGCTGTGGCTGAGAAAATTACACAGTCCACAATGGGTTTTTGAAATGGATGTAGCGTGCTAAGTGGTTATGCTGGGTAAAAATGAACAGATACTAATGAGTTATATGTGGTTTGGGTGGGAATTATTTAAAGGTGCATTGCGTAACTTCTCTGGTGGAGGCTCCGTCAAATTCACTAAAATTCACAGTATGGTATTAAACCGATTTATCGTCATGGCGACCAAACCCGACCAAGTTACAGGTCAGATTTGTGGAGAGGCGACCCCGCTCACAGTCAGAATGTTGTTTTTCTGGATATTTTGAGCTTTAAAACCACCTGTAATTGAATAAATGTAAAGTAGAGCTGTTTAAAGTCATACTGTGGAACATTCCAGACAGAACAATCACATATCCATAGAAACAAGCAGGTGACAGACCCCCAACCAAAAAGTTGCATAGTGCACCTTGAATGTCTTGGTGGGTTATTGTGTCCACCCTATAATGCATGAAAAAATGTTGATACTTTAAAGGTTTTATATTACAGAAAATGTAGCTTTAAATCATGTTATAATGCTCTTACCTCCTCAAAAACATACCTGAAGTTGCGTTTTGTTTCATTCACACATGTTTCAGTAATCCTTCATTATTGCCGTCTATATCTGCAAAGCTCAAAATGCTCTGCTCCACCTTGTGATGTCATGAAGCGGTAGTTTTCAAGTTAACAGCTCCTTTTTACCTTTAGTTGAGTAGAGATTGCGAATTCCAGGGCTGAAGTGATCAAAATTATTCTAGTGAAGGCGTATGGAGTTTAATAACACCGTGGAGCACTTCCTGTATTACCATATGTGTAAGTGTTTTGTTTTAAGAGAAGAATACTTAAATATGTTTGTGTTTGTGTGTTAAACGTGTGAATGAAACAAAACACATCTCCAGGTCTGTTTGTGATGAGGAAACATTATTAGAACATAGATCAGAAAATAGCCTAATATGGTTCCTTTTAGGTTGAAGGTGAAACACAGGACAATTTTCCCAGATATTAAAAATAATTTTACCATAATTACAAAAAGGTATCAGGTCTGCTTTATCCATAAGAAACCCCTCTCGCCTCAAAGCAAGAAGGTTCTGGGTTTGACTCCCAGGTCACTTGAGGACCCATCTCCAGATCTTGAGCTAGGTTTGGTCAGGAGGACTTATTCAAGAGCTGGAGTCATCAATAAATTATACCAAAAGAAAAATGACCTGAATTTTTTTTTTACACTGAATTTTTCTTTTGCTTTCGATCCCACCTGGACGACTGATGGATTACATAGACTTGTCTTCATGGAGATGCTATTGCTTTGTCTGAAATGTTTCACAGTATGGCATTAAACCTTTCTATCGTCATGGAGACCAAACCAGACCAAGTTACAAGTCAGATCTTTGGAGAGGCGACCCCGCTCACAGTCAGAATGTCTGTTTTTCTGGGTATTTTTAAGCTGTAAAACCACCTGTAATTGAATAAATGTAAAGTAGAGCTGTTTAATGTCACACTGTGGAACATTCCAGGCAGAGCAATGACATATCCATAGAAACAAGCAGGTGACGGACGCTCAACCAAAAAGTTGCAAAGTGCACCTTAAACCAACACAGAAAAACTAGCTTAAGTCTTTTTTGCTGTGTATTTATTATAAACATAAGAACATACTTTACTATTGTGAACTTGTTCGCAGTGAAAATCAGTGGAGTCAGGCATTGTGATGGATTTTAAGTGAAATTGTCGTACACTGGCAGAATATCTGAAACTTGAAAACAAAACCAAAAAAACACTTAAATCAAGTTACATATTCTGAAAATGTGTAGTCATAGTCAAATACATGACTACGATGAACTGAGATGGATATGGAAAGTTGTGGAGGTGTGGAGATGCAAGTCCGCTCACAGTAAGAACACGTTTTGCAGTGCATGACCAAAATGGAAAAACAGACACACACATTGATTTATTTTTGTCTGTTGTTATTTTACTAAAAAGTTAAATACTCTGGCATTAATACAAACTCTGTGTTTTAAATTCCAAAACCCAGTAGTCCTTAAAATTCCACGCTCACTTCACTATTTGATCCAGCGAGTACACTCTTTTATCAGCAACATTAACATTAGACAATAACCGAGTAGCCCGTTTTGACGATGCTACGGGCTAATTTAATTCCCCCCGGCCCTGCCCCTCTCTCCCTCTCCAGGCGGGGCAGTTCTGGGTGCGGCCGGCGTACGGGAGAGGAGCTGAGAACCAGTTAACGAGATAGAGCTTAGCGCACAAAGGGGAGCTCAGCAAAGCAAACACGGCCCGGTATTGTGCGTCTGGGCAAAGTCACGGCCACTTGTGGAAGACAAAAGAGCCGCATTGCCAGATTGAGTGCCGACCCCACACGTATTAAGGGACTTGGGCTGATTTATGGAGTGAATGAGCGGTGAAATCCACTGACAGCGAGCTTTCGTGGTAGAAATGTCTCATCTTTTTACTGTCTCATGAGAATGGGAGGTCCTGCAGAGACTTGTACCAGACAAACAGCATACTTTATTACTTTATGGGAATGTGTTATGATTTATTTAGGGTTTTGGAAACATTTTTGGAAACCATTACATTGTTTTGTCGAAGGTTTGTAACTTAAAGGTCCCATATTACGCAAAATTGACTCCTGTGAGCTTTAAATCATGTTATAATGTTATTACCTCATCGAAAATATACAAAACTCCAGGTCTGTTTGTGATGAGGAAACAACATTAGAACACAGATCAGAAAATAGTGTAATATGGGTCCTTTAAAGGTACAGTATCTAACTTCCTGGAGGAGGTACATTACCTGCAGGATTCCATGGAAATAAAAAGTTAAAACCACTTCAGAACATTGAGAAAGATACATTTTATGCCATACTGTGGAAGATTGTAGTTCAATCTACATTTCCATGGGAACAAGCAGGAGGAAGCCCTGCTCCTGTCCAAATAGGAGTCAGGTTTGTGGAGATGCAAGGCAGCTTAGAGTTTTTTTTTTTTTTTCAGTTTTCAGTGCAATAAACAACCAAAAAACAACCAAACCAACAAAAAACCCCAAACAAAAACGAAAAAACAAAACAAAGAAACATGCTTTTAATGGGCTAAAAAGTTACATACCATACATACTTTAAGATATAAGAGAGATAAGAAATAAGGTATTAAAAATGATCTAGCTCCACAGAAACACCACCAGAACACATCACGGGTCAGATATACGGAGAGGCGAGCCAGAACTTACTGCCACTTTTTGTATTTTTTTCCACAAACTGCCACTTAACTGATGTAAAACTATGATAAATTCTTAAGTCTGAATTAGCAAAACATGAAAACCTGTCATGCGCACTTTAACCTTTATACACATCCATTCAACACAGTCGCCATTAAGAAAAAGTGACTAGCATCCAAGATTAGCTACGAAACCTTGGGAACACGTCTATAACATGAATGGGAACTAGCTAGAGGAATGCACGGGGCCAAAACCACCAAAATCACTTCACATATTTTCCTATAGGATCTCCATACCCCATCCATCACTCACGGCGTCTCCTCTTATCCTTTTAGGCCCGTAGACTGTGAACTTGGTATTGACAAAACCATTCCCATAAAAGATCTACTCTGCCTGCGCTGTATTGATAACCCATTTGAGAAGATGTATCCGTAATAATCATAAGTGAATAAGTCCACGTGCGGAGATCTCGACGAGAGCTAGTGGAGACGGCTAACCCAATAAATTAGCCGGGCACCTTTTTGGCCTCAGAGGATTGCCTACACAGCATCGGCAGTTAATGATATATGTCTGTGTGCTTGGTTTTGATAAAGGCTGTGGGTTATTGACATGTGTGACGGGAGAGAAATGATGTCTCCATATTTCTAATGACCTCCTGTTGGTGGCGTGACGGGGCCAGCACCAGGTTATGGCCCTATAAGATTTAGAGGTATGACTCCGGGGCCAGAGGTCGTGAACCGGATACTTTTCATTTCACAGATGATGTATCATGATAAATATGTGTTTTTTCAACAATACATATGATGCTAAACAAGCTTTTTCTTCTGTAAATACAAAGTTATAGGAACAATGTACTTTCCCTGTAGGAAATGTGAGCCCCCCATCTGTGGAAAAAGATTTAGGAAATGTGGACAACCAATGTTTAGAGCCTGATTACAGGGAACCCATCTCAAATGTTCAGTTCATGGTCAGGAGTATATGGCTGGAGGAGAGCTCATTGTCCTCCTTGTTGTGAAGCAGGAGTGCTAACCACTCCCCCACCATATTTTATAATTGGAGATTTGTTTCATTTAAACATTTGAATAACCCTGCTTCGTGTCACTTTCACTTTTTCAGGAGCCTGTACTGAGGTAACGCGGTTACTATGTAGTCAGCCGTCTCGCCTCACAGTGAGAAGGTCCTGGGTTTGGAGCCATTCTGTGTGGATGTTGCATGTTATCCCTGGGCTTGCTCAGGTTTCATGTGTACAATGGTTTACCCTACCACCAAAAACACCTGTGCCGGGCTGGCCCTTAGGCGCAGGAGTTTTGGACTGACCCTCCATCTGATCTATGCAGTTTCACTGAACATCTTGTATTAGGACAACCAAAGCACTTTATGTTATACACAGTTCCTCCAGTCTGCTGGAGTCAGCTGTACAGTCTCATAGCGGCATAGCTTAGGGTTGGCCGTTTGATCTCTGCTCCCACTTTTGCATACTCTGTGTCCTTGGGCATGACATACTTCTACTATCTTCTGTATGTGAAGTGCAACACATGTGAATTCTCCCAATGTGCAAACCTCTACCAGTACATAAACCCAACCATGTCATAGCCAAAAACCATCTCCTATTTCAGCCTTCCTCCGCTGCTGCATGTCAGAGCGCGTGCTTGGTTATGGTGGTAAGATTTAGGGTCTGGCCTAAGGGGGGGGCATACAGAGATCCGATAAAAGGTCGCGGCCGGGATCCTTTTCATTTGGCATACCTCAGCTGTACTCGCTGTTTACATTTGTGCTGCTTAAAATCCCACCCTGGTTTGTCAGCTCAGCACTCGGGCGCGCCTCGTATCTCTGCTTCCCCTCGGCAAAGACGGCGTGTTTGTTTAGAAATGTACACCGACCTCACCGCATGTCTACTGTAGCGTGTGCCAATGCGCGAGCCTAATTCAAACCAGGAATGCGTCCAACGATATAAAATCTAAGTAGGATCTTTCGGCACGTTGGGGGGGTTCTGGAAGTCCTGGAGAGCGGCCATGTTGAGATATTGTCACGTGATGATGGATAGCGGGTGGATGTTTACAGTTTTATCATACTGCTACATAAATTCAGAAAGGAATCCAAAAAGAGGTACAGGAAATGCTAAAAATGGCAGATTTCTGAGCCAGATTTTACTTTTGTCTCTGTTCGTTATTTATGGCAAGACAAGACACATGCATTTCAAGAGTATTCGTACACAAAGTAATTCAAAGTTCAGGACCAATGCACAAATAAATCACAATAAATGAATTAATAATGATATTTTTAATGCATTTCATTTATATAGTGCTTTTTGGACACTTTTTGGCATTGTTCATTCATTCTACACTCTGTGGTTAACTACCATTGTAGCCACAGCTGCCTTGGGACAGACTGATAGAAGCGAGGCTGCCAGTCTGCACCATCTGACCCTCCAACCACCACCAGCACACACACAGGCACACACACACACACACACAGGCACACACACAGGCACACACACCACATTCACACAAGTCAATGTGGCTGAACTGTCTTGCTTAACAGCACAACGACAACTAATGACACTAATGAAACTATTTTGAAAGAAAATTCCACCATGTGCCATTATTTTGAGTAAAACTAACTAGCACTATCACAACACAATCAGTGTGCGTCCCGCTAATGAAACTACCGCACATCACACCAGGTTTGTCAAGCTGCTGTGTACAGTTGTGTATCATGTTTTTGTATATTTATGGAGAATTGTCATGTGTGAGCATGGGTGATGTAGGGTTGTGGACTGAGCCTTGCAAAGAATCATAAAGCTAACATAAGGAAAGTTTGAGTAGGGCCCGGGAGAGATCGCTAAATTAGTCAAACATGCATGGATGACATCTAAAACCTCTTCAGACATGTTTTTGATGAGAGAACGTTATAACATGGTAGAAAACTCAAAAAACTTGTTCTCGCATAATACTCCCTTTAACCAGTTATTTTTCCAAAAGTTCTACTCTAATACTGGGTTCATATAGAGTATAAGTACTTAAGAACTTCACCCAGACGTAGTAGTGAACATTCTGTACGGGTCAGTGCACAGGACAGGGCTGGCTTTCTTTAGAGTTTAGAGTTGAAGTTTACTCAGAGGTCAGCACTACACGTGATGATGATGATGATGATGAAGATGGGGCAGGGTAACTGACTCACTGAAGAGACGGGCTCAACGCATAAACAAACGGGCTGAACATAGATTTCCTGAACATAAATTATACTGGATTTTATAGTTGACAGTTCTTGATTTGAAAACATTCAAGAATTTCTATTAAAATACTATAATCTGATCAAATCTACACTTACTTGCACCATACCATTACAATTATGCATTGTTATGAGTTTGAAAATGAAACTAAGAAGACATGCTTTTTAAAAACATGAAGAACATGCATATCCCACACATAAAAAGCTCCTGTCTGGGAATCAAACCAGAAACCTTCATGATTTTGCTGTATAACCTTCCACATTCCAGCTAATTCAGCATTTGGACACAATCTACTAATGAATTACTCAAAACGCTTTCTGAACGCGGTTAAGTATCCAGTTAGCTTAGCTTTCCTTGCATCCTGAATGGGGCAGTTGCATTCTCTTGTTGTGTCCTTTAGCAAGACACTTCCCTAACCTCATCACCTGCATATTCGTAAACTCTGCCCAAGATATTCTGGATGCAATCTGCCAGTGAAATCCATTCACTTCCTGAATGAAAGTATCTAATTAGCTTAGACTCTTGTTGTGTCTTTTGGCAAGACACTTCACTCACCTCATCACTGCGTACGTGAATTATGCCCCAACATAATTTGGACCCAATTAATTGATGAACCACTCAAAACATGCTAGCGCTTTTCTGAACGCCTTTACGTATCCAATTAGCGTAGCCTTCCTTGCACTGAGAATGGGGCAGTTGTAAGAGCATGCATTCTCTTGTTGTGTCCTTTGGCAAGACACTTCATTCACTTCACCACCTCCACATGAACTGCAACTATATTTAAGAATTCTGCCGTAAGATAATTTTGATGCAATATGCCAGTGAATTATCATAAACATGATAGCACTTTCTGAATGCGCATAAGTATCCAACTGGTTTAGCTTTCCTCTCGTCATGAATGGGACAGTTGTATGGACATGCTTCTACAATTGTACACTCTTGTTGTGTCCTTTGGCAAGACACTTCACTCACCTCATCGCTGCGTACGTGAATTATGCCACAACATAATTTGGACCCAATAAACTGATGAATTTCTCAAAACATGCTAGCGCTTTTCTGAATGCCCTTAAGTATCCAATTAGCTTAGCCTTCCCCACTGCGTGAATGGGGCAGTTGTACGGACATGGCGCTGTGTTTACAAAGTGCAGGGTCAGCGGGCGGACACAGGTAGAAGGAGCGAGCCAGAGGAAGCCATAAACAGCTCCTGCTCGGGATCACAACACGGGTCTTGTTTAAAGGCTGTGGATGATGTTTAAGTCGCTTTAATGGGGCCAAAGGGTGCATTCAGTGATGTCATATCTGCTAAATGGTCTATGGAGATTGTGAATGCGTTGGCAAACCAGGAGGTGTTTTGGTAATTAGCGTAATGGTGAAATGATTGCAAGATGCTAAATATTGTAGTTAGTGTTCATTCAAAAACGTAGTCTAACTGTGGTGTTTAAAGGAGACATGGTATGTAAAAAATACAGTGTTTTATCTAGTAATTTACCCACTCAAAGTTGTACTGAGAGTGATTCGTGCACGTTTTGGGTAATCTTTTTATTCATGATGTCATAGCTCCCTGTTTGCCTCGCGTGGGATCTATAAAAGTTGACAAAATAGTTTACGAAATTGTGAGTCTTGTTAGCGGTTGTGTCTCTCCAAAACAAATATAGCTGCTTACAAAGGAAAAAAGAAAGGAAAACCCTGGACCGAAAACAATGCTGATTTCTGCAGAATCATCCAGCGAAGCACTAAACACTTAATCTGAGGTGAGTTAGATTTTGTTCAAAATTATCAGCGATCAGCAATCACTCCATCGCACCTCGAGCCAGACTTGATATCCCTTTGTATACACGCCTACAGCTCTGTACATTCTTAATCTGTGATACACGCAAGGTTCAACAGTGTCTCGTATCCATTTTGGCACACAGACTACTTTAGCTGGCGGGTTTTATCTATAAAAGTCCCTATTATAACTAGGGATATAACAATAACAATTCTCTTTGCTTAAATTAATAGCTTTGGTGCAGCAATAGCTAAAAAAAAAACAAAAAACTGAGGCAACTACATAGACCATGATCCTTTGCTCTTTTTCAGTGCAGACTAGATGAATAAACAGCTGTTATTAAGCACTTTTTTAAGTCTTTGGATTGTGACAGAACCAAAAGCTTGTCAAGGCGTTTTAAAAAGAAAAAGTAGCATATTCACCCATTTGTTATTATTATTATTCACCATTCACGACAAAAAAAAATCACAATAAATATCGTACCATGAGATGCATATCGTGCTGAGAGATTTGGAATATCGTTACATCCCTAATTATAACTATATAGCCTTCCACCATCGACACCCTTGTGTTTTGCACATCATTGATCTTCATTCGGTAATTTGATGGTCCCTGGTTCAAATTTTTCTCTAGCACATTGGCTCAGTGGTTAAACTCCTCAGTAAGACCAATAAAGTTTGATTATTTTATCTGATGTCTGTTCCTGAAGCCTCCCTCAGGTTTACTCCTTCCTTCAGTGGTTTTCTTTGGGACAACACTTAAAATGACACATTAGACTGACAGCTGAAAAATGGAGGCTCGAGGAGAGGAATCAAGGAGAAAAATCAGAATCAGAATCAGAAAAGCTTTTATTGCCATTGTCAGTGAACACAATTCACAGACTAGGAACTTGCTTTGGTGATGAGGTGCAACATAGAATACTGAATAATAATAATAATAATAATAATAATAATAATAATAATAATAATGATGATAATAATAATAATAATAATAATAATATAATAAAGTATCACTATTTAAAAATAAAGTAAGAGCATTCAAAAAAAGATTAAGATATATAATAAAAAATAAAAATAGTCTTGTATATACAGAAGCATCAGAACAACAGTGCAAACTGACAGTGCAAAAGATCAAGTGATGTGGCATGACTTATTTAAAGTGACTGGTGTTATAAAGTGTCCTTAGTACAGGTGTTATAAAGGGAGTATAAAAGAAGCGAGGAAAGAGAATTGCGACGCGGCCTATGTCTTCCACCGTTCCCACCCTTGTGAATGTCAGTGTTGGTAACTGGTTCAGTGGTTCCGTGGTTAGATCCACCAACTGGTATGAATGTGGTGTGTGAAGGAGTGTTGGTGGTGGTCAGATGAGTCCATGGTGTAGATCGGCAGCCTCACATCCATCTGTCTCAGGGCAGCTGTGGCCACAATAGTATCTTACCACAGAGTATGAAGCGACTGAATTATAACAGCTACGAAACGCGCATTGCAAGTGTAAGTCAATATTATTATTATTCTGCCATTGTACCCCTGAGCAAGTGCCACATTTTATACTTCATTCAGTTATATATTTGTTTTCATTGATTCACAATTTTAAATCATAAGCAGTGAATGGGACCCTATCCGCAGCACGTAGACAAGAGCCTGCTTCAAACCGCTACCTCCCAGCTGTAATGACCACTATTACTCAGTGTATAATTCTGAGTAAATGTGGAGATAGTGAACATAAAGAGTCTGTGTCCTGCCAATGGGCTGTAACTACTGCACTGTTGATCCTCCTGATTTCTTTTGGTGGCCAATCAGATTATTTATTTAGCATTAAGAGCAGAGCAGTTAGGCTAACGACTATACTGCCAAGAGATACAGTCTGGAGATAGGGAATGTGCATGCTTTATTTCACTGATGAAGGCCAAATGTTTGCTCATTCTGTCTGAAAAGGGAAAGCAGTGTTCCAAAATGGTGATGAATTAAAAACTGAAATGTAGTTTACGGTAATATTTTATGTTTCAGCCTTGCACATTGTAGAGTATTAAGGTAAGACTTTCCACAGAACAAAACGTCTTAGGCATTTGACCCATTCTTTCAGGCTGCTGGGTTGAATCTGTCAGGAGAAGAGGGTGACCGCAATGCAACACCAAGGGATCCTTCTCCAGCTTGATTCACGAATAACAGTACTTAGTTGGAGGATTTATCTGGGTATACTTATATAAAGTTGAACCAGAGAGCTTGTAGTTTGCAAAATTTCAGCAAAATGAGTTGATGAACTTCTGCTTTGTAGGAAGAATTTGTGATTGATATTTTACTTGTATAGATAATTAATAGTTATAGTTAATAGTTATAGTCAGGTACGGTAGCAGTCCAAGCTTATTCTTCACTTTGTTAAGAATAAAAATGCTTTTTGTAACATTCAGAAACTCAAGCAACAACTAGCATGCTAACACCAGCATGTGCACCAGTGCTGGTTCACGGCCGATAAAAATATTTATGAAATGCAGATAGTAGCGGTCATTTTTGGACCCAAAGGCAACATTTACTTTATTACACGGAACTACAGTCCCTGTGTTTAGAGGACTTCATGATTGGTCAGCTCTTCCGGGAGTAGGAGGGGCTAGGAGCTGTGGGCGGGGATAAGAACAACAAAACATTTAAAGCAGATAAAAAGAAAACATCGGCTAGAGATTCTATTTTTTTTTTTTAAATAATTATCTCTCAACACTCGTAAAATGGTTGAAAATACAAATAGAACTCTACCTTCCCTTTAAAATGACCGGCGGTAGTCTGTGTTATTTTAAGAAGCACAAACGCCTGATAAAACTGTAAATGATTGACTCCTGGATTCACCCACAGTCCCTCTGCTCTGCCCTCCCTCTGTCTGTGCCACACACACACACACACACACACAACACACACACAACACACACACAACACACACTCATGCACACTGTATGCTCTGTCTCAATAGATAGCAGCATTATCACTCAAGGAAGAGTCTCCAAGTCCACCGGATCACCCCATCACCTGCACCATAAACGTCACCGCGGCCTGATTTATACGGCTAATAGGTCCAGGGTTGTAACCAGATTTTTGGGAGCTCAGGGCTAATGGTATTTAGGGCCCCCCGGTTTGACAAATATATTCATAAAGTCTTTTTTTAAACTCACAAACCAGCCTAAATTTTGACACTTTGAAGGCTGATCACAGTCATATCCTAACAACGATTAAACCACGATGGTGATAATTCATAAATAATTAATCAAAAAGAAATCTGAATTGTTCTAGATTAAAGTAGACTAAATAAAGCACTACTGTAGAACATTTCACAAACTAAATTAACTAAAATATGAGATATGCATATTTGTAAAAAAAAAAATATATATATACACTAAAAAACAAGTGACTTTCCTGTGATCGGGCTCGCCTCTCCAAAGACCTGACTCATATTTTGATAATCCGCTACATTTAATGTCAGTGTGTAACTGTAGTAGGAGTAGTTATAATGTTGTTTCCTCATCACAAACACACCTGGAGTTGTGTTTTGCTTCATTCATACATGTTTAACGCACAAACCTGCATATTTAGGCTGAGTTCTTCTCTCAAACAGAAAACAATGTTCCACCTTGTGATGTCACGTGGTAATACAAGAAGTGCCCCAGTGTGCTTTTTTACAACTCCATACACCTTCACTAGAATCATTTGGAAGATTTCAACCCTGAAATTTCGAATACTAGAGAAATAAAGGTAAAAGGCAGCTGTAAATTACCACTACATGACATCACAAGGTGGAACAGAGCACTTTGAGCTTTGGAGATGTACAAACTAATAATAAAGTGTTACTCAAACGTGTGAGTGAAACAAAACACAGCTCCAGGTTTGTTTTTGATGTGGTAACAATATTATAACATGGTTTAAAGCTCACAAGAGTCAGTTTCGTTCACTAACTGCCCTGTTTACTGTAACAATAGTGAACACACAGTGAAACAGTTGCATCTTTGGTCAGTCCTGTCATCAGCCCTTCTCCGCTGCGGCCTTGAACTCCTTTGAAGAAGATATATTATGTTATTGAGTGGAGATAGTGTAACTTTCCTCCCTCCCTCTTCCCTCGCTCCTTCCTCCTCCGTACAAAGTCCAGCGTTGATACTTTCACATCAAACCCGAGATGAGTCAAAGTGTGGCGAGCTGTGATCACTGCAGCCGTGGAAGAGCACTTCAAAAGACCTGACAGTGTCCATGCTGCTAAAACTGTGGTCATTCTGGAGAGAGACGTGGAGAGGGAGAGGAGAGGGAGAGGAAGAGGAGGAGAGGAGGAGAGGAGGAGTGGAGAGGAGGAGTGGAGAGGGAGAGGAGGAGAGGAGTGGAGAAAGGGACTTTGAGGAGCCACAGAGACCAAATAGTTTCATGAGGTGGACGTCCATCGCAAAGTTCAAGATGAGAACCAACTAGAATTTTTTTTTCTGTATTCGCATCAGGGTACAATATTTTAGTGGTATTGTGGGAAGGTTTGGTAGAAATGCTTTTTTTCCATTCAAATGGCCCGTTGAGAGAGTTTTGAAATTGATTATTGTGAAATGTGAAATCATCTCAGCTCGTCTCAGGTTCACAGACACAAGCAGCTGAAATAGGGACATTGACATATCAGGCGTATCCTATTTCACACTAAATGATACCACGGGGGTAACATTTTAACTTTGCAGCTGGAATAAATTTATAGCTAACTTAAAGGGCCTGTACCCAGAGAATCAGACAGTATGTGGTTAGCATGCTAGTTATTGTTTGCATTACAGTGATGAAAAACTCAGCTCTGGTCTCTGAAAGTTGTGAAAAGTTGTTAAAAACTCATCACAGACTAGTTAAGGCATGAGGAATAACTCTGGACCACTACAAACTGTGGAACTGAAAATGAACTAGGAATCAGGAAGTGCATGGTTTGCATGCCTCACTGATTATTTATGTGTAATGTAACCCTGGAGTAGGTTAGATGTTTCCTGAATATCATTACAGTGGATGATTGAATTTAATTGGACCCTGAAGTTGCCAACGTAACAGTGGCGACGTCAACACTTACACTTAAGTCCATTAAATTATATGATTCTATAGATTATAATTCCATTAATGTATTCAGTCATTTGTGTCTGAACAGTGGCCAACGATCACGGTCATTGTAGTTCCCCAAGCAAGAAAAAGGCACAAGAGTGTGTATGACATTACAAGCCAGGTGCCCTCCCTGCCACAACCAACTGGATTCATCAAAGGGTTGAAACCAGTCCCAAAAAACCCCAAAACAAAAGTCAGTCCAGCCAGTGCATCCAAACTGAGGTCAGTTTGGATGCACCGGCTGGACTGACTTTCTTATCTAACCTGCCGTCTTCAGTACCATAGGCCAGAGTCTCCGGTTGACCTTGGGGCCCTGCACAAATGGTTTTATTGGGCGGCCGTATAAGGTGAAGCGTTTATGGCTCTATTAGTGAGTGGGACTATCTCTGTCAGTAAGATTGATGAGCCCGGCTTATCTGCAGCTTCCGTTATCAGCACCAACCCGCTGCCCCAGATACTTCCAACAGGCCCTCGGTGTGTGAAGCTACAATGTTCTGCAAAAATATTATCTTCATGTCTTTTTTTTAACAATTTGCACAGTTTTAGGATATGGTACTACTACTATTATTATTATTATTATTATTATTATTAATAAATATTATTGTACTTTTTTCTAGTTTTTCCTATACATTAAATCTTTCAGTGATATAGAAGATAAAAGTATGTTGTTATTATTATTATTATTTTTTTTTTTTTACTTTAAGCAATTTAAATAAATAAAAATTGTTAAAATTAATTAGTAAATGAAATTAAAATAAATGTGGTGGCAGGTAGGTGGTAGGGTCACTGTCCTGTAATCACAGAGTTGGCAGTCCAATCCGGCTTTAACCTGTGCATACTGGTTGTTGTCTCCTTGAGCAAGACATTTCTCCCATGTTTCGTTTTAGTTTTAATGTGGGATGTGTGGGACTAATTGAGTTTTGTAATTGGCAACCATGTCCAACTAATGCAATGTAACGCAACTTACAGAAAAAATTATTTAAATTAAAAAAATAAACTAAATAACCAAAAAACAAGTCAAAATTACATCTAAATTATGATTTCAAGATTTTTATTATTTTTTTCCCTACACTACCAATCAAAAGTTTGGACTCTCTCATTCAATGTTTTTTTTTGTTTTTTTTGTTTTTCTTTTTTTTTTCTATATTGACATACATACTAGTACAGAAGACATCAAATATATGTAGTAAGATGTATGGAATTATGTAGCAAAGAAAAAAAAAAAAGTTAAATAACTCTACTAAATGTTCTTGTTAAGATTTTGTAACCAGATCCTCAAATGATCCACCCTTTGCTTTGTAGAAACTAGTCTGGCGAGTCAAAAGTTTGGACACACTCTCATTTAATGTTTTGTTTCTTTTTTCTTACTACTTTCTATATTTTATATACATACAGAAGACACCAAATTTACTAGTATGTAGCAAGATATTTGGACTTATTTAGTAAAGAAATTAATATAAATAACTTCACTAAATATTTTTGAAAAAGCAAAGAGTGACTAATTTGAGCATTATATATATAAAACATATTTAGTAGAGCTATTTAAAGGAGCATTG
The DNA here is from genome assembly GCA_029959045.1 of Taenioides sp. WSHXM2023. NCBI lineage: Eukaryota > Metazoa > Chordata > Actinopteri > Gobiiformes > Gobiidae > Taenioides > Taenioides sp. WSHXM2023. The sequence goes on along the minus strand of CM057086.1, from coordinate 32,425,002 downwards.
TGGAACTTTTCTGGTGGAGGGTCCGTCAAATGCTTTTCTTCACAGAGACATTATTACTTTGTCTGGAATGTTTCACAGTATGGCATTAAACCTTTCTATGTTCATGGAGACCAAAACAGACCAAGTTACAGGTCAGATCTGCGGAGACTGTTGCAGCCCTGGTCAGAGTCAGAATGCCTGTTTTTCTAGATATGTTTGAGCTATAACTGATTGAATAAATGTAAGGTAGAGCTGTTTAATGTCATACTGTGGAACATTCCAGGCAGAGCAAAGAAACAAGCAGGTGATGGACATCTTTGGACATCAACATTGAATGAGATGGTGGTAGTGTATGTAAATGTTTGTATGTTTTTTGTTTTTTTTTTGTTACAAATCTCCAAAACCAGCACACTATGATCCTTTTCTCCTGTTTTTTTTTTTTTTTTCCTGATTATTTGTTAGCCTTAGCAGCAGAAGCGTCTTTATGACCAGGGCAGATAGGAGATGCACGCTGCTCTCTGAACCCTGCTTTATAACTGTCTGTCTGGAGACCTGTCTACACAATGATGACAAATGACTTTATGGGGGGAGTTGCATGGACACAAGTTGAAATGGGACTTTCCATTACTCACACAAGCGCCATAAGCAGAATAATACTGATGAGATGTTTTTTTTAATCTGTCTGGTCACTGTGAAATATGTTGTGTTTGTTCATCATGTCATGTTTTGGAAAAGTGTTAAAATGGTTTGGGTTTGGCACTTAAAGTTCAAGGTTAAAGTCAAAGTTGTTATTACTTAAAGGGCCCATTTTATGCTATGTTCTGATCTGTTATAAAGTTGTTTCCTCATCACAAACTCAAACACAAAAAGGAAGCTGGAACATTACAAAACTAAGTCCTCCTTCAAGCCGAGTAAGAGTCAGGTTTGTGGAGATACAAGCCCACTTACTGTAGAGCAATAAAAAAATAAAATAAAATAAAAAATAAAAAATATAATAATAATAATAATAATAATAATAATAATAATAATAATAATTTAAAATAAACATAATAAAAAAACATGTCTTTACTTTAATATATTTTTGGCTAAAAAGTTACATAGTGGGGCTTTATTTTTTTATCACTTTTTAATTTTTTTTTTTTTTAATAATTTGATTTAAAAAAATTTCACAATAATAGGTAATTTTCTTTATAACTTTTGTGAAATTTCATCTTTTTAAATTAGAAACATTCATTTTCAAAGCTGTCTCAAAACAACAATAATTTAAGTGTATCTTTTCCTGGCTTGATTTATTGTGTTTTATTCATTTATTTTTATATCACTAATCTACAAGAAAAGTCTCCAGTTGATACATCTACACATCTACATATATTTCCACTTCTTGTGAGAGGGAGGGTGCGCTTGGTCGTGGACGGGGACGTCTCTTTGGGCCGGGGGGACGGAGCACAGTGGCGGCTTTATGTGGACTCATTTAGGAGCGATGACACACTGGGCCGGGCTAACATTAATCTTAGACTCTGTGATTTCTGAAATAACACAGTCTTTTACTTGAAGGCACGCGGAGAAAGAGAGGGAGAAACTGCTCTGCTCTTATAACGTGAGAAAGCAAGGAGAGGATGAACAAAATCGCAGTAAAAAGAAAAGGTTATTTGGGTATTTTAAAGGTCCTGTATTAGGCAAAATTTGCTCGTTTGCTTTAAGTCATCACAAACATACCAGGAGTTGTGTTTTTTTTCATTCACAGATGTTTGAGTGACACTTTATTATTAGTCTGTCTACATCTCCAAAGCTCAAAATGCTCTGTTCCACCTTGTGATGTCATGTAGTGGTAGTTTTCAAGTTAAAAGCTACATTTTGTCTTTTGCTCAGTAGAGATTGGCAATTCCAGGGCTGAAATCGTCCAAATTGTTCTAACGAAGGTGAATGGAGTTTAAAAACACAGTGGAGCACTTTCTGTCTTACCAAATGACATCACAAGGTGTTTTCTGTTTGAGAAATTAACTGTAAGGGTGAAGTATAAGGGTGGTTGTGAAACATCCAACTCCAGGTATGTTTTTGATGAGGAAAGAACATTACAATATAGATCAGAAAACAGCAGAATATGGGCCCTTTACGCTGAAATGTAAACCAATAATTTTTACCAGTGGTTGAAGAAATAAAAAGTTTACTTCAAGGTCCAAAGCTATGCTAAGCTAACTTTTTGAGCTAAGGATTTACAATGTTTCTACATCATAACTGGAGATGTGTTTTGTTTAATTGACCCATGTCTGAGTAATCCTACATAGTCATTCCAACTAAGAGCTCAAAACTCCAAATGACGTCATAAGATGGTAATCTTTTCCAGGAAGTATAAGAATATACCATACTTTAAGGGTACATTTAAGGGTACACAACAAACATGCTAACAATATCTTACTCAACCTCTTAATGTTTAACCAACACAGTAACGCTATTTCTGAATCTTTAAAATAAGATGTTTATCAAATAAGAATATGCAACCTTAATAAAGCACCTTAAATCAAAGTAACAGCATCTCCATGGAGACAAGCCGGCCTCGCCTCCAGGCTAAGGTACAAGTCAGGTCTATGAAATGGTTGAAAATAGTAAGAATGCATGTTTTTCCGAGATATTTTAGCCCAATCAAAAACAACCATAATGAAATGCATCTTTATAGTTTTGCCTGTATGTATTGGCTGAAATATTACATAGTGGGGCTTTTTAGAAATGACTAAAAATACATGTATATTTCATAGATTTGTGTTTTGCTTTTGAGACATAATCGAGATTCAGACAGTTCAAGTTTGTAAATGAGTTACTTTTCAAACATTTTACCTAGTTAAATAAAGGTTTAAAAAAAAAAAAAAAAGGCATTGATCCTCAAGGAAAATTATTTGGACAATACTACAATAAAATAATAAGCAAAAAATAAAACTAATAAAACTCAGTTTCAAAACAACTAAAGTAGCAAAAACAGCAAAAGTTGGTCGCTAATATTACAATGTTATTTCAATGATCCTTTTGTTAAAGCAGCTAGATTTTCCTTTGTGGACCAGGCAGAGACTTGCAGACTGGGACACATGGTTACGTCAGTAGTAGTGAACAGCCCTTGACCTCACTTCCTCACCTCCACAGTGGCAGCTCCAGTGGCCCCTCACTCTATGGCCCTGTTAACAGTCTTATCTCAGAGCCGCCTTCGCACTGATAACCACTCTGCCGCTGATGGGCCCTAAGTGACTGGCTGTGTGCGGCTGGTTCATCCTGGCTCTGGGGTAAATGGCGGAGGACAGATACGGACTCAAACAACTGGCCCTGTGTGTTTAACAGCTCTGGAGATGGGACGTGACGCTAATGCTGTTTAGACTAGGGGGACCAGACAGGGGCGTCCACTGCCTCCTATCAAGTTATACATTTATTATATGAATGTGTGATGGCAGGCAGACATTGACAGAGAGAAGAGGCGGGAGAAAACAGAGGAAGTGTCTTGCCCAATGACCCAAGAACATATATAAATATCAGTACCAATAATTGAGAAGTCATCAAGGTTACTGGATGAGCATCACCTGTAATTTAAACTACTGTATATACAAGATGGCTGGACAAAAAGGTCATGATAACAACTGCACTTTTTTTTTTATTATTTTTTTTATTTACAATATTTATTTATTGTAATATATTTTTTTTTGTGATCATAGGTGAGGGTAGGAATGTCATGGCCATGAGCTTTGGGTAATGACCGAAAGGACAAGATCGCGGATACAAGCGGCTGAAATGAGTTTCCTCCGCAGAGTGGCTGGGCGCTCCCTTAGAGTGAGGAGCTCAGCCACACGGGAGGAGCTCGGAGTAGAGCGACTGTTCCTCCATGTCGAGAGGAGCCAGCTGAGGTGGCTCAGGCATCTATTTCAGATGCCTCCTGGACTCCTCCCTGGAGAGGTGTTCCAGGCATGTCCCACTGGGAGGAGGCCCCGGGGAAGACCCAGGACACACTGGAGGGACTATGTCTCTCGGCTGGCCTGGGAACGCCGTGGGGTGCCCCCGGAGGAAGTGTCCGGGGTGAGAGAAATGGGAGTCTCTGCTTAAACTGCTGCCCCCGCGACCCGGCCCCAGTTAAATGGAAGAAAATGGATGGATGGATATTTTTTGGTTTTTTTGTTCATTATTCCTATTTTATATTATTATTCAGTTTGCTCTTTGATAATACGAATTAACATTATTTAAACTAAGGAGCCCAACTGATTTCCCTCATGAATCAATACACTACTATATATTGTGTCTAACCAAAATCATTTGAGGTCTATATCTTTCTATGTTTCGGCCCAAGTAGTGTCATCTGTCACTTCTTTTTCATCTTTCCCCTTCACCCTTGTCAAGATGGCGTCTCAGGTTTTACAGTATTTTTATATCACAGACGTAAACGTAATGGGAGCTGACACGTAGCCAAGTTTAAAGACCTTCTGATGGCTATTTAACTGTCACACAAACTTATCCTCCTGCTAGGACTTCCCCATGTGTGATTCATTTCTCATCTCCTCCCTCCCTCGCTCCCTTCTTCCTATAATGTGTAGATCCAGGCATCCCTAATGAGCTGGGCTGAGGTGCTCTGGCTCATCGGCATGTGGGACAATTTGGGCGTTGAGCAGGAGAGGAGGGTTGGATGTCCGGGTAAGGATGAGTCAAGTCTGGAGATACTTTTGTACCAGTGAAGTTGCAGTTATGAGTGTTTATGTTTTTTTATTGTTTTTATACAAAATAAATACATTCTCAATATTCTAAATTCTTACAGTCAAAAGTTATGACACACTTTTTCATGTTTTGTTTTTCCTTTATTTTCATGACTATCTCACTGAAAGCATCAACACTGAAAAAGAAAAAAAAAAAGAAAAAAAAAATTACACGACATAACTTTTTAGATTTCAGATTTTTTTTAAACAGCCACCTTTTGCTTTGGTTCTTTGATGGTTGACCTGAACAAACTATAGCAAAAGGTGCAAAATTTAACAAGCCAATGTAGGACTCCACTAACAGTTTTGAGAATATGTATACAATTTTCTACCAAGTAAGAAGCTAAAGTGGGTAAAACAATAAACTGGCCATATCAACAGTTTTATTATAAGTTGATCACAATGTTTTAACTTTCAAGGCTCTTGACGTTCTTGACAATGTAACAGTTTTCTTTCTTGACAAAATGACTCAAAGATACTAGGAGTAATACTATAACAGAATACAAACAATTCAGTGATTTTGAATACCATTAGAAATCATATTCTGACACATTATTTCACAGAAAGCGCTTTTAGTGCATTACAAACTGGTTGTAGTTGTAAGATCTCACAATCCAACGTCAGGAGCTCATTCTGCTTTCAGCTTGAGAAGCAAATCTCAAAATGTAAACATGAACAAGTTTTACAGAGAGGGACAGATGGTGCAGTTTGGCAGCTTGACTTTCATCTGTCCCAGGGCAGCTGTGGCTAAAGAAGTGGCATACCAAATAACATACCATAACTGAGTTTGAAGTGAAAGGATATTGTTCTGAAACAGAAGATTGAGTTTACATGCCTGTCCCATGACAGGGGCCTATTTAAAGCCCCAGTATGTAACTTCTTTGGCCAAAAAACAGACTAAAAAAACATGTATCATTATTATGGATGTTTTTATTGAACTAAAACAAAACAAAACAAAACAAAACAAAACAGCAAGCTTGCACATCTACATGCCTGACTCTTATTTGACCTAATACTATTCTGCAGTATGGAAGAGTGAAGAATGTTCCAAAGTAACTTTCCATTTCTATGGAATCATGCAGTTGACTCTCCACCTCTAGAAAGTTACATACTATCATATTTTAACTCTATACCATTATTTCCTAAATTACTAAGCAGATAAACCATGTGTTTTATCTGTTGAATTGTTTCCATTTTGGTCAGGGATTGGGTCAACACATTTGGGGTTAGAAGTCTACCATAGAACTCCTGCCTTCTACTTCAACATAAAGAAAGAAAAAACCCAACATACACTACCTCAAAGTAAACACATCCGACACTCTTTCCACCGTCTTTACATTGACTTCACTTATTTGTTTTGCATATGTTTAAAGAGAAGTGAGTTAACTCCTGTCCAGACGCCCCAGCTGCTCCGTATCTGTCCTCGGCCCGTCCGCTCCACAACAAGCCCTGCCTTTGTGTGCCCCCCAGGCCCCGCCACAGAGAAGCCCCTTTCACTGCGCTGACAGTGGGCAGATTGAGACATCAGGCGCCTGCTAGCCGCGCTAAATTAGCCATTCTTCTCACAGGCTAATTGGAAATCCAAATGTTTAGCAGCGCGAGGGAAGAGCACCAACAGAGCCTGGAGCGTGAAATCACATTAGCACATTTTTATTCAATATTTTGTGCTAATATTTGGTAATTTTGCGTTAATGACATCCACTTTCCCTGATGAGACGCTATTTTCGAGAAATTGCTAATGAAAAATGTATTGGAATGTAAACAATGTTAGCGCCAAGATCTATTTGAAATATAAATAAATAAATAAAAAAAGTAGCCATTTTGAGTTCCGTGAAGTAGCAGCAAAAACATTTCCATGCATAATGATCAGGGGCAAAAAAGGAAAAAAAAAAAAAACATTAATTACCGCGCCTACATCTACATAATTCAGAATAAAATATGAAAGTGAAAATGCCACTAACGCTAATTGGCTAATTCATCACGGGAGCTTGTTGGTAAATGTTCCTTCCTGCCTCAGTAGTTTTAAACGAAATGAAAAGATTTGCATAAAGTTTGGGGCACTTGAGGAGAGACGGAATACTGATGGAAAAGCAGTTAAATGAGGTTGGAATTATGATTGAAAATGAGGATTAAGACGGTAAACAAAAATGTAAGATTGATGTAAGAAAGGCCAGGCGCTTTTCAGGGGTCTGGACGAAAACGCACAATGTGAAAGTACGGATTAAAAGGTGTTCTACTGACCTAAAAACTTGTATTCTTACTATGAGAGGGCTCGCCTCACCATAGATCTGACATGTAACTTGGCCCTGTGGTGTCAACTGTTGTCTCTGTAGAGATAAATGAGTGTAATGTTATACTGTGGAACATTACAGGCAGTATTTCCATGGAGAGAAGCCGGAGAAAAGTTACACAGTGCACTTTTAAACTAGGACTAAACCAAGAACTAATCAAGGACCAAGTTAAGACTAAACCAGGACTAACTCAAACCAAGACTGAACCAGGACTAAGGCAGAGACTAAACCAGATTTAAGCCAGTCGAAAATAACTTAAAACCAAGAGTCAAACAAGGACCAAGCTGGTACTAAACCAGGACTTAAAGAGGTTTACATACACACTATAGCAAGACCAAATAAAGCAAGATGACAAAAAGGGTCTTAACCAGGACTAATCCAGGCCAAGACTAGAACAGGTCTTAACCGGACTAAAACCAAGCTAAGACAGTGAAATAATGGCAAAAATAAAGGCAAAACTAGTTGAACAAGGACGAAGCTGGTACTAAACCAGGACTAAAAAAGGTTTGCGTTAACACTACAAGACCAAATAAACCAAAACTAAAAAAAGGTTTAAACCAGGACTAAATCAGGCCAAGACTCAAAGTTTAATTCAATCAGTTCAACTTTACTGCAGACGATTGGGCCACGTTGAAATAGAAAAATACAGTGATAGTATTTAGGCTGAGTTCTTCTCTCAAACTCAAAACACTCCACTGTGTTTTTAAACTCTCTACACCTTCACTAGAATCATTTGGATTCTTTCAGCCCTGGAATTGACAAACTTTACTGAACAAAAGGTAAATGGTAGCTGTTAACTTGAAAACTACTGCTTCATGACATCATAAAGTGGAACAGAGCATTTTGAGCTTTGATAGACTGATAATGGATCATTACAAACATGTGCGAATGAAACAAAACACCACTCAAGGTATGATTTTGAGGAGAAAACAACATTCCAACAACATAAGATATATCTAATCTAAAAAATACTACTCGTAAAAAAAAAAATACTACTACTGGCCTGGATGTACACAGTCAGTTAGCATGAAGACAAACAGGGGCCGCTAACAGCTCTGGGCGGGACAGGCGGTGGGGTTAGCGGGGTTGAGTCGGAGGTGCTGGGAACTCGCGGGATTCATTCACAGCAAATGTAGAGTAACCGTGGAGAAGCTAACAGATGAGCGTATAGACAACTCCTCTCGTTGGCCAGCACGCTGACGGACATGCCGCTAAAGACCTACCTAGCTAACAACCGCCATCTTTAGACTGTCCAAAAACCCATTCTCCCATTCAACTTCTCAACCTTGACAACGGACCCAAACATCGTCAATTGCGTTGTTTTGTCAGATAATTCTTAATTGGCAGCGTCAGGTTTTTTTTTTTACTTTTCAAAATGTATAAATGAGACAAGCTCGTAATCCCAGCTTTTGAGTCGACGGAGTGTTTATTTATCTGTTTCAACTACACCGGCTGGAACAAAGGCCCGGCAGAATGGTCGCTGACAGGCATAGCGAATGTTTCTCTGCCAAATCGGCTGCTTTCTCTCTCCGCTGTCAGTTGATGTCTTTATTTTCGGCGGAGAGTTCAGAGCCGTGAAAGGGGTTGGAGGGCGAGCAGCGTGAGTGACCCCCAGAGCCGGAGAGAGGAGAGCCAGAGGGATGGGAGGATGGGAAGAAGAAAGGGAAGAAGAAGAGCAGGGGGGACACTGCAAAAACTGAAATCTAGCCAAGTTAAGATGACTTTTGAAGTCTGATCACGATTTGAGTCAATTTCACTTGACAAAGTTGCCTACCAATGGAACTAGACTTGTACTTAAAATGTAAAAAAAGATCTTACAATAGCATTTTTTTTTGTATAGTTTTTGGACTTTTCAGACCATCTTAAAACTTTTTTGGCTGTGTTTACCAATGTGTGGATTGTGTCACCATGGTAACTGCCGAACATTCAGTCACAGGCATCCAGGCAGAACACCCCCAGCATGATGTCACTGCAAAGCTTTCAACGTTCTGTTAAATGCAGAATTTTGAGGACTTTTCCCCATTCAAAAGACTTAAACAAACTTTACTGATCCACAACAGAAGTTATTTGGGAAGTTGCAATATTTAGTTTTAAATTGTTCATCACTATGGAAACAGTTCAACAAGTTTTCATCATTCTGAAACCCGTGGAGTGACAATATATCTTGACGTCTTTATTTTCATAAGAGACTTCAGAGCCGTGAAAGGGGTTGGAGGCCGAACAGCATGAGTGACCCACGCAGGAGGGGAGTGGAACAGCGAGGACATGGGACAGGAGCAGGGGGGAGGAGGACGAAGGAGGAGCAGGGGGAAGACGAGGGGGAGATGGGGCACCCCTGTCGCGTCCCAAGCATCTCGCCTGGCAGTCTCCATCTTGCCTTCAGACTGCTTTTGTCAGATGGGGGAAAAGAGGGTCTCTTCTTCACTTGGGGCACGGCACAATAGCTGTTTTGTCGGCGTGGTCGGGGGGGTGTCCGTGTGAGAATACGGAGAGATGCTGAGAGAGGAATAAAGCCAATACGGGACCCATCTTCGCAAGGGGTGGGGGGCACGGGCCAGCCTTTTGGGAGCGGGGGCAGATGTTGAAATGGGGATGATTTATTAGCTTTAGTGTCCTCGGTGGCACTTGGCTAGCGTCCCAGATTGAAGACTTGAAGAGGGGGGAATGAGAAGAATGAATGGTGGAAGGCAGCTATGTATCGGCGATGTCTTAATTCCTTCTATGGGCATGGGGTGATCCGTGCTCTCCGACCGTCATGGTATTCGTGCCTGATTCTTGTGAGGCAAAATAGCTTGGTCGGGAGTCATTTGCTTGAGTGAGCCGGAGCTTGTCACAGAGTGGTTCCCTATGTCTCCAGCCAGGACCCCCCCACCAACCCCCCTACCGCCGCTGTGGTCCTTCTTCCCCTCTTCTTACACCAAACAACAAATTAACAAATTAACATTCCAAACAGAACCTCGCGCTGCCTTCAAAGCTGTGGCCAGAGCTGTTTGAGAAAAGCCACCAGAGGGTAAAACAGTGGATGGCCAGGTGTTGATTTCAATGAGAACGGTGGTAGTTTTAAGCAGCAAGTAAGTTAGGAAGTCAATGCATTTTGGTTGGTAAAACTAAAATCACATTTACTGAAAGACTTGTTTATTATGTGTGTTTTTCATCAGTAGGGGTGACAGTGGCACAATCAGTATGTTTGTGCCCTAAAACCAAAAAGTAGCTGGTTCATATATTAATCATAATGATAACATGCAAAAGCAATTATGACAAAAAATTGACAAAATTACCAAATTCTCTTGTTCATGTCTGAGTGGTTTGTGTCTAAAATTAAAGCAACAACATGTAATTCTTTTGCCAAAAAACAGACAAAAATAAGCATTTATTTAAATGGTTATGGATGTTTATATTGCAAACAAAACATGCAAGCTTGCGTCTTCATAAACCTGACTCAAACATGAGCCAACACTTGTTTGTTGCTATAGAAATTGTATTGCTTTGGATAAAATGTTCCACCTCATGGCATAAAACCTGCATGGAAATAGAAAGTTCAGTCATCAAAGAGATGGATATGTAACGTGCTGCCTTCAAAAAGTTACACAGTGTTGTTTTAAATGGCCCATATTACATTTTATATAATGTTATATGTAATGTTATAATATTGTTTCCTCAACAAAAACAAAGCTGGAGTGGTGCATTTTGAGCTTTGGAGATACAGACAGACTAATAAACCAGGATTACTCAAACATGTGTGAATGAAACAAAACACAACTCCAGGTTTGTTTTTGAGGAGGTAACAACATTCTAACATGGCTTAAATATCACAAGAGTCAATTTTCGGGATACAGAACCTTTTAACCTTGGTTCAAATGCAGCTATATTCCTGAAAAAGTCTATTTTAGAGTCTACAAATGTTGGTCACTCTTGTAAAACAAGAAGCGTGTGTGTGGTTTTCCCTTGGAGAAACTGTGCAAGGTAAAGTTCAGAGTGTGGACAGTTGGCAGGGGCTGGTCCCAGAGGCCTTAGCTCAGCTCGCCAGGGTAATTGGTCCAGTGTCACATGGTTTAAGTCACGGCCTGTCACCCGCCGTGCCACCCATGGCGACGGTGCGCTCCTTAAGGTGGGTGCCAGTGTGGGGTGGGTGTCGGCGGGTGCTCAGGCAAACGGGAGAAGATCTGACGCCCATTCCACTGTGAGTCAGGCTGAGGTGGACATGAGCGGAGTAATACAAGAGGAACTCAGGCTTACATTGGAAAAATGCAGATTGTGGTGGCTGTCCCTGAGTAATATATTTAGTTATTCACTTTGGATTATTGGGACAATCTGGAAATAGCAACTTAATAAATAATAAAAAAAACAAAAAAAAATAAATAAAATAAAATAAAATAAAATAAAATAAAATAAAATAAAATAAAATAAAATAAAATAAAATAAAATAAAATAAAAATATACTACTATTTCCAGGGCTGAAATTGTGCAACTGATTCTAGTGAAGCTGCATTCCTGTACTTCCTGTATTGCCACATGACATCACAAAGTGGAGTGTGTTCGGTGAGAACTCGGCCTCAAATGCAGCATTTGTGTGTTAATCGTCTGTGAATGAAACAAAACACAACTCCAGGTGTGTTTGTGATGAGGAAACTATAACATAGATCAGAAAATAGTAATATGGGCCCTTTAAGAGAAACTGTGAGTCACACTTCTAATTGTGTAACAACAATTACAAAAACATTACACTGTATTTAAGGTTTAAACCCTAAACCCTAAATTATGTTGTTGTTTTTTTATTGCATTGAAAAACTGAGCGGGCTTGCATCTCCATAAACCTGACTTTTGTTTGGCCTGGAGGAGGGCCTGCTCCTGCTTGTTACCATGGAAACGTTCCTTTAGCTATAATATTTCACAGTATGGCATAAAATGCAGCTATACCTGTGGGGAATATGAAGTACTGGTTTAACTTCTTCATGCAGTCGACTCCATCTCTGACTGGAAAGTTACACAGTGTTGCTTTAATATGGTAGTTACAAAGTAGAGTGTATCCAGTATCCAGGATCCAGTATTGCCCAATCTTTAGTAAAGTCTTAGTTCTTAGTCATTCTTAGTGAATTAAACTATTAACTTTTGTAATTACAGTAATAACTTGTCTCTTGTTTATAGCTGTTATTTTATAGTTTATTTTATAATTTATTACTTATTTTTCTATTTTATTTTGACTTGTACATATACATTTATTTTTATAATTATGTCTCATTTGACTCCTGTCTCTTTCTATCTTTTTTGCTACACCATCTATTTTTGTTACTCTCTGTTATTATATTGTGATGTTTGAGCTGCTGTATTCAAATAATTTCCCTTGTGGATGAATAAAGTTTGTCTAAGTCTAAGTCTAAGTCTAATACTTTTTACAGTGTAGCCGCCGCAGACACTTCCAAACTGAACTTCCTCTCTCCGTCTTAACAGCTCCTTCCATAGCCACACTCCATCTTCCTCCTCGTTGTTTATGGGGCCCGTTTCCCAGCTCTCCTGACTCACTGTAGGAGGGCCGTGCTTAAAAAGAGGCGGGGGCGCGGGGCAGACTTTGGACAGCTTTCATTGGCGGGACCCGGGCGTGAGATTGATTGGCAAAGTAATTTAGTGCCCACTGTCCCCCTCGCCTCACGCCTAATCCGTCTCTCCTCTGTCTCCCCGTGCGCTGTACCTGCCGCCCGCTGGAACGCCATGAAAAATGAGGACAACAAGCGGAGGCCAAAATCCTGCAGTTACAACCAAAGCCACACGGGGCGCCATACTGTGATTAAAAGTGTGTTATAATGTTTCCTCGTCACAAACAGACCTGGAGTTGTGTTTTGTTTCATTCACGCATGGTTAACAATCACACCCTGCATATTTAGGCGGTGTTCTTCTCTCAAATGGAAAACACTCTGTTCCACCTTGTGATGTCATGTGGTAATACAGGAAGTACTCCACTGTGTTTTTTAAACTGCATACACTTTCCCTAGAATCATTTGGATCATTTCAGCTCTTTGCTGTAATTGTTCCACTGAACTAAAGGTAAAAGGCAGACTAACAATAAAGAATTACTCAAACGTGTGAATGAAACAAAACAACTCCAGCTACAGTATGTTTTTGAGGAGGTAACACCGTTATAAGAGTCAATTTTGCATAACATAGACCCTTTAAGTTCACAAAATAAAGTAATACTGTGTAACTTTCTGAAGGTGGCAAGTTATCTGCATGATTCCAAGGAAATAGAAAGTTAAAACAACATTTTAGAATATTCTCTATGGAGAGTCAGGTTTGTGGAGATGCAAGCCTGTCAACAGTAGTTTTAAAGACAATAAAAACATCTAATTTTGTTTTTAAAGCTTTTATTTTAGTCTGTTTTTACCTATTTTTAACTAAAGATGACACTGAAAATTGCCCATCTCTATTAAACAAAAGGTAAAAATGTAGCTGTTAACTTGAAAACTACTGCTGCGTGACATCACAAGGTGGAACAGAGCATTTTAAGCTTTGGAGATGTAAACAGACTAATAATAAAAGGTTACTCAAACGTGAATGAAACAAAACATAACTCCAGGTGCGTTTTTGAGGAGATAACGGCATTATAACATGATTTAACACTCACAAGAGTCAATTTTGTGTAACATAGGATCTTTAAAAATTGTGTACAACATTTTCATTGTCACTCTCACTATCCACACACTCCATTTCCCTGAAGCGTTTTCCATCAGCTCTCGGGTCCCTGTCAAAGCCAAACATGACGGATGACCACTGAGAGACCGTCCAAACCTCTCCGTGGGGTCAGCGGTGGCATGGGCGGAGACTGTGGAGGTCTGGACACTGCGAGGGCTTTAGACACCAAATGAAAGTACAGGGGGTCATCTGTCATCAAGGGCCCGAGGAGAGGGCTGGGGCAGAAGGCGAGGGAAAGGAGCACCAGGGGCCACGGGGCCAGAGCGCTCGCTGTGAGGGGCCCATCAGCTGACCACTTCACACAGACGTCAAACAAGATAGAGCCGGGCCAGTGTGAAAGGGAGATATGTAATTGCTAAAATAAAAAGGGATGACTGAGCTGTGTTTTAGTCGTTTTGTGTTACTCGCGGACATTTTTAGTAACTCCTATATGAAGCAATCTGTATATAATATTATCAGTTTATTCATTTGTCAATACATTTCTATATAAACCCAAGATGTTCATTTTGTCTTCTTATGTACTTTAACTTCCAATGCAAATCATGCAGTAAATTGTACATAGGGGAAACGGGCCGGGCTTTTCACAAAAAGGAACACCAAAAGGAATGTGAAAAGGAAACATCAGGGAGACTCATAGCCATATCAGACCAGTGTAAAAGAAATAACCACATTATGGATTGGGACGGGGCTCGGGTCATTGGATCGGAAAACAAGAAGTTCAAACACTGGATCAGGGAGGACAGTGAAATCAGGAAACAAGGCACAAACAGCATTAACCGTGATGACGGAGCGTTCCTCCTTTCACACACCTGGGACACCCTCCTCCAGAGACCACCAGGCGACGGGAGGCATGGTCAGTCTGAGCGACCTGCCAGGTCCATCAGGCTGACCACACCTACAGGAAGTAACAACAGCTGACCACACCTACAGGAAGTAACAACAGCTGACCACGCCCACAGGAAGTAACAACAGCTGATATACGACACATCACCACCAACACCGGGGACAGTTCTGAAGATGCAGCAGCCGAAACATGTCAACAGGGTAAATACACGTTACTGTGTTGACTTTAAAAAAGAACCTAAGTTAAAACATTTCTATATAATTCAGTCATAGTTATCATACCAGTATATATATATCTTTACATTAGAAGTTCTATTCTATATTACACAAAAACTCTTTTGAGATTTAAGCCATGTTAGAATGTTGTTTCCTCATCAGAAACTGACCTGGAGTTGTGTTTTGTTTCATTCACACATTTTTAAGTAATCCTGCATTATTAGTCTGTCTGCACCTCAAAAAAATCCTCCGTTCTACCTTGTGATGTCATGAAGTGGTAGTTTTGAAGTTAACAGCTGCCTAACCTTTTGTTTAGCAGAGATTGGAACTCCGGGACTGAAATGATCCAAATGATTCTAGTGTAGTGTGGCATCTTAACAACACAGTGGAGCACTTCCTGTATTACTACATGACATCACAAGGTGGAACAGAGTGTTTTGTGTGTTAAACATGTAAATGAAACAAAACAAAACACAACTCCAGGTCTGTTTGTGATGAGGAAACAACATTATAACATGGATCAGAAAACAACATAATATGGGCCCTTTAATATTCAAGAAGAGACAAAACTACATTAAGAACATGCAGGTCCAAACTACTGAGAAACTTTAAACATAACCTGGAAGTAACCCTGCTGCACTGTTAGCATGCTAGTTATTTAGAAAGTGAGGAATAACTCCACTGTGGACCACTGCAAACCGTTTAAAATGTACTAGTTTTATTTTTGAGGTAGGCCTACAGAGCATTCAACCCTGCAGTCAAATCCACTGACCACTCAACTTAGTCAAATACCCTGCTGTGTGCTGTTAGCATGCTAGTTGTTAGGAAAGTGAGGAATAACTCTGGACCACTGCAGACTTTTTTTTTTAATACACCAGTTCTGTTTTTCAGGTTGGTCTACAGAGCCTTCAGCCCTTTAGTCGAATCCACTGACCACTCAAACACCATCTCTAACCTTCTCAAACGGGCCCCTCCTGCTCCAAAACGGGGCCCCCGGAAAACCTTTGTTCCGTTCATTAGTACAACAAATACATACAGATGCTGCGAGGAATAAAGAGGATTTGGGGACACATGCGCCCCTGCCCAACAGCACTGCAGAATTGTGGGTAATGGTCGTCTGTGTAAACACGCGGACATGGCGGCGAGCTCATGCGAGGAGGGCCCTTGTTACTCAATGTAAACGGCGACAGTGGAGAGTTTAAACTGGGAATTAGCAACGGGGCTAATTACCTTCTGCGAGCTAACAGTGGAAACTCCGTACGGGACGATGAGTCGGAATAAGCGATGGAAGATGTAATCAAGATGTGTACGTAAGTAAAAGTACTGCGTCTTACAAAATTCATATCGCAGTATTTCAAATTTGAAGTGACAAGTATTGCAAAACTTCATCTTACTGCCAAAGTTAAAATACCATTAATGCAACTGTTTTCTATGGTCCAGAGACTACTACTACTACTACTAACCCTGCCTCTACAACAAAAATACTACAAATACAACTATAGTCACATTATCCTCTTACTAAAATACTTAATAATACAATACAACCTACTTCTAATGCTGCTGCTATTACTGGAACTACTACTTTTGACAATTACTACAGTACTACTACTAGAGAAGTCCATATACAGTATTTTTATCAACTTTGCCAACAAGGAAACCGTACTATTGCCTTGCTCTGTTTGCCAGAACATTTAAAATGATGAATTTAGAATAATTTGCATGTCAAAATATGCAGGAAATGATCTCTCCACCCTCAGATTTGTGGATGCCAAACTGACAATCTCTCGTGGGAAAATCGAGTGTACAAAAACGCTGATACGACGTTACAACTATCTGGTGAGCGTGTCCACACAGCGTCCCCTAAGCTAACGTCAGCAGTTAACGTTAGCGTAATCAAGTCTAATTTCTCCCTCTCCACACCTTTGGCTGTTTGCTGTCCGTCAAAGATTCTGTCTCAGCACAAAAATATAAGAAATAATACGAGAAAAATGATCTGCGCTCCCTGGGGACGGCCTGGGACAGCGGAGGAGGGTGAGGGTTGATTTGGAGGTTAATGACAAACAGTGGTAGACAATGGGTGGTGTTGGCAGTGTTGGGGGAGTGGATAGGTGGGCACGGCGGGCACATGGACTGGCATACACGGCCTTCTCCACCCGCTATTTCCAGATTTTCCATAAACAAATATCTCTCTTCCAAGCTGTTCAAATTCAAGTTCAGAAAATACAGAATGGCATAAATGCATGTGACATTACTTCACTGCAAATAAAAAATAAAAATAAAGTGTAACTACATCATTTACAATACTCGTTTGTTATAATAATGCACTAGTCTTTCATCCGTGGGTTTCAGACTGGTTAAATGTATCATCATCGCCATAGCAACTAATTAATCCAATTCAAAACTCCTCAAAATATGACCTATAAACAGGAAGCTCAAAGTCGCGTTAAACATTTGTGCGTTAATCATTCACTCCATCCTTGGTGGTGGTAAACTACTGCACCCACACGCGCCTAACCACACACCACATCCACACTAGGAAAGATCGATGAAATGTCTTGCCTAAGGACACAACAACAGTTTGCACTAGTTTCCACTGCTGCCCCCACTGTGGCAAACGAGATCTGCATTCACAAGGTCTTCTGCTTCAGTATGTTGTGTTTATGGTTCTTTTACGTCAACATATTTGAGCTGTTTGGCGTCTTTCATAAAATATTGAAATTGGTTCAAAAACTGGTCAGAAATATCTTAAAATGCGTCAAATAATTGGTGAGCTTTGCCAAAATTGAGCAGTAAAAAAACAACACACAAACAGAAATTTGACATCATTTTAACTGCGTATCCCCCCGCGATTTCCTCTCCTCCTTCCATCTCTCACTCCCTCCATCTCTCCGTCTGAATTCTGAGTGACAATAGCATCTCTTTTGGAGCTGGACGGGGGGAAGAGTCGACTCAAGTGGGTGAAACCTCTCCTCTTCCAACGCTCCTCTGAAGCAGCTTTCATGTTGGCAGCGTGGGCTGAGGACTTCTCTGTACGGCCATGTGAAAGAAGGAGGGAGAGGAGGAGGAAGGGAGAGGAAGTGAGGAAGAGAGAGAGAGAACGGCAAAGTCGGAGTGAGAACGGGGAAAAGGGGGTGGAAAGGGAGAAAGAGAGAGGGGTCCAGAGAGAGGAAGGGAAATGGAGAGGCGGGAGAGAGAGCGAGGGGAAAGAAGAGGATAGATAGAAAGAGGGAGAGAGAAAGACGAAGGGAGATGGAGGGGGAGAGAAAGAAAAAGAGATAGATAGAGTAAGATAGAGAAGGGGGAAAACAAGGGAGACAGAGAGAGAAATGGCACAATGACATATACAAGAAACTGTGAACCGGGCTGGGGAAGAATGCCGGCCTTGTTGTTGGACCACTTGACATTGATTAATGAGAGAAAGAAAGAGAGAGAGAGAGAAAGAAAGAGAAGGAAAGAGAGAGAGAGAGAGATGGCTGGTGAGAAAGAGAAGACCAGGGTGGCATTGCTGTGGTGGAGGAGCCTTTATGTGGCGTGTACCCCCTGGGCTCTGAGCTACAGCACAGTTTTTTTTTGTCATGCGTGTTCGTTATTCTAATAAAAATGTCAAATACAAACATTCATTTATAAAAGAAAAGATTTAGAGAAGACGATAAGAGTTGGGCAGTCAGTTTATCTGTTTGAACGCAGTTATGGAATTACAAAAATCGTGGCTTCTTTGTTAATTTTAAGTTTTCTAAATGAATCTGATAAAAACAAAAAGTATTTTCTTTGTTTATTATTATTATTACTATCGTTAATGTTGTTGTTACTACTGTTCTTGTTACAGTTGTTGCTACTGTTTTTATTTTTTTATATATTTTTTATATTATTATTATTATTATTATTATTATTATTATTTATTTATTTATTTATTTTAAATATATATATATATTTTTTTGGGGGGGTCCTCAAATAAACAAAAAAAAAAAATAATAATAAAATCAATAAAAAATAAAAAATAAATACAAAATAAAGCATCAATTAAAAAACAAATTATACAAAATGAAGTAATAAATTAAATAAAATGAGACAAAATATAAAAAAACAAAAAAAAAACAAAAAACACACAGCAGTTGGAGCTCCTTATATGTAAACTTTCACAACATACTATATTCATTTGTTCATTCATTTGTTTGTCGGCTCTTAACCCTGCTCAGGACGCCATTTTGAGGACTTTTAGCCATACATTCTATCACTCACTCTTCTACACTTCTGTTTCAAAGTCAAGATGCCACATTCAACAATTACAGCTCACCTCACGCCCCGATTCAGAGACGTGTGGGTGGAGGGAGGGGTGATGGAAGGAGGGAGGGAGGGCTGGACACTAGCAGAGAGGAGGGGAGGGGGTACACGCTGGACTCCGGAAGAGCCCCGGGGTGCATCAGAGGTGGGGGGGTGGTGGTACCGCGACACCCGTCAAAAAAGTCTATGTCTCTGCTTGATTATTTGGCCTGGGGGACTGTCTGCCTTTGCTCTCTCCCACTCTCAGAAAAAAGAAAAGAAAAAGAGGAAAAAAAAAAAAAAAAACTTGTGTAGGCGCAAAAAACAATCGAGCGAGCCTTCCCATCAATCGTCATCCATCAACACCGGCCTCAAAGAAAGAATCAGAGCGGGGTTTGAAGTCTGAGGTGTCAAAAGCACTCGTTGGTTTTCAGATGGTAGAGTTCATTTGCAAAAACAGATAACTGCCATTACAAAAGTAATCAGAGTTTCCTCTTTGTACAGAAACGTTTTCAGAAGACAAATGTATTTTTCTACTACCAAAATATTCCACCTATCCTTCACAAAATCCAGTATATATGATGTTAACTGATAATACATGTAGAAGATGGTGACAAAAATAAAAATACTGGCAATTTGTCAAAACAGAGATATCCATTTTGCAATTGAACTCTTCAGACGTGCTTCGAAAGAGCGGGAGTTCGTATTCCGCGATTGATTATATGTTTTGTTTTGCTTGACCAGCCCGTGCCTTCTACATTCTGTTTCAATCCAGAAGAGTCTAGACCTGGACAACGGGCTCTGTTCATGCTTACGTCACAGAACCGGAAAACGTTTGGAAAGATGCGGATGGCGACTTCCTTTGGGCTCTGTTGGCGATAATAACTCTGACAAAACTTGGGAAAACTGAGAAAATGACCTGGTTTTCTTCATCTAGATGTCACTGTATACTTTCTTTTTTCCCTTTTATAAAATTTCCTATTAATTTGTGTATTATAATTTGTCTAGAGTTCCAATCAGCTGCCTGTAAGTGACACTAAAAACGAGGGTCCGGTCCTCCAAGGAAAGCTTTGGCAGGTTGTGAAGACGCTGCTGCTGAATCCACGGTTTTATCACATGTCCAGTGTCGAGAACTACACCGGAAGTCGTCATCCGCGTGTTTCCAAACGTCTTCCGGTAAGCAGGAAAGAGCCTATAGAGCGTGAAAAACCTCCGTCCAAACTTGAGGTGCTTATCTGCATCACGTGTCTCTCAAATGCAGAAGATATCTCCTTTCCAAAATTCAGAACGAAATATATCACTTCTTTTACCTGAAATAAGTCACAGTTTGGTGCTTCGATTGTAGATTCTGTAAAAATCTACACTGTTTCTCAATCCTTTATGTCGCTTTTCTCTTTTTATGTGTACGCAGCCATGTCTGTTTTTGACGCGAAAGGAGCATGCATCTCTCCGATTGGTTGATCCGCCTGTCAATCACTCAATTTAGAATCAGGGAGACCGAATACAGCTCCTGATCTACTGGTCTTTGTAAAGTTTTGTCAAAGCGTGTGGTTCTGATTGGTCTGGTAAGTACTTTCATATATTTGCTATATTTGTCCAACCACCCTTCAGCATTCAGATCCTTGTTCATATGTCAAAGAGGACCTAATGTGCTTGAGTCTGGTATATAGTTATGACACTATGTTATATTTTGCATATTTTAAATCATAATATGAATCTAAAATGCCTTAATAAAAGAAACAAGTCAGATCACGTCCTTGTTAAAAAACTGCGGCCATTTGTACCAAAATGACTACACAACGCTGACGAATCTTATGTGTATCACTGATTACGAAAGTAAAACTAGACTGCAATGGGCGTGTGCCAGTGGTGGTGAAAAGAGGGGATGATGGGTAATATGGCATCTTGAAAAAAAAGTGATTAAAGATTGCTCAACATACACGAATCACTCAAAATGCAACTTGGAGAGGGTACGTGAGAAGGGAAAACAGCTATAACATGATAAAAATCTTTGAAAAGTCAATTTTGCATAAAGGGTGGCTACTTTGGCGATTTATAAATAGTTGAGTTATTTAATGTATTTCTTTGCTGCATAATTCCATATATATTGCTTCATATATTTGATGTCTTACAAATGGACACTACGTAGTTACTTTCTTTATATATTTGATGTCTTCATTGTGTATCTAAAATGCAGGGGAAAAAAAAAAAAAAGAAAGAAAACACTGAATGAGATGGTGTGTCCAGACTTTTGACTGGTAGTGCATCTGTACTGGGCTAAGACACATTGGACTGTCTCTGTCTCTGTCTCTGTCCTGTCCTCAGGGATTTCAAAGTCTCTCCTTGATGTCCCTGAGCTTTTGTCGGACCGGTCGTCTGTAGGTAAGCCCCTCTCCTGCCCCTCTGTTCCCCCTCCTGTCCCTCCTCCTGTCCTTCCTCCTGTCCCCCCTTCTGTCCCCCCTCAGCTCCACCAGCCTCTTCAAAACTCGCCACAATGGACAGATTTCCTCCCAATTTGCCACTGAAGAATAGGAGACTCAGGAACTGCTTTCAGGACTTTTGAATGGTCTGACTAATGCGGACTCGGAGCCGGGGTCGTCCAGGACACGCCTCCAAACCGGAGTGGATCTAAAACCAAAGGGGCCACTGACTTCAGATGGGGGTGTGCAGACAAGAGGGACCAAGGATTCTTCAGGTGGGACTTGAAGTTTGAAGTTTGAGTACCGAACCAAGGTGAAGTCCTGGTTTGGTTTGGAGTCATCTCAAGGTTTAGCATTAGTGAAAAAGACAAACTTAATTAAATATATATTAGAGATATTAAAGAAGACAGGCTTGAATTTGCTATAGTTATAATCTATGGCACCTGTGGATCATTATGTTAGAATTTGAACATTTTAAATCGCAATTTTCATCCAAAACGACTTAATAAAAGAAAACAACTCTGCTGACTTCTGCATTAGAAAACTGTGGTGCCCAATGGGAGGTACAGAGCAGTATTTTGTGTTTTTTCTCGATGTTAAATCACGTGTTTGCTAATGTGGGCATTGCATCACCATGGTAACTGCTGAACATTCCGCCAAAGAGGTACATGTAGAACAACGCCGGCGTGATTTCACTGCAAAGTATCAACTCCAAAACGTCTGGGTCAAAGTTCATGCCGCTCTCCTCCCTGACCCCATGGTGACTACGGACCATTATGCATGTACACAGCTCTACTTTGCATACTTGTATTCCCCCCCACACACAAGTACACACAAGTACACACAAGTACACACAGATACATGGCAGTTACTTCAAGTCAACTGCTATTAGTGCAATCAGGGGCCTTCTGCGACAGGTCAAGAGCGAGGTGCAACATGGGGATTCTGATTTGAATAATGCAAAGAGAAGGAGAAGATGAGAGAAACCAGAGGAGGAGGAGGAGGGGAAGGAGGAGAGAAACCAGAGGAGGAGGAGGGGAAGGAGGAGAGGAGAGAAACCAGAGGAGGAGGAGGGGAAGGAGGAGAGGAGAGAAACCAGAGGAGGAGAAGGGGAAGGAGGAGAGGAGAGAAACCAGAGGAGGGGAAGGAGGAGAGGAGAGAAACCAGAGGAGGGGAAGGAGGAGAGGAGAGAAACCAGAAGAGGAGGAGGGGAAGGAGGAGAGGAGAGAAACCAGAAGAGGAGGAGGGGAAGGAGGAGAGGAGAGAAACCAGAGGAGGAGGAGGGGAAGGAGGAGAGGAGAGAAACCAGAGAAGGATGAGGAGGAGAAACTACTACAGTAGACTACTACTGCAAGTAAAGCAAAACACTAACAACAACTAATGCTACCTACTCCTACTACTACTCCTACTACCACTACTACTACCCATGCATACCATCCAAAATGTCTACTACTACTGCTGCTACTGCTACTACTACCACCACTACTACTACATACCATCCAAAAAGTCTTCCATAACCTCCCATCAAAGACATGACTGGTGATAAGACCAGGGGGGACTGGACTGATGCGGATTATAGAGGGGGTGACCTCTGGACCACACGCAGACAGGTGTGTGTGTATGTGTGTGTGTGTGTGTGTGCGTGTAGGTGTGTGTGTGTGCGTTGGGTGCTGAGGTGGGGTGGACAGTGAGCCGGATCAGATCAGCTTCCCCTGTGGTCTGTACTGAGAGAGAGAGAGATAGAGAGAGAGAGAGAGAGAGATAGAGAAGGGAAGAGAGGCAGAGGGAAAGAGACAGACAGGAGGCAGAGAGAGAGAGAGATGAAGAGAGGGAGAGAGGGGGTGAGAGAAGGAGGGAAGAGAGAGACGAAAGGGGCTAAGAGTGAGTGAAACAGTGAGAGAGAGGATGAGGCAAGGAAGAGAGAGTGGGAGGAAGAGAGAGAGAGACTGGAAAGAGAGAGACAAAAGGGGATAAGAGTGAGAGAGATAGAGACAGAGAGAGATGAGGGGAAAGAGAGACAAGGAAGAGAGAGGGGGAGAGGTGACTAGAGCAGAAAGGAGAGGGGAAGACAGAGAAAGGGAAAGAGACAAGGTACAGAGATGGGGAGGGTGGGAAGGAGAGAGAGAAGAGAGAAAAGAGAAGAGAGGAAAGGAGAGAGAGAGATGGGGAAAGAGAGAGGGGGAGAGAGAGGAGGAGAGAGAGTGAAACCAGAGTCTTATCTCGTGACTGGAGGGGAGCTGGGGCAGACAGTGCAAGTGCAGACTGCTTCCTTTAAGTGCTGTTTGTGCTGTCCACATTAAAGCCACAGTATGTCACTTTTTTAAAAAACTAAAAAAAAAAAAAAGACTAAAATAAAAGCACATTATCCCATTTTGCTTGTGTTTAATTTGTGTAAGTAATTTCGTTGATAAGGGCATTTCAAATGCAGCACACAGCGGTCTTGATTTAAATTTGTAATATTTAAATTTTTAATACAAAAATTTAGTTAAAAATATCATACCAATACCAAACCAAAAATGAAAGCAACTAGGCTTATATTTAACTTTTTAGCCAAAAAATAGACAAAAATAAAATGTATTTTTTTTTTTTTTTTTTTTTTTTGGATTCTTCCTTCTTTAATTTTGTTTGATTTATTAATAAAGAAAATTTAACTTTTAGTCACAGATTATTATTTTTTTTATTTGGTTTTCATTTAGTTTAGTGAATTAAAAATATATAGAAAATACAATAATAACACACAGAAGATGCCCCTGTCCCTGCCAATGTCCCTGTCTCGTCCCCGTCTCCAGCCAAGATAAGGTAGAATTCAATAGAAATTATACCAAGCCAAAAATAAAAGCCACAACATGTAACTTTTTAGCTTAAGAAATACACTAAACAAAATGATTTCTTAGACGCTAAAAACTGGACGGTAAACTCCAAACACAATCACCTCATAACCAGCCCCGTACTTGTCCATAATTACAAATGTCCATTCCCCCCTTTTCCAGTGTCCCTTTGTCTGTCCCCTCCGAGCTCCCGTCCACCCCACAGAGTCCCTAATGACAGCCCTCTCCCGGCAGGTTCAAGGCTCACCGCTGCGATGCCAACCGCTAATGCGCGAGCTAACTACTCCACTACGCTTTCCACCATTATTACTTAGCGCCGACCACCGAGGGCTACGGGTCCCGTCCTTCCGCCCGTGATGGCCTGAATGACGCACGTAATGATAGCATGTAAGCTAGCGAACAAAGAAAACCTGATTGGTCTTTGATTTTGTAGCTGGGGGTCAAAGAATGTATCATATCATTCGTGTCAACCTTTGGCACTCGACGGAGCGGCGGGGGGTCGCTTTAAGTGGATCTGACTTTAAGCGCCAATCGCATACTTTACATGATTTTTTTTGTAACTTTTTGACATGTTAACACAATGGAATTGCTGTCCGTGCTGTGAAAATAGGGGAATGGAGGGAATTGGTTTTGCATAACGTTCAGTTCGGTGGATGGACATGTGTAGAGTTATTACAGGGAAAAGTTGAAGAAAGTTGGAGCGGCAGTGTTCTGAGTGGTTGCCTAGTAACTGCTTACATTTCGAGTTACTGTACTTTTAATTCTGCAGTTGTCCAAGCTAAACATGCTAGCAGTGCTAACCCTAAGAACTCCATGAAACTATATTTAAAGGTAGTACTTAAAGATGCACTGTGTATTTTCTAGTGGAAGGTTCTTAACCTGATTGTCTCCTTGGAAATGTTACTCCATGGAGACAAGCAGGTGACACCTCATGCCAAGTTACTGGTAAGATGTGTGGAGAGGCAACACCGCTTTGGTTTACCCCATCAACCCAAAACATGCCCAGTGTTGAAAATCCTCCAGCTAATGTAGTCCGGACCAAAACTAGCCCAAGCTCTGGAGATGGTCCCACTGCTCCTGACAGGTTGCTCCAGCGGCAATGAAGGATGGGTCAAATGCAGAGGACAAATTTTCCCTACCGGGACAATAAAGTGTACCATTCAGTGTAACTCTTTGGTGATGGGTGCGCTATCTGTCTCCACGGAGATGTTGTTGCTTTGCCTGGAATATTCCACAGTATGCCATTAAACGTACTTACTGGTAACAAGCAGGTAGCGTCTTCAGGCCAAATTACTGGTCAGAAATGTAGTGAGAACTCAGATAAAATGCATGTTTTTCAAGGTAGATTTGAACAAAATAAATAAAACATGTAATTGAATGAACGCCAGGTGTACGTTTAATGCCATACTGTGGGGCATTCAAGGCAAAGCAGTAACATCTCCATGGAGAAAAGAAGGAAGCTGAACACCTTCACTGCATCTTTAACCTTCACCTTATGAATATGAAACCTTGGGACAGAAATGATTGGCTGACAATGAAAGAAAGGTAATAAGAAGTAGTAAATAGTAGTAAGTAGTAGTACTAGTAGTAGTAGTAGTAGTAGTAGTAGTAAAAATAGAATAATGAATAATATCTGAACTATAAAGCACTTAAAATCACGATTCGTTCCAAGAATTGTATTGTCCTTATAAAGATCTTAGGCAGTTAAGTGGAGGGTTCCCACGAGTTTACAGCATCAAGGTCAAGTGCGCAGCGAGCAGGTCCAGCGCCCCCTGGGGGAGTGGGCCCATATGGCTGTTAAGAGGCATGATTAATGAGAAATCTGGCCTCGCATTAGGGTTAATTGGGTCTGTTAGTTACCATTTAGATTGGGATGAATTTGCATAGACGAGAAGACGGCGAAAGTTAGCTCACGGACTTTGCCAACTTTGATACGCTTCTGTTACTTGACTTGCAATGAGGTTTCAACTTCACTTAAGGGTTTTTTTCAAATAATTGGACTAACTTTCCTGGACCAAAGCCTAAGCTTTTTAAAAAAATAAAGTTTCCCTGCCTGCGACATGATCCCTGCATGTCAGTAACCATTAGGGATGTAACAATAGCCAAAATATTGTGATCAAAAGTCTTACAATAATATCGTGAGCGATCATAATATATTGAATTACAAGTATTTTTGCGTAAATGAATAGTTAGTGGTTTTCATCTATTTCTTTGTGATTTTAATATCTTACTTAATGCACTTTGAATTACTTTGTGTATGAACAGTATACAAATAAACTTGCCTTGCCATGGTGCAGCAATAGCTAAAAAACAGATGGAACTACATAGACCATGATCCTTTGCTGTTGTTAGGGCAGAGTACATGAAGAAATAACTGTCATTAAGCACTTTTAAATCTTAATTCTTCATATTATAACAGTACCAAAGGCTTTTCCATGGTTTTTAAAAGGAAAAAGTAGCATATTCGTAATTTTGTAAACCTCCACAAAATATTGCAATAAATATCGAACTGTGAGATGCATATCGTGAAAGTATCGTATAGAAGGATTTTGATATCGTTACATCCCTAGTAAAACCAGGTCAACAAATCTGCAATAAGATAGTTATACAGCAACTTCTACCATATAATTCAGACCATGTCGTCAACTTCAATTTTTAAGGTCCTATATTACGCATAATTGACTCATGTGTAGTTAGAATGTTGTTCCCTCCTCAAAAACAGACCTGGAGTTGTGTTTTGTTTCGCTCACACATGTTTCAGTAACCCTTTATTATTATTCTGTCTGAAAGGTAAATGGTTACACTTTTATACAGCGCTTTTCCACCTTCAAGGCTCAAAGTGTTTTACATGAAGGAACCACTCACCCATTCACGTACACACTCTCACACCAGTGTACACAGACACTGAGACACTGGGGTTAAGTGTCTTGTCCAAGGACACAAAGGCAGCAGTCATGTGTGTGAGCTGGAATCGCACCGTCTACCTGTGGGTCAGTGGAAGTGAGTGGGAGCGGGATTCAAACTGCTAACCTTTGGATTAGTGGACAAATACTACTAACTGAGCTATTGTCGCCCATTAACTCGACATCACAAGGTGGAACAAGGTGTTCTCCATTAGAGAGAAGAGGATTTGCATTTTAAACGTGTGTGAATAAATCGAAACACAACTCCAGTTATATTTTTTAATGAGGAAACATTCTAACATAGATCAGTAACACAGGCCCTTTAAACCTTTCTAGAATGTTGTGATCACGGCGTCTTTTCTTCTGCTAGAGTGACTTTGCAGACATCTCTTCTTCATTTCCGTATCCCGGTCGGTATCTCTCTCTCGGGACAGCAGCCCGAGTGTGTATCAGGAGAGGAGGACGAAGAGGAGGAGGAGGAGGAAGAGGAGATGAGAAGAGGGTAAGCGAGACACAAGGAGGAAGCCAGAAGGTGAGTGGAGACTTGTAAGAGGACACTGGTCTACCTCAGGCTGACCCCTGTCCGGACACTGCGCTGTGGCCTATAGCTGCACGGGACTGTACGCCGATTAAGTAGCTCCACTGTCTCACACTGAGGAAAGAAAAACTAGCAAAATGGGTGGGGATCATAATATTTATTTTTTGGAGTAGTTTTGAACAGATTTAGGTACAGTAGTTGGTCTAGGATTTCAAGGTATTTCAAAATTGAATTGAAAGTCTAAAAATATTACTTCTCTCTGTGATAACTTTGCTTGCTACAACAAAATATAGTAAAAATATCCTAAAAACTAGACTAAATAAACTAAATAAATGTACCATCACCACCTGGCTACACTGAAGGAAGTTTCCAATAGCTCAATTTTTTTAAAGTTATTTACTAATTTATTTTTAAATATTTACATACATGCAACTCAAGTAAGGCCTGTTGACAAAAATTTGTCCAATATAAATTTGTCCAATATAAATTAATAGACAGACATTCCAATTCTGGGCCCCGGGACAACAGACCCACCCCCCCAATCGATTCCTAAGCTTCAAAATAATAAGTAGAAGTACAAAGTAGTGGTGCAAGAAGTTACTGTCAATTGTTTGGGAAAAACACAAAGTAAGTAAGTAAGAGTACCTGCCCAGACGTAACATCTGATTTGCAATTTTAAGTAAGATAAAACATTAAATACTGCACACAATCTGGTGTTTTCAAAGGATAGACACAACAATGAGACAAACTAAATCATAATATCACAGATACTTGGTCTTAAATTCAGCTTCGTAGTACAGGCCTCAGATTATATACACTAGTAGATTCACTGGCCCCTCAGTTTAGCTAGTTTGCAGTAGGAGAGAGGCTAAAGTCCCCCTGTGCTCCTCTTCCTCTTCACTTGAGTGGGAGCGTTTGTTGTGATTCTGTCTCGTGGTTCTCACAGACTAACCTGAGCGGGGAGGGGAGGGACGGGGCGCCGGACACTTGAACACTAGAACTTTAAGCCCTCAACGCTTGGCCAGTTTGAGCCGACTATGTCTTCCCTTTGACTGTAATGCAAGATAGAGCTGGGAAGTGAGAATAAAACAGAGGAATTAAAGAAGTCATTATGCTTTATTCTGGTATTTGTATTAAATATGCATAGATAATGATAACATTTTGTTCATTGTCAACAGGAATACTGAGGTCCATTGACTTCCTTCAAAACTGCAGAATTTTACTGTAGCAAGCAGCAGATTTTCCTGAACTTATGAATGACTCTGGGCTCTGAATCATAAGTAAAGAGAAGTGGGCAATGCTCCCACACAAGTATTCTCCGTAAATATACAGAAACAGAAACTGTACACAGCTACTTGACCAACCTGATGCATGTGCAGTAGTTTCATTGGCGGGGAAAGGGGACTCTGTCAAAAATGAAAGTGAAATGTAGCATTTTCAAAACAATAAAAGTCAACATGGTCATTTAGCAGTTATTACCTAAGTAAAATACACCATTCTTTTTTTAGCTTGGTACCGTGTTAGCAATAAAGCTTTTCTAGTTCTGATTATGTGCTTTAAGTGTTTTTTTCCATTATTTTTTTTACAAAATCTGACCTGTATCTCTCTGTTCCATAAGAAGTCACCCGTCCACTCCCGCCCACCCACATCTCCTGACCACAGCAGAGAACACCCCCAACAATTTGCTCATTCCCAACCAGGACATGGGCTCTTTGGATGGAAGAGAGAAAAAAAAAGACACCCAATATCCAAAATCCCTCTCTCCGGCCATCATGTGAAGCACCCCCCCCTCCTCTTCCTCCTTTTCGTGCTCTCCTCCTCCTCCTCCTCTCCTCTCGCTCTCCTTCTATTCTTTTTTAATCAAGCCGTCTGGGGTTGTCAGGTCTTTTGAGAAGAGGACTCCCAGCCATGTGAAAAGTTAATCCCATCGTGGGCCTTCTTCAGCGGGCCGCTCATCTCCCTGGGAACCCCGGCGCTGGCTCCCAAGCAGGTGGCTGTTTTGGCGGATAGAAGGTGTGGGGGGAGGAGGAGAAGGGGAGAAGACGGGGTGGGTGGGAAGCGGTTGGGGAGAGGGAGGGCCGGACAGGGATGAACACAGCTAATTCTTTATGTCAAAGTCCGAGTGGTCAGATATAATGTTACGCTGGTGGTTCTTTTTGGGAGGATTGTGTGCGGAAAATGTTTTTCTTTGGGTGGTGTGAATTAAAAGTTCTATTTCATACTTATGTAACTGTGATACAATCCTTTTCCTATAATTTCAAACTGTTTTTTTTTTTATGATGTCAAATTTAAAGGTACAGTATGTCACTTTCTGGAGGTGGCATGTCACTTTCTTGGAAATCGAGCGTTAAAACCATACTTTGAAACATTCTCCCTGAAGATAGACACTTTCTATACCCTAACGTGGAAGATAATTGCCAAAGGAACAACATTTCCATGGAAACAATCAGGAGGAGGCCAAGCAAGAGTGAGGTTTGTGGAGATGCAAGCCCGCTAACAGAAAGGTTGCATGTTTTTTGAGCAATAAACACACAAAAACTGTTTTATTTGAGTCTATTTTCTGGTTCTTGTTCAAAATGATAGACCAATGAGCTCCATTGTTTCACATGCATCACTGAAATAAACAAATGTGATTGGACGATCATTGTTGGTTTTGGCTCAAGACTATGGATTTACTTTACTGTACTTTCTTTTATGTTACTATGTGGTGGAATCCCTCAGTTGTTCATGTAGTTTCCATAGTGGTCCATGTTTGTAAACTAGTCTTTGTGCTCTTGTTATGTTATGTTGTTATACTTGTTCTGTTACAGCTCAAGATCATTCTAAAACTATTCAGGAAAGGTCCATTTCTGTCCTGTGAATGTGACTTTTTTCAATATTCTAGGTTTGATAGTAGTTTTAGGATTGATTAGTATGAGTTTTGATGCTTTTGACAACCCTATTACAGACTAAACCATCATCCACCCCTCCACCCACCTCTCTACCCTCCTCTCCACCCCTCCACTCCTCCACCCTTCACTCCAGCCCTTTTGATGAGCTCCCTCCCCGACTGTCAGGACTGCTCCACAGATTTTCAGCTCGGAGAGTTAGTCAAGTAGATTTAGAGACAGGACAGAGGTTCACAATGAAAATGGTACTTCATCTAACTACCACCCCCACCCGCTCCACCAACCCCATACAAGCAACCCACCCACCCTAAAACCCTGCCCCACCGGACCCCCCCCAGACCCCGCCCGGCTGGCCCACGAGCACTTGGCTTAAACCTCGGCCTCTTCAGTCAATTCAGTGTGTCAAAGCAGCATTCTTGACAAACTCCACTTGGGCTCTGGGCCAAAGGACTGAATGGACTTGATAAGCGACAATGAAGACAAGATAAGACTGTCCCCCTGTAATTTCTCTCAGTAAACTCGTTAGTTAATGCTCTATATAGCAGCAATTGATTTTTATTTTACATTTTGTTAAAGGTGCATAAAGGTGCACTGTGTAACTTTTTGGTTGGGGGTTCATAACCTTTTTGTTTTTATGGATATGTCATTGCTCTGCCTGGAATGTTCCACGGTATGACATTAAACAGCTCTACCTTACAATTATTCAATTACAGGTGGTTTTATAGCTCAAAAATACCTAGAAAAACACATTCACATTCTGACTAAGCAGGGTCGCCTCTCCACAGATCTGGCCTGTAACTTGGTCTGGTTTGGTCTAGAAAGGGTTAATGTTATACTGTGAAACATTCCAGATAAAGCAATATAATTTCCATAGAGAAAAGAATTTGACGGACCCTCCACCAGAAAAGTTACACAATGTGCCTTTAATATTACAAAATAATAGGGTTTGATAACAAGAAAAAAAAAAAAGTCAACAAGATTTTAATTGTTTTTTTGTTTTTTTTTTCCCTCTCACATTTTCACTTAAAAAATGGTCCAGGTGAAAAAAAAAAAAAAGAAAAAAAAAAGAAAACTTTTGCAATAGACAAGGATACGCTATAACTGAGAAATTCTTTAAAATATTGTGTCAATAATTTCTTTGATAATAAGAAATGTTTAAAAGTTGCATTTTTTTCCATTTTAGTCAAATGCATTTATTATTATTATTGTTATTATTGTTATTATTATTATTATTATTATTATAAGTTTGTTAAAGAACACATAGTTTGTTTATTTTTTGAACATCCAATAAAAAATGTAAATTAAAAAAAAATATATTTTTTTTTCTTCTTGTAGTGTTTTTCAAAGAAACCACATGTGAACTCCAGAGCCCTCTTGAACACTCTGCTTATAGTGCACATTTTTCCTCCTCTTCTTCCCACTTGAGATGCAGAGCCATTGGAACTATATGAATGCCCCGTCAGCCATGTTAATCCTCCTCTCTGTCAATCACGCGCCGTTGCCATGGAAACGTCACCCCATTAACATCGGCATGCCTTGTAAATGGGAATCTAAGTGCGTTTGTGTTGTAGTTTGGGAGACTTTCTGACCCTTTCTGACCCTACTTACCAACATGTGGATTTTACTCCTTTAAAACATCTTTAATTATCCAATATCTAGAAAAGTTAGAATTCTTATAGTGTATGAATTTATGTAATGTGTACCTTTTGACCCCGCTCGGTAGTACAAAGGTCAAAAGTCAAATTCCAGACACTTCTATAATTCTGTAATACAAAATTTAACTATATTCTGTCTTGGAAAAATAATGAAATCCTTTCTCTATGTTTAAGTTGTGTTGTGTAACTTTTCTGGTGGAGGGTCTGTCAAAAGCTTGTCTCCATGGAGATTAATAATTTTAATAATCAAATCAAATAATAATCAAATAATTTCCCTTGTGGATCAATAAAGTTTGTCTAAGTTTGTCTAAGATTATTGCTTTGTCTGAAATATTTCACAGTATGGTATTAAACCTTTCTATCGTCATGGAGACAGAACCAGACCAAGTTACAGGTCAGATCTGTGGAGAGGCAACCCCGTTCATAGTCAGAATGAATGTTTTTATTTTTTTATTTTTTTTTAATGTGTTTTTGAGCTATTAAACCACTGTTGAATTGAACTAATGTAAGGCAGAGCTGTTTAATGTCATACTGTGGAACATTCCAGGCAGAGCAATGACATTTCCATAGAAACAAGCAGGTGACAGACCCCTAACCAAAAAGTTACACAGTGCACCTTTAAGAAATGCAATGCAGGGCTCAGTTGTTGGTCTTTGGTGAGTGAGATTTGGGAGTTTGTAGAGGTCAGTGCGGACTTTGTTCAATCTGCTGCTTTATCTGACCAACAGCGGGGCCGGACAATGGGGCCACTCGCCGCGCGACAGAAACCCAAGCTGTGTCTGCTAAATTACTCCACTGATAAGGACGAATTAGGAGCTCTGGGACCTGGGAGGCCTGCTACCGAAGAGGGGAGAGAAAAGGAGAGAGGGGAAGAGAGGGAGAGGAGAGGAGAAAAGAGGAGAGAGGAGAGGGAAGAAGAGGGGACAGAGGAGACCGAACCCAAATCAGTGAATCGCAGACTGCACAAACTGGTGGTAGTAGTTTTTTTATGAGTTTTTAGTAATACATTCTAAAGAAAATGTGAGAAAATATGGGACCTGGGAGGCCTGCTACCAAAGAGGGGAGAGGAGAGGAGAGGAAAGAGGAAAGGAGAGAAGACTGGACCCAAATCAATGAATCGCAAAAGACTAGAATTTAATGAGTTTTTAGTAATATATTCTAAAAAAATGTGAGAAAATATGGTCTGTCTAATTAAATATTATTATTAAAACACAAGTATTAAGTTATAAATTAATTATTGCGGTGAATAATTAGGATTCTCAGAAGATATAAGGTAAATGAGGAATACTTTTAGACCACTGCAAATAGTTTAAAAAGAGCTAGTTCTGTTTTTCACATTTTAAGACAGTGAAAATCAGGTACAACTTTAAGAAATTACATTCACTTTCTGGAACAGACTTGTTTTTATTGAGCAAATTAGAAATATTTAGGAAGTTTTAAGTGAGATCAGGGTTTAAAGGTGCATTGTGTAACATTTTTGGTGGTCCTTCCAGTGCTTTTCCTCATGGAGATGTTTTTGCTTTGTCTGGAATGTTTCACAGTGTGGCATTAAAACTTTCTATCTTCATGGAAACCCAACCAGAGCAAGGTACAAGTCAGTTCTGTGGAGAGGCGACTCCGCTCACAGCCAGAATGCCGGTTTTTGTAGGTTTTCTAGGCTTTTTGAGATATAAAACCACCTGTAATTGAATAAATGTAAGGTATGTTTTTAATATCATACCGTGGAACATTCCAGACGGTGCATTGACATATCCATAGAAACAAGCAAGTGACGGACCCCCAACCAAAAAGAGACAAAATGCACCTTTAAGCTTTAAATATGCCTAGTTTGAACCCAAATTTAGGCAGTCAAACCCCTTAAAGTATCTTGTGTTCATGTTCTTATTTCAGTGGAGAAAATGTGTTAAACTCAGTCATGCGTTTCAACTCCTTTGGCCAAAGTAAAGACACATTGACAGTCGTGTGGTGTTTGTGGATGGGATGTCGTCATGGCGATTTTCACTTCGCTCTGTTATTCTGAAATGTCCGAAAGCAGGAAAGAACAACACGCGGCCCTTCTCCCGTGCCTCCCAGACCGTCCACCGCCTACCCCCGATGTTGGCGTTAGCGGACATGCTAACAGGAGCGGCGCTGATGAAATGCTAGACTGTGATGTAATCGGGCAGGTGTGTGTCTTGGTTACGAAAAATATTTAAATAATATTCAAAACGAAAATAACCTGTTTCTCGTAACATCTCAATTCAAATACTGGATTTAAGAAGAGCACTTTAACACCCGTTATTCACTCCATGTAACTTTTCCTAGGGGAGGGTTCGCCTACGTTTTTGTCTCCATGGCGGTGTAATTGCTTAGCTTGAAATGTTTCACAGTGTAGTATTAAATAAAATGAGTTATCTCCAAGGAAACAAGTAAGAGATGCCACCAGACCAAGATACCAGATCTGTGCAGAGGATGGTCCACTGATTGTAGGTGTGCATGTTCTTTGAGGAGTAAAAACACCCATAACTGAATGAATGAATGAATGGATGGACGATGGATAAGTTTAATGCCACACTGTGAAACATTACAGACAGAGACAAGCAGGTGGTGGACCCTCTACCCAAAAAGTTACGCAATGCACCTTTAATAGGCCGCTATTGTAACAGAAGTGACCGCCAATCTGCGCTATCGGCCCCTCCGACCACCACCTACACTCACTTTAATACTGGGCAAGGTGGGAGAAGTGTCTTGCTTAAGGAGACAACAGCAGGATGTGGTAAAGTCACTGTTACCCTGTTGTGGAACCCAGTATTGTCACTGGTCTTCCATCCAAGTACGAACCAACCCCAACCCTGCTTAGTTTTCCAGACCAGACGAGTTCGGTCAAGGTAGTCCGCTTTCTCCATCAACTTTTCGCACGGATAATTCGCTGATCTTCTCGGTAGCTACTCCTGACCAAAATATGTGACTCAGTAAATGAGAGCTATATCCAGATCCAAAAGTGGTACAATTTTTCAACAAGGGTGCGATTGTGGTCAGTTGGAAGGACTTTATGCCAAAAGATTAATGTGACAAGTTTGTGGAGCCAGTCCCAAACAAATAACGACAAGGTTCAACATTTGTGTATCACTGAGTTGTGATATTTGTAAATCTCCTGTACAGTAATACGTAAACTATCTGAGATTGTTAACTAAAATATGGGACGAGACAATTTGCATGAGATGAGATACGAGACTGGGTCCACGAGAGCGAGCTTAGACGAGATTTTAACTTAATACCTAATATATACATTTTAGATTCACTTTACAATTTTGCCCTCACTATTTTGTATTTATTTGACTTCATATTTTTTTTACTGCTTTTTGGAACTGTAAGAGATGTAACTCAGAAACTCGTAATCCTTTTTCGTCCAATCCAAATGCCAACACTTGGAAAAAAATCTCACAAGATCATTTTTCCTCATGTGTGCACGATTGTGGCGATTTTGTCTTGCGACATCTTCTGGCACGAGATCTTGTACCGTCCCTAGTGCTTTGTCAACATATCCAACTGACATGTCCTCAGTTTTAATTACAATTTCACATTTTGAGTCCAAAATTTACAACCAAATTGCCTATTCACCGGCAAGCAAAATGAATGTTACTGTACCTGTCTTAAAAATACTGTATGAAAAACAGAGTTAGAACATTTTAAACAGTTTGCAGTGGTCCAAAGTTTTACCTTGTTATTATTTGCAATGAGTTTAGAAGCTCTTTTCACAAATTTTGGAGGTTGGCACGGTTATACTAACGACAGTAGCTCAGTTGGTGTGTGAGTGTTTGCCCACTGATCTGAAGGTTTATGGTTCGAATCCCGCTCTGGGCTGGCAACCATTGTATATACTGTGGTCCAAAGCAAGAAAAATGATCTGACAAAGGCTTTTTGCTGAAATGTTATTTAAAAATGAAAAAAAGCTTTTGGACATCAGCCATTTGAGTGTGCTATGCATTTTTTCACTTTTATATCGCTCTTGCTTGTATTTACACCTCTGCAAGAACTTTGTTGTACGTTTTCTGTTTCATTTCGAATCCCGCTGTCGACATAAACATCACTGGTAGAGCAGTCAGATCTACTGGCCTACAGTTTGGAGGTGCGATTCCAGCTCCAATAGATGAATCCTGTCGTTGTGTCCTTCGGCAAGACTCTTAACCCACCTTGCCCCCAGTGTCTGCGTACATCGGTGTATGATAGTGTGTGAGTGGTTCCTTGATGTAAAATGCTTTGAGTGCCTTGAAGGTGGAACCATGACCAACTAGCATGCGAACTGTGCACTTCCTTATTATCACTTTAAAATTACAGGTAGACAGTAAACTTATTTTGATCTCAAGAGCTGTTTACATAATATATCTGTACTAGAGCAAGACACGCTTTGCTTAAATCCATGGAAAGAAATGGCGTAGAAGGCGTTTCAGATGCTCCTTCAAACACGGCGAGGCAGACAGAACAGAGGCCCATGTGTCCTCATTCATAATTCAAGCACGAGTCTAATCAGCTACATAAACATCTTTGATAAATGTCAATAATGGAGCGTGCCTGTAATAGCAGTGTCTTTGTCTGCAGGGCCCCGGGGCCCGCGCACTGATGGGACAACTCCAAAAACACCAAATATGAAGGATGGCTGTACGGAGAGACAGAAATGTGGAGAGGGGAGGGGGCAGTAATGGTTTAATGAATGTAGTTTGGTTAGTTTTGTCTTACATTCTGCTTAAATGATTTTATTTTTTGCATCTGTTCGTAATTGATTCATATTTGTAATTGAAATGACATGTATTGATCTGAAATGTTTTAAAGTCGTCTCGTCTTTCTGCTCCTTTTCATGCATTTCCTGTTTGTTTAACATTATGACACTGTTTATGTCATTTTATACTTTATGAATGAAATAAACATAAATAAATAAATATTTTCTTAATTTACTTTACTTTTTTTAACCTTATAATGCAAGATTTTATTATAATTTGTTGCACTGTCAAAACATACATGGCGATATAGTTTGGTACATTCTGCTACTCGAGTAATAAGTTCTAGGTACAAATGTAAATTGTATTTTTCTCATTGTTGTTGTGTGATTGTATTTTTAGGCAGCCTTTCTCGCGTCTGGCCAAGGGACTATTCATAAAAATGTGCTTAAATCAGGTAACTCGGGCACATTTACATAATTTACATGTTGATTAATTTGCAAATAAATGAGAAAAAGCAGCTCGTTGGGTCAAAATGAGGCATCTGGTTACAAAGCATTTCTTTGTTCACAAACCAGAAAGCAATGCGCTGTTAGCTTGCTAGTTATTCTTTAGCAGTGCCATGAACCCTAACGCTAACACTGGTCTGACCTCTGAAATTTGTGAAAAGCGCTTATAACTTTGGACTTCTGCAAACAGTTTGAAATGAGCTAGTTCTGTAGTAATTACTTCTAAGTTTTAGTTTTAGTTTTTTTTTTTTCTTTGAAAGAAATTTAAGGTCCTACAATGGAGTTTTCATTATCACTTTAGAATTAATTGTCAAAATATTCTACTGCCCCTTTATGAAGCGTTTATACCTGTTTTCAGTGCAATAACGAGTTAAAAATCACGTTTTAAAATTACATTTTTGTTTCTTTTGGCGGCATAACGAAAAAGCAATAATCAGATATCTTGTTTAAACTAGTTTAGACTCGTTTCATCACTTGTTTTGTACATGTATTAATCTGTACTTTTGATGCATTTTATTTAAAGGTGCATTGTGTAACTTTTCAGATTCTTGCACTGCCTGGAAAGTTCCACAGTATGACATTAAACAGGTCTACTTTACATTTGTTCAATTACAGGTGGTTTTATAGCTCAAAAATACCTAGAAACACAGGCATTCTGACTGTGAGCGGGGTCGCCTCTCCACAGATCTGACCTGTAACATGGCCTGGTTTGGTCTCCATGAAGATAGAAAGGTTTAATGCCATACTGTGAAACATTCCAGACAAACCAATAACATCACCACAGAGAAAAGCATTTGACGGACCCTCCACCAGAAAAGTTACACAATGCACCTTTAATTATGTTTTCAAGACAAATGATAAAACTACACACTGA
Source organism: Taenioides sp. WSHXM2023 (assembly GCA_029959045.1). Classification (NCBI taxonomy): domain Eukaryota; kingdom Metazoa; phylum Chordata; class Actinopteri; order Gobiiformes; family Gobiidae; genus Taenioides; species Taenioides sp. WSHXM2023. The sequence goes on along the minus strand of CM057086.1, from coordinate 32,386,702 downwards.
ACAAAGTTAATTTCCCAACCCACAGTCACAGACCAGACCAGGCCAGGCCTCATCGTCGACAAATGACACTCCAAAGGGCTCGAACGATTCCTTAAAACACAAAACGCCAAAGACAGAGAGGAGCTCCATCTCATGCAATAAAGACGGACATTGTAGAGGAGATGCGTGCCTGGGTGGAGGGGGTGAGGGGGGGTGGACACACACAACAGCCTCCTTTGACACGGTCCCGAGCGGATAGGCTGAGGTCTGCAACCAATGACCAAGTAATAACACTCCTAATCCCAGGGACAATATTTGCGGAGCTCCCCTTGCTCTTCAAAGATGGATGACTTTAGCCCTTCACTTCCTCGCACCATCTCCACCTCCTCTGCGTGTGCCCTTTTACATTTGTGCAAGAAATAATGAACAGATGTCGGCAACAGGTTCGAAAATTCAGAATAATTCATATTAACTGTCAAAATGTTATACAAGTACAATATAGAAGGTATGGGAATTAAAGGGTTCGTATTAGGCTATTTTCTGATCTATGTTATAATGTTTCCTCATCACAAATATATCTGGAGTTGTGTTTTGTTTCATTCACAAACACTGAACACACAAACCTTGCATGTTTAAGCTGAATTCTTGATACAGGAAGTGCTCCACTGTGTTTTAAAACTCCACACACCTTCACTAGAATCATTTCGGTAATTTCACACCTTGAATTGTCAATCTCTACTAAACTCAAGGTTAAAAAAAAAGATGTTAACATGAAAACTACCGCTTCATGACATCACAAGGTGGAACAGAGCATTTTGACCTTTGGAGATTTAGTAATAAATGTACTTTAATTTATTTCTTTGAATAAAATTGTGTAATCGAAAAAAATATTGTTAAAAAAATAAAAATAAAAATCAGTTTTGACCCATAAAATCTTGGGCAAAGTGACTCCCAACCAGAGCAGAGCCGTCACGGTAACCTAACAACTAGCATTCTAACGGCGTACTTCCTGATCCTTGGACAATACGATGCTTTATTTGGCTTATTTTGACATCAAGAGCTGCTTATATAACATATTATACGTCCTGGAACAATGCACATAATCAAATACATGAAGAAAAAACATATTAGAAACAAAAATATAACTAGAATTGTTTCAAATAATTCGTTTTTGTGACTTTTTTTTGTTCTGTAGTAGAGTTGACGAGACAAATCGGAACCTCGACTGTCAAATGCCAAAACCAGCACCAACATGACCTCAGTAAAAACAAAGACGGCACGATGGCTGAGTAGTTAGCAGTTTCACCTCACACCAAGAAGGTCCCCTCTTCTTTTCCCAAACCAGGTGAGGCCTTCCTATGTGGAGTTTGCAAGTTCTCTCCATGTAGGCTAATCCCACAGCTATGTTCTTTTTATTTTAATTTGGAAAGAGTCATTACAACAGCTACAGGAGTCTGATTGTTTGGCCTGTGTTGCAAAAATGTTAAGTCCAAAAAGATTGCACCTTCATGTAGAGCTTTAGGCTTACACTTTTTTTTTTTTTTTTCCTTTTTCGATGACCAAACACACACTAACATACTGTATATAGTTTTGTTGTCCATGTAAGGATTATTAATTATATATTTAATGGTCCTAATCTCCAAAGCTCAAAATCCTCTGTTCCACCGTGTGACGTCATGAAGCGGTAGTTTTCAAATAATCAGCTACCTTTTTCATTTTTTTCAGTAGAGATTGGCAATTCCATAGCTGAAATTATTATCCAAATGATTCTTGTGAAGGTGTATGGAGTTTAAAAACACAGTGGAGCACTTCCTGTATTACCACATGACATCATAAGGTGGAACAGACTGTTTTCTGTTTGAGAGAAGAACTCAAAACCAAATTATGCAAGGTTTGTGTGTTAAAAAAACGTGTGAAAGAAACAAAACACAACTCCATGTATGTTTGTGATGAGGAAACATTATAACATAGATCAGAACATGGCATAATATGGGCCCTTACATTTTTTTTCTGATGTGGAAGATTCTCAAATATGGGACTAAACTGGGACTAGATCAGGACTTAATCAGGACTAGATAGAACTGGACCAAACCAAGACTACATCAGGTCTAAACCAAGATCAAAACCAGGACCAAACCAAGCCTAGAACTAGAATTGCAAAGCTCTCTAAAGATTGTACTTAACTTACATATTACGCACAACTGAACACAAAAACCTTGCATAATAAAGCTGTGATCTTCTCTCAAACTGAAAACACTCTAATCCACCTTGTGATGTCATGTGGTAATACAGGAAGTGCTCCACTGCGTTTTTAAACTCTGTACACCTTCACGAGAATCATTTGGATAATTTCAGTCCTGGAATTGCCAATCTCTACTGAACTAAAGGCAAAATGTAGCTGGTTATTTGAAAACCGAACTTGAAATTGACTGCTTCATGACATCACAAGGTGGAACAGAGCATTTTGAGCTTTGGAGATGTAGACTGACTGATAATAAAGGATTACTCAAGCATGTTTGAACGAAACCAAACACAACTCCGGTATGTTTTTGATGAAGAAACAACATTCGAACATGCCTTAAACCTCGCAAGAATCCATTTAGTGCAATATAGGACCTTTAATCCCTCATACCTCATACCTCTTCACACCATTCCTTATTACCTCTGAAGACTCGTTCCCAAAATAATTAACAGATGTTGGTAACAAACTCCCAACAAATGAAAACGCATCCGTCCGCTAATCAAACTGGACATTTAATACGCTCTTTGGGTTTTATCAATTACACCACGATAACTGACAATGTTTTTTTTTGTGTTTTTTTTGGGAGCGCAAGATATCGCCTCCCTCCCCGTCCCTTTAAGACAGACCCATTCAACAACAGCTAGCTTGTGACCATATGTTTAATATTAGCCACAGCCTGTTCCAGTGGAGTGCTCCGAAAGCTGGGAAAATTGGATTAAATTGGCTAATGGTATGTTTAAAACCTACATAAAATGAATGGGCATGGAAGATATTACGCGGGGGCTCTTGTGGTGTTACGCTGTTTTCGTTCCCCGGGTAAACTTTGGGTTTTCGTCAAAGGCCAATAATGGTGCTCACAAGCCGCGCGACTGTTGGTCAATACTGTTATTAGAAACCGCAAATTTTGATATGCCTTTCATTACGATGTGGGGGTGTGGCGAGGGTGCCAGAGGGGTGCCTATATCATTAAAACGTCATTTATTTAGACCAGAGGTATTTTAAGTACAGGCATGTGGGAGAACAGGGCATCTGAAGTGTGGAGGGCTTTCGTCATGGGAGTTTTTAACGGCTTTTTAGGAACCTCTGCGAGACACTTGAAATACGATGCAATCCCAAGACATGCTGTCAAAGCTACAGCCATTAGCCTCCACTATAATGGAAGGGTATGGGAGAAAATTGAGCATGAACCTATAGGAAGATTTGCGCTCAATATCTGACGTTTTTATGTGTTGTGTCTGCCGCAGCAGTAGAACCATGAACCTTCTCAGACTCTCCATCTCCTCCTCTTTACCACCACCAGTGTCTGGGCCTTGCATTGAGTAATATTTCAGAGGACATGGGGTTAGAGTTAAAAAATAAATGAAGAATTATTTTTTTTAAACCCAGAAAATCACAATTACTCTCTTTTTGTGTTTAAAATTGGCACATTTTTTTGTTTCTGGAGAGCTTCGATACACGTAGCCTCTTCTAAACATTGTGCTTATCTGCTTAAAATGCATACTTCTAAAAAAAATATTTCTGATTGGCCAAGGATGGATCCAATGACACCTACAGATGCACACAAAAAACTCAATTAGGATATGCTATGAGGTAATATTCTGTATTCAAGCCTCTTTAACGTGTCTAGATGTTCCTCTGTTTCCTTCTTATTCCCGGTGGCAGGTCTTTGTCAGAAGAACCCTCCATGTTGAAGGCCAAGCTCATCAGAGCATGGTTGTGATTTGATTACTGAGAGACATGATAATGGCCCATTTAAGAGAAGAGCTGCAGTCATGAGCCCACACTCAGAGGCCCACACTCAGGGGCCCGCACTCAGGGGCCCACACAGCAGGGACCCACACAGCAGGGACCCGTTTAAACAGAGCTAATGTTAGGACAAGGGCCTCAGGATTGGGTTGATGTGTTACCATTATGGACTTAATGAAACTGAAGCAGGAACTCAACCAGGACTGAATGTACTGTCCTCATGTCCTCTCACCTGTGTGTCACTGTTACAGCCAATCACAGGCTACGACCTTTGGCTGTCAGCCAATCACCACACTGCTGATGCTGACTGACACACTTCAGCCTGTTTAATCAGAAATACAAACTGTTTTGTTTCTGTGCAGAGAGAGGCGCTGTGTGCATGTGTGGACACAAAAGATGTCTGTGCTTTTCTCTCAGCTGGATTTAAATAAAGTTTGGTTTCTCATCTTGTTCTGTTGTTGTGTTGCTTCAGCCAATCAGCTTCACATATTCAAGTTTTTTCAGTGAGAGCCACCCCAGATTGATAATGTGCAGAACTGAATTCAGGGAGCTAAAACTATGGAACTGTCCAGGCAAAGCAACAACATCAATGGAGACAGGCCATAGACTGTTTAAAGAAGTGGACTAAGTGAGTGTGATGTCACCCACAGAAAACGCTGTATTCGCTGAAAACAACATCTTAACATGTTTTTTTAAGTTTAACTTTTGATTTTGATGCTCTGAGTACCTCATTTAGCTCCCTGCATTAAGTCACTCCCCCTTCAGAGCGCTAATGAAACTACTGCACATCACATCAGATTTGTTAAGTTGCTGTGTAAAGTTTTGTATCATTTTGCATATGGCCTGGGAGAGATCGCTAAATTACTCAAACATACATGGACGACGTCTAAAACCTCATCAGGCACGTTTTCAATGAGGGAACAATGTTATAAACAACGTAGAAAGCTCAAATAATTAACACCCCCTCTTTAAGGAAACCAGACTTCAGGTTAAGTTAGGCTCTAGTTCCTCTCACTTTACAGGAAGCGTCAGAACATAATATGACTTTTAATACGGCGCACACATCCTTATCGCTGCTCTCTACCCTCTATTCAAACGCTGGGCCCATTGTCCGCTGCCAGTCCCACAGCGTTCCTGCCCTATCAGTGCCGTACCAGTCGCCTTAAGAGCCAAACACCCAGATAAAAAGCTTTTTGTGAAGAAAGTCAAACAGATGGGACGAGTCTGAAAGTGCACCTTGAACGCCCTGTCCCGTGTAGGATATCTCAGAGCCTGGTCATCCGCCCTCCTGAGAGAGAGGGAGAGAGGGCAAACACTTGAGGAGGCGTGATAGGAGAGCGAGCAGATAAGTGCAAGGGTGAACCAGGTCAAGAAGCGTGAGAGGGCGCAAGGACCAGGAAGCCAGTGGAACCTGAGAGGAAGTTGAGAAGCAAAAACTTGACTTCCAAATAATAAAAAAAGGGTTGATATATTGGTTGACGTATTCGATTAGGGTTGTAGTCGAACGAAATTCTTGGTTGTCTGTTGATGTTTTGCAGCTGATGGCATCAACATTTCCTGGGGATGTGATGCTAACTGTAGGCACTGCTCTGTCTGAAGCTCTGTCACTCGAGTTAGATTTCAATCTGAGCTTTGTTTTAATGCAATCTGACCAGAAAGAACTCACTTAGTTGGAACTACAACAGGTGAGATGATTTGTGCTGTTAAACAAGTCTCTCTCACCTTTTTGTTGAAAACCAAAGTCCTAAACAGGACCATGAACGCTCATTTTGATCACAGGCTCCTGAAAATGTGTCAATAAATTTTGTGTTTTTTCTTAAGTTTTCAGACTTTTTTGGCACTGTTTACTAATCTGTGTATGTTGCAGGCCCAGCTATGTCAGTTCTTTCTAGTCAGATTGTGTTAAAATAAAGCTCAGATTAAAGTCTAACCTGAATAACAAAGCCTCAGACAGAGCAGTGCTTACAGTTAGCATCACACCCCAGGGAATGTAGATGTAGATGACATCACCTGCAAGGTTTATCAATACATTTTTGTGTACTAGTATTTATCAGAGAACTATAGACCTCACTTGAACAGTATTATGAAAAGTAGCAGTTCCAAACAACATATTTACAAAAATTGAATTTCCTTTGGGATCAATAAAGTATCCATCCATCCATCCATCTATCCATCCATCCATCTATCTATCTATCTATCCATTTATCCATCTATCTATCCATCTATCCATCTATCCATCCATCTATCCATCTATCTATCATTTCACCTCTTTTAATTAAAGGCGCTGTATCTGATTTTATTGTTTTGAAAAGGTGAAAACAACAACTACAACTTCCTGATTTTCGGACAATAAAATGCTCTCTAATTAGATGCAGACAGTACACAGTGAACTTATTTTGACCCAAAGAGCTGCTTATAGACACATTTTGCTCAAATACATGGGGAAAAATAAAGTACAAGGCTTTTAAGTTTGAATAAATCTCAACAAATTCCACAGTTTTTCTCTGTGGCGAGGACGATACTTGCTAAACGTGGGTATCTGTCATATTCTGTACATGGCGACACCACTGCAGCCGAGCTCCATTTTGTCCTATCACTAAGTCAACACCAGCCGGGTAAACAGAGGAGCTAGCTAGCATACTTTTCACCTTTCCACACACCACTCTATGAAAGACAGATACGCAAAATCACACCACCAAAAGTCAACAGCGCAGACGCAAGGACAATACCGAGCGGTTACGGACCAGCAAAACAAAGTCGTATCAAGGTCCACTGCTCCAGACAAAGGGCCAGAGGGAGGACTTGGACAGGCCTGGACCTACAGTATCATGACCTCTATAGGTTTAACAGATATGTTCTTAAAAGACTGAATCAAATATGGAGCGTCCTTGTGGTGTAACTTTGGAGCGTCTGTCATGATAACAAAGTTTGAAGTGTGATATGTTGCTTAAAGGGCCCATATTATTCTATTTTCTATGTTGTAATGTTGTTTCATCAGCACAAACATTACTGGAGTTGTGTTTTGTTTCATTCACACGTTTAACACACAAACCCTGCATATTCTTTTTTTCTTTTTTTCATACGTTATTTTTTTAAGCTTTAAGATACATTATACAATAATAATAATAATAATAATAATAATAATAATAATAATAATAATAATAATAATAAATTAAAAATACAAAGAATACAAAAATAATGAAAGCAATAATACCAGCAACAATAATAATATTGTCATTACTCTTATCATTCTTAAAAAAAAAAAAAAAAAAAAAAAAAAGTATACATACATGCATATACACATATATACAAACCCTGCAGATTCAGACTGAGTTCTTCTCTCAAACTGAAAACACTCTGGTCCACCTTGTGATGTCATGTGGTAAAACAGAAAGTGGTCTAAAGTGTTTTCAAACTCCACACACCTTCACTAGAACCTTTTGGATCATTTCAGCCCTGGAATTGCCCATCTCTACTGAACTTAAGTTAAAACGTAGCTGTTAACTTGAAACCTGAAAACTATCACCATGTGACATCACAAAGTAGGACAGAGCATTTGAGCTTTGGAGATGTAGCCAGACTAATAAACCAGGATTACTCAGACATGTGTGAATGAAAACACAACTCCGGGTATATTTTTGAGGAGGTAACAACAATTATAACATGACTTAAAGTTCACAAGAGCAAATTTTGTCTAATAAAGGACCTTTACAACTCTGAATCATACCATTATAGTAGGAATGCACTGATATCGATACTGGTATTGAATATCGATGCTAATACTGGAAAATTTAGCTCTATTGGTTAAAAGTGCCATGATATCACTTCAGCTGATTCATGGTTGGGGTTTTAATTATTATTGGATGTAATAAGACTATTTACAGGCTGATTTTGACCCTGGTCTTTTATTCTTACAAAGCTGTTCAGACGCAATTTAAAAGGTACAGTTACATTAAAAAAAAAAAAAAAAAAAAAAAAGTAATAAGTTAAGTCTTTTTGTTTTGTTTTTTTAAACTGTTTATTACAATTTTGCGATATACAAAATATACAAAGCATTGTCTCCTAATACTATTTTGCAGTTTTGCATATCTGAATCACTCAGACACACATATATATATATATATATATATATATATATATATATATATATATATATATATATATATATATATATATATATATATATATATAATATTTAGGATTTAAAAAAAGAACAAAACAAAACACCTGCATCAAAAAATAATATAAAAAATAAAATAAAATAATAAAAAATATTATAAGGCTATCTCATTATTTATCTATTACTAAAATAGTCAATAAAAGGTTGCCAGATAACATAAATAAGCTCTTGTTTGTTTCTCAGTGAAAATTATTTTTTTTTTTCTAATTGTAAGTATTGCATTATATCTATTAGAAAATTTTGGTGGGATTTTTTATTTATTTATTTATTTTTTATTTTTTTGCTTTTCCAGTTCAGTAAAATCAGGTGCCTGTCTTGAGTGTAACATAAATCAAGACATTCTTTTGCTTACTGTTAAAACACACATCTACAGTTGGCACTCCGAAAAGTCCCATCATAGGGTCCAGTGGAAGCTTGAAGATCACTGTCTAATACATTAACTGTTTTTTAACATCTCCATAGGACACGGGATGTCTACAGTGATCCCAAAGTCACAATTTTGTTACACGTCATTCAATCGTAATTTTAATAGACATAATTTCCAAAACCTGCTCCACCATTGGGTCCTGCGCCTCCTGCACGTTTCCCTTTATGCAAATAGAAGAGGAGAGAGCGCAAACAGGTGCGGCGCTTTGAGAAGAGTCATGACGCAGAGGTGTGAGGAGTCGGACACAGGTCATTGGATCACGAGGAAACAGACAATAAGACAGAGGGATATAGAAAATGAGTGGAAGAGAAAGAAAGGGAGAGGTGTGGAGCTTGTGTTGCCATGTTGGAGCTTGTTGGAGAAATAGTTCAAAAGATAAATGAATTCAGTGTTTGGTTGATGTTTGATGTGACGTAATTACAATAAAAAATCTGAACATAATCGATAATAGTTTTGACTCATTTGAGCAGGAATTGATACTAAAAAAGTCACATTTGCAAGAGAGTCATCAATTCATGTGCGTTGCTGAAACTTTGTTCAGATAAATTACTACTACTGACAAATTCTGTTTTTACTGAATAAACCTTGGTCTACATTTTGCCTCTGCTGTGTGCCAAAGGAGCATAAACCCTGGCTCAAATATTGGCCTTTGTGCTTCTGCATGGGATTCAAGAAATAAGAGAACAGCTTTACTTTACTTTTCTTACAGTGTGGCGTGGCATCACCAAACAAACAACTCCGGAAGCACCAGAATCAGAGTAAAGTAAATGATTCATCAGAACAGCAGCTTCAGGATTGAGACTTTATCTGTTAAATCAGTGAACTTCTGCTTGATTCTCCATAAAGCAGACACTGGCTCCATAGACGAGTCTGTCAAACAGTCTTTGAAATATGAATGGCAAGACACGGTTGACAAACTAAACGGATTACAGAACAAATACAATGACACTGTGGATTTTTATTTAATTTGGGATAATTTGGGTTTGAAGAAAGCTCTATGAACTTGTTAGTAATGTTTTATTTGATGGTTTAGGTCATGTTTTATTTTAGTCTTTTTTACGCGGTAAAGGAGGTAGGTTGTAGCTGTCACCCGTGCATGTTTGAGTAATTTAGCGATCTCTCCTGGGCACTGATCAAACTTTCCTTGTTAGCTGTAAGATTCTGTCCACCCACAAGCCATAAATACACAAAAGCGCGATACAAAACTGCACACAGCAACTTGACAAACCTGATATGCCGTAGTTTCATTGCGCGCTAATTGTGTTGTGATAGCGCTCTGAAGGGGGAGTGACTTTGCATGGGGAGCAAAAGGGAGGGAAGACTCAGAGCTTCAAAAGGTAACATGAAGAGCTAAATGTGTTAGCATTTAATATCCCATAAAAGTAAAATACCCTTTCTTTCAGGACAATAGATCCTTTGGTTCAAAAAGCCCTTATATTCATAGTACTTGATTCTCAGTTGTGTTTATCTATTTATTTTACCAGTAACAAATAAACATCCTTCTTTTCCTTGACACATCCTTCCACCTGAGTGTTTGTCCTCTTCCTCCCTCACTCAGGCCCGGGGAATCGGATCTCGACTCCCATTCACGCCAATACAATACCATACCTCTGGCTTTTGTGTAGCAACATGTGCGCATCAATGGAGGAGCGGGGCCAATCTCACCGCAGATAATGGCCCCATAGTCCTCCTGACAGTACATCCACCAAGTCCGCCGTCTCTGGGGCCCTCCTCTCCCCCGACCGTACCCCGCCGCTCTATCATGTAGCGCTAAAGGGGGCTAGCGTAATGGTTTTGAAATGGATGACCCACGCACGTCCCGTAGAGACATGGAGGGAGGTGGTGTGGTAGCGGTGGGGGGTGGTCTCGTAGCCCGGGGCGAAGGGGGCAGATTGAGCTGTCGGTCTCGCCGAAATGAGCCCGAGTTAACGCGAGTATGCTAGCTGACGTCGCCGCGGGGAGGACAGCGGAGAGCTTCCTGACGGGTTTGGTGCACTGACAAGGCAGTTATGGATTATTGTCTAACTCCCCTGAAAAGTCAAGTTAGCACAGACAAGGTAATGATGCCGCCAATCCAAGTTATACGTCAGCTCTGTGGAGAGGCGATGTAAAATGTTTTCAATCACTGCACCTGTAATTGAATAAATGCAATGCAGATAATGCCATACGGTGGAAAATTCCAGGCAGACATTCCAAGGTATGCCCCCGAACGTTCACTCAGGTCAGCAGATCCTGACCTTTGCTTGTCGTTCCAAAATCCATAAAAAACTTAAAGGGGTCCGCTCCTTGTCTGTCTTGGGTCCAAAACTGTGGAATGCACTGCCCCTGCACCTTAAGACAGGCGGAGTCACTTTTGGTTTTTAAATCCGCTCTTAAAACTCACCTGTTCACTTCAGCGTTTCACTGATTAATGTTGAGTTTTAATGTCTGGTGTGTTTTTATTTGTCTTATGTTTCTTTTGTAATCTGGGTCTATTTTATTACCTTTTATAATTATTTTTGTGTACTGCACTTTGGTCAGCTGTGTTGTTTTTAAAGTGCATTAGAAATAAAGTTGGATTGGATTATAAGGACATAACATATACTACCACGCTATATACGAACTTGACTTTTGTCTTAAGAGTGTTATGATGATGTTAACGATTATTATAGATGCCCTATGTAATTTTTTTTGGTGGCTGTCTCCATGAAGATAGAATTCCACAGTATGGCTATATATAGATATATAATTACAAGTGTTTTTATTAGGGATACACTGATCCAGCCTTTTTAGTTCTCATACCGATTCCGATACTGCAGCTCTATAGCTTTAAAAACCTGCCCAAATCAACTGTTACAAGTGCAGTGACTAAAAACAGCATTTATTTCCTTAAAATAAAACTAAAATGAGAGAAAACTGATCCAAATGTGTTATGTAGCTTTTATTTATCTCTGAAGTCTCTACAGAAAGGCTTTGCATAAATTAAAGTTCATTCTGAGACTTTCCGGTCTCACCAGTAAACGGTATCTATGACCTATGGCTGCGTTCACACTACAACACACCAACACTAAACAAGGACTGAACCAAGAACCAAAACTGGACTAGAGCAGGACTAAAACAAGACTAAAACCCAACCCGGACTACACCAGGACTAAAACCAGAAGAAGCATAAGTCACAAGTCACAGCTATTACCTTTAGAAAACAGTTTGATGAAATTGTCTCCCTCCTACCAGTAAATAATTGGTTTCAACCATCTAAAACCACAGTTAGCTTAATTTCCTCATTTCCAAATAAAAGTCTGAATGTGATTTGGCCTGGTGGAGCTGGAGAACCTCGGCTTTGTTGTGAGACCGCACTCCTCACAGAGCCACATAATGAACCATCGCCACTCACAGTAAAAGAACCCACAGAAATGTAACCAATGTCGTCAAGCTGTTTGGGATAGAACACAGCAATAAATGGAGTATATCACTGAATAGGTTACACACATGTCAGAACTCAGGAACTGTTTGTTAGCATGCTAGTTGTTAGCTTTTATTGTCTCTGAAAGTTGCGAAAAGCACTTATGCATGTTTGAGTCGTCCTTTATTGTCATCTTTCACCTCCCACCAAATCCCCGCCCACTTCCCTTTCCCTTTGACCGGAATATTCAACAGTGTGGCTTTAAACTCATCCATCTCCAAAACAGAGACAAGTCAGATCTGTGGAGAGGTAACCACACTCAGTAAGAATGCATGTTTTCCAAGGCATTTCGGAACAAGGTAATGTAATTTTAAGTTTAATGCCATATTGTGGAACATTCCAGGCAAAGCAATAACATGAAGACGAGCTGAAAGGAGACCGGACCCCACCTGAAAAGTTACATAGTGCAGCTTTAAACACCACTTTCTCTCTCCCCCTTCTCCTCCCTGTTCCCTCGCTCGTCCCGCTCCTCATCATGTCGTCCAGCTTCTTTTCTGCCCTAGTTTTAAATGCCCCGTGTCTGAATTTTATTGCCTTAAAAACGTTAAAAACAGAAGTACTTTATTTTTGCAGTTTTTGCATTTATTCCTCTTATTTTATCCATTTAGAGCATCCGAATTATTCACCACAATGAGTTTATGAGCACTTTTCACAACTTTCAGACAGAGACCAAAACAACAACTAGCGCTAACAACAATTATCATGCTAACCATGCACCAATTCCTTCCTAGCATGCTAATTATTCAAGATGAGGCTAGAGTGCATTTACTTTACTAACAACTATCATGCTAACAGTGCACCAGTTCCTTGGCATCTTAATTATTCACGGTGATGAAGCTAGAGTGCATTTTTACTTATATACTCTACTAACAACAACTAGCATGCTAACAGCGCTTACTTTCTGGTTCATGGACGATAAAATTTCCCATAATCAGACACAGGCAGCACACAGAGGTTTTTTAACAATATATCTATACTGGGAAAAGACTAATTTCTGCAGTGATACAAAGCAGGAAGTGCAGTGTTAGCATGCTAGTCATTTTTGGCTTTACCATGACAGCAAAAGTCTGCACCGGCTTCCAAAAGATCTGAAAGCTCTTATAAACTGGTTGTGGAGAATAATTTGGATTGTAAGAACGCGTTAGGACAGTGTGATAACTTTGGACAGTTGGAAACAGCTGAAAATGAGCTAGTTCTGTTTCTCGTGCTTTTAAAGAGAGACTAAAGACCTAAACTTCCTCTTATAATGGAATAGAAATATAGAGCTGCTAAACTGAGCAGTACCTGGAGGACTAAAGGCTGGTTTATGGTCTAGCATCAAATATACGAAACATGAGAGCCAATCAGAAAGTTTGTGGTGTTTTTGTGTTTCTGCCTGGGTTCTGATTGGTTCATCCACACAGGTTATATGGACAACTGAGATGAAGAGCTCAGAGCAGCTACAGTTTGGCACAGAAATGTAGTATATAAGACAAATGGTAAAACAACAACAACAAATAAACAAAACGGTAAATGGTCACATTCAATTTTATACAGCGCTTTTCCACCTTCAAAGCACTTTACATCAAGGAACACTCACCCATTCACACACACACTCATACACCAGTGTTCACAGACACTGGGGCGAAGCAGGTTAAGTGTCTTGCCCAAGGACACAACAACAGCACTCATCTATGGGAGCTGGAATCGCACCACCAGTGGAACCAACCGAACGCTCAACCAATGATGTTTGTGTCGAGAGCGGGATTCGAACCGCCAAACTTCAGATCAGTGGACAAACAAATGCTCTACCAACTGAGCTACCGTCGTCCCGTATATAAAATAAATTCCCATAATGCATCTGGGCCCCGATTAGCTCCGCAGCAGCTCGTATGGTTGGGGTCTGCGTCAGGACTTCACCTCTCAGCGGAGTGGGGCCTAACGCCTTAAAGGGAAGGAGGAGGGGCGGGGTCTCCTCAAGTCTATTTTTCTTGCAGTAGATGAGTGTGGAGGGGGGAAGGGGGGGTAGCCTGGATGGGGCGGGGGTTCGGTGATGAAGGGGGGGCTCTTAAGGGACCCCTGTGATAGCTATCAACTTCTGATTGTTATGACTGTTCGTGATAAGAGTCTCACAGAGGAACGGTCCCAAATGTCCCCCTTCCCCTCAGTCCCAGGCTCTCTCCAGACAGGATATCATCGACAAAACAAGGCAGTCGAATGTGGCGTTGTACAGAAGAAGATGGACGATCGATTTTTTCAGACAGTCCTGGCGTTGGAGTTTGAAGGTTCTGGAGATGTGTGAGGGGGGAAAGTGATGTTGGATCTTATGAAGGTGGAAAGGTTGACTGGTTTGGCCCGAAGCTGTGTTTCTCAACCAGAGGTGGACGAAACACGAGAGGTACAGGAAGATTTTGTACAGTACTACTATTACTTCAACTACTATGACCAACAGTTTATACTTTTTACTACAAATTTTTACTACTACTACTGCAAACATCAATATCACTACTACAATTAATACAATTTATATTAATAATTTAGCAATAGGGTTGTGTGAATGAAACAAAACACAACTCCAGGTATGTTTGTGATTTTAATTAATTTTCTATGGGGAAAATATGTATTGAACGTGTGGCCAAATTGACTGCAAAATAATGGGGATTGTGCAATGACTGGACTGTGCAATATTTTATTGTTTGCCCCCCTGTGACCACAGTCCAAAACAAAATAAAAATAAAAATAAAACATAAATAAACATTTTAACATGGCTTAAAGCTCACAAGAGTCAATTTTGTGTAATATAGCACCTTTAAGGAAACCAGGTATATTTAAATTAGCCTTAGCTGTGTCTCTTGTAATTGTTAAGTTGTGTAACCAGCCACTTCATAAATGAATCTATAAAGTGGAGTGTGCAGAAGTACTAGAGGAGTTTGCAGAAATACAAATACTTGTTAATTAAAAAAAAAAAAAAAAAAAAAAGCAATGCAAGTCGCCAAAAGCATTGACTTCAGTTCTATATTTAGTCTGAAACTTGATCAGCATCATGGAGTCTGTCCAAGATCAATTCATGCAGACAGGAGGTTTGTCTGTAGTTCTTAAAACATGTATAAATATAACAACTAGAATATTAGTAGTAAAGGTCCTAAAGTACGCAAAATTGTCCTCAAAAATACACAAAAAAGTTGTGTTTTGTTAGTGAAATCCTTTTTTATTAGTCTGTCTGGATCTCCAAAGCACAAAATTCTCTGTTCCAAGTGGCAGTTTTTTTCAAGTTAACAGCGCCTTTTTACCTTTAGTTCAGTAAACATTAGCAATTCCAGGGAGGTCTGAAACCATCCAAATGATTCTAGTGAAAATGTGTGGAGTTCCAAATCACGGTGGAGCACTTCCTGTGTTATCACATGACATCACAAGGTGGAACAGAGTGTTTTCTGTTTGAGAGAAGAACTCAGCCTAAATGTGCAGCGTTTGTGTGTTAAACATGTGTGAATGAAACAAAACACAACTCCAGGTCTGTTCGTGACGAGGAAACAACATTAAATATATGTTGTGTTTTATGTTTTTTGGTATATGTTTTGAATATATATGTTTTGAAAAATATGTTTTAAATCAACTTAAAATAGTGAATAGTATGGGAAAAAATGACATAATTTATTTAATTCTGGTCAACATTAGATTTTTTTGAGTGTGTAACGATCCCAGTGAGTAACCCTCTGTCATGGTTCAACAATGGACTAAGTGGGCGGGGATAGGGGATAATAGTTCATTCTGTCACATGTTCTTCACTCATGGTTCAAAATCACACTCTGGTCTTTTAAACAAAACATTTTTATTTCATTTTACTTTGCCGTACTAAGTTGTTGCTCAGCTGCTGCCGCCTGTCTGTGTTTTTCATAAAAGTTTGAATGACTGGTGTGAGAAAAGTGCTGAGTGCTCTGAACACTGGAGCAGGTCATAAAGTGGACCCTCCAAAGTGGAACAATGTGCTGCTGACTTGGATTTCGGGAACTGTGTGTGTGTGTGCGTGTGTGTGTGTGTGTGAGAATGGATTTTAGTTTTTTTTCCAATGGGAGGGTAGAGGATTTCTGCTCCTGCAGGACTCAGACTGAATCATGAATATGCAATAGAGGGAAAGAAAAGAGGAGAAAAAAATATAAATGAAGCTATGGACGGCAGTGGTGCAATGAGTTAAGCATTCACCCATGAACCAGGTGGTAAAACTTCAATGCATTTTCATTGAGAGAGTTAGCATTAGCCTCCAAACATCACAAACCATGAAAAAGCGGGGCTGTTTTGGCGACTGACGACCACTTGAGCAAATGTGAGTAACACCCATAGACTGGATAACGAAGTGGACTAAGCAAGTGTGACGTCACCCATAGCGTCCGGCGCCACTCAAATGAAGCTCGCGATGCTAACGGTTACAGGAGCAAGTTTGGAGCCAGGTTCTATACTATGAATAGGATTTTTATGACCAAAATGACGAGGCCCACAGCAGCAGTTACAGAGAGAGGGACGGCAATGTTCCAATCGAAGTCAATGGAGCCAGGGTCAGTACGAGCCCGAAGAGCCCGCATGTGAACTTCCTGTTTGGAGCGCGACGATTAGCATAAAAAGCTTCAAAAATTAAACCTATAGTCCAGTCTCTGTATGGTGTACTAGTATGGTGGCATAGCAGTTACCTATTCATAGCAACCTTCTAGTCGGCTGTACTAAGCATTCACTTCAAGTTCAGCAGTATTACTTGGAAAACAAAACAAAAAAACAATCACATAAGAATCACAAGGAGAGCGTGTTGCTTTTGGATACGCTCCCTTAGCACCTGAATCACCACAATATGAATTTGACACAGACATTTCACTAAAATCTTTACTTGGACGACGGTAGCTCAGTTGCTCCAGCGTTTGTCCACTGACCCACAGGTTGGCGGTGCGATTCCATTCCAAGACACTTCGTCCAACCTCGCCCCTGGTGTCTGCGTAAGCTGGTGTATGAATGTGCCTGTGAATGGGTGAGTGGTTCCTCGACGTAAAGAGCTTTGAATGACTCGAAGGTGGAAAAGCGCTGTATAAAAACATGACCATTTACCGTTTTCTGTTAATAACATTACATTAAAATTGAAATAAAAAGCACCACTGATATAATAATTAAGATAAACGCCGTAAACGAGGAATAACTTTGGGTCATTGCAAACTGTTTTGAAACTAGACAATTCCAGACAAAGCAATAACATATCCAAGGAGAAAAGCTTTTGACAGACACCAATGCATCCTTAAATATGAATATTCTGAAGTAACATTACTCTTAAGTACAATTTTTGGCTACTCTACCCACCTCTGGTCTTTTGACTTCACTATGCGGGTCTCATTGTAATAAAAAGAATAGAAAAGCCACATTTATCCAAACTGTGAACGGTAAAATGGAGGTTTAGTTCGTAAGAGCAAGCAAAAGCGAATGGGTCCTAACATCAGAATAGCAAACATCCTTTTAACAGTAAAGAGCTGGAAATGGAGGGAATAATGCGAAAAGTGAAAGTGGAGCAGCGTCTGAGCTCGACTGGTTGGATTTCTGCCCAAACAAGCAAAAAGTTAAAAGTGTGTGTTCTGAGGACGTGCATACAAATGTTACTGTCTGCAGTGTGTACGTTTAGAGACAGGTGCAGTGTTTACAGTGTTTTTCCAAGTTTTTAAGAAGTAAAAATCAGATACGGCGCCTTTAAAGAGGTAGATATTTGTCAAATTATTTAGGTGGCAGATTTTGGTGACAGATTTCTCTAAATGTCACAGTTTTTTCTCGGACTATTCACAAACTTAACAAAACAAATGACTGAACCCTGACTTAGTGACATGGGGATAATGGTTAATTACAATACAGTTTCATTTGTGTGACAGGACCGCTCCCTCAGGCCTGATCATGTCTGTGTGAACTCCGACATTAACCTTTAGCTCCACTCCCTGATGAAATAATTACACATCTGTCACTTTCAGCTCAGGCAAATACAACTTTTATTTTTTCTTTTTATTGTTTGAAGATCTGAAAATGAAACAATGTGCTGTCTCTAAAAAAAAGACAAAGATTTTCAAAGCTGATAAATGGCGTAGATGTTTCTTCAGTTTTCTTTTTCCTGCAACATGTCATGTAAATAGACGAGTACTAAAGCTGCATTGTGTAACTTTTTCTGGCGGAGATGTTATTGCAGTATGGTATTAGACCTTTCTATCTGAAAGGAACTATTTTTATCTCCAAACTAAACACATTACAAATTACCAAGGCAAAAATGAGTTTAAAATGGTTCAAACTGAGAGTGGGAGTTTGTTTTCTCTCTTGAAATGATGAAAATCTAAATAAAATGTTGCACTAACTGTTATTATGATGCCATGTGTTTATTGTGCACAAAGCTCTCACTTGTGTTGCTATAATCTGCTCCCGGGCTGATTCTTGTTTCGGTTCAGTGTTGATGCGTTAAAAAAAATAAATAAAAAAAATACATACAAATCTGAAAGAAAAAGATTTGGTTCTTTTAAAAAACGAGGTCACGTTAAGGAACTGTTCAAGAGTCGACTCACCTCACGAGGCTGTTCACACAATAATTCAACAAATTATTTTATATCCCAGGTAAATATGTTTTATTTTTACAAAAGTGAAACGTTAATTTCGGAACCAAATCTTAAAACCTAAACTTAAAACTACATTATGCAACTTTCTGGATGATTACAAGGAAACTGAAAGTTAAATCCATACTTTGGAACCATTCTCCACAGTTTGGCTATAATATTCCATAGTGCAGCATTAAACTTGACAAACAAACCACATTTCCATGGAAACAAGCTGGAAGAGGCCATCCTCCAGGCCAAGTAAGAGTCAGGTTTGTGCAGATGCAAGCCCGCACACAGCAAGAATGTGTGTTTTTCAGTTCAATAAAAACCAAATGTGTTTTTTTTTTTTTTTTTGTTCATTAGCCTTGCAATGGATTTTTAAATGACCAGAGGTAGAATAGCCAAAAAAATTGTAGTACTAGTAGTAGTAGTAGTACAATTACTAAAAATAATACTCTTACCTGAGACAAATAATAGTTTGGTTTCAGTCCTCAGTCCTTTATGTTGTTTTTTTCCTCCTTTTTTACTGTCATGTTTATTTTTGACATGAGCTGAACATGCTTCTCTCTGATTGGTTAATCCGCCTGTCAGTCACTTCGAGCTGAAATCAGGGAGACTCGATACAGCTCCAGATGCCCTTCTCTTTGTAAAGTTTTGCTAAAGCGTGTGGTTCTGGCTGGTCAGGTAAGAGAATTATCAGTAACGCCAAAAAAACAAAAATATTTCTAGCCATGGCTTCAAAATAACGGCTATTCACACACATCATCCCTTCACCTGAACCTGTCCGACTTCTGATTCATCTCTATGATCCAGCCCCATCTGACGCCCTAAATACAAAACAGGCCTGAATATTTCACCAGTGATTAGACCTTGAAGAACGAGCTAACAAAGCTAACCTCCATATCCTCCCACGTCATGCCCAAACCAAAACGAACAGCCCCATTCACTAGCCACCACTCGCTCCTCGCATTTCCATATCGGGTACCGTGACTAAAAACGAACGCGCGGAAAAACGAATACCGCCCCATCTACTAATCAGTGACTTTTTTTCCCCAACTGCCATACTGTCGAGAAGAAGAAGGACTTTACTAGGATTGTACAGGAGAGACGGGGGGAAGGTTGGAGGTTGGGGGGTGTGGGCGTGCAATCAGTGGTCCATCATGCAAATGCGATGGACATGCGGAGAGGAAAGAGGGAAGGTCTGGATGAAGAAAAATGGCGTCCGGTGTATGGCGTCAGGGGCATTATCAGTCTTAATATACTCGTAATGTAATGTAGTCAAAATAGTCTGCGCATATGTAGACAGAGATGGGGGATCTTATTGGCTAATGGGTCTTTGTCGTCTAAATAGTACTGCGTCATTCGTCTTTATCTAAGTATAAAAGTCTCAGGAGGGCCCATCTCAGGAAATCAGGGTTGGATTTTTAGTTTTTTATGAAATATTTGATGCACCAAAGATTTGACTGGATCAGGTAGGCTTCAGAATGTCGGTTAAGGGTTAAAGCAGTAATTTAAAGAGTGGGTTTTGTACTTTTATGGGGTATTCACTCCGAAAACATAATTAAATGTATTTTTCATTTGTCACTCAGAGTCCCTGCACTCCTTGCTGCTCACACTCCCCCTTCAGAGCGCTATCGCAACACAATTAGCATGCATCCTGCGACTGAAACTACTGCACATCAGGTTTGTGAAGTTGTAGTGTACAGTTTTGTGTCTTGTTTTTGTGTATTTATAGAAAATTGCCATGTGGAAGCATTGGTGACTTGTGGGCTGAGCATTGCACAGAATCTTACAGCTAACTATAAGAAAGATTTGAATAGGGCTCAGGAGAGATCGCTAGATTACTCAAACATGCATGGATGACATCTAAAACCTCTTCAGGCATGTTTATAACATGATAGAAATCTCAAAAAGCTGATTTTGCATAATACCCCCTCTTATCACAATGCAGACTTACCCATTAAAGGGGAAAAATTTGTATTCTCTTAAATTCTCAGTTTTGAAATAAAAAAGTCTCCTTATCAAATGTGAATGATCACAGTTGCATTGAATACTGAATGCTTACCTCATCTGAAATTCCACTGTCACTTCTTCACCCTCATCAATAATGACTGTATGTTGGCGTGTTTGCTAAAAATGGCCCATACACCTCCCAGAATGCATCATGCCCTGTAGTACACCCATGAGTTTATATCCGCAACTCGTCCCCATTACTTATGCAACTGACCTTATTCTGCCTCGCCCGCTTTTGTCTCTAAATGCCACTAAACCTCTCTTTGTGGAGACTCTTCCGGTTAAGCGTGAATCACATTAATTACAATGGAGAATTTGAGAAATGTTTTGCTGCTAAAATATGGCATAAAATGGGTTGATTTGAGTAAAATGTTCATGTGAGCAACAAGTCAACACTGCACTGTCAACACCAATTCTCTGTGAGGTTTCAAACACCTTTGTAGTCCGTATAGAACTTATACGTACTGTCAAGATCGGCAGCCACATACAAAATAATACAACCCCGATGACGATAGCGGCGCTCACAGCAACTTCAGGATAAGAGCGAATGACCAACTTCCACAGACTGTATATTGATACGTCGCAGTTGATGTCATCAACATTCCCTGGGGTCTGAAGCTAACTGTAGACATCGCTCTGTCTGAAGCTCTGTTACTCAAATTAGACTTTAATCTGAGTTTTGTCAAACAAGTCTCTCGCAAATAAAATTACAGTCACAAGCTAGCTAGCGCTTATCCGACAGTTTTTCAGTAAGTCCTAAACAAGACCATGAACACTCGTATTGATCAAAGGCTCCTGAAAATGTGTTGTTTAAATACATTTTGTATTTTTTCTTGAGTTTTCAGACAATCTTAACATGTTTGTGACGGTGTTTGATGACGTTTCCATTGTGTCCCCATGGTAACTGCTGAACATTCCACCATAAAGATACATAGAACACCCCCAGTGTGATGTCACTGCAAAGTATCAATAGGTATATAAGATATTTATATATGTTTTTATCACTTATAGACTCATAGTGGGAAGAGTAACTCAAACTTTTACTCAAGTAAGAGAACTGTTACTTCAATAAATAATTTTTGTTTATAGGCCAACATTAAGATCTGCCATGGGACTACAGGCGAAAACTTCAGAAACATTACTGTGGACTGTCCCTGAAATAAATAAGCAACTCGAATGACGACGGCAGCGCCCCAGACGCCGACTTCCAGCAATAAGGTGAATGACCAAACTTCCACATATGGTATCACCAGCTTAGCCAACACAACAGTGCCGTGGTCCCTACCTCCCAGCTGAAGGAGCCCTCTTTGGCCCCATGTTGCAGCGCGTTGTGAAGGCCGAACCTCTCCCCGGCGCCGATCCGGACTCTGGCCCAGACGCCCAGCCCCGCCCCCGGTACCGAAGACTCCCGCAGTTCCAGCTCATTGGGAATGGGAATGTCATCGGGAATGTAGACGGGGGCCTCGTACGGGGACCCCTCTTTGGGCGTGGTGCACTCCTGGTCGTTGCTGCTGCTGTTGCTATGGTGATGCAGCATGTGGGAGTAGACGTGCTGGGGCAGGAGGTGGGGATGGTGGTGGTTGGCGTGGTTGTGGTTGTTGGGGTGTGGTTGCGGGTGGGTCGGGGAGGGCAGGGGGGACATGTGGAGGAGGGACCCGTCTTCGGGGTCCTCGTCTGGACTGTCGCTGCCCGCTCCCGCCCCGGGCGCCAGGGCGGGCAGGTCGGCCTCTGTGTCGTCGTACATGCTGTCCACTGGCTCACTGTCATCTGGAACACAACGGAGGGGCAAGGTTAGATCACTCATTTGGATCAATCAAAACATGCAATATTTTCATTGTAATTTAAATTTGAAATAATATTAGCAAACTGTAATGTCTGCAGTTAGTAAGTATTTAGGATTTGCTCCGTACATTTGCGAGTAGGGCAGAAGATTTCATAAAAATCTGGCTTTTACCAGACTACCATCTGATGATGTCACAGGGTTGAACAGCAAACAGTCGACCAAGATGACTCAAAGTTTATTTTACATGAACAAACCGTATAATAAGGCCAATATCTCTGACACTTGATTCCACCCAACATAAAACCATTATGAATTTTGAAAAATGTGAAAATCTAAAAACAAAAATCTGACTGAGAAAATCACAGCAGAACGCATCCAATAAGTTCTCGTTACTCCAAACCGCTCAATCACTGCAAAACCACACAGTGCAACAAGAGCCTGCTGGGGGCTCGTCCAAACATCTACCTATCCATCAAGTGACCTTCTGCTCATGGGAACTTTCCAGGGGCCATCAGCGCAGGTTCCAGACAGAGAAGGAGATGACAAGAGGTGAGGCCAGATGGGACAACTTTCCAGGAATCATCTTTCAAAATCGCTCATGTCTGGTTAGCCTGTCAGCCCCTTAAGAGGTGGTAGTACTCAGTTACATTTACTTGAGTAATATTTTAAAGCAGACCTATTATGCAAAATCAGCTTTTTAGGGCTTTTAAGCTTGTTATAGTTGTTTCCTCTTCTCATTTACACTCCCAATGTTCTATTTGGAGTGACTGGTGCATGTTTGAGCAATCTTTAAACACTTATTTTCAAGACGCCATATTGCAAACCTCATTTTCACCTTCATTGGTTCACCCCCACTGCTCTATACTTCGTTCTCCAATTTTATTTTCTTAATCGGTGATGTGCAACTATTGGAAGTGCAACTCTTTGTTGTGCTGAAGTTTACAGTGACGTCAGCTCCCATCGGGCACCACAGTTTTCTAATGCGGAAGTCAGTGGACGTGTTTGTTATTTTAAATTAACACTGTGATTTTTAAATGTCCAAATTAGAACGCAATGATCCATGTGTCATTGATTATAACTTTATAGCACAAGCACAATATATAGTTTTTAAAGAAAATGTACTTTTCAGAGTACTTTTCTAGTAAGAGTACTCTTACTCAGTAGCAGGTGGGTAGAGTAGACAAAGATTTTACTCAAGTAGAGGTAATGTTACTTCAAAATAATATTACTTAAGTAGTAAGAGTGAAAAAGTATTTTGGGAAAACTACTAATCAAGTAGTAAAGTAATCTGACTTGTAATTTAAAGTGAATGTAAATGAAAGGACAAAACACTAAATGCACAAGCATATCATAATCATATCTGAAGGAGCGCTGCAAGATACAAAAATGTTTAAATCACCATAAAGCTTTGGTCACTTTAAACTTACTCACAGCGGGAAGAGAAACCAAAACTCTCTATGCCCATAAAGACAAGCAGGTGACACTACCAGGCCCAGTTACATGTCAGATCTATGGAGAGGTGACCTTCTGCTCATTGGGAATATTGTCCAGAGTCCATCAGCGCAGACTCCAGACAGAGGAGGAGCTGGGAGATCTTTCCGGGAACAGTCGCTCAGCTAAGGTCTGGTTATCCTGTCAGAAGCCATTACTGTCCTGTCAAGATCCCTCCAGATTAAAAGGATTCAGTATGTCGGATACAGATAAAAGTCAAAGTGGAAAGTGGCTGGATAGTTTAATGGAGAAAAACAAAAGCGAAATATGAACTTTTGGTGGAAGTTGATATTTTAAAGGGCCCATATTACAGTTTTTTCTGGTCTATGTTATAATGTAGATTCCTCATCACAAACAGACCTGGAGTTGTGTTTTGTTTAATTCACACACGTTTAACACACAAACCTGCAGATTTAGGCTGAGTTCTTCCTTCAAATGTGTTTTTAAACTCATTTGGAGGATTTCAGCCCTGGGATTGCCAATTTCTACTGAATTTAAGGCAAAAAGTAGCTGTTAAAGTGAAAACTCATGACATCACAAAGTGGAACAGAGCATTTTGAGCTTTGGAGAAGTAGACAGACTAATAATAAAGCGTTACTCAAACATGTGAATGAAACAAAACAACTCCAGGTCTGTTTTTGAGGAGGCAACGACATTCTAACATGACAAAAAACTCACAAGAGTCCATTTTCTGTGATAAAAGCCCCAAAAATATTGTCACTGACTGAACAAAGACCAACTACATTCAGTATTTTTTCCTTGTTGATTTATTTAGCTAATTTTGTTTTCTATGATATTTTTAGTAACCTTGCACCACCCCTCTTGCCTACGCCGCTGTCTCTTTCTGTTTGCGAGTTTGTTGTTGACTGGCTCCATGTGTGTGTTCCTGGCCCCGGCCCAGCGTCTTTAGCGAAGGCACTGCTCCTGTTTTTTTACTATCTAAACAACAGGCCCTGGCAATCACAGGGCTAACCAGGCCCAAAATGAGCTCGCACAAATGGTTCTCATCAGCCCCACTCTCTCCCACAGTTAGCGCGTTAGCTTCTGTCCAGCGCTGCCAGGTTTACACTGCGTGACATTTAGCTACCTTCAAGAGGCATTAAAGTTTATGGGGTTTTTTTTTAGAAAGAGGATTTTTAATGAAACTCGGGGTAGGTAAAGAGTTATTTAAGGGGAAAGTGAACACAGAAATAGCTTGGGTTTATTTAAAGGGCTCATCTTATGTTATTTTTACGTTTGTATTATAATGTTTTTACTCGTCAAAAACATAACTGGAGTTGTGTTTTGTTTCATTCACACGTTTAACACACAAACTCTGCATATTTTCTCTCAAACTCAAAACACTGTTCAACCTTGTGATGTCATGTGGTAATACAGGAAGTGCTCCACTGTGTTTTTAAACTCCGTAGACCTTCACTAGAATCATTTGGATCATTTCAGCTTTGGAATTTCTGATGTTTACTGAACAAAAGGTCACTATTAACTTGAAAACTACCACTATATGACATCACAAGTAGGAACAGAGCATTTGCCAGTAACAGAAATTGAACCATCAACCTTATGGTTTGCGAGCAAATTTCTCCAAGAATTCCAACAAAAGAACAATTCGGGCGGCAGTAGCTCTGTTGGTAAGAGCGTTTGACCACTCCGAAGGTTGGCGGTTCGAATCCTGCTCTCAACATAAAAACATCACTGGTTGAGCAGTCAGATCCACTGGTGAATGCTGTCGTTGTGTCCTTGGGCAAGACACTTAACCCACCTCTCCCTTAGTGTCTGCGCACACTGGTGTATGGATGTGTGTGAATGGGTGAGTGGTTCTTTGTTGTAATAATATTGGAACAGCAGAAAGTGTCTTGCCCAAGGACACAACCCCTGATGACCATTTACAGTTACACTATGTTTTTTTTCTGGGGGAGGGTTCACCATCTACCTGTCATTGCACTGCCTGGAATTTCCCACAGTATGGCATTAAACATCTATTTCCATGGAGACAAGCACGTGACACCACCAGGCCAAGTTACAGGTCAGATCTGCGGAGAGGCGACCCCTCTCACAGTAAGAATACTTGTTTTCAATGTTTTTTCAACCAATAAAAACACTTGTAATTGAATAAATGCAAGATACATAAGGTTAATAATGCTATACTGTTCCAGACAATGCAAAAGGTTTTCCATGGAAACCAGCACTAGAAAAGTTCCATAGTGCACCTTTAAAGAACAGGAAGATGAAACATTAAAATAAAGAACTTCATTTATGTTTTGTAAAACCTTTTTATTTAAAGGTGCACTATGTAACTTTTTGGTTGGGGGTCCATCACCTGCTTGTTTCCATGGAGATGTCATTGCTCTGCCTGGAATGTTCCACAGTGTGACATTAAACAGCTTTACTTTACAGTTATTCAACTACAGGTGGTTTTATAGCTCAAAAATACCTAGAAAAACTTGGTCTGGTTTGGTCTCCATGAAGATAGAAAGGTTTAATGCCATACTGTGAAACATTCCAGGCAAAGCAACAGATTCATGGACAAAAGCATTTGTACGTACCCTCCACCAGAAAAGTTACACAATGCGCCTTTAACAGACATTTCTGAATTGCTCTATTGTAACTTGTAGCCATGGACCTTCTAACCTGAACAAATCTATTAAAATCCAACATTTATTTAAAAAGGAAACTTGTCAAACGTTATAATCGAGAGCTCTTTTACTTTCCAAATGTGTAAAACGGAGTCATTCTTCTCGTGGTGACATGCTACCAAAACCTGACATGGAAGTTCAGACTGCGAAACGGGACTTCATCTTTCTTTCTTTTCTTTTTTTCAAAACATATTTAAATTTCATTGAAACGCGACCTTCGGCACAGACTTTGACAGGGTTTTTCTGAGCGTCTGGCAGCGCTGGAGTTCCTTCTAAAAAAGAAAACTTATCAGAAAAAGAAAGAAAGCTGCGTTTTATTATCACTCCGTCGTCCGTGGAAATCGTTTTTAAATACAGACCGGTGCCACGATTAAAGGTGACGTACAGTGTTATGCAAAGCTGACTTGTGAACTATTGATACTTTGCAGTGACATCACACTGGGAGGGGACGAGGGAGGGGAGTGGGGTGTGTGTGTGTAATATTCAGCGGTTACCATGGCAACACAATGCACTTTGACTGAGTGGCTGCTGTTAGAGTTTCCATATCTGTGCTGTACTGAAGGCTCTCACTGCCAGCTCAGTCCTTGTCATCTTGACCTGCAGCATCAGAGGTATAATACTCCCTACAACGGAAGCATAGCCAGACTCGAATGGACCATTAAAGGTGTATTGTGCAAATTTTCTGGTGGAGGATCTGTTATATGCTTTTCTTCATGGAGATGTTATTGCTTTGTCTGGAACGTTTCACAGTTTGGTTTTAAAGCTTTCTATCTTCACAGAGACCAAACCAGACCAAGTTACAAGTCAGATCTATGGAGAGGCAACCCCGCTCACAGTCAGAATGCCTGTTTTTCTAGGTATTTTTGAGCTATAAAACAGTAATCTGTAATTGAATAAATGTATGGCAGAGCTGTTTAATGTCATGCTGTGGAACATTCTAGACAAAGCAACAACAAAAGCATTTGACGGACTCTCCACCAGAAAAGTTACACAATGCACCGTATGCAACATTGCAATATTAGCAAAAAAGTGTTATGGTAACGTTTAGGCGTGATTGTGATTTTCCAAAAAAAGGTTGTGACTAATGTTTTTTGACAGGGACTTTTCATCTAAATCATCTCACCTGTTGTACTTTTAACTAATCCACTTCTTTATGGACAGATTGTGTTAAATCAAAGCTCAGATTTAAGTTGAATTTGAGTGATAGAGTTTCAGAAAGGGCAGTGCCTCCTAGTTAGCTTTACATCTCCATGGAGACAAGCAGGTGCCCGTGTTCTCCACCAGAAAAGTAACATAGCACACCATTAAATGTCTTATATTATGCAAAATTGACTCTTGTGGGCTTTAAGCCATGTTATGTTTCCTCATCAAAAACAAATCTGGAGTTGTGTTTTGTTTCATTCACACATGTAAACGTTTGCTTTTCCCCACTCTTTTTCTGAATTATTCTTTTTTTTTTTTTTTTTTTTTTGTAGACTACAGTATATTCATGATTAGTACTGTTAAATAATTGCCTTTATGTATCTGTTGATTACTGTTGGAACATAATGCAATTTATCATTTATGAAAATATCTAAAGTTTAAAGATGTTGATGATTACTTGTAAAAAAGCTTGTGAGGTCTTATAAGGTTTCACATGTAGTGATTTTGATAAACTGCGCTGAATTTTGTTCAGTAGAAACAATTAAATCGATCGCTTTGAGTAACCCTTTATTACTAGTCTGTCTACATCTCCAAATGCTTTTTTCCACCTTGTGATGTCATGAATTGGTAGTTTTCAAGTTAACCGCTCCTTTTACCTTTAGTTCATAAGAGATCAGCAATTCCAGGGCTGGAATCATACAAACAATTCTGTATGGAGTGTCAAAACACAGTGGAGCACTTCCTGTATGACAACATGACATCATTTCGGTTTGCGAGAAGAAGACAACCTAAGCATGCATACTTTTTTTGTGTGTTAAACATGCACGAGTGAAACTAGAAAACCAGAAAATAGAATCAGATGGACCCTTTAATAATCGAAATCCAAAAATACCGCAACAAGACCTCATTGTGTCCACAGTAAATGTGTAAACCATCTGAGCTTCCACTTTTCACAAACAATTTAAACTTGACTCATTTGAGCAACCGAAAAAGACTTGGAAAACCTATTAAAATGTTTGCTCTAAACAGGCTCTGCAGTGTGGATGTCTCTGCCGAATAATAAGGGGAAAAGTACTGTTGTCTATTTGCAATGAACAACGCGCCTTTGTGGAGAACCGAGCTGTAAAGAGCCCGTGATATTAACCCAGTTGTAACTATTTTGTACAAACGTTGCCTAGAGATACAAGCGGGGAGTTTTCTTAAGATTACAACGCACGGGGGACACTTATTCTTGACAGGCAAATTTGGCAGACGAAAAATACGGTACGGTTAGCCAAAACTGTGAAACACAAACTTTCCTGTTTCCATCATGGAGTTATTGTAGGAACTCATTAGTGTGGATCTGAATGCAGTGTCATGAATACTAATGTAAAATGTTCCAGAGTAATGCTTTTTGTCATGTTATAATGTTGTTTGTTTGTCAAAAGTATTTCTGGAGTTGTGTTTTGTTTCATTCACGCGTGTTTGAGTGACCCGGCGTAGTCGCTGTTGTTAGACCTCAAATGACCCTCGCTTCGTTTTGTGTTTCAGTACACAAAGCAGCAAATGCAAAATGTATGATGCAAAACTGACTCTTATGAGCTTTAAGTCGTGTTAGAATGCTGTTACCTCATCAAAAACATACCAGGAGTTGTGTAACATGTTTGAGTAACCCTGCATTTTTAGTCTGTCTACATCTGCAAAGCTCAAAATGCTCTCTTCCACCTTGTGATGTCATGAAGCGGTAGTTGCCAAGTTAACAGCTCCTTTTAGCTTTTGTTGAGTAGAGATTGGCAATTCCTGGTCTGAAATGATCCAAACCATTCTACTGAAAGTGTATGGAGTTTAAAAACACAGTGGAGCACTTCCTGTATTACAAAATGACATCACAAGGCGGAGCGTTTTCTGTTTGAGAGAAGAACTCTAAATCTGCAGGGTTCTTGTGTTAAACATGTGTGAATGAAACAAAACACAACTCCAGGTCTGTTTGTGATGAGGAAACAACATTATAACAGATCAGAAAATAGCCTAATATGGGCTCTTTAACAGAGTTTGGTGCTTCGCTTTTTGATTCTTCAGAAATCCGCAGATGTTTCTCAGTCTCCTATAATATTTGTTTTTCTTTCTTTTTTCATAAGAAGCCATATTTGTTTTGATACAGATGGTTCAAGCACCTTGTAAGATAGAAAGTTTGCATTTATTCTTAACTTTTCTGACTATCTTACAACTTTTTTTGACAGTATTTGCTAACGTGTGCACTGCGTCTCCATGGTAACTGCTGAGCATCCCACCAAAGACACATGTAGCACACCCCCACCACGACACCACCGCAAAACATCACCAGCCTCGAACTCTCTACCTTTTTTGCACACGTTTACGACTGATCACATAAAGTTGTTGCCTTCATGTGGTAGGCCTGGCTCGCTCTCTTTTCCACTGGCATCACGGGCCCCCGAACAAGCAGCCCATTGTGGACCCCGCCAGCCCCCCGACCCCCAAGGTGCGAATTAATGATTGACCCCTGATGTAATCTGGATAAATACTGCCTCGTAAAAGATGAAGTTGGAGAGAGGAGAGAGAAAGAACAACAGTAAAACCAGCAAAAAAGGAGATTGGGTTTAAAGGGGAAGGGGGACCGTGAGTGGAGATCTGTTCCTTTATCAAAAACAAAGCTATAGTTGTGTTTTGTTTCATTCATACATTTTCAAAGGGGCCATATTAGGCTATTTTTGGATTTACAGTACGTTATAATGTTGTTTCTTCATCACAAACAGACCTGGAGTTGTGTTTTGTTTCATTCACACATGTTTAACACACAAATCCCACAGTTCTTCTCTCAAACAGAAAACCCTCTGTTCCACCATCTCGTTATACAGGAAGTGCTCCGCAGTGTTTTTAAACTCCATACACTTTCACTAGAATCATTTGGATCATTTCAGCTCTGGAATTGTCAATCTCTACTAAACTAAAGGTTAAAAATAGCTGTTAACTACCACTTCATGACATCACAAGGCAGAACAGAGCATTTTGAGCTTTGGAGATGTAAACAGACTAATAATAAAGGGTCACTCAAACGTGTGAATGAAACAAAACACAACTCCAGGTCTGTTTTTGAGGAGGTAACAACATTCTAACATGACTTAAAGTTCACAAGAGTCAATTTTGAGCAATATAAGACCTTTAGTTTCACGTGTAATTGAATAAATCTAAGGTAGTTTGGATTAAAAACACGCAGAAAAGTTCACAATTTCTTATCTTAACTCCTGTGTGATTGTAAAACAGGTTTCGAAAATGAAATCTAAAATTCAAACGCAACCATACAAATCTTCATACGCGGAATAAGGCTACTCTTGTTTGATTGCGATCTGATCTACATTTAAACACCGTTATTTCAGTGGAGTCTATTTTCGGACCCCTCCCCGGGTCCTTGAACGCGGCTTATGTTGTTTCTTCACGGCCACTTTACCTCCACAGCGCGGAAATCAGACGGCAGAAAATGTCCCTGATTCGTATCTCGCAAAACGCCACGATTTAACTGAATTCGCCCTCAATTTGTCCCTGATCTTAACTGCTGATTCACGGCAAACCCAACTATCGGCGTTTACAGTAGTTTTCTGTTTTTAATCTACGCTCCCAAAGCTAGAGTATTAGCGTAGCGTCTGTAGCGGTCTCTTTGGGTCCATTGTTCGGAGTCTAGAATGTTGTATTTTGTCATTTGAGCGTAATTTGGCGTAATTACGAGATACGATCTGGACCTACAGTGCTACGCCGTATGATGTTTAGCATGTGTTAGCAAAGGGATAACAGCTCCCTTCACTTGTAAACAGATGTGGCGCTGAGATTGGTGAAGTAAGGAGACTTATTGTACCGGGAGAAATTCGTGTTTGGGTTAATTGTCTGGCCGCGTGACGAGAAGGTTACTGGTTCAATTCAATTCAAAAACTTATAAGTGTGTAGCCAGGTACAGAGGTGGTAGTACAGTTACATTTTACTGCGTTTACCTTTTAAAGATGTACTTTTTCAGCAACATACTTGTATTCCAACTTGAGCATTATTTTTATTAAAGGAACAGTAAAGTTTTGGTCATTCTTACCACTTTGAGTAATTGCTTTAAGTTGACAATATGAAATGATTTGAACATTTGTGTTTCTTGCAACGCTCCTTCAGATATGTTTCACTTTGCCTAATTTTTGTGTCTGTCCTTTGAAAATACCAGATTTTGTGCTGTATTTCACGTTTTTACTTCATAAATCAGATGTTACTAGTAGTACTTTTCCCAAATCCTTTTTTACTCTTACTTGAATCATTTTTTGGACCACTACTTTGTACTTCTACTTTTTTGGCTACTCTACACACAAGGAATGAGACAAGATTTAGTGCCACAAAATCCTGAAAGACGAAATAATCCAATAATAGAGATTTTTTCCCCATTTGGGCTGGATAAAAAAGAGTTAAGAGCTGGTGAGTTCATCTTTTGAGAAGCCATAGTCCCAAAAAGAACTGCTAGAATGACAACACAAATATTAAATGAAGTAAATACAAATTCTGAACTAAATCAGACTATTTACGCATTAGAATTTATGTCAAAATCTCGTCTTGTCTCGTTCTCGCAGACTCAATCTCGTGTCTCACCTTATCTCATGGGAATTGTGCCTCGTCCCACCCCTACGACCAACCTCTGACCGATGACCAGTGTAACCATCTTTGTAAAGCATTGGAGAAGTCTGTATTCTAGATCCCAGGCAGTAGATCTAGAGATAAATACTATACATTAGGGTCAAAATGTTTTCACTGACTGTTCCCCTCCCTCAAACAAAGTCAAGTTGTGGCTGTGAAAATTATAGAATGAATAAATTAAGAAAATAAATGTATAAAGAAGTGGAGTGTGACGTCACCCATAGGATCATGTAGAGTGGGTTAATATGAATATTTTAAGTCCAAAATGACGAGGCTCACAGCAGCAGTTATAAAGAGAGCGGTGACAATTTTTCAGTGTAAAGTCAATGGGAAACAGTCCATGGAGCCAGAAACTCTCTCATGCTCACTTCCTATTTGGAACGTGGCGACAAGTGGGTTAGCTATGTCTATATGTATGTATATGTACAGTCTATGGAAATAACATTCTACTTCTCCACTCTCTCACACTCACAGTCCATATCTCGGCCTGTTGTAATCTGACCTGGTTCCATTCAAAAGCAAAGCCAGCCACTGATGACAAGACGGTGTCCAGGGAAAAGGCCCAAACTGTGCCAAAAAATATAAGAAAGAAATACACACAAAATTACGCGCTGTCTGCGTCCAAATTTGGGGAGTGGAAAACTATGTGTCCTACAAGCAAAACGTAATCTAATGTTTGTGTGTCTTTATAGCAGGGCTGTTAAAAGTATTGGAAATTAAACTCATTTGAGCCGGTATTGATACTGAAAAAGTCACATTCCCGGGACAGAAATGAACCTTTTCTGAATCGCTTTAGAATGATCTCGAGCTGTACCAGAACAAGTATAAGAGCACATAGACTTGTATACGCCCATGGACCACTGTGGCAACTGTGAACTGGCTTGCCACTCCACAGATCTGACCTGTAACTTGGCTCTGGGCATCTAGAAATACTGCAGAAAATACCAGGCAAAGCAACTGGCTGTTCCTCCTAAAGAAAAGCTGCATATTGCACCTTGAAAGCCACATTACTTAACTTTTTAGCCAAAATAGATTCAAATAAGCACATATTTTTGTCATTATTGTTGTGTTTATCGCACTGAAAAACTTTCCTTACTCTGAGCGGGCTTGCATCTCCACAGATTTGATTCCTGTTTGTTCCTTTGGCTTCACTATTCCACAGCATGACCTTTAACATGTCTGTCTCTATGGAGAATGTTCCAAAGTGTGGTTTTAACTTTCTGTTTCCATGGAATCATCCAAGTTATGTGCTATACCTCCAGAAAGTTACACAATGTAGCTTTAATTACAGGGAAATCGAAAGAGAAAGAAGCTGAAAAAGAAACGTCGGCTGTATTGATGACTTATTTGTATGAACCATAGCCTCTTTGCTATCAGGCCTGGGGCAGCCTGGAAGACAGAAGTGTGTGTGTGTGTGTGTGTGTGTGTGTGTGTGTGTGTGTGTGTGTGTGCGTGTGCATGTGTGTGTGTGCGTTTAGGGGGTGGTGTGGAGGGGTCCCCAGAGGCCCCGGGGCCCGAGTCGCTCCAGACATTTATTAACAGGCCAGATTAATAGCACTGGAGGAAAAACATGTTCGCAAACATGATAAATATTAATAATAATCAATATTGAGTTACATTTGCCAAATTGAGTCGCAAACATCACCCAGGAGAGGAGGGGGAAGACGGGAGGAGGACGAGAGGAGGAGGAGGAGGGCTACGGATGAAAGAAAAGAAACAGGCTCGCGCAAAATGTACGGGGGGGACATTCTAACCCTGTTCAATCATCTTAAAATCTTCAAAAAGTGTCTCAAGAAAAAAAAAAAAAAAAATCCATTAAAAATAATAAAAGATGTTTTGGCATTTGATTAGACGATTGTTTTGAGTCTATCCATACAGGAAATACACAAAGGCCTGGATAATATTTGAACACACACTGAGCAAACAACATTGGAACTATGATTCACTTAAAGAATGTTTTGTTTGGAAATTCTGAAAAGGTAAAATGAACTGAATGAAACTGCACACCTATTGTGACGTGTACTTGAGTAAGCAGAAGCATTCATTTGTAGGTGTGCGCAGCTTTAGAACGGCTTGTTTCAGACGATACAGAAAACTTGCTATGCATTTTTGTCTTAAATCTTTGTAAGAAACTGCAGAAAAAATTAAAAATGTATCTCTAAATTTCAAGGGCCCATATTACACTAATTATTCCTCATCACAAAACAGACCTGGAGTTGTTTTGTTTCATTCGCTCATGTTTAACACATAAATTCTGCTTATTCAGATTGAATTTTTCTCTCAAATAGAAATCAGTCTGTTCCATCTTGTAATGTGCTGATTCAGGAAGTGCTCCATTGTGTTTTTAAACTCCATACACCTTCACTAGAATCATTTGGTAAAAGTAAAAATGTTGCTGTTAACTTACAAACTACCATTACATGACATAAATAAATAAAACACAACTCCAGGTTTGTTTTTGATGAGGTAACAACATTATAACACGGATTAAAGTTCACAAGAGTCAATTTTGTGTAATATTGGACCTTCAAGATTTTTTTTTACTTTTCACCAGCAGTCAGTGTGCCACCATTTTTCTGCACTAGTCTATTTTCTTCTCCAATATACACTATTTCTTTCTCCTCCTTCTTCCCCACCTCTTTTTCCTCCTCCTTCTCCTGATCCTCCTTCTCATAATCCTCCTCCTTCTCCTCCTCCTCCCTCTCCTCCTCATCCTTCTTCTCGTAATCCTCCTCCCTCTCCTTCTCCTGATACTCTTTCTGATCTTCCTCCTTCTCCTTCCCCTGATCCTTCTTCTTGTAATCCTCCTCCTCCCCCCGATGCTTCTTCTCCTTCCCCTGGTGCTTCTTCTCCTTCCCCTGATCCTTCTTCTTGTAATCCTCCTCCTTCTCCTTTTCCTCCTCCTCCCTCTCCTCCTCATCCTTCTTCTCATAATCCTCCTGCTCCACCTCCTCCTCCTTCTCGTAATCCTCCTCCTCGTAATCCTCCTCCTTCTCCTCCTGCTCCTCCCCCACCTCCTCCTTCCTTTTTGGTAACTTTAGATTTTTTTTTTATTACATGATATCACAATTCACTTCACCAGGTGCCGTTCCAAAACTTCCAACGAACTCCATCTTTGGTATTTCGACACAAACACACACGAACAAACATACGACATACAAAAGTCATATTCCATTGTACGATCTTTCAGCGTCAGTCACCAAATTTATCACTTCTTTTATTATCCAGACCATTGACTTTTCATGACATGTATTGACAGTGGCGGTCATATAAAACCTGCTGACCAACAACTCGCGGACCTTATGGAGTTATGTAATTTAATCGAGAGATATGGCTCCAGAAAATATAGGCAGATGGATTGGAGATTTATGGAGCCGAGTGGGACGACAAGGGAGTGAGACCTCGGATATGAGCGTCAATATCCAATCGAAAGCCATCCCATTGATTAAGCTGGTTTTAAAACGCTACTCTACAACATTAGATGGAGTCAAGGGTAGTCGAAATTGTACTAGAGTAAAAGTACTAGAGTAAAAGTATTTTAAGATCTATGTTCTAATGTTGTTTCCTCATCACAAACAGACCTGGAGTTGTGTTTTGTTTCATCGACACAAATCCCGCATATGGACGTCTTCTCAAACACAAAACACTGAACTTGTGAGGTCATGTGGTAATACAGGAAGTGCTCCATTGCGTTTTTAAACTGCATACACCTTCCTTAGAATCATTTGGATACTTTCAGCTCTGGAATTGACAATCTCTACTGAAATAAAAGATAGCTAAAAACTACAGCTTCATCACATCACAAGGTGGAACGGAGCATTTTGAGCTTTGGAGATGTAGACAGACTAATAATAAAGTTACTCAAATGATAAAATGAATGAAACTAGCATGCAAACAGTGGACCAGGCTTGCTTCCTGGTTTGTTGATGATAAAAACGCTTAATAAAAAGACACAGACAGCACATAGCGATCTAATTTTGAAGTGTCTAGTTTACACACACAAGAGTTCAAGCAGTTCCAACGTAATGGAATAGAAAGATACAGATTCTCTATACTTTTTCTGGTAGAGGGTCCGCCATCCATTCGTTTCCATGCCGATGTTACTACGTTGCCTCGAATGTTTCACAGTATGGCATTAAATGTATGTATCTTGCATGTATACAATTACAGATGTGTTTACGCTCAAAAATACATTGAAAAACATGAATTCTTATTGTGAGTGGGGTTGCCTCTCCACAGATGTAACCTGTAACTTTGCCTGGTAGTTTCAACCGTTTGTCGCCATAGATACAGACAAGTTTAATGCCAATCTCCGGATCTTTCAAAGCAAAGCAATGACATCGCCACAGAGACAACCAGGTGCTACCAGTGCAACCTTTACTAATACTTCTCCTTAAAAACTTGTACTTCTTGAACTTCCTCCCATCTTGTCCCACATTTTCAGCT
This sequence comes from Taenioides sp. WSHXM2023, assembly GCA_029959045.1. NCBI lineage: Eukaryota > Metazoa > Chordata > Actinopteri > Gobiiformes > Gobiidae > Taenioides > Taenioides sp. WSHXM2023. The sequence continues at coordinate 32,349,946 of CM057086.1, read as the reverse complement.
CAGACTCTCCCATGTACCGGCCCCTCTGTAGACTCTTAAGTCCAGCTTCATTTAGCGCTGCACTGGGGACGCTGCAGCAGACACTGAGACTAAAACCCATTCATTCTGTTAAACCAGGCCAGGACACACTATGTAGGCCCACAGCTTCTGCTCTACTCTTCTGTCGCTCTGGTTTCTCCAACCCAAAACATGCAAAATAGATCCAATCCTCCAGCTAAGGCAGTGACCAAGACAAGCTCAAGATCTGGAGAACCCTCTGTAGAACCCACTGCTCCTGACAGGTGGCTCCAGCGGCGTCCAAGGATGGGTCAAATGAAGAAACGAAGATTTAGACTTAGACAAACTTTACTGATCCACAAGGGAAATTATTTGGATACAGTAGCTCACATATCACAATATAATATAATAACAGAGAGTAACAAAAAAGATAGCAAAAGACAGGTGTCAAATGAGACATAATTATAAAAAATAAATGTATATGTACAAGTCAAAATAAAATAGAAAAATAAGTAATAAACTATAAAATAGACTATAAAATCACAGCTATAAAAAAGAGACAAGACCGACAGTGCAATAATATGCTGATTAACAGGGCATAAGGTTATCTGTTACTTAAGATTGAGTTGTTGGACAGTGTAGGGAGTATTATCTGTTACATAAGGGTGAGTTGTTGTACAGTTATAGTATGAATGTAGTCCTGTATCTCTCACTGTTTGAGCAGAGCTGTAGGAGCCTGTTGGAGAATGAGCTCCTCTGTCCCTCTAAACACGACTTTAACACTGATTGAGTTTATATAGAAAACAGTTAACTTATAACACAAGAGCTCCAGCTGGGTTATGCAACTGTCATTTATCCTTCAAATACTCAAAAGCTTTGTATGAATAAAAGTTCAAACATTATGAGACGTTCTAGGCCAAAATCAGCCTGTAAACAGTCTCATTACATCCAACTGAACTGATATTTGGAAGCTGATACGGCAACATTTTCAGTATCGGTTCTGATATTTGATACCAGCATCATGTATTTAGATACTTTCTAATAATGACCATACCTTTTGACTCTCCAACAATTATGTCTTATCCACCCAACATCCATCCTTCTTTCTCTGCTACCTTCCCTTGTACCCTTCCCTCCTCTGTCCCTGCTGCCCCCGCCGCCCCGCTCCTGTCGGCTACACCCAGGCAGGGCTAGCACGTTTGTCAGGGTGATTAATAGCGCGCTGCATCCTCGTTAATTCAGCGGCTAATGACTACAGGGAGAGGAGCGGAGAGGGAGCGAGCTGTGCCTGTGCCCTAATAGACTGATGTATGGAGAGGCCAGTCCCAGTGGCAGAGGTGAAAATCTGCACCCCTCCTCCTATAAACCCCCCAATCCTTCGCTCCTCATGTCCCTGTCCAAACCAGCATCTTCAGGACTGGAGCTACTGGGGCGACTGGAGCGACTGGAGCTACTGGAGCGACTGGAGCTACTGGGGCGACTGGGGCGACTGGAGCGACAGGGGCGACTGGAGATGTACAAACAAACAATGCAGTGGAGACAGTGTAAAAGGGAAACTGGGCGAATTGACAAACTGATCCTTAAAGCTGGTCATGTGATGGGCTGTGAGCTGGTAACAGATAATACTCCCTACAACTGTACAGTAACTCACCCTTATGTAACAGATAATACTCCCTACCACTGTACAACAATTCACCCTTATGTCATAGATAATACTCCCCACAACAACTCACCTTTATGTAACAGATAATACTCCCTACAACTATACAACTCACCCTTATGTAACAGATAATGCTCCCTATAAATGTTCAACAACTCACCTTTATGTAACAGATAATACTCCCTACAACTGTACAGCAACTCACCTTTATGTCATAGATAATACTCCCCACAACAACTCACCCTTATGTAACAGATAACCCTGATCTTTAAGTCTTAAAAATGTGAAAAACAGAACTAGTTTTTAAACGGGTTTCAGTGGTCCAAAGTTATTCCTCATTTTCATAACTCATTCTTCGCGTCCTCATTATTCACCACAATGACTTTGTCTGGTTTGTGAGCGCTTTTCCAAACTCTCAGACCAGACTGAGCGTGATCACAGTGCACTTCTCCTTTCACGAGGAATAAAATCTTCTAAATTAGGTTCAGACAGCAGACTTCAGCCTCATTTTTACTCCAAGAGCTCCTGGTAAATCTTGATGTGTCATTTAATGGTTAGTGAAGATGTAAAAGCCTCACTAGGTCTCTGTTACGTTCCTAAATGTATGGAAAAAATAAAATAAAACAAGTAAATAAGTAGGCCTGTATGCTAATACAAATTAATAAAATAATTAAATTTCTTTGATTCTTTTGTAAAATCTATATGTACAAGAGTCGCAAATACAATACATGAATAAATGTTTATGTAAAAAGTAAAAATAATTAAGTAAATGAATACTTTCTGTCACTTTTAGCTTGTACCGTCTAATCCTAGCTACAAATTGCTGTATCTTTCACAACGTCAAAATGATTTCTAGTTCTGGAAAGTTCTATTATTTCATACTATTTTATTTTGTCAGGTGGTTTATAACTCACCCTCCAGCTCCTCTGACCCTGTGTGCCACTTTGAAACTCCAGCCCTGGACCCCCCGCCCCCCCTGTCTCGTGTGCAGGGGACCACCTGCCAGGACGTCCCCCCGTGGACCTCAGGTGGGTCCAGTCCTCACCCAGTCTGTCGCATGTCATCGGCCTGTCAGACAGAACGCAGCTGACAAGAGAGGTATGCTAATCCACTTAGCGTCAGACTCTGGAGGTGCGGGGCGTTAGCGCGTACGGCTAACATATAAGCTAACACTTGCCAAGTATGAGAGAATGCTGAATACAGATGTTGTGTTTATGGCCATTTTTGAGAGTATGAAAGTAAAGTTGTACAAAAGTTATTCACAATAAGTCGTACGCTGAATAGCACTTTTGGTCATCACAATAAACGTATGCATGATTCACATCGGAATAATCTATATTCTTTCCCCAAAAATTAAACTATAGACCCTTCCAGAGTTAGCGTTAGCCTCCAGAGTTAGCGTTAGCCTCCAAATATAAACCACAAGTAACACCCGTGCCTCTTAAAAAGCCTGAGTAACACTGTTTTGTTATATTGACATGGGGATTAGCACCAAAATTACCATGACGCTAATGACCAAATAATAAACATGTCTAAACGCTGTCTACAAAAAAATAAATGAATAAATAAATTTAAAAAATTTAGTCAGAGCTCCAGGAGAGTTTAATTACTGAATTAACTGAACTGAATAAGAAAATATTTAAGGTTTCTTATACATAACGCTTTCTTAAAAGACGCATTCCTATTCAATTCAATGACTTTAAAAGAGCTTTTCACAACTTTCAGAGAGGAGTTTTGCCCTCATGTTAATGCCAACAACTAGCATGTCCACAGAGAATAAAACGCTTTGCAATTAGATTCAGAGCAAGAATAATTTAATCATTTAATTCAATTGAAATATTTTTAATGTTAATGCACAGAACCTTCTTCGCGGTGACCCGACTTGCTCCAGTAAGACAATGCAGCTCTGGCTAATACCTCCCCTTTAAACACGGCGACTTCCTGCTCTCCGCACCCTCCAGTGTAAAAGCCCCATTAACTGTGCTCTGATCAAAGTGTCCCTGAGCGCGCACACACACACACACACACACACACAAACAAACACACACACACACACACACACACACACACACACACACACACACAGAGGTGTCATGGTTCAAAACTATAGCTCCTGATGATATCTCCGCTCCTCCGTACTATTGCTCCGGCCTCACTTCCTCTATTACAGAATCCCCCCTCCACAGTCCCACAGCAACGGGAAGGAAGTCCAGGAAACAGCTGGGGGCTCCGGGAGAATGGACCAGGAGACCCCCCCCCCATCCCCTCACCCCCGCCCCTCTTTCCTCCTCCAATGGCTGCCCTCGCGCTCCGCCGTGGACAGTCAAAAACCGCGTTCACAATCAGCGCGACGAAAAAAAAGAAAAAAAAGACGACAATACTGTATACAAGGAACAATGGAGCCGAGGTACAAAGAATTCTGGGAACCTGGGCCCTGCCTGCTTCTCTTTGGGCTCTAGGCTCCTGAGTGCCGGGGGACGGTGAGACTGAGCGGGGCCGTGGACAGGGACTCGGCGAGGAAGAAGAGGGGCTGATCGTATGGGAGTAAATAACAGGCAAATACTGCATTATGGGTTGGTTAAAAATGAAACGGAGATGGAGATGTTATTGCTTTATTTGAAATGTTGCACAGTATGGCATTAAACCTTTCTATCTTCATGGAGACCAAACCAGACCAAGTTACAGGTCAGATCTGTGGAGAGGCGACCCTGCTCACAGTCAGAATGCCTGTTTTTTCTAGGTATTTGTGAGCTATAAAACCACCTGTAATTGAATAAATGCAAGACAGAGCTGTTTAATGTCGTACTGCGGAACATTCCAGACTGAGCAATGACGTATCCATAGAAACAAGCAGGTGACAGACCCCCAGCAAATATATCAGCTTTTGCTTTGTAATTTTGTCATATTTACCCAAAAAAGTGAACTAAGGGACTGTGACGTCACCCATAGCGTTTAGCTCCAGTCAAATGAAGCTCATCAAGGCCGGGCCAAGCTAAAATGACACAGTTGAAGCTTTCAAATATGTCGGTAAATTGTAATTAACCAATGGGCAAGATTTCACCGGACAACCCTCCAGTTAGAGGGCGAAATGTGAACCACTGTTTCTCCTGATAGCAGCAGCTTCTACAGTACAGCTGCATATTCTTTCCGTTTATGCTTTCTGTTTATTCATTTACTATTTTTACATTTTTACTGCTTGTATTATTTATTTAGTGTGAATTATTCAGAGTGAAAACAAAAGTAGTATTTCCCATAAGCCCCCAAATACTTGACATCTATTAAA